>CM060953.1:108114822-108292322 GCA_030765055.1 Mantis religiosa | reverse complement strand
AATAGATGATGATGATGATGATGATGATGATGATGATGATACAATCTCTCCACACCAAACTAAGAATTACTTGGAAAATTTTTCGAAAATGTTAATTTTGTAATAAATGACTAAGGATTTGTTTGAAATAGTATATGTTTAAGATATTTTATCGCATATTAAATGTGTGCTTTGTATTCTTGGGAAATAAGTTCTGTCTTCCTCTTCATGCTAAGTGAATTTTGCATAAGTGACAAACTAAAAAAATGTAATGCATCTTAATGCATAAAAATGTAAATGCCTGCCTCTATGATACTGCTTATCTGTAACGTTCAAGAGGTAGCGGGTCATTTCTCCGTTAAGTTGAACTATTCAGATAAGGCTTTTCCATCGGGATTTTCTTTAACCTAAGAAGACAGACATCGAGCAACTTTAACCTCTAAGGAATCCCGGCTCATTTCAGCATCAATTGTTTCACCCATTTCATTCACTCATCGCTTGATGTGAGCAAACAGGTTAAAGGATGTTAAACTTCGGGATAAAATTTATATCCCATTAAAGTACACAATTTACGTCAAATTCACTTTTTTGCTGTGTTCACCACCTTCCAGATTGCCTTTGTATTAGTTTTAATGTTGCTATACTTAAGGCTTTTCTCAATTAGAAGTCGCTATTCGTTGTTTTTCTTCTCGTCATACAAATAAATGGGATTTCACAGCCACCATTTATCGATCAGATCCTAAATATTTTGAAACCTCTATTCCCATGGTATCGATGTGGAAATGTGTGTTAAACCATTTCTATAAACGTTTATCTCCATTAACATTAGCTTGATAAAATAGGTTTATGCAAGTTTATTTCTGGAAGAACGGTTAGAGAAAGTTATTTGAGTGAAGCACATCAAACTTTTTTGAGGTAGGACTTTGGTTGTCAAAGACCACTCAGCCAGCAGGACGACACATTTCTATCAAATTCGCAACACACACATTTATTCTCTAACTTACATTTTCAGATTCTAAACAGGGTAGGGAATAATCTTCATTATGGAAAATCGCAACTGGGACCTCTGGACTTGTAAATCATAAGTCATAACCTTGTTTTTATTAATTAATAATAAAAGTCGGAGAATATTGAAAGTATTCTCACTTACCTGTAATGTGCCATTGCGAGTTGTTTGAAACGTTACATTTTACACTAATGTCAATATGTTAAAAATTTTATTCAAGTTACTTAAATTACATTGCATTATCTAAATTTTGAAAAGTGCACCTATCTTTGGAACCGACAATGTCTAAATATGTTTAAACACGCTCGTAATTTCAGACAACAATTTTTCAGATGTTTTATTTATATATTTTAATTGTAATTTTAATTTTTTGAGGATGCAGTGGTGCTATCCTTAATGAATGTCTCTATTTATTGAGGAACGTATTATTATTATTATTATTATTATTATTATTATTATTATTATTATTATTATTATTATTATTATTATTATTATTATTATTATTATTATTATTATTATTATTATTATTATTATTATTATTATTATTATTATTATTATTATTATTATTATTATTATTATTATTATTATTATTATTATTATTATTATTATTATTATTATTATTATTATTATTATTATTATTATTATTATTATTATTATTATTATTATTATTATTATTATTATTATTATTATTATTATTATTATTATTATTATTATTATTATTATTATTATTATTATTATTATTATTATTATTATTATTATTATTATTATTATTATTGTTATTATTATTAATGATTTCAACAGTAAGTTCTATAGATGTAATACTTTATTTAGGACATGAATTATAGAATGTATCAAGACTATATGTTAAACTTGTCACTTCTTTTAAACCATTAGAAGTAAGTTTTCAGTACTAAATTTTTAAGAGTATTCATTTCATTTATAATTATCATTGAAGAAAGTCCTTAAACTTAATCATGTTATTTTGAAATTATAAATGCTTAACAGCGACATTTCAATGGACTTATAGAACTGAGTGGAAATTATATTTTCATGAAATTTTAAAATTGTATATTCCTATGCATTATTTTCATATTATTTTATTCACTTCCTTGATTCTTTAATACATTTCATGAAAAAATGAATGAAAAAGTTTAAGGATCAGTTTCGTGATAGTAACCACTGGTTACAAGCCTTCCTCTGCAACATATCTGTTGCATAACTTATTCTGTTGAACATGTTACGATACTGGAAATGTAATCTCTTATTATGAGGACTACATTCCCTAAATAATATGCAGAGTTTAGAAGATGAAATGTTTGAAATTATCATCATGTGAATATAGACCTTTATTCATATAACTGGATTTACATTTCGTTTTTGTTTGAAAATGACTTCCTTGGAAAGTTAGGTACTTTGGACAAAGAACATTAATGAGTTACTGTAATTATGTTGCGCAATCATGCGTCAATATCCTTAAAGCAGTACTAGTAGGGAATATTTATGACTGCTGGGAGCAAGTTCTCGTGAGAGAACAACGGCGAACGCATGGCATTTGGATAGTAGGAACAGCCGCAAGTCTGTTTCCATAGTTACTGTGTTTACCTCTTGATATGGCTGCGCCTCTACACAAACAAGGAGCATGCCTCATGTGTTTCTCCGTCTCTTGCTCGGGAGAAAAACGCTTTCTCTCCACCTGGAGGGTGACATGAAAGTTGTCTTTCTGTTCCTGATTGGTGCCAGGGACATCTATGGTCTGCGTTCCTCCCTCTAATAGATGTTCTTTGCGGAAAACGTCTGTTGTGCTCAGCGCTACATGCTTCAACTTTGCGCTATCGATGTTTGTTCCTAAAGATAATAATCAATAAATCCCTTTGATACCTCTTAGACATTCTACTAATAAATAAATGTTCCCTAAATCAAGGGAACCAAGGCAATCCAGTAAGCAAAGAGCCAAAGTTCAAAGAAATTGCTTTGGTGTAAATACAATACAATGTATTAAACAAATTGTATGACGCTTAATATTTAGCTGCAAGCCCAGTTTATCCCTAGTAGCTTAATGAGCTTTGCAGTGACGAGACTACAACTAAGTGTAGCCAGAGATAACTAATATTCAATATTAATATATTTGACGAGATAAAACAAAACAATTATAAATAAAGACCACTATAATAAAAGTAGATATAAAAGTGAAGCGTGACCTTTTGCAAGCTGTAGCTAACCCTTGTAACGCTATTTATTACTTTCTCTACCACGTGTTTAGTAGATAGTGAAAGTAGATACTGCACTCTAAGCAGCGATACCGAGATTTTCCCGGAAATACGTTTCTTAAATACATCTTTTTTTGTATGTCATACTAAAAGGAAAGTAGTTTAAAATGCTAAAGTTTTAGCAGAAAATAACTACCCTTTGTTAGCAGCTACATAGTGACGAATTAAATAGTAACCACCCAAGGTTATAATAAATCTGTGTTACTGTTAAATCAGATGTAAACGTAATTACGTTTGATTTAAATGTAAGTCTGGTTGCACGTGATACGAATTTGATGCGTATTCCACATTTTGTTTATTTATGAACTATGTCCCTTTTTCTCCCCACTCCCTCTCTCGTTCTGTCTCTCTCACACAGTAACCTTTTCTTAAAATGCTTAGTTTGGTCTCAGAGCCTAAAACATACATTTTAACTCAGTACTCGATGTAAAATTCACAGGTGAAATAAATAAATTGTTAAAATTAGTCATCTGGATTATATTATGTAGGGCCGGTTTTTCTGAAATATTTGTTGTTGCGTACATGTTTTTAAATACGAGTTGAAATTGATGCCACAAATGTTTTAAACAGTTATCCACGCTTCACGTGCACAAGCTTTGAGAATATGTCTGTACAGCAGGTTCTTATTTCTTTCTTCGTCTTCATCTTCTTCCTTTTAAGAGGACATAACATCGTTTGAATGATTTGAAGAAGGTTGCTTTAAAATTGCATAATTTTTATGTATTAGTTTATGCATTACAAGATGCTCAGCTGATCATTTACATATTTTAAATGTTTTGAGCTAACTGGAAAATCCTACAAGCACCTAAGTAAGGAAGCCAACATTATTTATAAGTTTTATGAAAGTATCCCCATGGTGGCTAGGAGGAAATACCGCTGCTGAAGTGAAGTAAGGGTTTGTAATAAGCGTAATGAAAGCTATAAATGTAAAACATAGGTTGCCTGCCAGATTCCTTTCGGCCATGCAGCCGCACCCTTATTGATAGCGAGCGACCTAATAAGCTTAGCACAAAGTTGAAGCCGAGGTTCAAGACAGCTTTGAAGGCATCTCCTTTCAGCGGAAGATGGAGCGGGTTTCAAAGGTTTAAATCATCCCCCTTCAAAGCAAAGTTGAAGAGAGAGTTCCGGTTGGTGATAGAGTTACCACCTTCCGCGCACGCAAATTAACAAGGCGCTATCGTCACGCTCGTAGCTCTTTAAATAGGCCACGTGACCCTTATTAACCTTGACATGTCTGACACACTGGGTCCCTCCTGTGGTACTTGTTGCGTTCCCTTCTAATTTTAATGGGGCCGCAACGGAAATGCAAATATCAGACTGAAAGTTAACAGTTCCTGTCAAATTCTTTAAAAAACAATCGGTTCATATCCTTCACTGCAAATGACAGACTGATTCATCTGAGCGCTCACTCCGTTCGTGGTCATCATCTGAAATTTTCTTTGATCCCTGCTTCTTTCATGGCAAAGGTATATCTGTTTTTGGGATGTGTCCTGTGAATTATTTGTGATTATTGTTTTTGCTCCATTTCTTTTTTGCTTGTATTTCGGTTGTATTTCAGAATTATTTAGTATAAAAGCCGCTCAGAAGGAGAAATTATTTTAAAATAGGAAATGCACATATAAACACTATCTATATTATTTTGCTGGAACTTAAAACAACAGTATATAATTACCAGCTATATTTAATCAGCTATCAACAAAAATATCGATTCAGAAATCTAAGATATAAGCTTTCGACGGAAAGTACCCAATAATACAAAAAATTGTTTGGTATAACGGTGCAACAGAACAACTCAACAACTTCAAATTTCGGAACCCTAGGCCTACTATGAACCGGAAAAGAAAGAAGTTTGAAACATAAACAATGTTATTTTCTTAAAATAAATGCGATTAGACTTTTTAAGATCCTGTTGGCTCCTCCTGTCGTAATTGAAAAAAATTGAAATTGAAAGCGTAGATTGAACCCGAAGAGGATTAGAAATATCTGAGAGCAATTTCTCAAACGAATACTGCTATATACGTTGAAGATCACATTCCTAACATTCAAATACGCTAAGACTTTAACATCGCTTCTTACGTGTTCTTCCATGTTGTTTAAAAGGAACGACCACACCTCGTATGTCCTCTATTTTACTATTCCCTTCTGATATACATATATCACAGAATTATTTGTCATACTTTTTATACAAAACACATTAAACCAGAGTTGCTTCAAATAACCTACCTCCTGACACGGATATTTGATAACATTATACTTATATTCATTAATAATTCTTGGCCCTCTTTTCCTTTTCCTTACCTCTGAAAGTTCAGAGCTGCTTGCAAAAGTTGTTCCCTCCATTATGCTGATATAAACATGATGCAATGCAATAACTATAGAAACTTCCACTAGGAGCGTGACATGTAGAAAGAGCTTTAATTCTGAAATAAAGACCTTCCAAAGTGAAATCTTATGAGACTAGCTCACTTGCATGACGGAATAGAATTCGTTCTAAAAAGAAATGTGCAGAAAGGTTACAGAAGCTTTTCTGTAGTAAAAATGTATTTTTCGCAATATTGGAAAACTGCCCGTTCTAAAGTGATTAATTCGTTTGTATATTTATATACTGATACAGGGGAAATGAAGTAATATAATAGATTCAAGTAAAAGTCAAATCTTTTAAGAGTAAGTCACTGTGTGATGTCTTTGAAACCCTATTCTCTTTGCATAGTGAAGTAAATAAACATGACTTCCCATTTCAAAAAGACATAGCCATTTTAAAATTCAGACTAATAACAAAGAATATCTCGTAAATTGTTGACTCTACAAAAATAGTATTTAAAGTGTAACGTTTAATAACGTCTACATTTTTGTGTAGTAAGTTTTTGTCTTCTTTTACGGTTACGGATTATACAGAAGTTTTGCCAAGTTTGGTATTTAATCAACTTTTCCTTTTTGAGTTATGTTGTTCACAGGCACAATACATGTTTTTTTATTCGTGGGTCCTCAAAACGTGTATTTGCAGTGAAATGCTGCCGAAATTTTGGAGGGAATGCAGTAATACCATGTGTACCTACTTAAGTCTCGGGTAGAGGAATGTCTACTAAACTATTGTTGTTAATGCATTGCGAGAACTAGTTGAAGTAAGTGTCTGAAACTTGAGCTTACATATAAAAAGTATTTCATTAATGAACTCGTGTACAAACTGAACGTTAGCCATATTTGCGAGAATAGCCAGCGATGAACAGAAGATTTCAATCCAAGCAAGAACCAGCATTCTGCAAAGTTAGGTGGCGCTTGGAGAAATATAAAGCTCTGAATTTTCTTGACAGACTATAAATGAGACAAACGAAGCCGCTTTTTACTCTACTTTGGGTCCAACTTTGCTTAGATTTGAAAGGCCAGTGCTTGTTTAGTTTTGCAGTACTTTATACTCTTAAAAGGGCTCGAGTAAGGCCGTCACAAATGTTTTAAACCTGGCACAAGGCGTGTTTTGTTTTGACGTATGCTTGGACTATTTTACACCGAAGAGAGTAAAGAAGAAACCACAAACAATTTACGTCTGTTTTACTCGTTCAAAGGAGGTAGGTAGGACGTGGAGTATGCGGATGCTCTGGAAAGAAAAGAAGCGTATTGCCCACGTTTAAAGCCACAAAGTTCTCTCTTCCGTTCATAATGCTTCTGTAGGTTTAGTATATTTTTGTAGAAGAAGCAAAATCTGCAATATTCATCCTCTTGACTTGAAAGCTTTTGAATTAGCTCAAACATTGGGTTAAAAAGACGCTGTTTGTGTCCACATGTGGAGCTTATTATTAATGAAGGTGTAAATATTAATGCGATCGTCCGCTAAATGGCACACTCAGTTTATCTTTAACCAATGTCCAATATAAGCCCTTGAGGTTATACACAATCTCATTCGAAAATTCATTGTTTCTTAAACATTATATTATTGATATTAGTGAAATGCGCAACTTCAGGCTCGTTTGTTTCAATTTCCGTTGCGCGCGTACATACGCTCTCGTTCCTTCTCTTCATATTTTTTTCTTAACTAGTGTGTGCATGCTCAAATTACTTTCTCTACTCACTCTTGTACAGACTTAGTAAAAATGTATATTCTTCTATCTGCTTTTATTTCTTTTCTTTCTTTCTTTTTTAATTTACGTTCTCCAACTTTATGTCGTACCGGACGATGAACGAAATGGGTGAAATCACGCTCAGGTGAGTCCGGGGTCCATGGAGCTCAGAGTTACTCGACATTCGTCTTTCAGAATAAGGTAAAACGCCGGAAAAAGTCCTTATGCAGGTAACTCACGCTGACCGAGATTCGAACTTGGGATCTCTTGAACGTGAGGCAGACACGCTGACATCTACGCTACCGAGGCGGGCTATCTGCTTCATGTTAATGGATATAATAGTTTGTGAAGTAGTGTATTCCCTTTGTACCTAGAAGGAAATATACAATAAAATCATTTTTGTAAATGTTTAGCTTGAAGCAGATGGAAGAGTAAGCCTTGGTGAGAATAACTGTATAACAGCAATGTAATGTAAATGTCACAAATGAGACTTTAGAAAACCTACCGTGGAGTTTTATGTGTCTGACTGTAGACAGTTCCGTACCTACTTGGTTATTTCAATTCAATATCTTCCAAGAATGCGAGCAGTTTTCGAGAATATCCCCCAAATTAAAGTATCCTTTATACGGTGAAGGTCCTTTTTTATTATAAAACAAATGGATCAAATAATTTTCTATTAAAATACCATGTTTAAAATATATTCAAGGCAAATAAACTGCATATCTTGAATTTTATTCTCATAAGCCTTTCAAGGCCATTTTATTCTGAATGGATTTTTATATAATTAGTAAATCCTAAAAGCCAAACAAATTTTACAACACATTATATTTTCACCCGAACATCGGACTTCACGAGAGAATCCTGCTGGCAGGTAGGGCCAGACGGGAAGCATTCAGGCCACGCCTACCCATTTATCTGTGTGGCGCTCACGGAGAGGATGGTTAGAAGACCCGCACGAGTCTCTTTCCCCTCCCCCTGACGTCTGGAACAGTCAAGATGATATTCCGGGCCTCGAATCAGCGATCTTCCTATATAAGGGCTGCAGTGGGCGAGTCAGTTCCGTTCTTGGCGAGCAGCCGTGAAGAGCGCCGTGCAAGTGAACGGACTGGAAGACTGCGTACGTTTATCAGAGGAGTTGTACGTAATTGCGAGTGTGGAGTGGACCTGTGACAGACGAACTGGTGGATTGTAATTGTGTGCGCTATGTAATTCTATGTGATCGGCAAGTGTGCCAACTGTAATTCGGTGGAAATAAAGAACATTTTAAGTTTGTGCAATTGGACTTTTAATTCTACGAACCCATAAAGTCACTATATATAGTGACTTATAATATATATATATATATATATATATAAGACAACCAGTTTTATGTGAAATATATTGATTGTTATGATTTCAAATTTTAAAAAGTGCTGAGTAACTTAAATTGAAATTCAATTTTTAATATTGTGACTTTGTGGGTTCGTGGAATAAAAAGTCCAATTACACCACTCAACAATGTTCTTTATTTCCACCGACTTACAGTTTAACACTTGCCAATTACACAAAATTACTTGCTGCACACAATTACAATTTACCCGTTCGTCCGTTACAACTTCACTTGTACTCGCGATTACATAAACTCCGATACTCATACACAGTTCGTACAGTCTTCCGTTGCACAATCCTTTCGTTCATTAACACGTCACTGACTAACTCTTACACCAAGAACTGCGACTGTCTTCTCGCTCACACTCACTAACCAACTGATTGACCAACTCAACACAGCACAACAACTGACTCACTAAACCAACAACTGACTGACTAACTCACTCCGTCTGTCTGTAACCCTCTTTATATCGGAATATCGCCGGTTTCTAGTGACCAGGAGAATGTTCCAGTAAACGAAAGATCGAGAAACAGGTGTAGAGAAAAACAGGCGACCAGTCATGTTTTCCCCTAACCACAAGCCTGTCACCACTACAAGACAAACGAGGAGAAGGTGTGGCTAACGCGGTCCTCCCCCCTGCCTTCCGTTCGCAGCTGGTACAGGGTGCTCCAGCGGTCCTGTTACAATATCGACGCTATTTAACTACTGTTGCTCTCAGTGTCCCATTCCATATTAGACTTGAAAGGCACTTAACTTTACTCACAGGCCTCTTTATCGGGCTTAGATGCAGTGAATCTCCGACATGGGACCCTTAGGCTTACTTCGATTTCAAAGGAAGCCATACTAAGGCTTTTACGCCCTAAAAAAAAATACATTACCCTCCGCCGAGTTCGAACCAGCAACTTCGGGAATCAGAAGTTAGCATGTTAACTTCTAGACCACGGAGGAGCACAAATGTACTGAGTAATGAGAGGCATGAGTGTGCAAAATATCAGATGTTTCTTTTTTTCTTTCCTCCTCCCTTAATGTTGTAAGGGAATATCACACAATGCAATAAATAAGCACCTATTAATGGGTCCGATGACCTACAAAGTAAGAACTGCAGTTTTACATGGAGGATATACAGAAGCAAGCAAAATGAGTTGTCAAATAATTAAGAATAAATATAAAGCAGTGCTGTATATTATAAATACGAACTATTAAACTGAAGGAAACTGAACTCATCTAGGAGTTTAAAAAGGGTAACCAGTTTAATTGGCTGTTAGATAAACTTCTGTACGTATTATGTACTTCTGTACATAAAAAGCTTTGCTTGATACATCTAACTAATTTATTGAATGTTATTTTCAGTAAATTCTTGCAACTGAGAAAAAATATGTGCCCGTTAAAGAATACGCTTAACGTTTAACGTTTTTTTTTTATGTTGTAATTTACATCCTCCAACGTTAAGTCATATCGGACGGTGAATGAAATGGGTGAAATGATGCTCAAATGAGTCCGGGGTTCATGGAGCTTAGAGCTACCCGACATTCGTCTATCAGGATAAGGGAAAATCCTGGAAAAAGCCTTATCTAAGTAACTTACCTGACCGAGATTCGAACTCGGTATGTATGTTCCTTCCGCTATGCACATATAAATAACAAGTTCTGCCCAATATACATAGAATGCTCCACAATTTTTCGGATTATACTCACAGCTAAAACATTTTTCAGGTAGAAAGACCCACGGCATTTGATGCACACTGACAGTGATAACGCCACTGCAATACGTTTCATCATCTGAATTCGCGTGACATTATTAAATGTTTGTGGGGGGCCTGAGAGAAAAAAAAAAACATGTACACATTCAGTTCTCTTTTCCTTCTATGCGTGCATCACCTCGCTGAAAGAAGAGCTATATTGTACATTAGGAAATGGATTTTATTTTGTAATGGCGATAGTCGGGGAGAAAATAATTTATGATTGACACATATCCCTACCTGAGGGTTATCTTCTAACTAATCATGGCTGACTTGAAATTTTGTCTTCATAATTTATTGGTTATTCTTCATAAGTTATTCGTCTGAGAGATACCACACAGTCCACTGATTGATTCAGAGAACCATGTGTCAATCACAAAGTAATTTCTCTTTTACATCTTTCTTGCACATTTCTTCCTTGCAAATCTGTCAAAGATCTATATGATCATCAGGTCCTTCTCAAAGCTATAACGCAAGCAAAAAACTATTTTAAGGAAATATGGTAGTTTGGGCATGTTCGTAGACTAGAACTTTCTGTATATCCATAGTGCATTCAGTTTGAGGATTGAGGAAATTGATATATTTGCTAGACTATGACATGACAGTTTAGATTATTTTGAAACTTTTTTTGAACTAGTTTATAGTCGCTTTAACTCTGAAAGTCATATCGCGACTATTTGAAACTTATTTGTATTGCAATTGTTGCTGTGTATTGAAGGTATTATAGTAGAACTCATTTTCATATGTTTTATCCTGAAATTAACGTTAGAAACATTTCAGTCTTTGGTTTAATTTTACTTTTTGCAGCATCTTGCACATTGCATATCTAATAGAAATATATGCACTTATTTTCCTTCTACAGTAACTGTTTATCCTGTAACATTGACAAATTTGATGTCAGTTCTACTTTAGTGTGCTGCTCATTATTTGTGATGTGTTTTATTTATGGGCGACATTACACGATTTTATTCTCACACCGGGGTTAGTGATTTAGATCTTTGTATGATACACGCTTTTATCGAGGCCACATTGGTTTTAAGCTCAAAACAAACAAAACGCAACGCACTACACTATTTACATAAAACCTGTTAATGATAGCTGCAAACATACACGCTTGATAATTTACCTGATAATAAAATGTCTATTGGCATCCTCCATTAATTTTGTTTATGTACATTTATCGAGAATAAGCTAATTGAGACGCTGGGAAAGTATTTGGCGGGAAGAATCTAAAATTGTTTTCCATTATACCTATATGAGTCGAAAGGATATTTTGGGAGCATTAATACAGGAGTAATTTTAACGGATAAATACCGAAAGTAAATCATAATTGTCGATGCACGGAGGTCATCTAGCTTATATCCAGACAGCAAAAGTTGGGACACATGACAGATACTGACGTACAGAGGGAGTAGGAAAGCGGAACTAACTACCAGTGCATTTCAAAGCCTTTACAAAGACGTTTTAACCGTCAAATTCAAAAGGAGGGCTTAACAGTGTCAAAGAATTTTGCGACATTATATTATAACAATAAAATAAATGCTATTAACACCGAGGGGATGGCTCAGGCTGTTTAGTCTGTGTCCCGCTTTCGGGAGATCCGGGTTTGATTCCCGTGGCCAACCTACCTGACCAATGGGTTTTTTCGGGGTTTTTTCCGGGTCGCTAGGTGAATGTTGGGTTGGTCAATTACGTCCCCCGAACTTCCTGTCCCTCCATTTCATATCCATTATTATTTCATATCATCTCTCATGTGGTGGTCTTTTTTAGAGTGGAAGTGTCGGCGGAAGTCTCGTCGGTGCATGGCAGGATGATGCGCTCTGAATGAACTACTTCCTCCTCCGGTAGATCGGTTGTCGGTCTCCGAAACAACTGTTAAGACGGTCTCCGAACCGCAATGCGGTAGGGTGTTCCTTGTCCTGGCCTGCCGAGGCAGGATTCCATCTAACTAAAATATAGGGACCCTGCCCTCTGACTGTAGTGGTTCCTTGCTACGGCGGCCCTGTCTCCTCCCTCCTCATCCTTCCTCCTGTGGATACCTCGCTTTGGGGCATAATGTACAATAGATCAACAGATCAATACTGGTCGCAGTGCCGAATTCGCTACGAAAGGAGGCTGTTAATTGCTATATATATATATATATATATATATATATATATATATATATATATTAGAATATAATATTTGGATGCAACACAGTACCTTTCATAAATGAAAATGGGTTTGCAGAGATTTTTGTTTTCCTGCGTACTTTGAACAGCAGTGTCTCGTAAAAGTGACTTACAAGACTATTGTTTGGTACAAATTCTGTCTGTTACAGATGCCTGCATGTTAAATTGTTCTACACCATGCGATTTTGTTCTTTCAAATGTCGTACACAGACACCCAAAAATATAAATATGCAGATTTTTTGGAATGGTTTATCTTCATCGGCTATCATTGGATTCCCGCTAATTACGAGGGCTGTTCAATAAAGAATGATCATAATTTTTACGGTCATAATTTTTCACACTGAAATGCAATATTATTACATTCTGTTAGCTTAATGTGAAACAAACACGCCATACTAGTTTCATTGTTGGTACTCCTGGTTCCCGCCTGTGAGAACCAGGCAAGTTCAGAGATATTCAGTATCGCCTACCGCTGCAATGGAGGTAACATGCAGTTAAAGTTGATGCTAGAGGAAGATCCGGAGTTTCTTTCAAACGTAATCACTGCTGATGAAACTTGTCTACTTCATTTTGATCCTGAGAGCAAACAGCAAAGCTCAGTGTGGAAATCTTCATTACCAACCCCCAAAGAAGCAAAAGTGGTTGCTTCTGCTGGGAAAGTTATGGTCATCTCATTCTTTGATATTCATGGAATGGTTTATCAGTATGTTGTACGTGCACACACACCAGTAACTGGACAATACTACAGGGATGTCCTGAAAACATTGCAAGTCCACATCAGTCGCAAAAGACCACATTTTCGTGAAGCAAAATGGATACTGTACCACAATAATGCGCGGCGGTCGCATAATGCCAATGATGTTCGTGAATATCTTGCAAAAATCAACGTGAAGTGCATCCCTCACCCTCTCTACAGTCCGGATTTAGCCCCATGTGACGTTTTTCTATTCCCTAACTTGATGAAACGCCTTTTTGGGAGGCATTATCCATTAACAGAAGCAGTGGTGAAGGCTGCGGAGGCTATTTTGAAGGATCTCTCAAAAATGGTTTTCAGCATGTCTTTGAAGACTGGCAGAAACGCTGGGACAAGTGCATTGCATTCAGGGGAGCAAAAAATGATCATTCTTTATTGAACAGCCCTCGTACGTATTGAACTAAATCGTAAGTATATCAATTCGCTAGAGTATGGAATATTAGAAGTAGTACAAAAATATTATTTCTCGTACTTTATACGGTTTTCTCCAAAACAGAAACATCAGCAAAAATGCTTTTTTTCGATACATTTTTTAATATTCGCTAGAGGCAAAATATGCTTATATTGGCAGAAAAGTGTTCCCGTGTTGACCATTTTGTTTACCGTCAACTAGTCAATTAAAAGCTGTAAAATACTGCATATTTTTAAACGAACTGTTTATACATCATAATGCTTTGTTATGTTACTTGAAATATAAATTTTAAGAAACATGTGTTAATAAATGTAGAATTTATAAGTTCTATCTATGTTTACCCTTAAAATTCGGGAATTCCCAGCAGCAAAAACAAGATATAACGCCTGCGAAAGAAGTACACCAATGCCGTTTGCCATGTATTTGGTTGGATGTGTAGACACTATTTACAAAACAGAAGTGTAATGCTTAAACACGATTGTTATTTTTTTTTTAATTTTTTTTTTTTGAACCGATTAATTTATGAAGTTCCAGAGCATGCAGTAAGTTCTCCGCTACCGAATTTTGTACCAGCTAGAACTGTAATTTCTTTTATCTATATTTCCATCTTACCCTCTTGGTAATTATCCAGTTTACCGTCCTTACACCACACCCACGGGGGTCAAATGCCTATCAAAGCGCAGGAGAACTCTCATTCGAGATAGTAGGCAGAGACGAGTCCTGTATCCGGTTTGAGCCAATGATGTGGAAGAATTAAAATATCCGTGAAAAGGATGAACGGAAAATTGAGTATAAACACTGCAGAATGAATGGTGGGGGAATCTGGCGAATACGCAGAACAACCCCGACTCTTCTTTGCGACTACAAATTCCACATGTGGTCCACGATCAATAGTGAAATGCGAGCTATCTAACAATTTGGCCACTTGGACACCGATATCATAATTCATAATATTCAGTTACTCCATCATTAACTTTTTCAGATCTGGGGATGTATCGTTATTTTCAATGTAGTGACCTTAGAGTAAGCTGTTACATAGTTTCATTATTTTCGAAATTATGATGATGGTAACTATTATTATTATTATTATTATTATTATTATTATTATTATTATTATTATTATTATTATTATTATTATTATTATTATTATTATTATTATTATTATTATTATTATTATTATTATTATTATTATTATTATTATTATTATTATTATTATTATTATTATTATTATTATTATTATTATTATTATTATTATTATTATTATTATTATTATTATTATTATTATTATTATTATTATTATTATTATTATTATTATTATTATTATTATTATTATTATTATTATTATTATTATTATTATTATTATTATTATTATTATTATTATTATTATATTGTTATTATTATTATTATTATTATTATTATTATTATTATTATTATTATTATTATTATTATTATTATTATTATTATTATTATTATTATTATTATTATTATTATTATTATTATTATTATTATTATTATTATTATTATTATTATTATTATTATTATTATTATTATTATTATTATTATTATTATTATTATTATTATTATTATTATTATTATTATTATTATTATTATTATTATTATTATTATTATTATTATTATTATTTATTATTATTATTATTATCATCATCATCATAATCGTCATCAATACAGAGGTAGTAATAATAGAGTAGGAATAGAAGTAGTAGTAATCGTAGTTCCTAGGCCCCATGAAGGAATTGCACGATAGAGCACTTCCTAGCTACAGGCATTTATTACTTTATTTTTATTGACAGTTTACGAGCTATCTCAAAGTACCAGATCAATTACATGGGAATATTGGTTCGAATAAAGTAGTTCTCATGGAAAGCAGCGGCGATCCGCGTTTATTGGTCTCAGTATGTGCCCTCGTAAAGTACAAATAAGGCACGATTAGAATAATGATAATGATGATAATAATGTAGATGATGTGTATATAAAGGCGCTCAACTATACGGACATCAGTGCCCTTTAAAAATTTTGTAATGTTAAAAGTCAGATATAAATGTAAATATAAATCATAAAAAAATTCCAAATAAAACAAAACCATAGTAAAAACTATAAATACCGATAAATAAAACGCTAAAAGGTATTAAAAACCATTTCCCTTAGCTAAAATGTATAATTTAACTTGGTAAATAAAATCAAGACATTAAAAGGCATAAAAGACAGTTTTCTCTATAAAACCCCTCAACATAGCTTGAAAGAACCACTTTTACCTTTCCATGCTGTGTTTGAATCAATTTTCCCCTCCCCTTCTTTTTTGGAGTTAAACTAACACACTTTTCAGGAGCTTTATCCTGCCTGTTTTTTCACTGTCACTCTTGCTCTATATCCTCTATGGATGAGGACCGCTTTCCAACTGAAAGTTTCGATTCGATAGCCTTGAACCGATCAGAAACTGTGATCGATGAAGATTATGCTCGCCGATCTGAGTCCTCTCCAGACTATTCCTCAGATGTTCTCGGAGGAGATGGTTGTGGGCTATTACGCTGGTTTATTTTCTTGGCTCTAGTCTCACTATTCCCCCTGAGGAAGTCGGTTCTTTAATATGAAGTCTTGAATTTCCTTGGCGGTGCATTATATATTACTAGTTCACATGTCGTTCTTGAAGTAAACGCTTTCGGCGGTGATTTGGCTGCAACGTTCTTGTTAGAGTTGGACTTAGTAGGCCCCCTCACTGTTGTTCTGTTGTCTCTGTTGCTTTGGCTGTGATCTTGGTGTGATTGTTCTTTCCTCAATTACTGCCCCGTTTAAGTCGCTGGTATGTGTTGCGATTTCACGTCTATGTACCGGCTTAACTGCAACTGCTATATAAGTAACGGCCCCAGGGACCGAAGGCTGACGAATACGCAATAGCTTCCGGACTTCCAAGAAGGACACCTTCTCTCTTACCGGATCACTTGGATCGCCTTTTCCTGAATAAAAGGGGGATATTCTCTGGAATTCGATGAATTATCACCTCTGCAGTTGACACATGTTGGAGGTGAAGTACAGGCATCATAATGACTGAATTCCCCACAGTCAACACAAGTAGTAGCTCCATTATTAGAATCACTCGTGTGGCCAAAGTGCTGGCGCTTATAACATCTTAATGGATCCGGCATATACTGTTTCACTTCAACAGATTCATGCCCTGCCGATCAAGGGTAAGAAATGGGGTACGAGTGGCCACCAGTTCACCTCCTTCTTTGCAGTGTACTGATATACGTTGGTCATACCTTGTTCCGCCAAGTTTTCCTGAATCTCCTCATTGGACATTCCGTCCAGTGCGCTGCTGTTTACAACACCACGCGAGGAGTTCAGAGTCCTATGCAATTCAACGCGCACCAGCATATTGGCTTTCAAAATTTTCGCAGCCAACGTTCGGTAAAATATCTTCGACCAGGAGCACGCTATTGAGAGATCGAATACATAATTTGCAATATCATCTAAACCCTTCTGAATAATAAACTGGTTCACGGTAATAAATTTTCGGCCTTCGTAATTTCTAATAATTACTAAATAGCGTGGAACACAAGACTCACCTTCTTCCTTTACAACTTTCTGAACATTTTTCTTTATTCCTTTTATCAGTTCCCATAGTGACATTGTCCGTCACCATTGAAAACGTCTCCGTTGGCGTGTTCACATCCTTGATGCCACCCGACTTATGTGAGGGTCCTGACCTGGACCTTGCTCACCTGAGAGTCTCACCTCCCAATGTCAAATTAGAGGGACCCAGTTGCCGTCAAGAGTGCATCAGCCCCTTCCCGGGACTGACCTGACTGACGGATACGAATGCAGTTCTACATGATAACCAGGGGTTGAGAGTTAGGCGTTACCCTTCACCACTGCTCTCCATCACACTAGTTATCCATCATACTTATGTTCAAGGAGGTTTTAGTTTATGGGTCATACACGGATGAGGACCAAAGTATTTGGGAGTTTGGCAGTAGCTTTTTCGCCATTCAAAGGTACCGAATCGAGAGATTTGGTTTGGGACCCCGGGATCGCCAATCTCGTGCCTACCAATGTAGGCCCCTGGGAGTTAATAAGGCGTGTTATACCTTTTAAACCCTCCTCTGCGGTTTGTCTTTCATGCATCTAATTGCTAATGTTGAGTTCGTGCCATTTATTTTAAACTATTCAAACTTTACTTTTACTTCATATGGAAGTTTGTTTAACAATAACGACATAGCTTTTCAAGTTGAATTTGATAATTAGAAGTTCATATTAAGAAATTCATAATATAAATAGAAAACGTTCTCAAAGATACTCTAACGATTTTGTTTAAAATACCTTTCAGATATCTAAGTAACTTTCTTGAACTTTTTGGGAATAGCCAAAGAAGCTTTCCTGATTCGAAAGACATAAAGAGCTTTCTTCATGAAAATGACAGTTCTAAAATACATTTTACGAGCACTGATATTTCAAATAAAGCTTTTTTTGGATTCATTCATTTACAAGATATGAATTTTGAATATACTTTAAAACAATTTTGTCATTTTTAGAAGTTATCATTCATTAATTCCTGGCGATGTCAAATCAAAAGAATGTGGAATATCATATCCAACATATAGCAATCCGCTTTTAAGCATCTCACTATCGATTAGGTTTCCCTTGTGTGTACAACAAAAAGTACAGTAGAGCTATTTCAGCTTCTTTTGTCTTAATTATCCTCAAATTTACGTTTTATACCCCCATCGCTATTAGTAAGTATACAAACCACTCTTGAGGAAGTGGTATTTACCTCAATGAGGTAAACCTTTGCAGAAATAGCTACATTACACATTTCTTTAAAGATGGGAAGGGGATAGTGACAGTCAAATATTTAAGAGCTGGGCGCCAAATGCTATAAACTTGAAGAAAATGAGCAAAATTAATTTCATAACTCCTCTGCTTGTTGACAATTTATCGTTCTGCTAGGATCATGCAGGAAATAATTGAAGTGAAAGGATAAGTTTCAAACCAAGTGGTATTCGTCGTTAGATAATATTTGATGTAATAATTAATTAATTAGTGAAAAATTTTAAATGAATGGATTATAATTACATTCTAGATACTTTTATTAAAAGAAAATTACATAAAATCGATACCAAGTTAGAAAGAACGCCCTCAAAATCAGTGAAGAAACTTCCTGAAAAAATTAACAGGGATACAGGTGCGAATGGGCTGTTGCCTAAAACGTCTCGCCATGACCTTAAAATTGGAGTATGATGTGCGATAGATGCTAGAAGATTGAATAGGATCCGTTTTGTTTGATGACATATACCTGCGTGATATATTTACTGCTCGCCTGATAAAAAGAACACAAATAATCGGTATTTCAAGTCCAATATAGAATGGGATATTGAGCAGTTATAGAGCAGTTTTCCGTTCATAGTGATCATAAGTTAGGTTCATCCTTAACTTTATCGAAGAGTAATTGCCAATAATGATTAATAAAGTGTTTATGAGGGTCAATATTAGCTCATATAAATAAAAGTTTGTTTACACATTAGAAACCTAAAAGGATGTCCATGTAACAGGAAATATAAATGCTACGAAAAGATCCTCGACGAATATATAACATTGTTACATTGGTAACCGCACAAGTCTGCCGTGGGAAAGTAACATGTGCTCAAGGACTGCTACTTGCTGGCGTCTCGAAGGAGGATGCTAATTGCCGAGAGAAACAAATATGCGCTTAAGGATGGCTGACGTCTGGAAGGAAGTCGTATTATTACTATGCCAGAGAACTTTCGCGACAGTAATTCCAGAAGCTTGCATTTCCAGAAAGATTCCCTGGGCCCGGCAGGTATATAAAACGTGATGCAAGGTTTGGAGCAGTCTGACAGTAATGAGTGAGACTATATATCAGTAATAGTGAGAGCGGTGTGCTAGGTGCTTAGATCTTCGAGTTGAGTGCGGTTCCGTAGGGAAATAATCAGCGCCGTGGAGCACTTCACGAATCAGGCGGTCAATAACGACTGCATAGAAGTGTGGTACGTTTTAAGCTCCGTAATGAGGAGACAGCAGGTCCTGTAACGGTGCAGAAACCAGGCACGGGTCAGTAAGTGCGGATCTGGTGAAGAATCGGCAGCGTGGCAGTTCCTATGTGAATATCGGATTTGTATTCGGAATCGGCGTGTGGCTCCATGTCCGTAGTGAAACGTGTGTGTGTGTGTGTGTGTGTGTGTGTGTGTGTGTGTGTGTGTGTGTGTGTGTGTGTGTGTGTGTGTGTGTGTGTGTGTGTGTGTGTGTGTGTCAGAGGGATTATTGACAGCATAAATGGTGCATGCTAGAAAGATATAAATGCACACTCTAGAGACTTCTCGTATTTGTGTAAAAGAGAGGCTGATAGTACGTTAGCATTGAGCTATCGACTTAGTGACAAAGAAGTTTTAACGTGAACTTTTTTGCACTTTTGTCATAATATGTTGTAAAGAGTGTTCCGCTTTCTCTGTTCCCACTAAGTTTCTGTATTATGTGATTGAAGTTGTGCAAAACTGAATGCGAATGAAGTGAATTGCACCTCCTGTGTACAAACAAATTATGGCAATTCATCACATTAACATCTTACAGTAAAGGTACTTAGAATTGTTGGAAATAAAGAAACACACGTTTTGCTGTAAATGGAGTGGAGAAAGACAAAACAAATATTTGCAAGTAAACTTCAGATATTAAAGGAATCAGCTAAGTTGATTGTAATAGTTGTTTTTAATGATTTGAGGGGATAGCGTGACGTGGAAGTTGTCTGAATCTAAGTAGCACAAAATTTTATATGAATAGGATCTACCTCCTACGCTCATATCTTGTCTTTTTTGACTTTTTTCTTTATGTTTAACATCAAGAGCTTGTAATCAGAGCTACCGATGTTTTACACTGCTGTGGCAATATTGGGTAGTAGAAGCAGTATACAGTCTTATGGGTTCTGGATGTCACTACGTAGATGTGGATTCACATTAGAATGATAACTGTACTTCATCGCCTTTTCCGGGCACAGTAATGTTTTTCCGGTTGCCATAACATGCGCAGTAGCAGCGCTTGTGTAGATGTGATCTTGCTCAGCAGCAGTGTCTGTGAAAAAAAAAAAAAAAAAAAAAAAAACATCGTTCCGTATTTGTTCATATGGAAAGAAATACTTCGCGATGTATGATAGGTAATGTTTTATTACAAATGACACCTATATTGCAGCGCATATTTAGTATGTTACACTCTACAAAATGAAAATTGAAGGATTTCATGAATTCCATTGCTTCAACAGCGTTCGTGCTGTTTTCGATGGCTTTAAATGAGTGTGGACTAGTATGATTAATAATTTACATTTGTATATGCGTGTAAGCAATATTTGCTTGTCAGACCTTTGGAATGCTCTGAACATTATATTTAGAATTTTATATTCGTAGATAATGGACGATCTTAACACGAAGGATCCCATTTCTGCTTTGGCTTGGTCCATATAGCCCCTCTCCTTCAAAGTTACTGATTTTTACAATATATACCTACTTATACTAAATAAATACTTACATACAATAAATACTTATTCTAAAAATATTTCCAAAAGCTTTCGGCAATACTAGAAAGCGTGTGTAAGATTTCCTTTGGAGCTGAAATAAATTTGCCTTGTTTTCGTGTTTTTTTTTTTTTTTTTTTTTTTCATCTTGTGTTTTTATCAGTATTTCACAAGGCATTCTATGGCTTGCAGATTTAATAGGTAATCAACAATGTTGGTAGTTTTTTATGATAAATATGTACAGAAACAGGGAACGTCAAATTTTATCAGTGCATTAAATCCTTCTGTACACATAATTGCTGAGGAAATTTCCGGAATTGCAATCCCAGATTTAATAGTACCTACTTATGTGATGTATTAAACTTTCATGGCAACATACAACATATTATACGTACATATGCATATTATGATACTACGAATACGTGCAAGTTCTGGAAACAGTGTTTAACACAAAATCACACGGTGCAAATACCAATAGTACGATTTGAACCCTTAGCGTTTAGAATGATAAATTAGTGTCTAAGGAGAGCGCAACTTTGATAAACGGGTTCCGTGCTGCAGACAGCGCCGCTCTCATACCTATTTTGACAGCTCTTTTCGAGGTAATAAATAAATAGTAATGGGAATTACTTATGAAGCTTTATGATAAACATCGTGTACAAAATTCATTTCATGATACAGTGTTTTAAGGGACAAAGCCAATGTTTCAACGTACGTTACCTACGTGATCTCACGGTAATTTGCAGGATAAGAAAAAGTATACAAAATGCAAATAAGTCAACAAACGATATAATTGTAACTATTTTGGGAAAGCAAGAGATCCTCTTTCATGTAATGTACTTTTAGGTAAAAGGGGAATATGTTTTCAGCACGCTCTGTAGGACTATTATGTGAAGGTTTGGTGGCGCCCGGAAAATGACTCTGCGTCTGGATTTACCCCTTTTCGTTGCCTCCACGCCGGGGCCAATAAAATATCCCATCACTTCTTATCTACAAATTGACGAAGCCTCTAAATTTGAACTAAAGCTGTTCCCCGCAAGGAACGGGTTTATCTTCCAACCTGGAAAGCTCGGGAAAGATACGAAACTTCAGTTCCAGGAGAGAAAACGTGTTTTTACACTTATTGCTTTTCTGGGAACTGTAAATCTGTTAACAAGAAAAATGCACTCATTCGTACTTCAATCCACTTCTGATAACTGTCAGCTAAAATAAAATGTATTTTAATTTCTGTTCCTTTATTTATACTTATTTTATGTTGGAATACGTTTTAGCCTATTAAAGCAAATTACTGACTTAATAGATATTAATCCGGCTGCACTTTTATTTTATTTACTATATATTTGGGAAGCAGCTGTATAAGTAATTGGCATCAACGTTTTTGCGAATAAAATATTTTGGGTCCACTACAAGGCAATGTTTTGCCTCATCAACTATGACAAAAGGAAAATGTACTTTTATAAAAGTATACGATAAACGTGTTACTTATAAAATTGCACTACTAGTTTATTATATTCCAAACCAGCATATAAATTTAAAAATGTTGGCCTGTATAATAACAGTTCTGCAACTAGCGCAGAAACGCTTATATATAATATAATCTTCATACATTAAATAAATGGAAATAATAAATTAAATCTCCGAATTTCGTAATCATTGGTCTTCAATGAACCAAGGGTTCTGTTTCACCCTGCTACAACAAAAATAAGTGGAAAATGTACCATTAATAATCGATTTTATTAATCTGCTTGAAGCTGCGAAACACGGTCATGTACTACGTTATTTAGAAACGTATTTCAAAGTATAATTTCAAATATATACAACTTGTGTGATATCATAATATTTTTTTATTTTGAGCTGAGGTCCTTGTAAACAGAACGATGTGTTGGTGCAGTGTATAGGCACACTCTATGAACAAGAGGACATTTAATTTTAGAGAAACTATTGGTCGGACATTATGATCAACAAATTTATGAGGCTGCATTTAAAAATTGATTAGTTAAATACTGGTCCTGTCTCTTCTTGGGTTGAAATCTTGTATTTGTTTTAATGTTCTGATGTGCAATCTCTAATAACAAAATGTGTATATTTGAAAAGAAGTACTTGATGTATTGTACATTTTAACAAATACAATATTTCTAATTTAAAATGTTGTTCCATTTGCAGAGCACTCATTTCTGATTAGTTTATTCAATACCTAGAAGTCCCTGAAGTCTTCGTTGTCCTTGTGAACAACATTAGTTGACCCTTTTATTTTAGATGTTTTCCTGAGATATCATTTATCCAGCAATAACTGTTCACTGGATTTACCCAAAGTAAATTCACTTGTCGAGGGCTAAAAGTGATGTTCAGTTATGCGTTTTTGAAATGGGTGCATAATAGAAATTTAACGCTACATTTCTTTTATTTTGGTACTTGAATAAATATTCGTGTCCCTGTTTCTTAGCTAGAATACTTTTCCTATTGTCATCTCAAATATTCAGTTCCACTAATCCATTTTCTCTTTGCCTCTCTGCTACGCTTTTCCAGACATTTTCATTTCAGGCACGTTTTCTTCCCAACTTTGCTTTCTCCTTAGTTGCCATTCCCTTTCAATTTTTATTTATGTGTTAAGTCTTGCAGCAATATATGTTAAAACCACTACAACTACTGCCACTACTATAATGAAAGCTTTGAGCTGTTTTTATTTCTAAAATATGACTCTAATGCCGTTCATTCTAGATGTTTAAGAGAAAAGCAAAATGTGTATCTTAAACTTTCTGGAAATAACAGATGTTCATTGCATTCGTAAGGAATATTTTATACGGGCTTTCTTTAATATATAGGGAAAAACATAGTACTGATTTCTTAAAGCACACAGTGTATTTCATATAGTAGAAGCAGATGAGTTGCATATAGTTGCATATACGTTGCCGAAACTACCACTATTATTTTCTTGGAAGCTTCATACTTTGTCCGCTTTCTTAGAATGCTTCAGTGATGTCATGGACAGAATATGACATTTTAAGACCATTTTGGATATTTGATCTATTCGGTTTCATTAATTACCTATGTGCCTAAAATGAAATTTATAATGAAAGCATTTTTGCGAAGGATTTTCTCGATTCATACATAGACGTCAAGTAAGCTTTCAAACAATATGGTAGAACCCATAGAAAAATAAACGATTGTTAGCAGCCAAAACTATGTAGCTGTAACATTAAGACTCTGTTAGGTTTTCTGGAGTGTAGAGTGTATACCAGAATCATGTTCAACCTTTTATTTGTGATAGGTGGTCTTCTGTATTGTGCATCATATAGTTCTTATTATTATTTATTACACCTAAATCATAATTTGAGCATTTAAACTTCATTTCACAGTATGACGCTGCTAGTTGCCAAGACTTTATCAGCGACACCGGTGTACCGCCGTTATTTTACATGCCAGAAAATATAGTATCGTTTTTTAGAACTGTTAAAAACCTTAGGTCCAGGGAGGATTTGAACCTGCTACCTAGAGACCAGTGATTCATCATCTAACCAACTGAGCCACAAAATATACCACGCCTATGGTTATAAGAATTAACATATAATTCATTATAATTCTAGTTTCAGTGGTAGAGCTCCTGGAACGGCTTTAAATACATTGTTATAAATGTCATTCTATGGAACTCATCCTTGATAAGCTTTCCCAATGGGGCGCTTCTTGCTCAGCAGAATGGAATGGTATCAGCCCGCAGGGAATATTAATCACAGAGACTATCGGGTCAAGTATAATTTATTTAATTTCTTATAGAAGTCGCTGTGCCCATATCTTCGTAGTCGACGGCAGTTGAAATCAATAATAGAAATCGATGTACATAAATAACTTCGTCTGTCATATTCCACAGTGTTTTATTGGTTTTACATAATAATTGTTATTACCTAACTTAAATGGGGAAAATAATAACGTTTGCCATTTTTATGTAATGTGGCTCTCCATCGCTTACAATGATTTCCCTTTCCAACGGTCTCATAAACGTAACCATATCCTTTAATGAGTTCTCCTTCGTCTTGATATCATTCCAATATTATCTTGGACGATTCGCTCTTCTCCATTAGTTATAAATGCTGCATCAAACAATTTTATTCCCTCTCTTTCCATATGCATCTCCATTTCCATTCCTGATGGTAACTGCTCTTGCACTTCAGAAGAAGGCACCTCGCTCTCTTTATCAGTCTTCCATACTACTGTCCCAGAAAAGGGTGTAATTTTCTAATCACAGGTTTAAAGTGTCTGTTTCAACTAGTGATTTAACACAACATTTCACCTTTATAATTTTCTTAAATGTTCAATATAACCTATTTCTACTTAACGTAGTTTTTCACCTATTTCTACTTAACGTAGTTTTCCACCTTCCTTTGGTTTTGTTTAATATTAAAACCAGAGTATTTAGTAAGTATGCCAGCTATAGAGATAGCCTCTGCGATAGTGTGTGAGGGCTCACTTTCGCAGGATTCTCGGTCCTACTCCGACCAGGGGTTTTTAATGGTTTTTTCCTGATCCTTAAATTAATTTCATTACAATTTTATTATAATTTTCCAAACGTGCTTCCAGGTTCCGTGACGTTTGTTGGTACGCAACAAAAGTTTCTCAAGACAGTAGATGGTTGTTTAAAGAGAAGGACAAATTCTGTACACACGGTGGTGTTTGTTGGTCGGCGATTCGTTCATCATTCTCTCTAGATAGCTCCATCAGCGGGAATTTAGAGATCTGCCTACGGCCTATATAACTCCTGTGGTTCCTTCAATTTTTTCCTTCCTCATAGGGGGGCTAACCCACAATAGATGTATGTAGGCTGCACTTCGCGAGGTATCCCTCTAGGATTCATGTAAACTTATATCCAGTATGATTACTCACGTTTAAAATGCTTAATCTGTCCCAATGTGTTTCAAACGGGTTTCAAGCTCGCCAAGTCAAATGAATGTTTATGACAGACTTTTAACATTTTGAAACCGAATTACAAATCCATGATTCCATTGTCAAATGTGTCCGAAACGCATCAGCTGAATGTTTCGGAAATCTTTGGAGCGTTTGCTAACAGTAAAATAAATACGATCAAATATGTATATGTAGCTAATGAACTGCATCTGATGCAGAGAATGCAATAAACTATTATAGATTAATGTTGGGTAACTCTAAGCTCCATGGACCCCGGACTCATTTGAGAATCACTTCACCCATTTCATTAATCGTCCGATACGACTTAACATTGGAGGACATAAATTACAACAACAAAAAAGTTATATAATACAATATTTACATTTATACAAAATTATTCTTACAGGTAATCGATGTCTACACTGTTTGTCAAGTGTGCAAACGTCTTCAGGTGTTTTTTAATTATTTCTTCATGGCTGATTGGCCAATTTTGTCCACCTCTAGTTGCCACCTAAAGTTTTTACGCTGTCGATCCAGTATTGAGCATTCCCATAAAAGATGGACTGTTCGGCACCACTGCATGTACATTCTGGAGATTCCGAAATCTTGAATCTGTAGAAGTATGTTCTTACTGATCCGTTTCTTGTTACCATTCTTATGGAGTCTTTTGTCATTGGAATCTTGATCCTTAGCCTCTCTTGCACTGATGGACAGAAACTTTTGGTTAATGCTCCTTTTGTTGAGTTTCTCTACATTTGTTGCCACCTTTCTATGCTCTTCTTCCTCTCGGCTTCTGTTATTGAGCCCTTTGGTATTTTATTATATACTATTGTCATATCATTTTCTTTGTTGCTCCCTTGCCTAGTTTATCTGCTATTTGGTTTCCGTATATTCCAACGTGCGCTTTTATCCATTGGAAATTGATCTGACAGTACTGGTTGTATTGTTTGTTAAGAATTTTAATAGTTTTCTTATTGATTCAATTATATGTCCATATTTATCATGCTTTCTCAATAAATCAATGGTTACTTTGCTATCTGTATAAATAGCCGCTATTCTTTCTTTATTAGAGGTTTCCTTCATTTCCCCAATTTCTTTTAGGGCTAGTAGAATTGCCGTCTATTCAGCCTGGTTATTCGGGAAGTTATCAAGAAGTTTAAATTTTAGTTGCTGGACTTCTTTGTTCCTCCTAAATATAGCTACTGCTGGTCCCACTTTTCCGTTCATCTTGACGCCGTCAGTAAATGCTTCAATTTCATATTGTCCACGAGTTGGTAGACCTCTATCCTTTCTGCAGGGGTACCCATTGCACTAAATCTACTGGCTTGTCATACTCCACAGGCTAACCAATCAATCCACGTGTAGCTTTATTTATGCATGTCTTCTCTTCCACCTTGATGTGAATTGGTTCAACCCCAACCAAGTTACAGGGTGCATCATAAGATAGTTTACGGTATGCTTTTGAAATCTTGATATTTATTAACCATTGAGTTCTTTGGTGCTTTCTGATGTTCTTCTCTTTCCTTAGAGCCTGCTCCCAAACGGGTGCTCCATATAGTAGGACCGGCACTGTGGTCCCTTTCTATATCGCTTTGAGGACTTGGTATTCTAGACGCCACTGAAGTTTGGCGTCTGGTAAAATAACATATACATTTTTCTGTGACATTTTCTGCTTGTTGATCAAAGGTAAATTTACTGTCCAGAATTATTCCTCACGCGTCGTAGGTTCCTCTTAGTAAATAGTCTATTAGGATAAGAAAACATTTAGTTTATAAGTACTTTTTTCTGGAAAAATGTTACACAACCAAAGCTTTAAGAATAATGTTTCTAACAAATATTGTTTAAAACATTTCTATAGGATGAATATTTAAGATGCAATAACCATTTCCCACTGCCATTATTCCTGCCAAAAACCATCTACAAAGACATTTTTTAGTTCCGTTCATACTAGAAGCATAGCTAGGAGCACACGTTTTTATACTCATAAACATTTACTTTTTATGTGAATTCTTATTCACAGATCAGAAAAGATAATTTTATTGCTGTTTGTAAAAGTATTGCATGACATGTAAATTTAGAGGAGCAGACATATGTGAAGGGAGAATAAGAAATAAGTTTCAGTGCAAAGAGGGAAAGTGTGGTAAGGAAGCCTATGTGCGAGAAGTTATAAAAAAGAGAGAGGGAGAGAGACAAAGAGTAAGAGCGGAAGCAATCAAAGTAGAACGTCGGCAATTAACGCAGTGCTGACAATAGGTTCTGCATTTTTGTTATGTTTGTGTAATTTACGTCCTCCAACGTTAAGTATATCGAACCATCAATGAAATGGGTGAAATGATACTCAAATGAGCCCAGGGTCCATAGAGCTTAGAGTTACCCAACATTCGTCTTTCAGGATAAGGGAAAACGCCGGAAAAAACCTTATCCAGGTAACTCGCCCTGACCGAATTTCGAACTCGGGACCTTTCGAACGCGAGGCAGACATGCTACCACCACGCTATCGAGGCGGACTTTCTGCAATATTATAAATAAAATCGGTTTAAATAGGGAAGCATATACATCTTTGGCGAGAATCATAACTTCTAAATATTGCTTGTAGGGACAGAATGGTGGTTTGCGCAAATGCAGAAATAAGCAAGATTAAGGGATAACTATAGTTTTTTGATGGATTAGATACAGATTATATGACTTACGCGGAGTGGGTAGTGTAAAATGACCCAAAATGACGAAACCTCTTTTTGGCAGAATAAAATTATGTGATTCTTTCTGATTCACAATATATATGATATATTGATCATTTAATACACCTGACCCTTCAGAAAACCCATTTAAATTGACTCATCTCCTTAAATGTTGGAGTGCCACGCCTATTTTGTAAGATAATTTTATGCGGTAAATTTTGTTATTCTCTATGGCAACAGGGGTATTGGTTGCTCTGTGTAGCACATGCTGTTGCTCCTTTGTTTTCATTGTAAGTGTTGTTTACATGTGGAGAAGGTTTGTTTTTATAGTGAGTTGAGTTTGTTGTATTAAGTGAGTGCTTCATTCCCAGTGATTGTAAAAGCTCTCAAAATGCCGATAAGCTCCAGTGTGTTCAAGAAAAGAAAGTTTTATTGCAACAAAAATAAACATGCTCAAGAAAATGAACCGAATGCTGATAGTATTGCGCCTTCCCATGTGGTGGAAAACAAGGTTAGTTGCTCAGCCAGAAAGCTAGATAACAGTAACAGTAATGTCAGCCCAAAGGTAAATATTACTGATATGAATAGTGTAGCTGTAAATACTGTGAATGATGTGTCTGGAACTAGCAACATATTTTGACTATATGAATATAAATATAATGTATAAGCAGCATTAAAAATGAAATTAATATAAGAAATAATATTACTATTCATATTCAACCCAAGAATCTAATGGCAATGTAATTATTGATTTAAATATTTTATCGAAGTTCATTAGTTCTAACACAAGATGCAAAGAACGTAAATCCATGGATACTTTGTATGCAGTTGAAGACAAACGTTGTAGATTCGGACTATCGAGCAAATTAATTCTGAAGTGCAAAAAGTGCATCTATGAAAATAGCACTGGAAGTTCTGAAGTTACAAATATTATGATATCAACTTACGATTGGTTTATGAAATGAGATATATTGGCAAGGGACAAAGAAGTGCTGAAACTTTGTGTGGAATAATGAATCTTCCTCCCCCACCAACAAAAATTTCAAATTGTCATAGAAGTTTAGAAAGACATATTCTGGAAGTGAGTAGAGCCTCAATGAGAATTGCTGGTGCTGAAGCAGTTGCAGCAAATGATGGTGACAAATATTACAGTAACAGTCGATGGTACTTGGCAAGAAAAACGTTTCACATAACATCATGGGGTAGTAGCTGCTACATATATTGTTGGTAAAGTTTTGGATGTGAAAGTGATAAGAAATCATTGTAGAGGCTGCAAACTAAACAGTGAAGATCACAAATACATGAAAAACTAAGAAGGATCAAGTGGGGTTTTGGAGACTTAGGAGCAAGAGTTCTTCAAAAGGTCACTGCAGGAATATGGAGTGCGATATACACATTATCTTGGGGATGGTGATTCCAAAGCATACAAGTCTGTGTGTAAAGCAAAATCTTATGGTGATGTAACTATAGAAAAGCTGGGATCTGTAGGCCATGTGCAGAAGCGTTTAGGTAATAGATTAAGGAAACTGAAAAATGATATGGAAGGTAAACAAAAATTGAGTTATGGTAAACCACGAGGAGGTCCAGGACGTTTGACAGATGCAGAAATTGATTTGTTACAAACATATTATGGTTTAGCAATTAGAAGAAATTCTGGTGACTGAACTCTGGTGGCAACTGGTATTACATATGTGCATAAGCATTCCCTGCCTTATGCTGTTACAGAGGCAATCAAACCAATCTATAATAATTTGTCACAGGAAGATCTATTGTGAAAATGTCTGCATGGTTTTACGCAAAATATGAATGAGAGTATCAACAGCTGCATATGGGAAAGACTACCAAAATTTGTTTCTGCTTTAAACATGGAAGGGTTCATGAAGCAGTTTTGACATTTAATTTTGGAGCCAAATGCAGATTAAATGTGATACATGCAATGGGTATGAAGGTTGGCAGCAACACAAAAAGTGCAATAAAGGCATTGATAAACAACGCATATTATCAGCTAAAAGGACATTACAAAGCTCATCTAAGGAGTCCCGGGTTAAAAGACGAGAACTGCAAATCAGGAGGAAAATTGGATGCAGCTAATGACGACTACTCTCCTGGAATGTACCAACGTGAGTCATAGCTTGGAAAGCAATTTTCAACTGCTATTATTTCAAAAGTAAATTTTTTGAAACATATGTTCCTTTTTCTCAAGAACTATTTAAGCTACATTGTTAAAATATTGTACACCTATGTAAATAATTCTAAAAATACACTGTATCTTAAGTTATATTTTTAAGTGTAATACATTTTTAAAATTGAGGTTATTGCTTAAACAATTTAGACATAAGTTTTGTTGTGTTTTCTTTACATACAATAAAATCACAAATATTTTTGGTAGCTTCATTTCCTTCATTCAGTTGTATAATGCAGAATGTCTTCATATATAATAAAAAGTTCAGCTCGCAGTTACTGCGGTTTCTCAGAAAAGGGAATATAAAAATGCATATTTTTGAAGTTAACAATTTTTTTCAGCCAAACTACATAACATATGGCCATAAAACTTTACAGACACATACGTGCATATATCCAAATTAAACAGTACTCTTCTTACATTGTTCTGTAAATCACAGCCAGAGAAATCCGCATTTCTTGAATTAACTGCATGTCCATATAATGCTCACACTACCCACTCCCCTTAAGTGATTGATTTCTTTATTAAATATAATAAATAAGAAGGATATATTGGTTAAAATATTTGAGATTAAAACGTTTTATAACTATATACAAATCTAACAATTTGTAACTTAAAACTTCACTTATCTGATAAGAAAATAAATGGTGATAATTTTCTTATAAGATAAGTGGAGTTTTAAGTTACAAACTGTTATATTTGTATATATATATATATATATATGTTTGCTTCACTGTTAATAACTTCATATTTTACCTATTTATGTTTTATAACTATCTAAACGAAAGGAACCCAAAGCAAACGGTACAATCTATGACTAGCGTGCAGTTTTACAAAAGCTCCATTCTACCTCATTTTTCATAGATTTTCTTCCCTTTTCGTATTACAGGGTATGTGCAGAAGGGTAAAAGTTGTTCAGCACCATTTATGTGAACTTGAGCGTATAATCCACTTCAAAGCAAATGTTAAAATAACGTTTTCATTAAAGTGTCAGAATTTAGGGGTTCCTAGGGTGTATAAAATGTAAGATGTATTAAAGATAATTGCACACGTTTGAACTCTTTTAAGACTGCCTCCCCTCGCTTCCCTCCTTTTGGAGAGCATAAAGTGTTGAGGGGAATTAATGGGTTCGCCCTCTCCATCTGTTTCACACAAGACGTTAAAACGTCAAAGGAGGAGCTGCAAGTTTTCTTTTGCCCCTCAGTTTCTTCTAAATTACGTTTAACATGGCTATAAATGAGATGCAACAAGAAAGAACCATAGCGCCTCTTGCTTCAGTGTACACAGTGTATTTGCTGAAAGATAATTCGTTATTTCAGTTGAGAGGCAGAACAAATACCGCCCTCTTCATTCTCATTTCCCATTAATGCTTCAGAGGTAATGAAATTCTGTTTGTACTTCTTAGAAGGGCTCCTTTCTTTTTGTGATAAATATTGAGAAATGTAATTAACATTTGGAAACTGTGGATGAATATATCTCCTTAAGGAACGTTTTTACCCTGACTTATGCTAAAATACTTAATGATTTTTGGTTTCACTTAAGCCTCATTTATAATCACAATTAATATTCTATGCCTGATTTCAATAATTAAATATCACCCTACTGGGTCCGAAACGGAAGCATTAAGAGTACTTAAAATTCATTTGCACCGTCTGTAAAAAATTATAAATAATTTGAGATCTTCAGTAATTCTGGCACTTAAACGATGAAGCTGGAAGCATTCTCCTCCGTCATGACTTTTGCTTCGATCTGCAAAACTCCAACTTCTGTACTGGTCTGTCAAGCTGTTTCATGTTTGGCTTATATAATGCTAAATATTGAATTGGGGATTTTATAAAAGCTTAAATAGTATGAAGTACACCTTTTGGGTTTTCTAGTTACCTGTGAAATCAATACGCATTCTATTAGTAGTGAGCAACTCGCATTAAATATCAGCAGATTAAATGTAAACGACGTCTCTAACATTACTCAGGAGGGCAATGATACTTGTACGCATGTCAATACGATATTAAGGAAGTTGTTTGCTGTAGAAGAGGCAAAAATTGCAAATAAAACTGCAACGCTGAAAGAGGTACCCTAAAATAAGGTCTTCTTCATTTTACACATGCCCACATCTATGGGCCTTAAGAAAAAACACCATGGCCTGGTGAGTGACTAAATCAATACGGCTCCCTGTAAGGCTTTAAAGAATTTCCACAACGACAGACATTTAATAAAGATGTTTTAGGGCATATGCAATTTGTGAGTAGCAACAGTGAGAGGAAAGTGACCCATCGCAAAATAGCTCGAAGTTCCACGTAGTAGCCTGTATTCGGGAGGCCCGGGTTTAATTCCCCTGTCCGACCTACCCTGCTCATGGGTTTTTCGGGGGCTTTCCCGGGACGCCAGGTGAATGCTGGGTAGGCTAATTACAGCCACCGAATTTCCTGTCCCTCCGTTTCATATCCATTATTATTTCATATCATCTTTTATCTGTTGGTCTCTTTCAGGATAGAACTGTTCCCGGGTGTCTCGTCGATGCAGGATGATATGCTCTGAGTGAACCAATTCCTCCTCCGGTAGGGTGGTTGCCTGTCTCCGAACCTAGGTCTCGTGGTGGAACATTTTCCTAACCACAGTAGGCTGAGACAGTTGCCGAACCACAATAGGGTGGGATGTCCCTTGGCCTGCCGTGAAAAGTTTGCATATAAATGAACTGTAGGAATCCTGCCCTCGGAACTGTCGTGAATCCTTGGGACGACCACCCTGTGTCTCCTTTCGCCCTAACCTTCCCCTCTGGGGATGCCCCACTTGGGGGCTAGGTACAATAAGCCAAGTGTGATTTGCGTGCCCAGTCCCCTCCGAACTGGTCCAGTTATATATTATGAATACCAGTTGGACACTTTCTGCGGTTAATTTTGATCTGGTAGTCTTTAAGATTGAAAGTACCTAAATAGTACAGACTGGTACTACCCTAAAATACCCAAAGGCCGCAAAAGATATAGTTTCAAACCTAAGGGAATGTTTCCCTGGATAGGAAGAGGACACGATTGTGAACACCTGCAGTATGTACGTAGTATGATGATAGTCCGGCATACTACCATTATTGATGCGGCAATTTGTTATTTACTATCGCAAACAGAGGAGAGTTCAAGTTTTGAACGATTCCAGCTTTTCATTCAGAATTAGTTATTTTAGAAGCATTATGATTCCTACTGTGATATAGATCTCTTCTACTCTCCTTCCGGCTTATATCTATCCTTGTACAGACTTTCTCAAGACCGTATAGATTGCTTGAACCATTTCTTGAGTCATGTGAATTGTCCACCTGACAATATCCACCCGATTCACTTATAATGATAAAGAAGCCATCTTACACGTTACAGTAAAACGAAACCAGGATGCCAAATAGTGCAGCAACATACAATCTAAGGCTTCAGCACATTTCTTTCACTGTCACCTCCTCCTTTTCGAGTCTTTGTGTACATAATCAGTGCATTTTTGTGCCTGCGTGTACGCGATCCCAGAATTTACAATATCACTTGTTACTTGTCGCTGCCTTTAGCCCTTAATCAACAGCGAACACTCAACAGTCACTTGCGTCTTACCTGTCTAGTGCTGTGTGATGAAATTATAAGGGACAACAAACCTCTGTGTTGCAAGCTGATGGTCAGTTACACGGTTCTATTGCTTATTCCGTTTATTTTTAAAGAAAAATCAGCAAGAACAATAATTAAATATTGATTTGTGGAGATTGAGATGTGCAATATGAAGACGTTGGGGGACTTGTAACTGTCAATTATAACGTGAAAAATTATCTGAGTGACGTCATTTTATTGCTTCACGCTCCGTATCAGCGGCAGCAGGGCATTGCAAGTTTATGGGTACTGAGATTAGTTGCAGTTTTTATGCGAACGCAGGTTACTGTATCGAAGAAGTGCGCTCAGATCCATGTGCAGCAAGCAGTTCAGCATTTCACATCATTGCCGTGCCAGTGGCACAATTAACATTACCTTTTGCCAAATGTTGCTTTACCAGAACAGTGATATGCTTACAACCTGCAGTAAGCAATAGACCATGGTGGGAGATTAATACAGCTGACACGATGTTTAACCAATCCCCCTGTTTTGTTCTTCAGTTTGCACTTCCTCATCACTATGTTGCCATGAAGTCTGACTGCCCGCAGCAAATGGACGAAAAAGGCGGAAGTAGAAGATTGTTACACATACCTACAATGGTCCTTAGAACCAGCTAATTTGGCCCCTCACTTGTAATTTTGTAACGACAGCAGCAGGGTAAACAACAGCTCTCTATAAACGAGCAAACTTTCTCAAAGGTGCACATATTCTTAACCACCTATATTTAGAACTGCGATAATCCACATGCAGTCATCGAGGCAAATCATCAGGAGAGTTTCGGTGAGAACATTTGGATTAGCATAATTTGTGATGTTTTGTTAGACCCGTGATTTCTTCCTGTGCAATGGAATGATTGCTTTTAGCGACTGTGTATAGTCCTGAGTTTATGGTCTCGAATATTTGCTTCTAACTCTTAGAAGAAATTTCATTACGATGAAGTACTTCCTCATTTTTATATGACTGCATTACCACTTCAACAACGCGTTCTTGAATGTGGATATCATGTGGCTCCATAGCTTTGCCGTTGCTCCCTTTTGGCATCATTCCCATATATTTCCTCAGATGTTGGACATCTTTAGGGCTTAGTGTTAGTAACACAAGTTGCTTGGTGGGAAGCATACTTGTTTCCTGTATTACAATCCCTAATAATCCAGTTTAAATATTGCGAGGTTCTGTTGTATGTAGCTGCAGGGATGATGGGGTTGGTTTCAACTGTTTTATAAATACTTATTTTACTGGGAGTTAGAAAATACGAGTTTTATTGTCCTTTATCATTGTTCCTTATACAAGGGGCGTCCAGAAAGTAAGTTCTGCTTCAATTTATCTCCGCTGCTGTGCTGCGATCGCAGTTCCGCACATGCGCGCTAGACGCTCTGTATCAAGGAGAAGAAACGTGCGCAATTGTGAGATCGCTGTCAGACACGTACGCTTTGTTGTGCTTGTTTACAATGTCGGTGTTGATTGAAAATCCCGGCGCTTGTGAAATCAGATCTGTGATTAGTTTTCTGAATGCTAGGAAAGTGAAACCAATTGAAATTTATTCCATAAACGTCGCTTTTTCCCCAGATATAAGGTTCTCCGTTTATTTTTAATCTGAAATTGACTGAGCTTATAATAAAGGAGTTAACGGGAAACTAAAATCCCATACGAACATTTTAGGTAATGACATCAAAGAGATTATTGACATGAATTGAGCGAAAAAAGCCCGACACGGTCAATTTCAAAGAAATCAACACCTCTTAATCACGCAGATAAACGGCCACCTTTTTGGTGTGCCTTCCAGTAATTTCCACACAGTATGGAGAAATCAATTACTGACTGCAGATTCCAAATACTTTATTGCCTAGTTAGCTGCTAGGTACAATCATACCGCTTGCTCCTTAACTCAAAATATTTTCTGTGGTTTCTCATATTCCCCTTTAATTAGCGTATTTCCATTTTGCAATATGCCGCATATTTGATTTAGGATGTATCTGTGGGTCCACGCGTATTCTAACTGTGACTAACACACTATATCATCGTGAAGGGATTTGCAACGTAGATTATGATATTTTGCACTTGTTTTGCTCAAAATCCGTAATGCGTTCATCGCCAGAGAAGGATTTTCTTACTTGTCGTTATTGTAGCCCTAGATTGCCACAATATACTGTCGCGGCAACAGCCATAAAATTTTCGGTACAAATAGAAAACAGACGGCAGCTATTGTTTGACAGTAATAAAGAGCTTGCGTAATCAGTTAACGATAGCGCGGCTAGTGTAAACCGAAAGCTGGCAGCTGAGATAAAAGAGTTGCCGGCCCAGACGTTTCTGGAAGGTAATAGAATATTCGGATTACGTCATTAGATGCCTTGTTGATTCGAGAAACATCTAGTGATTGACAGAACAGTCTGGAATTCATGAATGGGTGTATAAAAAGAAGCCATGGCTAGTGATGAGTCAGTTGTCAACAGAGTGAGTAAGCAGAGAACAGCTGAGAGTGTTGTTGTTGAAAAGTTAGTTGTGTAACAAGAGTGTTCTAAAGAGAGCTGAACTGGACACTGTTATTGTCATAGACCTTGGAAAATTGTGTTGTTATGTGATGTAATGTTGTTACGTGAGAATTGAACAGTGTATCTCTACGTAAATAAAGAACAATTAGCATTTCGGAAAATTGGACTTTTAATTCTATGAACTCACAAAGTCTCAATATGTTCGATTTGTTTTATTTCTCAGTTATTACTTTACCCACAGCTAACTCGATATCATATTCAGATTAAAATCTAGGGGCATAGCTCAGGCGGTAACGTCTATAGCCGCATTTGGGAGACATGAGTTTGAGTCCTGCAAATAACCTTCCTGGACCGGTTTTCCCATAATTAGGCCAATGCTGGGTAGGTTAATTACATCCCTGAATTTCTTGTCCCTTCATTTCACCTCGCTTTCCACTTTAGCTTTAATTCTGGCTTACTATTTCACTGTTATAAGTATGTTACGGGTTTTGGCGTGCATGGCAAGAAATTTGCTCTCTCTAAATCCTGTTCTATAAATTAGGGAGCTCGTCATGTCGCGGGTTCCCAGAGGAATGTATAAAACTGCATAAGGGAGGGTAAAAGTCGGCATCGGGAGTTTCAATTTGTGGCTTTAAAGATCCTGCCCTCTACTGCCGTCTCTCCTCAAGTCGGAAAATCCTATTATCATCTCACCTCATTCTCCCATCCAGAGAGGGATGGGGTCAGTCTTGTTATAGAGTTATTTGTCTAAAGAGCATACTGGACAACGTAGCGTGTTAGGGAAACCGCATTTTTCATTGTAAATGCTCTAAAACGAGTTTAATGTGCATATTACAGCCAAAAAGAACAAATGAACCTTTGTTGTTAGTTTTTCCAAAGGTTAAGTAATCTGACTTTGTAATCGGGATTACGAAATAAGCTACATTAGCTACTTTCCTTTTTGCATTATTCGAAAAATGGATATACTCAGAAAAGAACGAAAGAGAAAGAAAAAGGAGTAAATAATTTAATTTAGATGACGGAGCTGGAATACCGCGTCATAATGGGAGGCGTTAAAAACGTCGTAAAACCTGTAACATTGTCCGAAAGAACCCTTTCTGTTTTATGGCGGGTGGCACAGTTTTTAATGCCCCTGACACGCGCACACGCACCACCCATGGACGTATTAGCGTCACCGTAGGGCGGGTAGTAAATCTCCATTTTAACGTTCTACTTCGGTCGGTTTTGGGTAGAACTGTTTTTCATTCTTTTTCCTTTACCCTCTGCTCCTATGGGTGAGTTATTGATCGACAAAGGCAATAGATGCCACGGAAAGCATGATTAGCTGTCCTCGCGAGCCTTTTCATTGCTCCTCGCTTATTGTGGGCAGCGAGAATATAAACTACATCCATCTTGTTGCCCGACAGATTGACAATTTGATGTAATTATCTGGCAAAGGTATCTGCGGGTTTTGTTATGCCACCTAGCTTGCGCGACGCAGTGTAATGCATTGGCATAATAAATCAATATATTTGCAGTAATGATGTAGATCCTACCTGATATTAGTGAGGTTGTATTCGGATCATAATATATCCTGCCTGCCCTCCAGGACTTCAGATTATTCTTATTAGGGGCTGTCGATGGTCGGTTTTCTGTTGGCGCAGTTATCACTATCTCATACTCCCAAACTGAGCATGTATTTCAGCCCATTCCAGCGAGTTTGGGAATGTCAATTTTGATTACTGACCCATTAAAATTAACTAATATGTTGCATTTAATGCTTTGAAAATCTGCTTTAAAAATATATATAAACAAATCATCCACATTATTAATCTTATAGTTTTTAATGTAATTTAAAATACACTAAAATATTATGTGACATAATATTTATATATGTCTATGAGCGATTAAACTTTATAGAGACTAATCTATCAATATATTTCTGTTGAAGTTAGTTTCATAAGTAATTTATATAAGCATGTTTTATTTTACCTTATACTTTGCAAATTACACAAAACCAGTCAGAAATCTGTCAGTACTCTCTAGCACATTTAAACAGTAAATATGCAACGTAAAACTTGAAGTTTACGTTTATTCTTCCAAAATATAAACACTTCAGTATCTTAACATGTGCTTATTCAAAACGATTGGTCTATTTGGCATCATTTCTGTTGATTTATAAGAAAACTCATCGTTAGCTGTACCAGTTGTACAGTTTGTAGTATCGCGGTACTCACCTTCTCATACGTCCTAAATTTTCAGTTAACATTATTTACGTTTGTACTTTGTATGCTCGCTAGCTTAATTTAAGTCTTTATTGAAAAATACGCGATACAGATCGTCCATGAGGTAATGTCCATTTCACGAAATAAAATTATATTTGTGCACGAATAAAAGAGCGCTTGCACAAACAGCGTTCCAAAGTTGATCCGTGCTACACACGTCTAGCATTGACAGGATCAGCAGCTGCACTTGCTTGTCTAAAGCTTGCAATTGTTGTTCGAGATACAAATAATTCACTGGATACCAAGGTTGCAACTTAGTAACAATTTCTTTAGTTGGCTTTCAGCATCGAATACCGATATGGCAGACATAACGATCCTTCGTATGCATCTCAACTGCTCTGGCAGTTTCCTCATGTTACCAGCACACCACACAGCGATTAAAAACTATTCGTATGAACTAGTACATACAGAGTGCAACTTTTATCCATAGTACTATCAGCTCTCTGCTGAAGTCTTTTCTTACTATTATAAATGTATGAAAATTTTAGTAAAATAGCACATAATAGATATACAGGTTGTGATATCAGATTGAGTTGAACAAACCTCAATTTCCGATATTTGTACTGACATAATTATTGTACAACTGTCTCAGAAACAATGACGTCATGGTTTGTACCAACACGTGTCTGTGAGGTCCACTTAAACATTACGCATACATTTTGTTACATTTTACAATGCTCGGATTGAGTAACACTTTTCAACTCTTTTGAATTCTTTGTTATGACATTTGAGAAACTAATACTGGTAGGCACATGAGTCAGCCGGGTGAAAAGCAAAATATGATGGTCATTTAAACAGAGGTAAAAGAAAGAATATTCTATGTCGAACAGACAATGTCAGTGAAATGGCTGTTAGTAGAGTGGGAAACAATTATTGTTTGCATTACAGTTTCAGCATCTCCAGTTCAAAATCTTGATAGGCTTGCCTCCTTGAGCAATTTTCCTATGTAGGATAAATACATTAGAGGATTTCACATAAATACCATCACAACCACTACAACCATTAACAACATATCCGAATAAAATATCAAGGCTAAACATAGACATGGCCTCCTCCCACACCTATACCTACCACTCAGGAGGAAGGAATGAAGTAAGGGAACCACAGGGGGTCACAGGCCAAAGAAGCACGCGGAAGTCACTATTAGGATAAAAGAATTTCATCCTGGCGCTGCGCAGCCACCAAACCACGGCTTCCGTTCCTATTCCAGTGAGGACATCAAGCACGTCACCTCAACGTCGACAACAGCATTTAGAGTGCGCTTGTCTACGCAGTCCAACACTCATTGTACTTCTGACGGTTTTGGCGGAACATCCGTAAGGGAGGCGTTCCGATCCCTTCAGCTGTTGCGGTGCAGGCGCTGCGGACCTGTAGTACTTCAGATACTGCCCTTACCAGAAATACGTGAGGTTACGGAGGGGAAGTTTCGATTCCCGGTAGCTGTATAACTGCATTCGCAGCATTTGTCCGGCAGTGCTGTACACCACGAGCCAACAAGAACATCTGAAAACTGCTATGAAAGGGAAATTATGGAAAGACAATGATGGTGTTAGAAGCATCACTAGCATTGCCCAAAATGAAAAGGGAAACCACGAATTACCCAAGTCAGAGTGCGCAGTTGACGGGGATGAAACCAGCGTTCTCCCGAATGGGAATCCACACGTTTGCACGCAGCCACCTCGCTCCATTATCTGCTAGAAAACGTTTTGTACCACATGCCATAGATAAATGCACAAATGGTTTAACACATGTTTCACAAGACCTCATTAAGTTACCTGGGGGGGTTTTAGGGCCCGTCGACAGCAAGGTCATTTGGGTTAAGTTACCTAGCCAGTAGCTTTCTAACGGGAGTGAATTATTGTAATTGGAAGCAGAAAGGATTCCAAAGCTTAGGATCGTCCCCGAAATCGGCCGAAAATAACAATTGCATTATTTTTTACTAACTCTAGCCGACAGTTCAGGGAAAAGAAAATCTTTTTATTTAAATTCAACAACTAATTGTTGTGTGCGTCCGTTATTTAAATGATATTTTTCCTACATAGCTACTGTTCATACATAAAACCTAGTGCATATGTTATATTAAATCATACATATGAGTTCCGTTTACATTGATATACGTTGCGTATCTGCTTCCACCAGGAAAATCGTGACCTTGAGTGCCATCGGCAATGAAACAATGCAGGCATCTCGTTGAAAGCAAGCTTCTCGTCTACCCCAATAGACAACAGAGCAAGCACATTTTCCGCACAGCGGTTACTTGTTTTCTCCGCAAGCCATCTGGTGCACTGTTATGGAAAGAATCTAGATAACGTCATACATTTTATTGGTGCCGCGACCCTCTTGCTTGCTGTGAATAGTTTTATTTCCTTTGTGGTTTGCTGACATAATGAGGCGGCTTCTAGAGAGAGTTCTGCCTATATTTTAGACAGATAGCACCTGAAAACAACCTTGAGATAAACTGTCAGCCTTTGCCGTGATTATACGAGTAGTTCGTTATCTGTCATACAGCTGGTGTCAGCGTTGGAATAATTTGTGTCATAAAAGACTCTGAGCAGGTACAAAATATAGTTTGCAGATGTGCTTTTTAAAGTTTAATGAGGGCATTGCAGTTCTTTCATTCATATTCTCCGGACTTATTTAGTAAGCGTAATGTTAGAGTGTGGTAAAAGGCAACTTAAAATTCGGTACGTATTTTAATTTTTCTGACATTCACCCTTCCACCGGTAATGAATTTTACAATAAATGGCTAAACACGCTATGAACAGTTCAAAAGTAGCCTCCCTAAATGACAGTCTAGTGAGTACAATTTGTATTTATAATAAAACTGCAACAGTTATTTTTATTATGGCTAACACGTAAACGGCAAGTAGAGAAGTTATTGGATGCAATCCAAGAATTCGATAATGAGATGTCACTGGAGATAATTGTTTTTAGTGCCTAAATAAAAATAACTTCTACAGCATGGGACTTGTGAGTGTGTAGACAGTGTCTTTTTGGGGTGTGTAGGATAATTCAGAAATAAAGTCAGTTAAATATATAATTTGGACACGAACAAAAAGATTTTCAATAGAATCGACCCTAAAGTTCCTTTGAGAAAAATATGTTTCTAAACTTTTGATTTCCTCCGAAGCGTTTCCAACGACGTAGGTTAAAATACCATAAGTATAACACATTTTGATGGCAAAATAAAACCAACTTCTTCAATTATTTTCTTCAGCATCGCACCATTGGAGTACGTATAAATGGCTCATTATCCAAGGAAGTTAAGTTAGACAATGGAGCACCCCAAGGCTCCGTGCTTAGCGTTACACTTTTCCTGCTGGCAATAAACGACATACTGAACACTATTCATCCGCCTGTAAAAGCGTGCCTATTTGCTGATGATCTGACCTTTTTCTGTAAAAATAAGAACATCTCAACCACCCAAGCTTTACTACAAGGCACTGTAAGAAGGGTACAAATTTGGACATCACAAACAGGATTCAGTTTTTCTCAGCAAAAGTCAAAATGTATTTGCTTTACCAAAAGTTCAATGCATCTTCCAAACCCTACCATCCAACTGTATGGAACACCCATTGAAACAACCAAACAATTGAAATTATTGGGACTTATCTTCGACCACAACCTATTATGGAAAACACATATTTCGAACCTAAAGGAAGACTGTTCAAGGCGCCTAAACATATTAAAAACATTATCACGCCGCAATTGGGGTGCTGATTAACATGTCCTACAACTGACGTAGCAAGCTTTAATCCTAAGCAAACTTGACTATGGAGCTATTGTGTACAACTCTGCAGCACCAGCGTTACTTAAGCTGCTGGGCGTGATTAAAAGTTCTGCTATGAGGATTATATTAGGAGCATATCGTACCAGTCCGGTCTCTAGCCTACTAATAGAAGCCAACCAACCACCGTTAAACACCAGGAGAATACAATTAAGCATAAAATATGGAATCAAAATAGCAGCAAGACCTCATTCAAGTATCCATTCATATGTTTTCCCAAATACAGAAAGCAATAAGATCTGTCATACAAAAAAGCACTCCTTACCCTTCTATCAACGACTTGCTAACTATTTAAATTCTAACAGCATAAAGATCCCTCCCATAATGACCAGGGACTTCCATGAAGGACCACACTGGAAACTCAAAATTCCCAATATATATACCGACCTAACATTTCACCAGAAATGGAATACCGCTCCAATTGTTTACCAAACGCTATTTTGTGAAATGTGCCACAATTTCCCCAATTATCAATTTATTTACACTGATGGACCAAAAACTAATCATGGTACTGGATGTGCAATAAAATCTCCTGATAAAATTCTACAGCAGCGGCTACCTGACTATTATTCCACCTACAGCTGGTAAAGACGCCACATCACTACGCCAACAAACGAACGTCCAAATTCCATATTCAGATATTATAAATCGTGTCTCCAAAATACCAGTACAAAAGTGGAAATCTGAATGGAATCAATAATAACCAGGAAAATTACACCAAATACGAAAACGATCCACCGCTCTTCACCCGACCAAGCCGCTTACCCGTCTACGAATTGGTCACTCCAGCCTCACTCACTCATATCTTCTCTCAAGACAGCCGCAGCCTACGTGTAAAGAATGTAATAAAAATCTTACCATTTACCACCTTCTCATAGAATGCAACGAATACAGAAGAAACAGAGAACAATACGGAATCCCACAGGACATTTCCATACTGCTAAACAGTTTCAAACTACGCCGCAATCTGTTTACTTACCTAAAGGATATTAAATTATTTAATTTAAATTATTTCAAATAAGTTATTATTTTTATTTGCTTATTCGTATTTTTCTAGCTAACCATTTCCGACATATTGATGTAAAGTAGCACTTAAAATGAATATTACTCGTTCAAAGCTATTTAGAGAACGTTTCAAATTTGCATTTGACTCTATATTGGAGTTTCCAAAAAGTACAAATGGGGCTAATATGGTACATAAACGAAACCACAAGAACAGATATCAAAATTGGACTAATAGACAACAGCCCACAGGTACTTAAATTGCACTGAACAATTAAGAGCAATCAAATGAATATGAGATGTTTATACTGGACTTAGTAAAAAAGGAAATATGAATGAACGGCTGCTTTTAGAGAGCGAAAGTCGAGGTCAGAAGAAAGGTCCAGTGATTTTTGTGGGGGATAAGGACAGAGTACTTATTTTGGTAGTTTGTGCATGGCGAAAAACTGAATTCACAGAGAAATAAAGCCCAATGATAAGGATATTACCGTTTTGAATTTGATGATCATTGAAACTCCCACAATTCTAGCAATTTCCTTTCTTTACATTTAAGTGAAAATTGCTTGTGTGATCAGTGGTCCATATCCTAAGAACATACATCCATTTTCGTAGAAATCTTACAGAGTCCAATTTGACAAAAATGAAAGGAAATTGTCAGGTTCTCACATTTAAATGTGTATTTTGAAAGAGGGAGAGAGAGAGAGAGAGAGAGAGAGAGAGAGAGAGAGAGAGAGAGAGAGAGAGAGAGAGAGAGAGAGAGAAAGAGAGAGAGAGAACACAACCCCTGTGCTGCTCCTTGAAGGACAATAAATACATATTCAAGTGAATAAAATTATAGCCAATATATCCCTTAATTCTGAATTTCGATGTTGCACTTCACACACACGTAGACGCTCGTGCTCACGCGCGCGCACACACACACACGCACAAACACACACAGACACACACAACGCTTATTTTTGTCTCTAGTTGAATTGAAGGAATGATTCTTCTTAAATTAAGAAGTAAAATAACGGATAGTACTGTATGGTGTGGAATGTTTTAATATATGGTTTTAACAAGAAGCCTTTACAGCCGAATTTTTAGTTTTTAATTTGATCTGCTTTTCTCGGTTCCTTTCTTGCTTCCTTCTTCAGCCTCTTCACTGAGTTAGTGAGGGTAAAGACTGGTAGAATACCAAAGTAGATAATGTTTGAATGGTGTGATGTTTCCTCTGCCCCTGGGATGTATGCAGACCGCTTCTTATCTCCCATCCACTGTCGATAGATAATAAAGCCAGCAAAGAATGCCGGGAGATTGTTAATTCATGCAAAGAGGAGCTGGTTGGAGAAAGTAATGTAGTAGGAGGGGGTTAAAGGTTCCAACATAGAACCAGCGGAGATCATTTGCCCCTCTCCTCTCCCAACCTCTTCCTTTTTTTTTCTGAATGTGCAAAAGAATAAGGAGCAGAAAGAAATCGAAGATTCATTATTTTGAAGTGGAGAACAAACGAACGCTTTTCTTTTGGTCTCTGTTTATGTTACCCCCCTCCAATCTCCCCTCAATTTTATCTGCCTGAGGGTAGACAACGAAGAAGAGTCATATTGCCAACACCAGCAAGTTATTCCCGGCTCTTCAAAGCCACATGAGCAATAAAAATCACATCTGCGCTCTAAACAGTTAGGTTTTCGCTGCCTCATTTCTCTCCTCTTTTGAAACTAAGTGCATGAAGTATTCACCAAAACTTTCAGAAATACTGGACCAGAGTATTGGACCCGGTACAAAGTTTGACAGAAAATTAAGGTCTTGAAGCAGACTATAAACCAAAATCTTAATGTATAAAAACTCTCACTACTTTCTGTGCCCGCCACCAATTAAAAGGCATATTTTATATATTTGCACAAAACACAAAAAGGCATTTTCCTCCATCCCTTAATTTATACTAATCGCAAAAAAACTGTTCTAAGCTGTTTTCAAATGGGTAAGTTTTTATTTCACTGTAGCAGTATGCACCAGGAAATTATAGTTTTTGCTGTAAATTTTCTAATATTTGCTAATTTTTCGAAGGAAGAAAGTGGACAATTAAGTTATATATTTGACTTAAAACCTCCACATGAGAAACTTGAAAGATTTAACATAAATATTTGAAGTTGCCTTCTTTTTAAGGTTTAATTACCTTTGACTAGTTAGATCATGTTAGACGATGAATGAAAGGGTGAAATGAAGAACAAATGTGTCCGAAATCTATGGTGTTAAGAGTTACCCAATGAGGGAATCCCAGCAAAGAGAAATCTTACACATGTAACGCACCCTAACCAAGATTCGAATTCGAAAACCCTTGAATGTGAGTCAGGGACGTTGTCCTCACACCACAGAGGTGGCTTTCGTAATTAATACTACGAAATAATGTGTTAGATAAAAATTGAAATTTTCAATGTGGTTCCATCATCTATCTGTTACTTTTCCTATGTTACATGATATCCAAGGGATCAGAACATTCTTAAGGTTTTTCACAGAAAATGTTATATATGCGCTTTAATAAAATCAAAAGAGATAGTGCGATGTATATTTAGTGGCTGGCATTCCTGAGGTTTGAAATACCACCCTATTGATATATTTTTGATTGTCCTAAGGATACCCTCTAAATTAGGCACAATTTCTTCGACAAAGACTAAGCTAAGTAGCATAAATGTTGAAAAGTAAATACGAACTGAGGCCACCTGTCTCATAATACTTTCACTGTACTTAGAGGAGTCTAACGGAAGCTTTAGATAAATACTTTTTTAAAACTTTTTATTGAACAAACGTAGAACACAAAAGTGTTATTTTTTTATATAATCTGCCTCTCGTTCAACACACTTCCTCCAGTGCATATGAGAGCACAGATTCTCCTGAAGAAAATTCTTTTGCTCCTGTGAGCAACGGTTGCATCGGTTGTTGCATCTCTTCATGGGAACTAAATTTGGTCCTTTCTTTCGCCTCTTTGAGTGGTCCAAACAAGTGGTAAACATGTGGTGCGAGGTCTGGTGAGCATGGCGATGTGAAAGACTTCTGGAGCTCCTTGGTGCATGTCGCAAGCAGTACACCAATTTTGAACTCTTATTGCGGCCGCATTCGCTTGTTTGCAGTTTTCTACCACGTTTGGAGCTGCATTACATCATTGGTAATAGTACTACAATATTACAGAATAATGGTGGCAAATGTCGATTTTCAATTAAGCCTTTCATTTGACTTACCCCTCCTTCACTCAAAGAAAGGTTAGAATCGATTCCTAACTACAAGTTCTTTCAGAGTTTCAAAACAAGGCTAAATGTTAACACAGCAAGGTTAAGTTTAATTTAATTTAATGAGCTAGCCATTGGAATTAAGAAATTATGGAAATTATGTGCTTACATTATAGTTATTACAAGCTGGCCGCATCCATAATAATGTATCGCATTTTTAATGGTCGTGAAAATCACAGGTGTTCAACTACCATCCATTTTACTTTATCTAATAAATCATATGCCCATATTGGAGATGAGAAGTTTTGTACTGTATATTTATTGCACTTAGTCTTCCATTGGTAAATGGAGGGCTGTTCATTGCATTATATATAAGTTATTGTGTAAAGCTTGCTTCATAAATAAGCGCAGGGGACTTAGAAACTTAATAAAACAAGCTGATTTTCTACATATTCTACATTTCAGGATTCATTATCCTTTGTTTTTATATATGTACCTTTTAGAAACTATTCTTAAGCAAGCTTACTTTTCTAAACGCTCCGTACTGAGGGAGATAACTCACAGATGTGGTTTCCTCCTGTTTTGAACAAGAGGGATAAAGCAAATAAATCAATAATCAGCGATAAAACGCCGCTCGCTTTGCCTTTAAAATATTCTATTATATGATGTCGCGAGAAAAAAAGTAATTAGCAACAAGGCTTGAAAATGATTACAGAATATTGAACAATTGAAGTTAATTTCAGTAGATGTCTCAGCCACAAATAATTATTTGAGTAGAGTGTGTGTTTTAAAAGAGTTTAACATGTATGCATGTTCGTATACTACTTTTTGATTACCTCTTAACATTTTCCAGTTGCACAACATAGTACAAAATTCCTTGTGAAGTACCTGATAAGTATACACAGTATTTTAATCCAAATCGTTGTCATCATTTTTAAGAAAATTAAACATTTCAAAAATGCTCCATGTCAAGTGCAGCAACGAATGGGAGGATGGATTTAAAAATCCATGTAATCGCATCTTAAATAACAAGAAGAGTGAACTTAAATACCAAGTTGCGCATTTACCTGCTACTTTTTTCATTTGTTATTAACATTGCTCAAAACATTTTCGGTGAAATATCGATATCCAATTTTTGAGCAGAATGACTTATTTTCCACTGATTCTAGAAGGTAGAAACACCAGGTAAACGAGACCAACAAAATGTAACTAATGCGCCAAAATACCACATTCATTAAGAAAAGAGGGTAGTACTAGGAGAAAATTTTAGTTTATAGTTAATTTTTTTTTAATTTACGTCCACCAACGTCAAGTCATATCGGACGATGAATGAAATGGGTGAAATGATGCCCTACTGAGTCCGGGGTGCACAGAGCTTAGAGTTACCCGACATTTGTACTTAAGGATAAGGGAAAACCCCGGAAAAAGCCTTATCAAGGTAACTCACCCTGACCGAGATTCGAACTCGGGACCTCTTGAACGTGAGGCAGACACGCTAAAATATACGCTACCAAGGCGGACTGATTTTAGTTAACGTATCATAAGATTGAGAATAAAATTCTCTTATTTAAAATAAGGAGGGTTAGCATATTAGTGATGCCACTAACTTGAATACAAATAAATTAAATTAAACGAAATTGAGATATTAGAGATGGACTCTGAAGAAAACAAACATCCGTTGGATCATTTTAACTGTATTGGAGTAATGGGCTGGAGTGTGTTAGTTGTAGAATTTATAATGCTACTTACATAAATTAAAATAGAATTTATCATCATTAATGCCAGCGATACTTCTCTAAATTAACCTAAAATGAGCGTAGCTACCAGGTGCTAATTCTAATTGTAAACAATACATAAATATGTTCGCAAATGACAAACAGAGCAACCAAACGTTAAATACACTTATAAATCTAAATGCAAAAACTCGAAAAGGAAAAATAAACATATTGGGAAACCTGCACTAAGAAAAAAGAAAGAAAATATTGGAAAGAATGTTGATTTTCAATTTAATGGCAATGTGGTGGATAACATTTTTCTTCTTTTCAGCATGGACTTTACGTCAATTAAGGGATCCAGAGACAAATCAATTGAAAGTATTTAATCGGAATACGCTACTGAACAAATCTATCGTTTCACGACCGAAATACCTAGGTTCAATCTTTAAATTGTCTTAGACGATGTAATACCAGACAAGTGTTTGAACTGAGTTATATATATAGATTCAAAACGGAGAATAGTAAATGGATAACTGGATTAGATCGGAGAGGCCTCGGCACGGAGACCACACTTGGTTTATCGTAGTTGTGCCCCGAAGTGGGGCATCCCCGGGGAGAAAAGTTAGGCGAGAGGAGACACACGGCAACCGTCCCAAGGAGTCAGGACAGTGCAAAGAGAAGGGTCCCTAATTTAACTTCAATAGAAACTTTCCCCGGCTGGCCAAGACAACGGACATCCTACCCTACTGTGGCTCGGAAACTGCCCCACCACGAGACTTGGCTGCAGACACCAGCAACCTTTCTACCACAGGAGAAATTTGTTCATTCAGAGCATATCATCCTGCCATGCACCGCCAAGACACCCGCCGACACTTCGATCCTGAAAGAGATCACCAGATGAACGATGGGATGAAATAATAATAGAGATGAAATGGAGGGACAGGAAATTCAGGGGGATGTAACTAACCTAACCAGCATTCGCCTGGTGACCCGAGAAACCCCCGAAAAAACCATGGGTCAGGCAGCTCGGCCACGGGAATCGGACCCGGGCCTCCCGAATGCGGGCTACAGACGTAACCACCAAAGCCATCCCGCTGGGTTACACCTAGAAAAAGTTGTGATCCAAGTTCTATACCGAAAGTTTTAATTAATTCGATTCGCTCAATACGAGGATGTGGAGAACTAAAGAAGATGGTGCTCTGTTTATATGTTCTTATTTTCTTCATTTCAATAAGCTCTGTGTATATGCTTTCTTTACATTTGTTCTTTTTTTGTTGTCAAATAAACATGGCCGACTGTGACACGATGTTTTTTATGGTGTGTGTATATCACATTTTAATTGACTTATTTATTTACTTATACCATTTAGTTAATATAAATAACAAACTTCAATGCACTTTTGGGTAGGAGCTGTAGCTATTTTCTGAGAACTGGTGTAGCATTTACAAAATAGTGCATTAAATACTTTAGGAATATACTTTGCATATAAGTATTTTACCTGGAATGATTATTTAGGAATATCGAAATTAAGAGGGTTTTAATAAAATTTAAAATGTTATTTTTGTCAATTTTCTCCGGTAACATAAATTACACATATGTATTGCTTACATAGAAACATTTAAGAAAAAATTTATGCTTCTAAAAATGTTACTTATTAAGGTGGCATAAAACTTAAATGTGAGTTATGTAAACCAGTAATACACGAACTCCTTTCAATGTAGCTTTGGCATTGTAAAAGAAATAAGTCATCTGTTTCTCTTTCTTTTGTTCTTGGATTTGTATATCGTTCATGAATTCTACACTATTAGGATATAAACTACCGTTGGATACAATATGGGTAAAGAAGAAGAATTACTCACCCCAACGAATGGCAAATTTAAAAATGTCACGCCGAGGCGATATCAGATTTAGAAAATATCCTGAATAAAAGTGTGATCCTTGATCGTCTTTCAGTATGTTTGTCATTTTTATATTTAACATACTCCAACGTACGTCATATCGGCGACGACTGAAATGGGTGAAATGATGTTCAAATGAGCCCAGTTTCCATAGAGTTTAGAATTATCCGACATTAATTTACAAGGATAAAGGAAATCCCCGGAAAAGGCCTTATCCAGATAACTTATCCTGACCGAAATTCGAAATCGAGATTTCTTGTTAGTGAGGCGACAACGCTATCACCACACCACAGAAGTGCACAAGTCAATAAAAGCGAGCTAAGTTTTTCGTATCCTCTTCTTTTGTTCCTTGGATTGCCTATCGTCAATAGATTTATGCCATTGCCACAGAATCGATCACAAGACACGGAATGGATACAGAAATAGGGTGTGATACCTACTAATACAGAAAGGCAAGCTGCTGCTGCTCATGATAACACTTATAGTAAACGTGTCAATAGTTTCCTTATCAGTACAGTCCTTGAGGCCACCGTCAGAACGTCCAGATAATGTTATCACCTACTCAAAATTTATGATATGCAATACTGCAGAAGTGCTTTTGCAAACTATTGCAAATTTCTACAATAATGCGTCAAATTCAAAATAGAAAATAAATTCTGAGAATTTTAGTATTGGCAGTTTTGTTTTTAATATTGTAATGGTTTTAATCACATAGACCAACATCACCAACGTTTCTACTTGTGAGCAATCCTTCATAATCATAATGAAGAGGAAATCGAATCATCCTTAGGTACTAGAAATTAATGCTTTACTATCCATAATCTATCTATAGAAAATATGAATTAGAAAGCAAAAGAATAAAACTGATTGTAAAATTGGCTGAGTTGGTAAAATTAAAATTAAAACAAGAATGAATAATGAATAATAGTGTTTTCGACCAAATATTTCTACGTGGGCCCCATTTCCGTCCGTAAAATATGGTCTCCAAGGCGCTGGAGCCGTGAGGAACGCCATTACGCGAGATCCGGCATCACTGGCGGGTAACTTGGTTTCACTCCTTCAAATTCCCACCACAAGGAACCCGTTGCAATCATTAGTCTTGACTGGGCAGCCGTTTGCGATGGAGCTTCCTATCACTTCCGCCGCCAAGTGCGGATCCCCATGAAATTCATCATCAATTATGCGAAGTCAATGGGCCACAGTGTATGGTCGTCAAAAACGCGCGAAAGTGTGTCAGAGAGTTCAAAGACGGACGTACAGTCGCCCATGACGAACAGCGTTCTGATCGGCCCTCGGTTTCAGTCGAAACAGTTGCAAAAGTGGAGCAAGAAATGCTTAAAGGTCGGCGTGTGACAGTTCGCGAGATGTGCGAACTTATCTCTGAAGTCAGTAAGACTACGATTGACAAGATTTTGATCAAACATTTGCACTATCGCAGGGTGTATCTCCTGGCCAGTTCGGATGGGACATTCTCACCCATCTCCCCTATATTCCAGATTTAGCACCTAGTGATTATCATCTGTTTTCTTGAGTTGAAGTCACACCTGGTTGGAACACATTTCCAGACCGACAATGATTTGAAAAACGAGGTTGAGCACTACCTGCGCAACTTGGTGGGAGAGTGCTATGACAAGGTATACAAAAACTGCCACAGCGCATGCAAAAGTGTATCGATCGCAGTGGTGATTACGTTGAAAAATAGCTGTAAGTTCCGCCTTTTCATCAATGTAACATTCATTGACAATAAACATGTTTCCCTATTAAATAAAATTGGAGACCTTATTTTAGGGACACGCCTCGTATATATATATCCCTTTTCATTTAAAACGCTAGGTGTGAGGCTTGTCACTCGACACAGAAATAATACCTCTCCTGATTTAGTCTGATAAGCTGGAGGTCAGAGGATGGACTACAGTTGATTCACTCTTGTTTCAATCAGCGAAGCTAAAATGAAAAACAAATTAAGAATAAAAAGTGAAGATAAAAGATAGTCATCTGGACGGCACTCAAAATCCTCTGTTCATGTGTTTGTGTATACACTGTAAAAAAAACCTAAGAAGTTTTATTATTCCAAGAATGAAGTGATTGTGTAGCTGGTCAACGAATTTTACAAAAGAGACGTTTCTCAACATTACAGCCAGAACTCGTTTTCTTTACGACTTAAGTAAACAACATATACGTCCGAATGTGCTAGCGATGACATATGAAAAATGACAAATTAGCTATTTTTCTGTATATGTCAAATGCGATATAGCATAGAAAAGCAGGACATTATGATGCACAGGTTCCAGTGCAAAGAATTAAGAGTTATTCATAAGGGTGGAATGGTGCGCCTTAATGTGACATGGAAGTTCCGATCCAATATGCTTTGAGATTTGTAACATTTCCTTCCTGACGCCACAACTTGTGATATATCACAGTAGGGAGAAATCCGCTATACTGTCTCCATTTAGCTTGGAACAAATTGTAATCCTCCTGGCTCGGTAATTGCCTACCTAGTGTTGGACGTGATCGTCTCTCAATAGCCAGTCTCACTTAGCCTCGTCTCAGGATAAAGGCTTATTTCCTTTATTTAATGCTTTATTCTATTTCGTTTTCTTTTTATGCTCCTAACTATTTCACTAGCAATTAACTTTAGATAACTTATACATACAAAGCGTATTTTTACTTTCTTCAGTATGCATTTATATGATTATCGTATTTCATCCAAAGGTTTGATGCTGATATTTCACTGGGAATCAGCATATATCCAATGCTTAACTTTGGAAGTTTTCTTATAAGTATACGTATTCAAACGAATCCCCACCGAATCCAAAACTACGTTTTACATTTAAAATTTTGTACAATTTTGATTTTATCAAAAATTCGAATAAATTACCACCTGTTTAGGACCTTTTGTGACAAATGAATTTCATATCTTAAATTTCTGGGAATAATCTCCTTATTCTGAATTGCTTTTGCATAACTTCTACACCGTAAGAGATAAACAAGGCCATGCTACACACCAAAAATTAAGATCTGGATAAAATGCATATATTTTAAGTTAATCTAAGATATTAATGTTAATGATTTGAATTTTGTTACTTATACTGTTCTCAAATAGGGAGATCTTTTTCATATTTTCGCTTAGACATACAATAAGAAAGGAACTGCCAAGCCATCAGATAGCAACCAGCTCTTAAAAGATTCTACCATGCCTTAACTCTACTGCACTCCCTATTTTCAGTGTAGTTAAAAGGGAATATATAAAAGCATTTCGCCCTCGGTAGTATAGATGGTAGCGTGTCTGCCTCACATTCAAGAGGTCCCGAGTGCGAATCTTGTTTAGGGTGAGTTACATGGATAATGTTTTCTCCGGGGTTTTCCTTATCCTGATAGACGAATGTCGGGTAACTCTAAGCTCCAGGGACCCCGGACTCATTTGAGCATCATTTCACCCATTTCATTCATCGTCCGATGTGACTTAACGATGTAGGACGTAAATTACAACAAAAAAGCGTTTCTATAACTTTTTATCATGATTGACATGAAGAAGATAGAATATGCGTTATAATTTGTACAAAACTAACGAAAGTCATGTGAGTGCATATTTAAAATACTTAGAAGGGATACTGCTCGTACCTTGTTTAAATTGAGTAACACTGATTACCAAATTTTAAGCACAAGTCCTTTTGCGTTTCAGTTCAAAAGAGAAAACTTTTTCAGTAGTGAAAGTGCATTTGTTCTCTCTTTCACTCTCTCTATCTCTTGACCATGTAAAAACATAATGTCAAAGCACTTACATAGAGACCAGCTCTTAAAAGATCTGACAATTGCTTAAATTGTTCTATATTTTGCTGTTCCCATTGTACTACAAGGCAACGCATAAAACAATTATTAGGAGAAAGAGCTCTTGTAATAATAACTTGTTGAAACATGCGCAGAGAAAGTCAACTTGTGCAACACAGATATTTCATTTCATTTCTAAAATTGCTTGAAAATACAAATGCGCTCGCATTATTCACTTGTAAACGTGCGTTCCCTATATCTTTAAAAGGTCAAATCTAATGCCAGTTTAGTTAAGTTTCCGGAAAAATTGATTTCCTCCTACGGTTCTCCCTTGATTTGAATTAATTGGATTGTTTGGAGGGGATCTGGCACCTCGTCCAGACTGATCTTTTGTACCTATGCCCTAAGTGGGGCGTTCCTGGGAGGAAGGATGAAGTGAGAGGAGACGGAGGGTGGCTGACCCCAAGGAAGTACAGTACAGGGGGCGGGGGTCCTTTAAGTATATCTGACTTTGTCGTCATCCCACCTACCTTTGTCGCGAAAGTCACGAGGCCGGTTCGGAGACGGGAGCCCCCTCCCCCCCAAAGCAAGGAAGGCTCCAGTCAGTCTTGCACAACCGCCATGTCACCAGCCGCGTTCTTGAATCGGCCCATTAGGCCAGATCGGAGAGCGGATTCCATCCCGACGGAGTAATTGTTCAGTCAGAGGATATCCTACGCCATGCACCGCCGAAACCACAGATGAGAGATGTTATGAAATGATAATGGAAATGTAGGTGAAATGGAGGGACAGGAAATTCAGGGAATGTCATTAACCTACCCAGCATTCGCCTAGCGACCCGGGAAAATGCAGAAAAGCTCCATGGGTCAGGTGGGTAGGCTACAGAAAACGAACCCTGGCCTGCCGAATGCGGGCCTGTGCCATCCCGCTCGGTACGGTTCTCTCTTAATCCGAGAAGATGCAAATCAGATATTTCCTACATCTGTAGCCTGGATTCATATGAGAAATCAATTTGTAAGTCTACGACCACCGTCCAATATTAAGTTTCCTGTTAAAAGTATTAAAAGTACAATTAACACGTAAAATAGTCTAATGTACCTTTCAGCACACAACATATCCTTTAGACTACTGATATATTTAAACGGCAAACCATATAATATGTACAAAATGTTAAGCTCATTCAAATATAGATACAATATGAGCGAATGATTATCTTAGAACTGGGAATTTCCGAAATTTAGACAACGTCGTTTTGTCTTCTCGAGAGTCATGCCAAGAATATGCATTATCAAGGCCAGTGTAGAGCGAATCGCTGTTTAAACATCTGACGTTCAAACCTGTTCTATGCAGCTATAACAGAATGTGCATTGAATACATTTTGTCCAAAATTTGTAATTAACGGCAAGTAGGCAGAAAAATAATCCTATGACTAATTTACAGGATAGTTATAGAAGTCAATTATATTGGATAAAGGAAATTATTCCTATAACGTTCTCCCATCTCTGTTCTGGTTTTTATTCGCCATGTAAGATTAAAATAGGAGTGTCTTCTGAAGACCTCAACACAGCCAAAAAATTAAGTTAACACTACTGACTGCTAAAATGTTATGTCTTAGATTCGGCAACACAGAAAATTCGTTTTCCCAAGCTATAAGCTTACATCATTAATGTTAGGTACGGTACCGATATCTCTGAAGTCTGTTGAGAGCCGGAAAAAAAAATAAAAACAGAGTGTACTGACAATATCTAAAGCATTGATTTCCTTTTATTCCACCCTTCCTCCTCTTCCTTGCACCGCAAATCCATATAACTTGTCAGGACCACGAGCGAGTACAGTATAGGTTGGCAGGAGGATAGATTTACGGGTTCTGCAGCTGCCGTTGATCTTAAGGGCGCGATTTATTCTGCGGCCGTACTTTCTCTCCTATATCTCTACAAATGGGTGAATATTGCAAATTAAAAGATTAATGGTTCTCAGAATTTGCATTTAAACATTCCTTATGTATCTCTTAGTTACAGATACGTTTCAGGACGTTTACCATACAGATTTGCATTTAAGAAATGGTGTTAGTCTAAGATTTTACATTTTTTACAATAGATAGTATACATTCGTTCTTTATAGAACAGTAGCCATCAATCGATTTCACAATAATTACGCTGAAGCTTCTACATAATTAGGGAAGTATATATGAAAGCGGTAAATCCGATATACGTGATTTGGCATGAAAGTTCAGCATAAATATAACATACAAAGAGAATCAAAAATGTTTTAATTTTTCATCATAAAACAATTTTCCAGTTTTGTTTCGAAATATCAGGGCCACAAATTTATGTCACATATATATTTGGGAAAGGACTCATGGAAATCCAATACATTCCAGCCAAACACAACATTAAAATTAATCCACATTTTCAAAACAGAAATGCAAATGCCAGCTTCGGCCACCTAAATTGCTGGAAAGAAATCTAGAATTTTTCAAGGCTGGTTCCAAAACATTTTTATGTTACGGTTACTCGTCCTTTAAAAAGTCGTTCTTCTGTCTTTAAATGCGACGAAGTAAGTTCTTTGCCTTTATATATGATGACGAGGAGCCGGAAGTTTACCACAAAAAATACATCAGGTTAGTAGTGACGGGGTTATACGCACTCTGCGTCTCGTAAACATAGAGGAGGGGGTTGAATGCCATGCAGGCGCGCACATACTCATGCAATCAAGGTCAAGGCAACGGTAATCTATCAAACGTGATCATACGACGGACACAGTTTCATAGAATATATTTCACATCAAAGAATTATACAAAACAAACCCATCCGTTCCAGATATATGAATATAAACAAAAGAATAATTAATATTTACAATGTGCACAGTAACTTAAAAGCTAATTCTTTGTGTCAATACTACATTATGTATGTTCATAAGCCTTGTTACAGTGAACAATATACATTTCGAAGGTTTTTATCGTGTATATGGAATAATTTCTCTCTACATCGTATGATGTGACTGGGACAAATTTAAACCAAAATGAGGTGCTACTGTTTCCTTTTAGCACATTACAACTTTCTCTAGAACCTTGTAGTTAATGCCAAATTTTACGCAGAATAGAATATTCTATAGTTCTCTGGAGAACGTGATTTAGGTAGAAGCAGTGTTAACCAATTCGCGCTATCTTCCTACAACAGCACGAGCTAATGACTATGAGGTTGACTATCTATACCTCGTGCATAACCAATTCACGAATTCTTGGCTAAACTTCCGGGTCCTAATGATAACTAGTATCTCAAATCAGTCTCCGCAGTGTACTTGGACGAATATGGGCGTGGTTAAGTTGGAACCGGAAATACAGCGAAGGAACCCTAACCGAGCAGGTATAGACTGCCCCACCTTCCTGCTACCGCTTGTATATCACAGTGTGAAGGGTGTTTTTTATGTGATCTTTATATTATGTTGTTTTCCTTGTGAAGTGAAGCCAATATTAATCAAGGTTTTGCGGGTGTTCAGCCATGTCAAGTTTATGAAAGTGGATCTTTCGGCTAGTCTATACTCCATAGTTTTCTTCAGATCTCGATTTTCAAACACTTCACACGGATGATCACCCGCGAAGTCTTAGTTAATAAGGCTCGCCCTGAAAGCTTCAAGTTTTATATGAAGCCAATATGTTGCACATTGCCAACCTAATTGACCTGAGCGAGCGTGTTGATGTATTACCCTCACTGCGGAGAATTATTTGAGACACTCAATATTTTGATCCCATATACTGTAATGGGAACAAGCACCCTAATACGCTATGCACAAAAAATCTACAAGTTTTTAAAAGTACACAATTTATTTGAAAGAACGCTTGTGGCATTAGCCATTCTGATGTAAACTTAAAAAGTTTCATTTTTTGCTTTTTGTAGAATACTCTACTTATTCAGATTTTTCTTGCAATGTCATGGAAAAAGTATCGAATTTCTAAGCCAATATGTAGCGACACACTTTTAAACATTTGGATATCACTTCAGTTTTCGCCATACCACTTGTACCTGCAAATGAGACTATTTCTGCACTTTCTGCACGAAGTTCCTATATAGCAAAAAAAGTATTCGTGGAATAATTGTGGAAGCTCTGCATAAATGAACAAAAAATAAAATCAAGAGGATGCAATAAAGATTTTTAGTGGCGGTTATCAGTTCGCATGTTCAACTATATTCTTTGCCCTCAAGTACTCACCGGATGCTGCCATTGCTAGTTGAGTCTTTTGTTTGTATTTCATATTGAATGTAATGGGGGGAATATAAATGACTTTTTAATATAAATTTTTCTTTGGAGTCTTAAATTGCTCTTTGAAGAAAATTTAACGTTGTTGTCTAAAGAAAACTCGGAATTCAAAGACTTTCCAATTACAAAGTCAAAGAAATCTGTTTTGTAGACTTTTGGAACTGCTAATTACTTCAAATAAACAAGATGTTTGAAAAGTAAGAATAAAGGAGTAAAAAGGAAATTGAAGCCAATTATAGCATGTAATAACTTCCGTTAAAAGCGTGTAATTATTATCTTTGAGAGAGAATCATTCCTTTCTTTCTCCTAACTTTGCTTATATGGTGGAAATTTACAAAGAAACGTTAAAACACTTTTGCTTTAACATAAATATAGCGTTTCCCTTTGCATGTTTATTGGTTTAAAACTCAATTTTCATTTCGTTCGTTTTACATCATCTCTTGTGAGTAGACGGTAGTGTCAATAGATCCCTCGTAGGTCACATTACTTAAGGTGGTATAACCTACACCCTCTCTGATATACGAGTATGTGCATTGTTTGTAGATTTTAATTATTGATATTCTTGTTTCTCTCAGGTGCCGTGTAATTCTATCCCACAATCAGGAGCTATTATCTTGGCCTAGCCCATCCAAAAAGTCAGTCATTACTAAACACAGCAACCAAACAAACCTCTTAACAGTGGCTTAATTACGATAGCTTAAACAGCTCAGTCGCCATTGGAAAAAACATTCCGCAGAAAATGAAGTGTTTACTATTTAAATCATTATTATATAATGCAACTATTTTAACCTATAAAATTACTACTAGTGGGCCCTTAAATATCTTTGTAAGTCGTTTTACCAATAGGTCTTGGAAAATGCCAATGTATATTAAAAGTCTATGAGGAGGTTTGTGAACATTGAGAACGCTTAGGTGAAATACTATAGTCATTAAAACATATAACTCATTTGCGGACTCTCTCCAATGCTCAACGGAAACGAAAATCACCAGAGAGTTGACACCGGCAGAAGCGCACTAAAATATGTACTGATTCCGAAACAGGGAAAATATCTCTCAGTGTTTAATTAGACAAAAGGAGTCCTATTATTTTTCTAGCTCACCACTGTCATATAGATATGTTTCACCTAACATTAATAAATTTAAAGCTTTGAGTTCGATGTTAACAAATAATTCTCCAGTTAGTTTTTGGTAGGAAAAAGAAATAGATAAAATCAGTACCAACTAGCTTAGATCGCCTCGAAAATCGCCAAACAGTATAGCGCAAATACAGTGGATATTTTGCTTCAGAAAAACCGGAACTATGCATGAAACTCTTCACTGTGACCTGAAAATTGGAGTGCGGCATGCGACAAGACCTAGTCTAATGAAACGATACATATGTGGCCTGTTGGACAGGTAAGAATTTTATTATTATTCTGCCTGCACCATTTCGCTGGCAACTCTTTGAAAATTACAAGCCTGCTTTACCGGCTTTATGTTGATGACAAGATCCTGCGAGGAAGCCCGAGGCATCAGGTGCTCAGAACATTAAGAGACATGAGAAGAGATCAACAACTGACTCACCTTCTTCAGCTGCCCAGCCAAGGAAAAGCCATTGACTGCGTATCTGTAGATGCTGCCAGCTCGCATTTTATAAGAACTGGCCTCCACACAAGATTTGCAGATTGGAGGTTCATCCATAGGGCACGTTTAAATCTTCTTCCTTTAAATGGATGTCGGCTTCATGATCAGGGATGCCAGCGAATCTGTAGACGATGTGGATACGAGAGCGAGACCCTACCTCATGTAATAAACCATTGCATGAGGTATTCCGAAATCATCACCCGCAGACATAACGCCGTGGTCGCCAGGGTCCGCAAGGCAGCCAGCAGCAGGTTCACCATTCTGGCCGACAACCAGGTTGTGGAAGGAAAGCTAAGGCCAGATCTCATGTTGGTGAAGGATGGTAATGCAGTCATCCTAGACGTTACCATCCCATTTGACAACAAGCAGCAGGCATTCGTAGATGCAAGACGAGCCAAGGAAGAAAAATATCAGGACTTGGCGGAGACTCTGCACACCAGATATACAAACGTGGAGGTGGACGCCATCGTTCTCGGTTCCTCGGGCTCTTATCCCGAGAACGACAGAGTTATGAAGAAGATATGTTCGAAGAAGTACCTAACGCTTTTCAAGAAGTTGTGTGTGTCGGACGTCATTAGGTACTCCAGAGACATCTACGCCGAGCATGTGACTGGCGTCCGAAGGGGATCAAGTACCCTGATTGGGTTTTTTCTGTGGTTTCCCCCAGCCTCGCAAGGTGAATACCGGGGTAATAGATCACCAAATTTCCACAGACACAGAAGTGACTTATATATGTTGATACACAGATCTGTCTATTTTGTTATATACATTTTTTGACCACGGCACCACTACATTGGTGTATACAGTGACGTGTGCTATTGCATAAACATTTTTGGACTCTATGAACATTCATATCGATATTGTAAATATTGTATATATTGTGTGTTGACTTTGAGATTCTTCTCTGTAATCTTATTGTTTCTATCTCTTTTATGACTGAACAGAAATCGCTGACAAAAATGTATACGAAATGTAGTAGTTTAGCATTTGATCAATAAAACAAAATCTGTTCTTCTGCCTGCAGCATTTCGCTGACAACTCTCGGTTCCCTATAGTTGGAGAGTGCGCGTGAATGGGTTACTATCTGTTTTAATAACCCTATATCTCTAAATTGTGATATAGTGCCTGAAATTTATATTATGTTTGTATACGCATATATAGCTCCTTTGTATTGTGATCACAACTTTCAGACACTTTATAAGTTATTCACATGGATTAGGTGCAGAAGTATAAACAACTTATGCTCTTAAGGGTCATGACAAATGATAGAATAATTAGATATCCCATTTCATTAATAAAATATTTTAGTTTTAGCTACATGTAGGTATTACAGAAGTTGCAAAATGATGTCTTTTATGTAATATTTGTTCATATGTTCATTTACATATTTCCATTCTTTTCAGTTTGAAATTGTTTATTTTAGAGCTATTAACTCCATCATAATAAATTTCCATTAAGCATACCTAACTTAGATGTTTTTGAGATTTCTCAGAGAAATCTGGACGAAAACCAGGAGATCCGTGGTTCAAATTCCAGCCATGGCATTGAATTTTTCATGTTGACTCTATCCATCAAATACCTTAGCCTACATACGGCTAGTGTGGAGAAATGATGAACTTCCATCAATTAACTAAAATAATAATAGTTAAATGATGAAGCCTGGGACTCAAGTACTTACAATAGTAAGTCGCCACAAACGGTGTATCTCGAATGCGAGAGCCCCTAGTGGTCTACCGGGGAAATATATGAGTGAACTGGAGAATTTAATGTCAGGACGGCACGTTGACCATGGTAGCTCAAAGGTTAAGAGCGACTGGACGGAAACCAGGAGATCCGTGGTTCAAATCCCGGCCATGGCATTGAATTTTTCATGTTGACTCTATCCATCAAATACCTTAGTCTATATACGGCTAGTGTGGAGAAATGATGAATTTCCATCAATTAACTAAAACGTTAAATAGTTTGGGAATCTTTAAAGGAAATGAATACATCAGAAAAATAAGGGCCTCTTTGAGTTAAATTTGATGTACTATTGTGCTGGAATTCATAACCAGCAATATAATAATGTGCTAGATCATTAAAATCCCTTACTTTTTAAGAGCATCACACTACTTTCTCTTTTTTGTGGCCGGGAGCAGTTTATTCCACAGCAATATAGGAACACTAAATACATGTGAGCAAATTTTTTAATTTTTTTTTATTTTTTTTTTAATTTTTTAAATTTTTCTTTCAACCTACTCACATTTAAAAATGTTGTGAACCCCGCAGTAAATTAATGGCTTTTCACTTGTTGAAATGGCTGATACAGTTTGAAATTCGGTAAACGTAAAATGCCTCGAATAGACAACTGTAGAGAACCGTTCCGTATTAGGAATGAAGACGCCAATGTTTTCAAGTACAAATTATTTACACACAACATAGTCCCGTTTAGGGATATACATTTCCCCCAACCTTACCGCCATTTTAACTTCTCCAAAATTAGGAACCGCCAAGCTCTGCAAATACACCGCGACAATGACCTCTTCATCTCATCTGAAGTTTGTTCTCGTCAGCCATTTCTTCAAGTTTTTAAACAAAAACAAAGTCACAGGGAGCCAGTTTGGGCAGCAGTTCTGCTGGAGGCAGGAGTTCATCTACTTGACGGCAATAACACTGAAATAGCGTGCTGGTGCGTTTTTGTAGTGAACCTGCGCTCTCCTCTACGTTAAATGGGCCAGTGTATCTTCAGCATCCCGAATCTCGCAATTAACCTGGTAATCGTTCTTTCCTTTTACAAGAGTTAAAGGAGTAGGATACCCCCACATAAAAAAATTCATGACCATAACATTTCTTTGTCCTCTTTGAAGCAGATTCATCGGAATGCAACCGTTGTGTTGATTTTTGTTTAGCTTTTGGAGTATAATGATTAATTTAGGTATCGTTGGCGATGGCATTTCGATGCAAAAGGACCTTGGTAACCCAGATTATTCGCGTATATAAAGTAGTCGTTCAGAGAACTACTCCCTTAATAATTAACGGAAGTGCGACCCAGGAAAATTGACGGTCAGAAAAGCCATTCTACAAAGTACTATTTCTTAAACCTCAAGCACAAGAAAACAGAATTACTCGCCATCCGCACACCAAGAAAGCCGAGCCATGACTCCTTGTCTTGGCTGCCCGGAGGTATCTCCTAGAGGGGGGGGGGGGGAAACAGACTATTACCATGCGCCCCCGCGAGAGAAACGGGAAATGTGAAACAAATGAAACGTGAACCACAGCAGAAGGTGCAATCAGCACAATATCAAGCTTTTGATGGAAAACAACACTTCCTCTACTTTAGGTAATAAGGGTGGTAAAATTAGCTGAATATCATTGTACTTAGAAATCAAGAATGACTTTATTGGTAATTTTGAACACATGAGGTTTGTCTTGGGCTTCTTAGCACAGCAAATAAATGCTCAGATCCGTGCGATTGAATATAATAGTTTGAAATTCGGCTATTTGTTGAACTGCCCTCGTACTACGAAGTAAGAGGTAATAGATCCATCTCTTCTGTTATGAACGTGAATAACCTTGTGAAACGCTGCAAAGCTCTTAATGTTGCTCCAACAATGTGTTGCATTGAAAACAGGAACTCCAGTACCCCTAATCAACTTCAGTTACGATTTTGAAAAATAAGCATACAAGCAAGAAATATATGGCTAAAATAAAATATGGGCTTTTAATGTGGTTGTAGTAACATATGCTGTTATCCTATGTTGCTGAATTTCTTGCCCACATAAATAAACAGAAACATATACCTTTCTTTAAGTTTTATACTTGTAATGCTTGGATCAGACAGAGAGAGAGAGAGAGAGAGAGAGAGAGAGAGAGAGAGAGAGAGAGAGAGAGAGAGAGAGAGAGAGAGAGAGAGAGAGAGAGAGAGAGAGAGTGGTTAGCAATGTTCTCAGTTTATCTACGTTTTCTGCATGTTAATCTAGTAAGCAGTAGTGAAGCTATTCGTAAACCATTGTGATTGTTTTCGGAGCCTAACTGAATATTTTCTTTGTTTCAGGTAAGAGATCTTCTCCTCTTGTAATTAGGAAATCGATACCTTCAAGTAAGTAATTCTATGACTTCACCACAAACCCAAATTGCAGCATGTATTTGAAATAATGCCCCTGTTCACTGTTACATAAACACTATCTGTTACTTAAGTAATGTTACTTCCTACTTAGTTTCAAAGCTATTGAAGAGAAGCGTTTTTAATAATCCATCGTTTATTCCAGAAGTTTTCTTAATAGGTAATGCGAGAACTTAAAAGTACGCTATATGCTGGCTAGGTAGGTTATTCAGGAACTTGACTTGAAAAACGTATTTTCTTAGTCTTAGGAAAAAGGGTAAAACCAAGCAAAATATTAAAACTAATTTTACCGCCCTATAATGATTGCAAAAACTTTTTCACAGTGCGTAACAATATTTGTGCTTTCTTGCTTTAAGGAATTTCCCTGAATAACATTTTCTGCTTAAAATGATTAAATAGTAAGTGATCTGTAATATAAAAATAACATTTGCCTGATCTACGCTTTAAACATGATGCCTAGTACTCCCTGTTTAAATGTTCTGCTAAGATTAGCAAAACCAAACCGTAAAGTTTATGGTGATTGTAAGGTAGGGAATCCTTCTTCTGCAACACGGTTTAGGCCGTTTAGCTTGTTCCGGCTCCTAAGTCATGCTCTATAGGGAATACATTTATAAATACAACGGCTGTAACCCTTGTCAGGAATGAAGGCACCGTTTATTTTTTCAAACACCAATGACCGTACACGACGATAGCGCAAACTTCATTTAACAACGCCGTATATTTTGATACACGATTATGTACTTACTGAAGCGCCCTCCTATAAGAGGGCAGTATTAAAAATTCGGGGCTGTATGGTTCGCCACTCATGAATTTCCCAGTGTTGTTGCAGGATTATTAAAATAAGCTCTCTAACTATGTATATGCTCGCAACTCCTTTCAGCCATACCTCTGACGTTACAGATATTAATGTAAATATTTCCCTGCTCGTCTCGGTAGTGTAGATGGTAGCATGCCTGCCTCACGTTCAAGAGTTCCTGAGTTCGAATCTCGATGAGGGTGAATTACCTAGATAAGGTTTTACCCGGGGTTTTTCCTTCTCCTAAAAGACGAATGTCGGGTAACTCTAACCTCTGTGGATCCTGGGCCCATATGAATATCATTTCATCCATTCCATTCATCGTCGAATATGAGTTAAAAAGTTAAGAGACATAAATTGCAATAAAAAAATCTTTCCCTTTACCCCTTACAACCTTAATTTCGTGAAGTCTCGTATTATCCTAAACAATGAATGTAAAATAAGCTAATATCCATCAAATCGGTTGTGAAATATTGGTAAATTTGTATTTATGATTTCTTTAACCGCTATCCCACAGTGTCCCAAATACTAAAACTGTTCCATAGCCTGTAAGTAGGTATCCCTTAGGGATAAATAACTACGAGAATTGCGAATTATGTTTAGATAATCACATTAGATACAATTCAAACTTCTGTGTCTTCTTCGCCACATACGCTATTAAAACAATATTCCATAATGCAGAAATACCTGAAATAAATTTTCACAAAATAAGGACGAATGTGACGCACCAATTTAAAGTGTTGGAAATAAGACACATTCTACAGCAGCAGGCGAAAGATGTTACTTATAAGTATCGGTTTAATAATTTCTGGTGTTCATACAGCATGATTTTCTCTTGATATATGATTGTTACGCGTAGGATATATTAATTATTTGCTTACAACGCAAAGGAAATATGTAGAAAAGCTTCCATTAAATAAGAGTTATTGGGAATAGTCGTAGAATTATAATAAAACATATAGATGTTTTTATTCTAAAACCTTGTCGTTTGTAGTAATTGAGTAAAACCTAAAGTAAATTAAAAAGCACATACCTGCCTTCAGCAACATAAACAGTATTTTTTTTTTTTTTTTCATTTTTCCATGTCTTCTGCTTTCTTTGTGCTAACTCCTGACCTACGGTGATTATTATTTGAGATGGAAAATCCTGTTTCCCTTATTTTACCCGCATTTTCATTTAAAGAAAAACAAAGCTGATTTCTACTGTAAGTCATTCTTAACAAAATGTAGGAGGCCAACAGTATGTGGTGACTCAGTTCGTATTCTATTTAATGTTCCTTTAGAATATGGAATTATAGCTGACTTTATAGCCTACCTGAAAGAATCATAAAAGTTTAGAAGGGTTCTCAGATAATTTTAAACACACATACACCTAATTTATTATTATAATACTATAGATCATGGTTATTTTAGTTAATTATTTTAGTTAATTATTATAGCTATTCTAATTAGTACTCAAGCCTTGGAATCAATAGCATTCAAATACCGGAGATAAATAAAAATATATTTCAACAGTCTATAAATGCATGGTGACGCTACATCAAGAATATCCATGTTCCTACGGTGCCTGGAACCTTTCTACATAACAAGTAATCATTGCTCAGATATACACTACATTAATATTACAGTTATTAGAGCATTAACACAGTATAGGCTTCTATATGAAAGTTTTCATGATTATTATGCTTGGAAAAAAAGACTACTTTTCCGAAACATTTCGGAGTTTATCGGTTCCATTAATAATAATAATAATAATAATAATAATAATAATAATAATAATAATAATAATAATAATAATAATAATAATAATAATAATAATAATAATAATAATAATAATAATAATAATAATAATAATAATAATAATAATAATAATAATAATAATAATAATAATAATAATAATAATAATAATAATAATAATAATAATAATAATAATAATAATAATAATAATAATAATAATAATAATAATAATAATAATAATAATAATAATAATAAATAATAATAATAATTAATAATAATAATAGTAATAATAATAGTAATAATAATAGTAATAATAATAATAATAATAACAATAATAATAACAATAACAATAACAATAACAATAACAATAACAATAATAATAATAATAATAATAATAATAATAATAATAATAATAATAATAATAATAATAATAATAATAATAATAATAATAATAATAATAATAATAATAATAATAATAATAAATAATAATAATAATAATAATAATAATAATAATAATAATAATAATAATAATAATAATAATAATAATAAATAATAATAATGATAATGATAATGATAATGATAATGATAATGATAATGATAATGATAATGATAATGATAATGATAATGATAATGATAATGATAATGATAATGATAATGATAATGATAATGATAATGATAATGATAATGATAATGATAATGATAATGATGATAATGATGATAATGATGATAATAATGATAATAATGATAATAATGATAATAATAATAATAATAATAATAATAATAATAATAATAATAATAATAATAATAATAATAATAATAATAATAATAATAATAATAATAATAATAATAATAATAATAATAATAATAATAATAATAATAATAATAATAATAATAATAATAATAATAATAATAATAATAATAATAATAATAATAATAATAATAATAATAATAATAATAATAATAATAATAATAATAATAATAATAATAATAATAATAATAATAATAATAATAATAATAATAATAATAATAATAATAATAATAATAATAATAATAATAATAATAATAATAATAATAATAATAATAACGTCACAATTAACCATTCCAAGATATCAGTTTAGTTCATGTGTTAATACATGCAAGGCACTTTTGATTCATTCTTTCGTTCCTATCTTGCTCGGTTCTTTCACATCAAATACTCCCATTCCACTTGCCGGAATCGAAAGACGATGTCCCCAATTTTCATGACACTGCCAATGCAAATGCAAATTGGTAATGTAGTGTTAATAACAATCTATATACTTATTATAATTTTGTTGTCAATATTCCTCCATCATAATCATTATACAAATCAGGGTTACGCATCTGCCGTAACATTGTATAGATTTCTAAGTTTTATATGAACCTTAACTAAAGGAAGCAATGCTTCCTATCTTGTGTGTTATGTTAATTGATAATCGCAGAGTAAACTTGCATTGGCAAATGCTTTACAATGCCTTTTCTGTAACACACAACGGAAAAACAGCATACGCATGTTCCCAGTTGCCTCTTCTTTTAATAAAACCTGAATAATTAAACCACCGGGGTTTTAGAATATCTTCAGTAATGAGATCTGATCCAATATTCTCAATTTTTAGTTCTAAAATTCAGTCAAATAGCTTCCACGATAATATCGAACCCTTTACTGCAGAGGATTTGACGCAAATATCGTGCATGTGAAAACAAGCTCAGAATCGCTGTGGGGGTATTTGGCGAGGGAAAGAGAAGTTCAAAGCTGAAGCACTCTATATTTTAACCACTACCTGATGTTATCGGGCTTCGTCTGAACTCAGTGTTTGTCAACCTCATTGCCAAGGGCTCCTTGCCAAATGGAGTGTGATTCTACTGCATTCTCGCTCCATTTGCCGATCACTCCCTTGTTTTGTTTACGCGTTTATACCCTTGTGTACCTTTTCCTAGCGTGCGTCAAGGAAGCCAACTACCTTGCACGGTTAAAGTGACATGCACATACATGTCTCAGATGCGGTGGGCAACGTAGAGGGGAAGATAAATCGAGGGTGTAGGACATAAAAAGGGAGAATGGAGGAATAGGTGAAGCATCGATGCAGAGAAACGTACGAGCACGTCCTGAACCAATGCCAAAGTGTTCTTTTTTATCGTGTAAAAATCTGGATGTGGCGTTATTCCGTCCTGACAGCAGTTCTTCAGGAAGTCCCGCCCTCCCTCTTGACAATACTGTCCTTATTGGGAAGGCTGTAAAACATGGACCTCTTCTAGCTTCATTGCCTTCCTAAACACTTTTCATCCACTAACTTGTTGCTTTGTATCACTAGCGGAATACCCGACGTTGCCCATGGTTTATTTCCTGAACTTTTGTTCGCACTTCCTAATAACTTTGTTTCTGTAGATATACTTAAATGTTCACAAGCCACATAAAGAGTCAATTAAAAATCTGAGAACACCATTAAGACAATAAATATTTAAAATGCAGAGAAAATGTTCTAATTAGACGCTGCTGAACAACCACAATTACCACATTTTGTCATTATGGCTTATGCTAATGCTTCTAGTTAATTCACGTTGCCGCGTTCGAGCTATCTCGTCGTTATTTGTAGAGAATATCCCATTGGGAAGTAGTGTCAATTTCAGTAATGTCAGTATACTTTGTTTATTATCAGCAACCAACATACACGAAATACTAAGTAAAATCAGGAGTCAAAACTAAAGAAAGAATAAATTTAACTGTGTCAGACAATATTATACCACCTCAATGTACTTGCATTACTTTCTGTGACAAAACGTAAGAATCTATAATTGTTCTTATATTGGAAATGTTTGAGCTATTGCGATTATCGTTGACAAAGAAATAGGTAGTTCTGCGAGCTTTTGTAGGTATTGCATAATAATATAATCGTGTGAAATTGTATGATCAAATTCTAAGGTCAACAGTAATTTTTCCTTTTGTCAGAGATAATCAGCCATCGGATCCCACACAACTTAAAAGGGATATGAAGTTTACGAGTCCCGCAGTATATAACTGCTGACGTCAGTCCCCGGGACAACACGCAGGGATGGCCCGGTTCGCAACGCATAGCTTTAGCTTCATTACAACTGCTGCTTGACAAGCAGATGGATCTGCCTTCCAGGGAGTGCAAGATATTTGACATATTGTGTTATTATCATTACTTTCACAACAATTATTGGGCAATCTCCATTTTATAAATCTAAAGTTTTGGATATTATCAACAGCCATTAAACAGCTTGAGACATGTAATTTCGAGCTGTCTAAAAGCAGTCGAGGAGGCGTCTACAAAAATAAACAATACTCAGAATGTACCACCAACGAAACAAGTGCAAAAAATAAATAAAATAAAATAAAAAATAAATAAATAATTAAATAAATAAATTGTCCAGTAATCTACACAAAAATAAAGGATTTTCAGAGCTGCGTAAATAGGAAATAAAGTCTCGGACAAACACATGAAAATGATTTGTACTACTCATATGCACCATTAACATCATGTGACTTTGAACGAATTTCTCCCAATATTTTTATATTGTTTCAGCGAGAGGCGCAGAAAATTCACATTTGACAATTTCCGAATGTACATAGTTGTTCACTGTAATTCCCGCATCAAGAGCAATGAGGAGGATGGCATATTGTAACGTAGGTTATGTTTTGTATCTGTACCGGAGTATTCACACACAGCGCATCGGTATACTTGTTGACATCGGATGTTGTTGATGTCTCGCTTGGCCTTGTATAGTACCTGTGTGCGTACATTGATTGGTGTATGCGATCCGATGTCTAGAGATAATTATCTGTGTCAAATTTTGTTAAAGTCAATGCAGTGGTGTAGACACACAGACTTATTTATTGCCTTAATTGAATAAAAACATTACATCACTCACTGCTTTAGCACCCCTGTAGCTTACATGCGTGGCTTTAAGAAGATTAAAGTGTGATTTTATTTCTTTAATGTATCTCTTCAAGAAAGTAGGTGTTTTAATGTGATCTAGAAGTCTTTAGTAATAAATCTGCCCTTACAACTGATATTCCTAATAATGTATGGGAAGTACCCGATATTAACACCAATGGCTATTATATATGTCAAGAGAGGTATTTCTGATCACTCAAATCGGGGGGCCGGTGTGCTGACTGTATTCGAAGTTCTGAAAATTTTCCCTACAAGATAAATGGTGAAATAATTGCTGGAGTGGTTCTGTGAGTATACCACAGTAATGCTAACAAAATCGCTAAAAGATTTTTAGACTTTGTACCTTTTCTCATACTTACTTAATAGCATTGAAGTTTAAGGTTTTACATAGTAAAGAAGAAGAAATATCAATATTCAACGAATAGGGGAAAAACTGGCGAATACGAAGATTCTGTACTCCCAGACCCCGAGTACAAAAAATAATAAAAAAAAAAAAAAAATAAAAAAAAACTTGTGAAAACGGCATATGTTCTGTAACAGTTGAAAAAATCGAACATCTCAGCTATTGGTAATATGAATGCTTAAGCCACTCTTATTCAAAGGTGGACATTCTCTATGCATACCTATTCTGCAGAGGAAATACTGAACGCAACACAGAAATTGATAATATTGAAATATAGGTATGTCATTTCAATATTTAATAAAGGAAATTTAATGGAAGTTTAGCACTTAAATGAGATTGAATTTGTATTTAGAAATGAAATGATTAACTACATTTGTTTTTCTGAACATTTTCTTTTCTTGTTTTTATTTAAGAGAGTTATACTGCCGTAGGTCAACGTGCTCCTGGTTATAGCACAACTTCTGAAAACGCATTTGCTGTATCCAGTCTAACCGTCGTGTTCTGTTTATGTTGCATGAAAAAGATTCTACCCCAGACATAACATTATGTTTCTTGCTTTACTTGAGCCAAATTACCTAATTTCCGATAAACTAAACAAATGTGGCGGGGGGTTTATTACCTAAACGTCTGCTTGGTTTACTGGAAGAGTTTACTCGTAAACTCGACTTTGCTCTTTTTACCATTCGAAGCTTCAGCAGTAATTTCAAATCAATTTGCTGCTAAGCGTACCCACGCTGAAATAGCTGCTCTGCTCTGCTTCAGTTAGGTGCAGCTGCTCGTACATAACTTAAATTAGGACAATACTATTTTGTAAGTAAGAAAATAAGCAAAGTGAAACTGACCATGTTACTAATAGCGTTTGATTGAATGTGGGGAGAAAAAGAATTAAAACATTCATTTAAGGTTACTTTCATTAATTCTGATGAAAAATAAAGTAATAGCTTATGTTTGAGCATAACTACGATAAGGCAACAAAGACGGACATCTCACCTCGACTGAAGGCCAATTTATGGCTACCATCCATGTCCCATGAGTCACAGAAATATTAATCGAAACATTTCCTGTAAGCGATCACTATATCCGTATATTCCGAGCACGGTATTTAGGCACTATATACGACCGATATAATCTATCGCAATAAACATTTGGTAATACTTAGTGGCACCCGAGGGAAGGACACGAGATTTAAGACTATACGCTCTGTTATATCTTAAGTTTCACTCACTTTATCATCCCCAGCAAACTTCCTATTACTCGACAGAGCGTTAAGGTGTATTGACCTTCAGGTGATCAGCGCTGCGATCGTCCCTTGTCGGGTATCTGGTCGATTAGAAGAGTGAAATATTAGTAAGTTGACATACGGTAAGTTATGAAACACAAATAGAGCGATTGGAAGCTGCGTGTGTCTATATGGTATGTTTTCCCGCGCCTGCCGATGTATGACTCATTGCTGTCCAGAAGACATGCTTATATCTGAACAGAGTATACATACACTGATCTCGCCGTGTATGTGCGATAAGCTCTGGTAAATATCGCTGTGTTGCGAATCTTTTCCAATACGCCTTCTCGCTTTGCCATGTAGTTCTTACATTTCTTCTTAATATTCTTCTTCTTCTTTTTAATCTTCAGGATTTTGTCTATGTAATTTAATAACTGTAACTTCCTGATTTCTAATCGAGCATTGGATTCCTTGTAGAATTAGTTTATTACAACCCTCATTATTTTAACTACATTGGTTTAAAAATAGCCTCTTTGAACTTAAATTGGTTAGTTGATGGCTAACATGATTCTTACATTAGCTATACTTCGTTTTAACATGCTCGCGTCGGTGGCGTATTATCGTGTTACTCGAAAGGTTACTCTGGCTTTATCTTTGTTGATAGAAAGCTTTCAGATCATGCACTGATTATTCCACGTGGACATAACATGTGTCTGTCATTTGTGATTCATGCGCATACCATTGGCTGAAGTGATGCATGCATTGGTGCTTAGAACGCGTCTGAGAAGCGCGCCGGTACCCGTCTCACTTTTCCGAAAATAATCAGTGAGTTACCTCAGATGTTTGTGTAAACAAAGTTAAAGCCAAGATAACCTTTTGAACAGAACGATAATAGACGGTAGCGTGTCTCTCTCACTATTCAAGAGGTCACGAGTTCGAATCTCGTTCAGGGTGAGTTATCTGCATATTCTTTTCCGGGGCTTTTCTTTATTCTGGCAGATGAATGTCAGGTATCTCTAAGCTCTATGGACCCTGGGTTCCTTTGGAATAATGTTTGGTTCACCGTCCATCGTTGGAGCACCTAAAATAAAATTAAAAATATAACATACTGCAATCATTTACTTTCCCATTATTAGAATTATTAAACTTTCGAGGCACTAATACCTATCAAGTTGTGAAAACGAAGCAGGGATATTTAGCAATTTACAGTAACATATTAACCAAATCTGGTGATCTGCAACATTCCAAATTTGTGTGCCACCTTGATTCGCAAGTAGAGCATTTCTGACAAATATATAAGTGCATACATGTGTGTGTGTGTTTAATGTTTTTCAATCTGTAATTCTTTATTCGGTAGAGATGGCTTCCACTGACACTGCTCAGTTCTTGCAAGAAGATGTTGCTTTGTGTGCTTTTACATTTGATTGTACCAACTTCTAGAAGAACGGAAAGCTATCATTAATAAGTTTCTGTATTATTCAACAAATCATAGATGTCTCTTTTTTGTTCCTGAATTGGAGAAAATGATTGGAAATATATCTCAGTTACTGCTATATCACTAAATCTTTGTGACTCAACTACTGTTTATAGTAATGGTTACCACTTACGGCACTTTCTTACATAAAAGCTCATAGCACTACCCGATTATTACGTATAATGTTAGCTGATGGGTACAATATTTCAAGGTCACAACCTAGAATTGCTATGTTTGTATATAAAATATTAAAATTTAACTTTCGACACCCTAAGTAGAATACAACTATTTTATATTGTATAAGTTGGATCCCAAAATTGTGCGCCGTCCTCGTCAGAGGAAACGGAATTTCGGTAGTATTGTTATAGGATAAAGCAAGACAACGGACATTCTGAGAAGATTTGCTTTTTTTCATTGTATTTCCAAGAAACACCGGTTAACTGTTTCAGAAGCTGTTACATAAACAGCGGTTTACCTGAGAACAAAATTTAATTTAACCCGAAGAAAATTACTTTTAATATGCTCCCTGAATAACATTAGTTTCAAAGAATTCTTTCATTAACTTCTTCCAGAAAGGTAAGTTGCAATGTTTGGAACGACTTCTCAGATGTAAAACGTTATTTCGAGATTAAGTTTAAGATTCGGTTATGAAGTTTAAAAGGAAATAATAAAATAAGCATATCGTTTACTACTTTTCGATCTAATTACTGTTCTGCTTCAGGAGCAAAATCGAGTACTCCTTATCAGATTTGCCTTCTCGTACCACAGTTATGGGGCATACATAATTTGAACGTCTGTGTTGTGTACAATAGTATGTTTTAGATTACTTAACGAACATAGGATAATATCCCCGAAATGAAACGAATATGACAACTCTACCTTCCTCCTTATGCAGATGCTCATTCCTAAATGTCGCAAACAAATCTCTCACAGGGTACATAGATCAGTGTTTAATTGAACTAAAATCTACACATACATAAACCAATTTCATTTCGACAACCGATGTACGGCATTGTCGACTCCAACCCTCCCCATATATAGTCTATAACCTTTCGGGATAACTGAGGAGGAAGACACAGCACCCAAAGGGTAGTATCCTTACCTCCGATGCCGAGAGGGTTGGCTCAGGTGGTTTCGTCTGTGGCCCGATTAGGGAATTCCGGGTTCCATTCCCTTGGCCGGCCTACTTGACACATGGGTTTTCTCGGGGCTCTTCCCGGTTCACCCCCTGAATTTCGTGTCCCTCCATTTAATCTCTATCATTTCACATCATCTCTCATCTGGTGGTTTCAGGGTAGAAAGTGTCGGCGAGAGGCTCGGCGCTGCTCCTGGAGACACTTCCTCCTCTGGTAGGACGGTCTCCGGTCCGGAGTAGTAAGTCGTTTCAGGACCGCGGTGGTTGGGATATGGCTGTACTGGCCTGCCCGGAAGTTTCCAACTGGTCATTGGTAGGGAACCTGTCATCTGCAGTTCAGCCGCCCCTCAAGCGCACCTGCAATTAAATATTTCTAATGATTAGTCTTTCATGTATTAAGCCAGCTTCAACGTGCGACTGCGACATGTAGCTAGCTAGTCATTGGAAAAATCTCTGCAAACAGTTTTCTAGTAGTGGCAATTTCCCTCATACGTAGTTCTTAGCACAGATTCCGAAAACCTAGCTTTGCATCCAAAAGAAATAAAATGCGTGATTCACATTCAAAAGTAAAACATTCTGTTGCGTCTGATTTTAAAGTGAGCTTAAATAGATTCAAGTGAAGAGTATGTAATGTCAATTGTTAACCAAACTAAAGAAACACAATAACAGTGAAGAAAATGTAAATTATTTAATCTTTTAACATAATTAGCGTAGATAGCTAATTTTGACCAATACGTTAACTGTTCTACTGACTATTAGTTTCTGAAAGTGTTGCATCTCTAAAGGGAAATTGCATGCGTAATCGTAGCCCTTAGGCTACCATGGCTGCTCAAAATAGATTGAGATGCATTATTTCAGGTAACTATAACATTCACATCATGGCAACTTCAAAAAGCTCCTACGCAAGGAACATTTTTGTGAAAACTTCGAATTTCAGTTTAGTTAATATCCTGTAAGATATTTGGGTTTTGTGTTTTAATAATTCTAATAATCTGTCAAGCGTTTCTCTACACTATCTTGACTAGAATATCCGTTTGCACATGACAGAAATATAAGCTTCATTAAAAACAATCACGTGATTTTGTTTCAACGGAAACGCTCTGCAGTACGCTTTTTAATGGCTTCACTTTCCCAGCATAACCTCCCAAATAACAATGTATTAAATAAATACTATGACCTTCTTAACCTGTTTATGTTACCATATTCTGACAAATTTGAACAAAAATAATAAAAGATGATTCAGAAAGTACAGCAGGATTTTTCGCAATAGCCAGAGTATATCAGAACCTCTGCATTACACTTTTATTTGTCATATTTAAATGATTAAACGTTTTAATATATCAAAAATTTCAGGTTTGCATCTTGTAGAATAGTTTTAAACAGGCATCATAATATTTATTTTACAATTAATTCAGTACAGCAAAGCAAACTTTAGTGTACAGTGTGTTTGGGAAGTCTACGTACTCCCAAGTTATTATACTGTTATCTATATTAGTGAACTGAAATTCACTTGAAATTTACAGTAATATAGAGTAGAAAAAATTACGAATCTATTCTATAGGTATGTGACCATGCACGTACGTGAAGGTGTAAGTGTTTCCAAAACTTTCACATGTGGCTGAACACAGGAGCTAAGTATCTAAAGGCTTCCTCCACACTTTAGCCTAATTCATTGGTCTTGCATCGTCATTGAGAGACAACATATTTGAAACGCAGCAACAGCAAAACTGAAAAAATTAAAGGATTTAGGATCTTATCTGAGATAATGTTTAGCGAAGTCATAGACCAATCTAAGTTAAACGTTTGAACAACTTTGTTTGAAAACTCTACGATTTAGAAACCCTACCCAAACGTAATCTAATGCGATTTCTTTCTAAACACCAAAGATTGGTGAATGTAATATGATACGGTTTCTACATGAGAAGGAAATTGAATTAAAGGAAAATATGGAGAGGTAAACGTGGTAGATGAGAAACCTCCCGAGCATTCGCCTCCCGACCAGAGAAAGCAATAAAAAGCCTAAGTTCTGTGAAAGGGTCGACGATAATGGTGCCTAAGATCTCTGGAATGCAAGCCTCAGACGTCACCTCGGATCATCTCGCTTGGAATTTTTATTTGGTATTTAAACTGGTGCATCCATGCTTTTCTTCCAGTGTTATACAGCAAACTGAAGAAAAGCGAATGTTTTAATATAACTAATTAATTTAATTTAACTCCATTAAAATACGTTTATTCCAATTATATTCTGAATTTAATACTTTTAATCTGTAATTCATGGCTGAATTCATGGGTCGGAAGTTGTATCTTCCGGGCAATTGGAACCCTCGCATTTGCAACGTACTGAAAGTCTCGATACTCTCCTGTATGCAGTACAGATGTACCTGAACACTCAAGTAAATTGCAAAAGAATGTAGTTTCATACTAAACTTTTAAAAATTGTATAATTCGCAAAGGAGAGCTAATGGAAGTTAAAATTTAATTAACACTGTTTAATGAATTGCATTAATTGTGAATTTTCAATAAACAATTGAAATTATGATTTCAACAGCTACATGAGCGTCGAGTTCACTATTATGCCACTTTATTACTTTCTTTATTAGTTACTTATATTAAATAGAGGAAGCCTTGCATTCCACCCAAGAAATGATACCGACATTTCACAGGAAATATGAACTTTGAAACCCCTAAAGCTAGGAAAATCATTTTTAAAATAGAAAAGCTGTAGTTTATCTATCTCTGACAGAGTAGGCCAAAACATTTGTTAAATTCCGAACTTGGTGTTTAATTTCTGTTCCAAATATGAATCAAGAAGGACATCAAAAATTACCACCAAAAACTCTATTTCGATTGAATAATTCGTTTAGTTTTGATTTAATTAAAATTGATTCGACGTATTTAAATAAAGTAGGTATGTTTAAGGTATTTGCATGCAAAATTTATATTAAATTTCTCTCTCTCTCTCTCTCTCTCTCTCTCTCTCTCTCTCTCTCTCTCTGTTTCTCCCTTCAATGACTTTATAATTTTTAACCAAGATAAATAGCCAAATCTTATTATAGAAATAGATCTCGTTAAATAACAATGTGATATCTCTGTCTCTCTCTCTCTCTCTCTCTCTCTCTCTCTCTCTCTCTCTCTCTCTCTCTCTCTCTCTCTCTCTCTCTCTCTCTCTGGCTTAAACTATACAGTTTTCAAATACCTGATACCTTTCTCAAATAGAAATTAGAGTTTTCTTCTTATTTTTATATTATTTTATTTGTGGGGTGGGCTGGAGTATTTTATGCACCGAAAGAAGTTTCAAAGTAATCACACAGGGACTGGCTTTAAAATGAAGTGACTATGTCTTAAGTTTTTCTGCAAGAAAACGTGTAAATGTATAATGGAAATTTTTTGTACTAATAAGCAGTTTATCAACAGAACGAAATCCATTAGTCAGAATAGTTTGTAGAAACATGAGAAGAGAGTTTTGTATGAATGCAGCCTGTAGGATATTTTTGCTAATGAGAACTCGCTCAATGTGCATACTCAATCCTCATGTACAAACTTTTGATGTGAAATAGTTTGGGTTTCACTTATACGAATAGTCAACATGGCCCGAATAAATTCTTAAGAAATCCGTGAATCTTCTACAAGCATCGCTTGAACAGCTGCACAATTTTTATAAGTAATAGCAGTTCTTTAACAACCTTCACAAAATGCATCATTAGAAAAAATACTTCCGAACAAAATTTAAATTGTTGCTTAGAGTGGCCTTCCTCGTAAAATGCACTTCTAAGCCGATAGTCACATTATTTAATCGTTAATGAAGTTAAAATTGTTAAAAATTGAAACAAATAAAAAAGTCATAGCCACGAAATGTTCTTCAGCAAAATTCTTTTTTAGTGAACACAAAATGTTTTAATGTTGGTCATCCACAAACTAATGGAACAAATTAAATGAGTTTAGTGGAAATCAACTCGCAAAACATTGCATTGCAGCTGCCAAATATAAATACACCTGTATTTCATTTAAGAAACACGATATTCTAAAAACATATTTGTTACCCTCGTAATAAACTAACACATTCATCCAATGACAGGTGACTGTCAGTTTAAAGAGAGATACGGCACAAACTGTAGCGTAACAGGATTTATATAAGGTGCTTACAAAGACCTCGGTTTAGATGAAACGTCTGTAAATGTTTTCGACGTCACGCTAATTGGCCATGGAAACGTCCGAATTTCTCTGTGTATCATTAATCATTATTTAACAGATTCATTTGGGTACCTCGTGTAAGATATAAAAGTACAAATTAAAGCAAATCTAGATCAGCTCAACAACGCAGTAATTCTCTTTTTAACCCTTGCTGTGCAGAGTGCCCTAATGTACTAGTCATTCTGACGTATGCAGCATTTATTCCATCTTTTTTCTATGCTTATTTGGAGCAGAGGCCATTTAAGGCAATCTAATAAGTAAAATTACTTTTACCGGGCAGAAGCGAAGCTCCGCTGTACTAATATTTACAGCTGCGATATGGAGACAGCTAGACAAGCCCGGACATATACACAACATAACTCATGCAATATGCACATAAATTTCAGCTTCGTTAGTTCAAAAGGAGAGCTTTCGGATGTAACTGGGACACATTGTTACCATAAATAAGCTCCCGTCGCCATCTTGCTTCCCGAGCCTTTGAAGGAGCCGAGTGTTACTTGCACAAATTACGTTGACTATTTCAGCGCACGGCAGGCATCAGGCAATCATCCTAACACTTTTGTTTGTTTATAAATACCACAGGCATGTGCTTGAGATTGTTGAAGTATTTATAAACTCATCTCAAATATAAAATAATTACAAAAAGTGTTACGTGTATCAGTTTCACGACTTCTAGGATTCACAAATATCGTATCCTTGTAGCATTCAAACCACAAATTAAGTATTCAGTGTACTTACCTTAATTACCATAATTATTTGCTCTGAAACCTTTTGAAATAATGTAATAGGCACTTGTTATATGCAGGATATAGAGACAATACTATATATATACTATATATATTTCAGCACGAAGAGCTTGTGACCAAGACACGCATATGACTCTCTAACCATTCTTTTTAACTGCTTTTACAAAACTTCCTTATCTTCTTTACGTTAATCAACATAAAGCGTTTATTTAAATGGTATAATTATACATTTAGCAGTACATACAGGAGACTGAAGAAACGCCCAATTCGTTAAAGAGTGAGTCACTTCATTATGGCTTTGAAATTAATTTATTTGCCTAACCACGGGAAGGAAAATAAAAGTAACTCAGTACTTTAAAGCATAACGTATTGGAAATTTCAACCAATTACAACAAATATCGAAAATTGTTTATTCTACAAAACTGGCGTGCTTATATATTTTCGAGCTATGTTAGATGTATCTCTTACACTTTACTTTATACACAAGTATCCACAACTCATTCATAGTAAGGAGTAAATACATCTCACAGGACATTTGCAGAAAATTCAAGGTACATATTCGATTCGTGCTGCAAACACATAAAACATTAATTCACTGTTTCAAATTTAAAGCAATTTTTAACCCATTTTTTCCATGTAAAATATTTGTGATAGGAAGACTTTCTCAAGTGCTTGTTGTTTGGTACTACGATATACCTAACTTTTCCTTAGGATGTAACATCATACTTTGCGCGTATATCTTGTTTCAGAAAGTCATTTTTAGATATAAAAGGGACTCAATACAGAATCTTTAGTGATATTCCGAATTCGGAATTTTTGTGGCACAACTAATAGTTTAACAGTTCAACTTAACTAGTTTCTTTAACTAGTTCAATAGAAAGGGCATCCTCTCATGACTTTCTCTAAGATTCCATTTAATAGGTATCCCGTCTCAATGTGTGTGTAAAAGAAAGAAGACTGGTGACTTAGTGTATGCATATGGGTTGATCCCAGAAACCACCACACCGATTTTAATAATTGTTTCAGGATTGAATTGTATTGTTGTAATGTATGCAATGTATTAATGAACTAGGAGGATTTAGAGTAGTTTTTTCATATTCTTTTACTCAATTTGATTTCCGTTTTTAAAGTGGGAATATCGAGGATATTTATAGTATTTTATTGCCAACGAGACAACTTTATAATGACTATCGTTTTAATTTATTAATCGTTTTAAACAAAATAAATGTCCTACGGGTAACATAAAAGTTAAGAAAATATATGAAGTGAGGCATAACATAAATCTTATTGTTCTTCTTTTTAAATTATTTTTTAATTGTTAGCGCTAATAGGTGGCAAATAATTTCTCGTTTATTTCGAGATCTAACATCTAATACTCTCATTAACAGTTTTTAACTGTGGATACATGTTGCGTAAGTATGAACACAATGCGTTCTATTAGGCAGTATCATTTTGGAATCTGAGGAGTAGACCAATTCGCCAATTATTGTTAGAGCTTTGTTTGTTTGCTGTGTTTGCATTAACTCTTCATAAAAACGTTATCATACGTTAAACCAATAAAATAAACCAATGATAATAAAGTTATCAGACAGATTTAAATCTATGTATATATTTTAAAATATACAAATCTACGAGAAATGGCAAACTAATCGTACCGAACATCACTTTCTAATCTACATGAAAGATTTTTTGGTCTTATAAAAGATTACCTGAGTTTATTTGCATGCAATGTTCAAGCATGCAAATATTGCGACGGAAGCAAGAGGAAAGTGAGATTTGATGGACCATAGATTAAATCAGTTCTAGGATCTACTTTTTGCCTACATGAGAAGTTGATCTAGTCAGCTAGCTATATTTCACATGCAAATTGGGAGTAGAATTGCGCAGTTGGACATTCCTTTTCTCAAATCTACGCCAGAAAATTAAGTTCCTAACTTTTTGCCTTGAAAAATCGATACATTCTATTCCTAATTGCAGATTTCAAGTTTCACAAGGTACTTGGGATAAATAATTTCAGGAAGACATAGCATTAAAATCCTTTAAAAATTTTAAAATTCTTAAACCTATTAATTATTATAATTACAAGAATCTAAGAGAAAAATATTTTGGGTTTAAGGCTTTACGACGCGGAATTTATATATGCTGTAGTACAACCATAATCAAAATATTCGTGTACTTTTAAATTTTATTTAAACTTGATTAACCTGCATATTGCGGCTATGGTGAAATCAACGCAAAAACAATATTTTAAAAATATATGTGATTTTATAATTTAGAAAAATCCAGAATTAGTGAATACTATGAAACTAGCATATAACTAATTATTACACATCCTAATTATTATGAAGCGCCTTAATTGCCTTTCTCCAAAAAGCGGGAAATAATATGGGCGTGAAATAACAAAATTATCACTTATTACTGTAGTTTTCTTAAAATTAATGTGTAACTATCAAACGTTTGTAAGCATAATTCTGCTAGTAAATTTCCTTTTCGTATTTGGGTAATGTGCATTATTTTAAGAATCTGTGATATAAACTTTTTGCAAGAGCGTGTTTTCTTAGTATGGATGCTTAGAACTGAAGTGGACTACGTTATATACAAAACAAATATATAGCTTATTTAATTTAATTCAACATTTGTCGTGAGTTATACATAAAATCATTGGATGTATATGACTCCGCTCATAGAACCCATCACAGTGTAACCGAATATACAACGCCATCGGTTCTATGTTTGAGGAGAAGTAACTGCCCTTTTACAGAGAACTATAAATGATTACTATTGTATTACAAAACTCCCCCATAATTCTTAATACAAAAATGTTGTGATTAAATAGACCGCAGAAAGCAATACTACTACATTCTTATGCTACTAATTCAGCACTTTTTAGAGTTCGACGTGTTTATGCACACGGGTGACACCAATTGTCAGACCAGCTCATTGTGGAAATCATTATTGAGGTTCATTTTCTAGTAATTGTATAGAAGACAAGAGGAGCGTGTATAGGTTTCACACGACTTACTTCCTGTGGATGTAATTTGCTAATTCCCTCCCCACCACTTACCTCGATTTCCCTTAGCAGTTTTGTTCGTCCTGATTCCTCCCACTCCACCTATCCTCACCGCCCACACACAAACAACCTCCTATAACTATGCCTCTGCTAACTACATTTTGGTCAGAAGCCAAATTAAAGGCTTCACTTTCTACCCTCGTCCTAATCGTTCAATGGGCAGGGTACAGTCGCTTCTCTTAACGCTGGCTGTGTCATGTTAATACTTTCAGTAACCAAGTCTGTTACCGTCTTGGAAAAAAAATAGCTTGCATAGAAATATTCTAACCCCATCAGCTAATAAATTAGACCAGGCTGTAACTTGTGTGTAATTCTGTTGTGTACATCGAGTTTCTACCTTGCATGCTTATCTATCGTTCATTACGGTAGTAATGGATCAGTATGATTGGAGCAGTCAAGGCGCTACCTTCATAATCATGTATCAGCCACAGGATACAACCACGTCGCCGTTCACAGACGTAAGTAATTTCTTGATTGTGGTGGCTCATTAATGAAGAATAAATGAAGTATTTTACTTCTAAAACATTCCTCACAATAAACCTCTAGCACTGGCTTTTTACGTTTCCTTTATTTTCCAGGCTATTAACTTGCCTGTTTTAACCTTTTATTAGGCGCGAAATTATACTTGATGCAGACACATTTGTAAACTCCGCTATTTGATGGGCAAAGTTGGATATTTCTCACATAGTTTAAGAAGCGTATTCATAGTTATAACTTTATCACCACTTGCGATATTTTATAAACAGTATCAGTTCGGCCATGGTGATTCATTAACGGTCTTGGCCTTTCCCCTTATACATCTGACCAGCACAGTGACGCAAATTGGTTTGATGCAACCAAGGGTATAGCCGGGTAGAGCAATTTTATCCTCAGGGTATGCGTGGATATGTATGGGAGTAAGGATGGTTCTAATGACACTGGGATGCAAGTTTCAAACTGGTTTAATGACTGCTTCTTTTTATCATCACATCAAACTCGAAGTTGCCGACCAAGGGTTACCGATATATCACTGTTTAGAGTTACCGTATATAGAATGCGTATTACTCGATAACACTTACTTCGTTATTTACTTAGGAACTTACAGATATCTTTTCTCTCCGGTTTTGGTCTGCCTTCGCCGAAGACCCAACCAGATGTCCCTTACTCGACCGCCACCCCCGTTCTGTCTTCCTCACTACAGCTGCGTCTCTGACTTTCACCTCTCGAAACCTCTTTATTCACACCAAAACACCTTTTGTGACTATTTGGTCCATTGTGATTATTAGTCTCGGTCAAGCCATTTTTAAGGGTCAGAACAATGCCTTTTCAAACGGAGTCAAGTGTTACCCACTGAGAATTCCTGTTAAGAACCTTCTTCCTTCCGTTTCTTTTGTTAAAAATATTCAACCCAATTCACCTGCACGAGTTGTACCAAAGATACAATATTCCTTTGAAATCCATTACGATTCCTTACTCATTGCATCCCTTAATTTCGGTATCAACAGGATTCGCTCATTTTCTGATAAGGCACAATTACCTTATATCAATTGTGCTGAAGCTCTACATTCTATAAATGACGTTAAGAATAGACACCTTTTTACGTAATACAGGGAACGTCGCGTAGGATTTGTTAGTATCGTATTAAGCCAAATGATAAATAACCGATGTACCTAGTAGTACGCTGAATCAGCCAATTAAGACATACTTGATTCACCTTTATAAGCATGTTTCTGTTTACATACGGACCAATTCTTCCTAAGAAAGCTGCATACCAGATCTCTGGCACGTTCTAGTTGTCTTATTAAGCAGATAATAAAAGTAGCAATGTTTCTTGGTCCTGATACTAGGACTTGCAACATTATCCTAACATGTTCACTATGAAATAGTTAATAAATATTAGATGGCTGAAATTGGAAAAATTACTTTTAAAAATTAAATGTTGCCTTCAAAGTACCTATTTGGTGGGGATAGAGATTTCCGAGAATGTTTACTGGTACATATTAATTAAATGGGAACAGCTTAGGTGAGTAGAGCCGGACTGAAAAATTCAATGCCATAGGCGGGATTTGAACCACGGATCTCCACCGATCCGCGGCTAGTGCGGAAGAAATTACTTATTTCCATAAATGGGAACAGTTTGATAAGTATTAGGATGTCTCGTTAGAGTACCAAAGCAGCAGTGAGTGGTCACGAGAAGTTGAAGAGGCCCGTGTTTGAGTGCCAGCTATGCGGTGAAAAATTTAAGTATGTTCCTGCCAATCTAATGAATATAATTTTAAAATACTAGCAATCGTAGGTTTTACAATAAAAGCATCTGTAGATAGAACGATGCCAACAGATGCTCTACTGCAGCGGAAGCACCTAATATCATTAAAATTCCTTAAAACGTAATTAATTAGAATAAATTTGGGCCGGTTTTTAAACTATTATATGAAATCACGTTCCATTGTGTACTAACTGCTGTACTGATGATAGCAAAATTACCAGGTACGTCCAGAAAGTAAGTTCTGTTTGGTAATAAAATTAAATTGTGTACAGATACAGAAAAATTATTTATTGCACAAAAGTCTACAGTTCTTAAACTACTTTTCCACATTACTGCCGACATTTTGCAGGCATTTGTCATAGCGAGGCACAAGTTTTTGTATACCTTCCTCATAGAAGTTTGCCGCCTGTGTCTTCAACCAGTTGGAAACATTTTCTTTCAGCTCTTCGTCATTGTTGAAGTGTTGACCGCCAAAGAAAGATCTGAAATGCAAAAACAGATGAAAGACGCTAGGAGCGAGGTCAGGGCTGTACGGGGTGTGGTCAAACACGTTCCAGCCAAATCCCTGTAGGAGTTTTTTCGTCGCATTTATAGTGTGTGGTCCTGCGTTGTCGTGAAGAAACACAACACCTTTTGACAGCATTCCTCGGCGCTTATTCTGTATTGTGCGGCGCAATCCTAGCATTCAAAAAACGAATCACAGATCTGATTTCACAAGCGGTGGGATTTTCAATCAAAACTGACATTGTAAACAAGCACAACAAAGCGTACGTGGCTGACAGCGATCTCACAATTGCGCACGTTTCTTCTCCTGGATACAGAGCGTCTACCGCGCATGTGCGCAACTGCGATCGCAGCGCTGCAGCGGAGATAAATTGAAATAGAACTTACTTTCTGGACGCCCCTTGTACATTGTACATTTATCTTATTTCTTTTAAAAAAATGTATATTATCACATTTCTGCGTACTCAAAGGTCATCCATGCAAGGCCAAACGCTTCAACATTGCATAGCTTTTCCAAGTTCGATGCATCTTATTTTATACCCCTTTCTATTTAGCATCTTAAGAAAGTGCGTGAGTGTCAGTTTGGTGATGAGGGGACAGGATTAGACTAATGGAGCCTTCCGGACTTCACTGGAGTTAACATACACCTGTGCTTACATCAGGGATTTTTACCTGGTACGAGACCTGGAGATCCCAATTTCCATCTGTCACTACCGATTTTCATGTTTTATATAAAAGTAATTTTAGTGTAAACAATAGCATAAAACATGACATCAGGATTGCGGAAATTTTGTATATACAGTATTTTGTTACAGGGTAGAACCAAATTCATTAACAGTACGTTGCGTTCGATTGCGGGAGTGCTAAGTAAAGAGCACTAATCAAAGTGTTGCCAAACTTTCACGATCCTTTATCAGTCCCTTGCATGCCTGTTTTGCGCATTTGGCCAGATAAAGTCAAACAAATTCCATTAGTAATGAAATATTGGTTTTCCCGTCAACACGTCACATGGTCGCAGCTTGCTTTGTTAATAGCGTTCTGGCAGGTAAAGGGAAGAATCACGCTGCAAGATGTGCCGTTTTATGTTTAACTGGAACGGGGATTTTAAAGTTGCGCCGACTTATAAAGAGATACACCTATTCTTTCTGGTGGGGTTGAAAATATAATCGGTAATAATATATAGGAAGTACGGAAAAATATATGTAAAACATTTTAACAAGTATGTAACAACTAAGTTAACCTTAATCCTCTGTGCGATGGCGTGTGGTATCCAATAAAACATTCACTATAGCACTTATTCCCTTTATTTCCCTCTCTTTTCCTTTGATTGCATGATGTTACCAATGCTTACAATACACGTTGGAACTGTTTACAACAAGCATTGAATGCATAACTTCTTCTATTTAAATTAAATATTAAATGCATAACGTTGGCAGCTCCATGTCAATATATCTAATATCTACATTGAGTGAGCGCCTGCATTATAAAGTCTGGAACACCAACAGAATTTGTATAATCCACGTAATTCATAGCATTCTTAAAAAGCATGTTATTGCTATTAATATTATATTGTAAAAATAACGCTTTATTAGAAAGATAACAAGAAATTCCTCCAGGAATTATTAGATGCAAATATATTTTCATTGTAATTTCGGGTGTGTGTGTGTGTGTGTGTGTGTGAGAGAGAGAGAGAGAGAGAGAGAGAGAGAGAGAGAGAGAGAGAGAGAGAGAGAGAGAGAGAGAGAGAGAGAGAGAGAGAGAGAGAGAGAGAGATAATGACTAAAATCCTGATGAAGACTGAATTGGAACCTAAGATACTGAGAGCACTCAGGTCAGCCTTCATGTTTCTTTACTCAGACGTCGCTGAAAGTTACGCAAAATATAATTAAGTTTATCTCATATATCTTTGATACCTTTAGCACTCTGCTGGTACCTAGCCTGGTTTAAATAACGAATAAAAACCACAGGTATGTAAGCATCACAACCGCTTTACCAGGAAAGAAATTTGCTTCTATTAGTAAATTAAAACTCTTATGTTGCATATCCACGTGACTTTCTCTATACAGTCTTTTAAAACAACTTTACAATTAAGTGTATTTATCTGTTTCATGCTAACTGAGGTAAATATTTGTAGAAATAGGTCCTCCATACATTTGGTTTTGTGTAGTGAACAAGAGAGGAAGAGCAAACTGGAGGGATAGACACCTTTTTAAAAGTGGGCTTTATTTAAGGGCTTTGAAATACTCGTTACAGACTATTACAGGGAACAAACAAATGACGCTTTGTACTTAAGAAAAGTATTACTTAATCCAATATATCGAAGCTATTTAATGCCACAGCGTTTTGCTTTCAACTTACTAAATTTTTGTGGACAAATTTCGAACCTATAGCTCTCATGGTTTACCACTCACCCATATACAAAAATTGGTCATTCCTATTAATCTCTCGGTGGCATGGTATTTACATCCTACAAAGTTAAGTCACCTCGAAACGATGAATAATGAAACGGGTAAAATGAAGCTCATATGAGCCCAGGTCCATAGAGTTTAGAGTTACCCGACATTCATCTTTGAGGATAAGGTAAAACCCCACAAAAAACTTATACCGAGATTCGAAGTGGAGACCTCTTGAAAGCGAGATAGGCACACTGCCGCCTAAACTACAGAGGTGATTATGTGGTCTTGTATAATCCAACAATCTACTGCAATAAGGAGTTGAAAGGCTGCCCCATAGCTCAGTCGGTAGAGAACCTGCCTGCCCTGCGATGGGTCCCGGGTTCGTTTCCCGGTTGCTGGTGGGGATTTTTCTCAAACCAAGATGATTCTCCATCTTCCCCAGAGTTTGGTAGTATGAATGTTTGAAATGTGTGAGAAATATAATGGTTAAAAATCCAAAGTACCAGCAACACATCCTCCTCGAGTTAACAGCATTGCCAATAGGCCATATGTTCCAAAGGAGAACGGCCGTCGATATGACCATTGAACCATTACTACCATTTATGTTAAAAAGAAGTTGTATAAAATACGAAATAACAGCAAAATACATACAGTTCATGGTAAATAATATCTCATTGCGAATAATGCAGTTCATTCATGCTTACTGTGAAAGGCAAAGGTTCTCTTTGCTTTATTACCAAGCTGCAAATGCGTAACGAATTACGGACTTGGAAAAGAGATGTGATTTACTCTGAAATACACTCCTTTTCTAGCAAATCAAACATAATGCTTCTCATTTTAACTGTATGTTGTCGACGAAAGCGGGTGTAACAGTGTACGTTCAAATATGGAATTGTAATCGAACAACATTGCGTTTTATTTACTGTGGCTCATAGCAACGCTCATAAGGTACGCAAAAACATGTTAGGACAAAGGAATAGAACCAACTAGCGGCTGTGGAAAGGCTTACATATTATTTATTGTTTAAACTTAAAAGTGTTTCAATCAGAAATGCAGCCCATTAGTTCAATTGCAGGACTTTGCAACAGCCTATGTTGCCGCAACAATATTCCCTTTGCTTCTTTCCAAAGATAATGACACAATTATAACCATTAAATGTTTAATTATCTGTGAAAATAGTTTAAACCTTAAACATCTGCTACTCCTTCGCTTTGTTCAGAGAAGACTTTTGTCTTCGTATACAACAAACAGTTCTGATTTAGGATGATGCAAGTGATGCAAACGACTTGATTAAAAAGTATACAATGAGCTATTTTCAAACAGATAATTAGTATAATTAGTAAATAATTACAGTTAGAATACTACCCATTGCTTCAAACTTTATAAATAATCCTTTTTAAATTTCTATATGTAAAGTAGGGTTTGTCAGTGTACAGAAACGGCTGCGCAGGCATTAATTAACTTTAAGAAACATACAACAATGAAATCTTATAATGCCGAAAATAATATTCGTCTATATACATCTTTCCATTTTTTGTTTTTATGAGCTGTGCACCAAAATTAAATCACAGACCAATATAATCTAACTCCCATATACTGTATTTATGTGAAAAAATTTCTGGAATGTATATTTAAAATTCTAATAATCAGAACTTAAATTTTCTCCCAGGGACCTACTGTGTTAGTTTGGCGATCACGGAGTTCCGAAACATTCTAATGGTTGGGTTCCTCTGTGGGGGAGGTATTATGCCCAACGCACAATCAACTTTGATTCATCAACATGTTTAACTAGTTACCTCTATGAGCAAACTGTCGGGAATACCATTGCACTGGACGTTGGATTGGAGTTCCAGAGCAAGTGACTCGGTAATGTACAATTCCATGTAAGACTGTATTCCTATCAGCCGAAGGTCAGTCGCAAATGACGGCCATTCCTCAGCGTACCAACGGATACATTTGCAATGGCAGTAGACTTAATCACGACTAGAGAAATAAAGGGACAAATTCGAGCAAATGTAGAGTCACAGCTTAGTGGAACAAAGGAAGGATGACATAGGACTCTCATAAAACTGTTGATCCAGAAAGTCATACATTAGAATTTCAAATGGAACACACCTGGATGAACCGCATTTAGTGTCCAGGCAGCAAGAACTCTGAGATTATATGTGTTGGCCAATACCTTACTGAGAACAATAAATTTAAATCACGAACAAAATCGACCTCAATCAATAAGGGTAAGCAACACATAAAGTATAATGCATCACCGATGAACTTCAAGACCAGCTGTGACAGAACCGACTTCTGCTTGCTGAACATCAAGGGAGGAACTACGAGATACTCGTAAGCTCCGTAGCATCTCATCGAAGATTCTTTTGTGAGAAATATTACGATAAGGTCATAGATCCATGACACCATCGTCCCGATATCAATGCCAAAAATTTAAACCGAAGTGTACTATTTAAAAGGAACCTGAGTGAAGGAGATGAAATAGCAGGATTCTACCCCTATTATCAGAACTACAGTGAGAAAAGATAGGTTAAATCTACAAAAAATTAAGTTACCCAGACACCAAATTCAAAAGCTAGTTGATTCGGTCACCGCTGTCCTCAAGTTAGTGGTGTTGCGATTGAGAACATATCACACAATGAAAACCCCATCGTCATTCCACAATGCACATATCTGGAACTAAAACTCACCGACCAGACGTTAAATGCTACTCAACAATAATGATTCATTAGCTCTATCGTTCATCACTGCTTTTAAATTAACTGATGCACTCCATAGGGTGTGATCCTGTATCCTATAGGATGTGATGTATATAATACTATTCGTTTGCTTATATGATCCATGGATCACTCCAACTGGTACGTTATTCCTCGCTAGTTCTATTTAATTTTAATGAGCACAACTCTGTATTAGTAGCGAGCATCTCCAGAGGCGATTCCTTCTGCTGCTGAGCAATCAATTCCCCGGTTGACTGCCCACCCCGTCAATTTCCGGTCCCTTGTTGGACGATGAAACACCTTTAGTGTTGCCCTATACAAAATAAAGATCTAATACAAGAAAACGCCTGTTTGTAGGACCTATTGTTAGAAATAGAAAACTGCATTACTCATCAAGATTTTAGATTCATTTTATTCATCTTCTGTACACCTTCCCCGGTCCTATACGTCAAATGAAGGTTTGTGAATGAAAAACTGAGACAGACGTCATTCCCGGCTCTAAAACCGGAACAGCAAACTGTTACTGATACAATTGCCGTGGCTAAGACGCTTGATAGATTCCCCCCCCCCCCCCCTCAAATGTCTAGTTAACTATCCCTCTGAATTCCATCCCGTTTGACTCCGAAATCTAAGGGTTTCACTAAGGCGACTACCTACTCCCCAGGAGAACTCAGTGCCCATACTAAGCTTTAAACAGTTCGCTATAGCAATTAATTTTATTCCATAACATGCTACCCCAGAAGCTTCGCCATGCTTCTTCTCAGTCGGCATTGTGAGTTTTCTTTGAATGTAAGTTAGGTCTTGTGGATACTGGGTCGTACAGTATTGCTGTGACTGTATTACGTACTGAGGGAGCCAAATAGATTACGGGTGTATCGTTTATTCTTCATCATGACCATCTTGTTGATAAGCCAGGCACTGCAGAGTAATCACTGCATACCAAAATTGTTGTGGAATTATAACCCCGTAGGTAAAAGAAGCATGGCAGACCAAGAAAGTGATTACTGCAACAATATTTTATTGTTTGAGAACGGAACAAGTCTATTTAGTATTAAACCCCGTGGATGAAATGCTGCTGAAATGCCTAGCATGTTTCATAAGGAGTAGAGGATATAATCCCTTGGTTAGCTACAAAACCCTCGTAGATCTTGGGACGACATTACACCGATGATGTACGATACACGTTTATATCCACCTACCGTTTGACAAGTTACAATAACGGATCTAAGTGCACCAACTGGTTGAATCAGCTATGTTTATAAAACCAAACCGCGTCCATTAGATTTTCATAGCAGCATTTTTATTTATAGTGCAGAGGTGTATGGTTTCGATAAAGAAAATATTAGCTTTCGTTCCACGTTAGATGTTTAATTCTAGGAGAATCAAGATAATAAATAGCCTGTTACTTACCAAATGAGTAAATTGATCCATTTATTAGTTTCGTATTAACCATGTAACATCACACAGGGCTTTTAAATAAATAATTAGTCTACTAAACTTTATTGTAAGAATTGATAGAAATAATATTCTTTTTACTGTTCAAATTGTTATACTTGATGTTAATGGAAAAACCCCCACTCAATATTACATAATATCAAATAACAAATAAAATTGAAACAAATTCTAATGTTTTATATATCTATCAGGAATATGGATTTGTTGATTGTGATTCATTGTAAAACGTATTTAAGTTCAATGTTGTGCGAGGTGATATAAATGTCTGCATATGGTGAGTTTATATTACAAAACATGTCGATTTAGAGTTTAGAGGAAATTGTATCAATTAGCAGATTGAAAAGTTTATTTACGCTCGTGAGTAGGGAGCGGATTTATAGGCACTAAAAATGTGTGCAATCGGCAGGCAAACAGGCACTAAAAATGGACAAAATTGACACTTAAATAGGCATTAAAAATTTTCTATGTAAACACTTAGAAACACACAATTTTATTAAAATGGCTCTTATAATCCACTATAAATGCACTATAACAAAATTACACTCATCACAACATATACTGCAACAAATTCGCACACATACTATTTTGCGGTTCCCTAGGCGAAATAGTTCTACGTTTATTCCAAATTTCATAAATGGCTCCACAGCAAGTTAAAATAACAGATGCTGTCGTATAATTAAAATAAATATAAATCCACTTCATTAAGTGTGAATCATAATGTGCAGAAAGGTGTGAAGTAATTACATATATAAAAAAACAAAAACATGGGTTTGGTGGGGACTTGAGGGTGAAAATTGAAATATCTGAAGCTGTTGTTAGATTTGCTTCAAATTTATACCATTTATTTTTGTAATCGATCAAGAATGGAATAATACCAAGTTTCAGCTTTCTAGTTACAACAGTTTCTGAGAATTAACAGTTTATGTCGAAATTACAGGCGATTTTCAAGATGTCCCACATATTGTAATTTTAAAAATTAATGCTTGGGGTATTAGTTTATGCAGCCATTTTAACCTATTAATGACCTGTACCTAAGTGAACTACTTGTCTTCGCCATATCAATCAAGGGGAAAAATAATCACACCTATTTAACAATTTTTATTTTCCTAAGAGTTTTCAGTAGGAAGTAAACATTATAATCGTTTTCAATACGAATAAAAAAAACACAACAATTGTAAATGGTACACTTAATATGCAGTTGCCCTTACAGACATGTTTAGAATTTCATACAGATTAATAGAAAACTGAATCCTGTGAAGTTGGGAAAATGTAGAAAATATGGAATCTGAGAAATCTGGGGTTAAAATTACGTAATAGCAGTTACAATACAGGTGTAGGGTTATTTAAATAGTCCTGTGACTTTTCCTGTAATGACGCTAGGGAAAAAAGTACGTTATATTAATGAAGTATGACTATATTAATTTTAAGCCCAAAAACTGAATTTGAGATTGCTGTAAGTTTTGAGCCAATTAGCACATATGTATCTCCTTAATAGAAAGGATTGTTGAAAAGATAAGAAAATCAAAAGTTCATCACAGCAATCTTAGTATCACTTAAAATGATATCACGATGTGTCAGAAAGATAAAATGCACATAACAAAAGTTTATTAAAAGTTAAAGCTACAAAATCCTAGTTATTTTCTAATAAAACCCCTAAATGCCCCAATGTCGACCAGGAACAAATAATAAAGCAGAGCCTTTTAGTAATCGTTTCCTGTTCATTCAAGCATCATTACGGAAATTACGAGATCGTAAAAATAATTCTCGCACCTACATTTGTAAAGGCATTTCTGTAAAATTTTACACATACCATTAAGATTTATTGGTCTGAAGTTTCATTTTCAGTGTTGGAAACAACAGCGGAAATCTTCAAGCAATCGATTTCATGATTCCTTAAGATACATGTAGAAAAAGGTAAGCATGAGAAAATCAAATTTTTTTTCATATTATAATCTAATCTGTGTAGCCTAGCTAATTAAGCGCTGGCCTTACAAGTTATAACCTGAACAGAGTCCCAGAGATGCGATTTTAAGTTTGGGTAAAACAATAGCTTCACGTCAGTAGATTTAAACACATGTAAAAAAAATCCTACGGGAGTATATTCACGCTCACCAGCGGTACTGATTGTGATCTGATACGATTGTTAACAATTGACACCATCAATAATTTAATTAATAATCCCTCCCCCAAGTATTACTATTAGCTGAAGGAATAAACTTTTACACCAGCACAAAAATATCATGCTACTGCATTGAAACTGCCGAAAGATAATACTCGAAACAAAATTGTGAAATCCAGTACACTGAGTTTGCAAAGTTATACCTATAAGTTTAAAATAAATAATATTCTAATCAACATAAAATTGATTAGACGAGCTTTTTTAATGATTCAGACATATTTTAAGCTAAATCTCGATGCAAAGTCGTATCATGTGATGAAGAAATCACATTAGGCAAATTTGTGCTTTACTTTTGAAAACTGTAAGCATTCATTTTCTCTTCTTTCGGCTCTCCTCAACATACTAATTTGTGTTCGGCATAATGTTGCTACAGGGTCTGATTTTACAAGCTTTTTGAAACGAAGATATTACCGTATTAATACAAACATGAATGATTAAACTCACCTGTTTCACAAAAAGCTGACAAAAATTACTTTCCCATCTGTGCCGAACGATTGATCCATTTATCCACTGTTTTAGAAGTACATTTTTGTTTCTTCTCTGTTTTGGAATATATGCGTAGGAAACTGATCTATGTGTACACTTGAAACACTGCTTAGAGAATGGGCTTTCCATTCTCCACATAAAGAGTCTTCATTTGTCATTCCAATGAAATAATATATAGCTGGTCTTTGCTATTCGTTCTTGAGCGAATTATAAGATTATTCATGACGACATTATCGCATTGTGACACGTCTGTAAGCAGATACCTACCTGGCTAAACCCCTTTTTATATCCAAAGTTCAACAGTAACAAATTTCTCTTCCCCGAAAACTTCACGTTGAAACTAACAAATGCAAAATTAATTGTCACATATTACAGGCAGAAGAAACTGGCTAAAAAGGCAGTTTTAGGCATTAATAAGCAGAATAGGCGCAAACTTAGGAAATATGCATTTATGGGCACTATAAAACTAATAACTTAGGCTAATAATTGTAGGAAACGTGATTATAACTTAAAATCCTAAATTTCTGAGCAAAGGAGTAAAATAGGAAGTAGGGCAAAATCCGCCCCCAATTCATGAGACATGCCAGTGTGAAACTGAAAGTGAAACGCGTTTATGATGTGTCTTCTAACTGGTTTTGAAAGGTAATACCGCTAGTATTGGTCAGCAAACCCTGAAAAATGGCCAAAGTGTCTATTTTATGTCCTCAAAAAGTCTAAGAAATATCACAAAGAAATGAAAGTAATCAAATATAATGCAAATTATGGGATTTACAGTTGTGTTGAAAAACACCGACAATACTTAGTATGTTGAACATGAGATTAAAGTAAGCACTTTCAAGAGGTAGTGCATCTCTGGAAATAGTTGGTTTGGTCGTTATTAGACATTAAAGTTCCACAGGAACGTTTTGGTGCCTTAATCGTCATGCAGTACTTTAAGCTTTGGCGCCTAATGGATTGACGAACTGTGTCTTAACTTCCTGCGCGCATAATAATCAAGGATCGCAAACACTATTAAACAGAATGACGACTTGTACCATTGTACAAATCCGAAAAGACCGATATGCTATTCGCATACCCCAGAGTTGATGGCAACGGCAGAACTGCTTTGTGATTGTAAGCGGAAAGGTTTCCCATTGTTCTTCACCGAACGGCGTTGCCAGAAATGCGAAAACTTAATGTTACAAGTAAGTGCTATCCATCGTTTATGTGCATTAAACTGTGTGGTTTTGCTTTTTAAATTATTAGTGTACATACAACAGAATTGTGTGGTATTAAAACTGAACCGTAATTATGGAAAACATTCTGATTATCGATTTAATTATTCTGCATTTGTTTTCGGTGTCAGATGTCTGAAATGAATGCGAGTCGTCCACCCTCAGCGGGTTGACACGTCTCGAATAGACCCGCCACTAGCACTCAAGTGGCACAAGCTAATGTTTAGAGTGTTGTCCATAAAAAAGAAACCACACACACACACACACACACACACACACACACACACACACACACACACACACACACACACACACACACACACAAACACACACACACACACACACAACAACATCTGCGGAACATTCAGGCATTAATATAAGAGTACCCTCGACGTGCACAGTTGCTCAATGCTGTTTTTCAGCGCTGCATGCTCCAGCTAAAATTCTCGACTTTGTTACTGTTCACCAATGAATATTTTTTTACTCGTGACGGCGTTTTGAACTTGCACAATCTTCATGTTTGGACAGAAGAAATTTCGCGTGTGCAAGTAGTTAGAACTGACCAATCTAGCTTCATTGTAAACGTATGAACTGGGATAATTGATCAGCAAATCACTGAACCATATCTACTGCCAAATCAAACTAACAAGACCGACATACTTTTTTGTCAGAGTTATTCTTCCTACTCTGCTTGATCATCGATTAATGTGACTGCAAGCCGACGGAGCTCCACTCACTTGATGCATATCTGCGGCACTGACTGTTCGCCACAAATCCCAAACGATGGATTAGTAGAAAGAGTTCTGTGACATGGAAACACAGTAACCCGATTTTTCACCTTTTTATAAAACTATGGTGTAGTTTTTTATTGTATAACAGCGTGCTTCATTACAGGATAATATGGCATGTTTTAGTTTTACTTTAGTGTTTCAGTTTCTGTTATAAAAGGTGAGTTTTTAAAATGGGCAGTGCTGCTAATATGTCAGTGGGGACTAGAATCTAGGGGAAGTTAAGCGTATTTTCTAGTATATCAACTTGCAATATCAGTAGTTGAACTGAACGCAAAAATTCAAGCTACGATGGAAATACCCAGCACATAGACGCACTCATTTAAGTATATAGATCAGACTCTGCACCACCTATGTATTCTTTGCATTCAAGTACATCAACATTTTGGACCTCTCTTGCAATTTACCGCACGGTGTGATGTTATTGCTGGATTTCTTAATGAAATGTGGAACTCACATTCATCAACATCCGAACTGTACGCAAATTTTGATGCTCCCCAGTGTCTAAAGCACGTACTTTCGTACATGGTTTGACTCTTTAAAATCACTTTGATATTTTTCCATATGCTAAGCGTTCTTGGTGTTTTGTCAGTGCACAAGTATATCTCTTTAGAATTAATGTAATAAATTCCCCTCAGCCCATATGTGCGTATATGTATGTCTGTAAGATAGGACAAATGAAAAGGAATGTCTTTAGTTTGCTGGATATATTATGTATATTAAGGGTTTAATCGAAAGAAACCTTGTATAACTTACATAACTGTAAACTTTAAGTCATAAAAGATCCTGTTATACAAAACAATACATATCCTTAAAACTTACAATTATTACAAATAGCCTGTTTGTGGCATCAGGTGTTTCTAAATTTATTTCTTCAAATTATTCGTCTACTGGCTATGAAGGAATGTTGAATCGGACATGAAAAGTTCATTGATATGGCTGGGATTCGAATCACGTATATTCTGCTCTCCCTGCCGACGCTATTACCGCTTGAGCTTCCATTAAATTGGATGAGAGGATTTAATGCGCTGATGGATACGTCACCATAGAAATTCAGTGGGTAGGGACACCTACACGGTAGTCAAGGAATCGAGAGTTAAGTTCACTAGATGTTTCAAACATAATTCAAGTTTAAAAGAAAATCCATGTAAATAATAATTGGTACGAGGGAGCTTTTCCTAGAAATTCGCCTTGCTTTCTTAAGAAAATTTGACATACCTATAAGTACGAGTAATACCTTTTATTTACATACATTTGCGGCTGTGTGTCCATAAACAGCAGATAAGTCCATTTTCGATTTTTAGTGGGTGTATGTTGGGTAGGTTATCTTTTCTCAAGGGTTTTAACGCCATAAAAACGTTAATCTTCAATCAGTGAAGGCATATTACATTATTGGTGTTTCTCGAGAAAACATCGGTATTCGACGATTTAAGTAAAAATACACCTTCAAACAGTTGATAGAACGTAATGGAATATCAGACTACTGCATAAACGTGCGAAGTATTGCATTTATGTGGGGAAATGTTAGAACAAATCCTGTACGACGAAGACCTCAATGTGCTCAATGATACTCAATGCCACCTCCGACATACAGGACAAATTTGAATGGACAACCTTTAAAGAACTGTGTGGCAGCGATCATTTTCTTATTTTATTAACCGATGCAACAAACATTCCTCACTGTACTAACCCTAAACCATAGTGCACTTCCTAAAATATGAAAATTGGCAAATGTTCAGAACACACCTCTAATAATCGATCCTATCTAACTTCCCCTGAGGAATTCTATAAATCAGACATTAGTGTGTTAACTAAATCATTTTCAGAAATCATCCTCCAATCTGCCGAAGCCAGTATACCTAAGATACATCTTTCCCATAAGAAAACTGTAAGCTGGTGGAACGAAGATTTCTAAACAGCGATAATCACTAAGAATAAAGCCTTCTAAAAATACAAAAGGTGACCCACCCTCGAACACAAATTTAATTACAAAAAGCAAGAGCTAAAGCACGTAAAATAATTAAATGCAGCAAAAGAGAATCCTGGTTAGCATTTATCTCAACCATAAACATACAAACTCAACCAAAACTAATATAGCAAAATATTCGTAAAATTAGGGGACCTTATGGAAAAATACCTGATATAGCTCTTCATGATAAAACATCAAACACTACCACTTCCAACCCCCAAACCATAGCATACACATTAGTACAGATGTTTTCAGCGACATCAAAAGAAGAAGCATAAAAAATTCAAAACCCCCGCTACTACGAACCTGACGAAAACAATCAGGAAGACTACAATGACAACATTACTTTTACTGAACTCTTGAAAACTCTCGAAAAGAGTACATGCTCCAGACCGTGACCACATAATATACCTTATATGCTGATAAAATCACTACCACACGATGCACTACTCTACCTTCTAGAAATTTTCAACTACTTATGGACTTCCAGGACCTTCCCTGACCAATGGCATAAGGCCTTCACCCCAACTTAACTTGGATTTTGCAGTTTACCAGAAATCTCACACAAATACATCCATCTACAGAAGAGCATTTCAGGAAATCCGAAACCTGCATCCTAATCATAAATGTATATATACTGATGATTCTAAAGCGGAAAACGTTAGCAGATACGCTGTAATTGCCCCAGATATAAAGCTTCAACTAAAACTTCCAAACCACTATTCCATTTTCTCCTGTGAATTTTATGCCATCAAAGAAGCTCTAATTTAGATTTCCAATTATAGTTAGGATAACTTTATTATAGTTACCGATTCTGTAAGCTCCCTTTAAAGTTCAACAAATCTCCAGTTACTTCAGGATATCCATAGCTGTATCTCTCGGCCCTCAATAAAAACAAGCAGATAATCTTTATGTGGGTTCCTTCACATTGTGGTTTAAAAGTCAACGGAGATGCAGACAAAGCCGCCAAAGAAGCTAGTCAGCTTACAGAAATGGAAGCACAATACATGATACCATACCAAGATGCCATAAACCATCTCGGCAGGCAACTCAGAATGCTGTGGACACAAACCTGGAACCAGACGCCACCAGGAAAATTGTACATGGTACGAACTGGTGACACTAGTTGTTCACCCGTATACTCTCTAAAAGGGAAAGATCAAGTGATCATCTCACGTCTTTGAATTGGTCACACTAAATTAACCCACTCACATATCTTCGCCAAAATCAATTCAACTTACTGTGAAGTCTGCAACACACAGCTCACCGTTAAACACCTCTTCACAGAATGCAAATAATATTGTGACTTTGTGGGTTCGTGAAATTAAAAGTCCAACTGCACAACTCAAAAATGTTCTTTATTTCCTCCGAATTACAGTCGGAACACTTGCCGATTACACAGAATTACGTAATGCAGACAATTGCAATTCACCAGTTCGTCTGTCACAGGTCCACTGCACGCTCACAGTTACGTACAACTCCTCTGATACACGTACACAGTCTACCGGTCCGTTAACTCACTCGGCGCTCCTCACGCTGCTCGCCAAGAGCTGAACTCACTCGCCAACTGCAGCCCCTTTTTATAGGAATATCGCTGTTTCTGGAACTCTTGCGTTTCAGTGAATCACCCCGAAGGTTCTAGACGGCAGGGGGCGGGGAAAGAGACGGCACAGTGATGTTTTTCCAGCCACCCCTCGTTACTGCTACAAGATAAATGGGTAGGCTTAGTCGAATGCTTCCCGTCTGGCCCTACTGCTGGCCGGTTCTATCGGGAGTTCCAACGTTCGGGTAACAATATGCTAAATAACGACGGATTCATGAGATCGCTGGAAACTTATCTACTGTACTCTACAAACCATCAAATTTCAAGCAAGTACTGCTCTTCCTCAAAAATACAAAACTATATATGAAAATCTGGTGTATATACTATTAACATGTAAATATGTAATAATTTACAAGTGTAATTTTTATATTATCATATGTATATATAGTTTAATTGACACTGTTTTGAATTGTAATTGTAACATAACATTGTATCTCTGTGTGCAGCTTCAGTGTTCTATGAACTCTTACTGCATTTCATATACTCAATATTTTATCACGTAGTCGCGACGTGATGTTAAAGCTGTTAAAGCGACTGTAAATTAAATTAAATAAAAAAAAACGCAGTGGAATATCAGACTACTGCATAATCGTGTGAAGTATTTCATTAATGTGATTTTCTCTATACTCGCTTCGGCTATCGATTCTTAAAAAGTTATGAGTAGTTTGTCAACTTATTGATAATCAAGATAAACTGTCATTACATACCTATATATCTCATTCCGCCCAGGCAATTAGGGCCAAAGTGGTATCTGTCGGAAAAATGTATATCAAGGTCAATTTTTGCAAGTTCTTAGTTCTAACTTAGAGGTACACTGTCTCACAAGTCCCTGCCCATACCCGTTATGCTTCCTCCCCCACTTCATCGCCGTTAAACAAAACTACAAATATTTTGTTGAACCCTCGTGTCTTCGTTACCATTTGTTCAAATTGAATAAACATGGTAGAGGTCTAATGCTTATAACATAGAATAGTATAACTTAACGTTTTGTTACTGTTCATACTGTAATCGTAATTCGATTAATTATACGTTTTAATATTCACATTACTAGACTAACGTAATATTTATTGTTCATCAAATGAGTTACACTCTGTTCCAATTAAGAAGAAGGAAATAAACCGTCTAGACCATTTCTTAAGCTTTCCAATAGTGCGAGTATATGCGATATGTATGTTTATATATAATATATGTATATATATACGTATATCACAAGCCATAATTGAAGGCGAGACCTTTTAGATGTCATACGTAAACGACGGCGAGGCCTAATTTTGACGTGCAGGTATAGTTGAGACTTTAAAATTCCATTCTGAGAATCAAATAAGTAGTTCCACAATATCTCAGCAGAGCATAAATGGTACAGTATTGGGTGAAGCACGTCAAATCAGCAATGTCAACAACTTCCGGGATGTACTCACTCATTAGAATACCTTGCATGCGCAGTGCCGTGTTTACGTGATGATGCTTTACTCGACAAAGTTTATTACCACAATGACGCAAATGCTTCCTTGCTTTGAACAGCGAAGAATCAAAGGCCAGCAGGTCATCATTAATTTTTGAAACATAAGCTTACACCTCGAATGTAGTGGCTCATTGTATGTGCAACCAGAAAAGAACGCAAATCTCTACCCAATGAAGACTTAGGAACTGTTGCAACCACTGCAGTGGAAGCCAATGGAGCAGGGATCCACCAACGCACGGCATCTTAGTTACTAGATATGACCTGATTATCTTTTGGAAATGGTCTTGGAAATTGCTGAAAATTTGCCCTTCAAGGTTAGTGGCCTCCAACTCATGCTCTTGTCCACCTCAGTAGCGTAGATGGTAGCGTGTGTGCCTCACGCTCAAGAGGTCCCGAGTTCGAATCTCGGTCAGGGTGAGTTACCTGGATAAATTTTTTACCGGGGCTTTCCCTTATCCTGAAAGACGAACGTTGGGTAACTCTAAGCTCTATGGACCCTGGACTCATTTGAGCATCATTTCACCCATTCCATTCATCGTCAGATATGACTTAACGTTGGAGGACGAAAAAAAAAAAAAAAAAACTCATGCTCTTCAAAGAACGAATGAAGGTGGAAGAGCCATAGCTTTATAACATCCTTTAGCCCATTTCTACACAAATGGCACTGTAAACACAGAGAATTGTCAGATCTGAGCTACTGGGCTCCACGCGCTTTTAAGGAAATTCCTTGCCGTTGCCAAACGTAACAGCATGGCTATAGTGCTGGGTTCATGATTGGAGCGTACATTTTTTAAGAAGGCACGCCAGCTGGAATAAAGAACTATAATGTCAGCGAACGCTGTCCAATTTTGTTATTCCAGAGCTTCAACAATGTGGAAGTCTCCACACTACGGTGAAGCAGGACGGAGGTCCCCCTCACATTAAATTGGGGCCCCCTCCGACAGCATTTCAGCAATAATCGTATCTGTCCTTATTCATCTGAAAATCGCCTTCTCATTCGCCAGATCTTACCTCATGTTATTTTATTTGCGCAGTTATTTAAAGAGTAATATATATCTTGTACACGTTTCCTTTGACGTACAAATATTAAAGGATCACATATGTGAGTCAGATGAGTGAGTGGAACTTCTGCATGTACAACACGATTTAGAGACAGCATTTGTGGAAGATGGCCAAAGTTGGCATATCGAGCGCTAGTCATTATTGTCATTTGTACTAATTGTATTACATTCAAGTCACTTGTAACATTTTACTTCCTTTCACTCCTTATACAGCGCCAATGTATTCTATGGTGGTAACTTTTGCAACATTTTCTCCCCTTCTTACAAAGAAATTCCCACCCTCTGAAATGTTGAACACCAAATTCCAATTTATTTGACTTTACCATTGTTTACGTACGACCGCTAAGAACACCTCACCTTTAATTACGGCCATCCTGAATATAGACTGGCTTACCGGATCACCTGGACATACACGTAACCAGAACAAAGCGCCCGGATAACAACTGCTACCCCGGGCTAACGTATCACTCCTGCAAAAGCTGTGAACTTTGGCTTCTCAAACTAGCTCCGGGGTGTTTTATTGTCAATATATTGTAATAATAGTTGTTTCTTTGGCATGGTTTGTACTGTATAATCAGTGTATTGTCAATAAGCAATTATTGACATGTAATAGGTATTATTATCATTATTATTATTATTATTATTATTATTATTATTATTATTATTATTATTATTATTATTATTATTATTATTATTATTATTATTATTATTATTATTATTATTATTATTATTATTATTATTATTATTATTATTATTATTATTATTATTATTATTATTATTATTATTATTATTATTATTATTATTATTATTATTATTATTATTATTATTATTATTATTATTATTATTATTATTATTATTATTATTATTATTATTATTATTATTATTATTATTATTATTATTATTATTATTATTATTATTATTGTTATTATTATTGTTATTATTATTGTTGTTATTATTGTTGTTGTTATTATTATTATTATTATTATTATTATTATTATTATTATTATTATTATTATTATTATTATTATTATTATTATTATTATTATTATTATTATTATTATTATTATTATTATTATTATTATTATTATTATTATTATTATTAAATGCATTGAACTTGTTTTCTAATTTATTTATTCAGAATAAATGACAATTTGCTATACGCATTTCGCAAGAACAATCGAAATTCCCTTTACTTTCATTCCGGTGAGCAGTTATGAAGGCGATTCAATAAATACCCGTGTTTAAGATATATGATGTTGTACGGAACTTCGTTTTATCATGGCACGTTGTGAAAAAAAATTTGGTGTTGATTCATAGGCTAGTTTAAATTTTAAAGACATATTAGTAAGTTGTTCAATGTGTTTCTGCTAAAATGGAAAAGTGAATATCGTTCAATGATTCACCTTTTCTTTTAGATAGGAAAATTTGCGAGGAGATAAAAGCGAAATTGGATGCTGTTTATGGACAGCTTGCGCCATTTATGACAACACTTTATTGTTATAACGAATTTAAACTTTTCAAACATCCGTTTTTGACAAGGAGCGCCCAAGAACCATTCCGATGTGTTAACCGAGGAAGAAATTGAGAAAGTACAAGAGACGATATATAGAATATGAAAGTACAAGAGACGATTCTAGTTGTCCGTCGAATGATAGTTTGCTAAGTGGCAGAGGCCAGAGGTGTATCGACGGAAACAGCAATTCATATTTTGCGCGATAGGTTGTAGATGAAGAGCTGTCGGCCCTAAAGTTACCGCGTTTGCTCACCTTGGGCGACAAGCTTCAACTTCGAAGCTGTATCTGGAGCTGTTTAAGCGAAATACGAAAGACTTATTGCGTTGAGTTGTCACTGTCGATGAGACCTGGATTCATTATTATAGTCCGGAAACCAAGAACAATCAAAACAATGGTATGCTTCCGGAGAATTGTCCCAAAGGTGGGGGACAATCCATCGACCGGAAAAGTGATCGACAACTTTTTTTTTTTTTTTTTTTTTTTTTTTTTTTTTTTTTTTTAATGCGAAATGTGTCATACTCATTGACCTCTTGGAAAAAGGAAAAAGTATTACTGGAACATACTACAGTGAGTTATTGGCCCAATTTGACAAGAATTTCGAGACCCGCTCCCATATAGCGAAGAAGTAAGTTTTGTTTCACTACGATAATGCCCCAGCACATTCAACCGAAGTCGCCACCGCCATGCTACATGAAATGAAATGCATTGTCAATTGCTGCCACACCCCCATATTCTCCTGACCCGGCTCCCTGCGATTCCTTCCTGTTTCAAAACATGAAGAAATGGCTCGCAGGAACAAAATTTAAATCAAATGAGGAAGTCATAATGGAGACAGAGACGTAAATGCAGAGCTTGACAATTCTAGTTTTCGGAGGGGTCATAAATGGCAGGAGCGTTGGGAGAAGTGTATATCCCTAAAACGGGATTATGTTCAGAGATAAATAATTTGTGTTTGAAAAAATGGCGTCTCCATTGCTGACACGGGTACCGCCCTCGTACCTAATGCAAAACCTACCCTTTTATATGGGGTTCATAAGATGGAAATTAATTCTAAAGTGTGTAAGAGAGGGAAAGGGAGAGAGAGAGCGAGAGAGAGAGCGAGAGCTGAAGCTGTTCATAAAAAATAAAATTCACAATAAGAAGAAATAATTTTGGTTAAGTATATTTAACAGTATCATACTAATAAAGTGCAAAGGAATTAACATTTTCGTAACTGAGGGCTATTAAAATATATAGCCTTTGATATCGCATATGATAAACGATTATATTCTCTTTTATTTTATTTTGGCTTAATGCCTAAATCGAACCATTCACAAATTGCATGGAATGAAATATCCACAGCAAGTCTTAGGATTTTAATTGATGAAATAATCTGAAAGTAAATTGACTGCTCTTTTTGAAAAGCTAATCTACGCATACATTCATGCATACCATATATACATATATTTAAATTTTCGTCTCTTATATTAGGATATATCTGAAGATCCAAACAATAACAAGGAATATATTGGAAATTGCTAACACCACAAGAAATGTTCTTTAGAATAAACTCCTGCTTTTATAAGTACATTCTATGTAAATTCTAACATTTTCTCTGTCTTTTACGGTTCACCAGTTATACATAGGTCATTATGTTGATTTCAGTGCCTATTCGCAGAGAATACAAAATATGCATTTAATTTGTCTTAAATAATTACATTTTAATTAAAATTCTAGAGGTATATTTTTGAAGCTTAATATATTTTTCATACAAAGAACTAGCATGTAATTCTGTGTAGTTGGCTATTTTATCTTATTGCCTTTTTATGGAAGTGTGTGGTTGATGGTTTTGAATTATACGGAAAACCCACACGCCTACCGATGTTTTGCTTAAACGCCTTTTTTTATTTCGGGGACCTCGGAACGTACATTTTCGCTGAAAGCTCATGTCGAATTTTTGGCTGGAATGCAGAAGTTCTTCGTCCTACAAGATAATGGAGAAGGTAAAAACTAAGTGAGAGGGGCATATAATTCTCGATAGGAACATCCAGTTATAAGCAGCTCACGTACCATGGCACAACAGATCTATGCAAAATCGATTTATCGACTCATTTTCTGCTAGTCATAATTAATTTACGGCTCTTCCTGGCCATTAATCATTTAAATGCCCTTCCTCAAAGAGCTGACCATAATTTACGAGGTTGGCACAATACACATCGGGTCTATTATGATTGGAATATGCATGTAGGCCACATTGGTTTAACTGCATTTGACCGCTGATTTAACTTAACTCCCTTTCCTTACACTATGCATGGTAATGAAGACAAAATAATGGATAAGGTGAATATGGGCTATAAGGTTCTATAGAGGCAGAAAACCGTGATAATATTCTCTAAACATATTCAGAGAATCGACAGAGCTTTTGTGTATTCCCCTTTTGTGTCAAAGTTTAAAAGGATCAACGTGTAAATGATCGAGAAAAAATATTTCAATTAAAATATATTTTTTTAGACAGCTCAAATCACCTGCTTTCCAGGATAGAGGAAATGTAGCACAGAACCCAATATTGATTATGACGCTTTCATTGCAAATGATTTTTAAGATATTTAAAAATAGCACTTCTAGAAGCGTGATTCTATCTTTCTATAAACGTATAAACGTGAAAACAAGACAGTCAACAGCAAATTTCATACCAATCTCAATATTCCTTAACCGAGCATGTTGGCTCCATGGTAATTTGTGTGTATGTGTGTGTAGTGTTTAACGCCCGCTTTTACTATATGTGGTACCGCAGTCGATGACACCGATGATACATGAGATGAAGATGTAGGACCGGTGGAATGAGATGGTGAGGAATACCGGAGATCCCAGAGAAAACCCACCCCAGCGACGTGTTGTCCATTACATATTCACTTTGCGGTCGCCTGGGATCGAACTTGTGCCGCCTTGGTGAGAGTCGAGCAGTCTAACCACTCAAACACGGCGCGGCCGGCTTTATGGTAATGCGTGTGGCTCCAATCTGAAGGGTTATTTCAAATCCCTTCGGGCCAGATCCCACTAACATCAAGGTTTATTCTATGGTTTTCCCTGGTTGTAGCCAAATGTTGGGTGATTGCATTTCTTCCAGAAATTTACTGCCAACCATTTTTTGTCTTAAGCTGTATCAGTGTTGTAGGACTAGGTGACAGTATTGGGTGCCTTAAGTGTGTTTGATTGGGCACTTTGCTCCCTAGGCATGCTAATGGGCCCTAGTGGTCACCTATCTTCCCTGGGGGATCCGGGGCTAGTAGGCACGTGTAGCCTAAGTCAGGATATGCTCCATTAGAAGGTGTTACGGTCCCGTCAATGCTTGGGTACATCGTCTTGCAGAACTGCTCGTCTTTCGAGCCTTCCCCTCATCTCTTTTTCTCTGTGATCATATAAAATGCCGGTGAAGTGCTCTTAATTGTAATTTTCCTTAATATGACTGGTAGATGTGAATATCTTCGGATATCAACAGTTGTATCTTTATACGCCTGAGGTGTTATTTGACTCACTGCAATGTAACAATTACATATTCTTTTCCTGTTCATAAAGTTATGGGTAAAGAAAGTTTCGTTTGTTGTATGACGCACATTATAGTGTTTTTGTGTGCAGAGGTCGCTAATTAATGATTTTGTGTCTAATTGGTAATGCATAGTTTCTTTAGTAAGAAAAACTGCCTGGTGATATGCATACAGTTGTGTTTTGTTTTCCATTTTATTTATGCAGTCAAGTCTATATCCATTAATTTTATTTTAATAAAATACTTATCGAGATTAGTGTAAAATGTAATGTTTATATGTACATTATGAGAGATTCAGTAAAGTTTAATGGGTAGAGAAAGTCATGCAAGTGTGTCCCATCAGAGTATTCCTCATATAACTCAGCTAAAAGATTTTGTTACTTTATTACTCAAATTTTATGAAAAATAATAACATATTCTCTAATATCTGCCTAAAGGTAACCATGGTAAATGTGAGCGTCAAAATATTTTGATGAAAAGATGAAGATTGGGTTACTCGCAATTTATAAGGACATAAATTTTTGAAGAGTGATTAACACTCTGCGGCCAGTTCAGCTGCAAGAAGCAGATATTTCCTTAGTTGAATGGTAATGATAAGTGGCAACGTGTCCCGTCCATGAATCGCGCTATCCATAATATTTTACACCACACAAGTAACTACCAGATGGAAGCCGTTGGAAACAGCTGGTTCTAGTTTCTTCGGGGATTTCCCGAGCACCGCATTGCTAAAATGAAGAAATTTCAAATATTTCTAGACTGAACTTCAAGCACGAAAATGTGATTGTTACATAATGAGATTCTTCAGGTATCCATAATGCGAAAGTCGTATTTTGAAATAAATCTCAAGGATTAGATATTCTAACGCTCTACTCTTCTTTAACTCGGAACTTTTGAAGAGCAAAGCATAACAATAAAGAAAAGAGAAGGTATGATTTAAATATTGAGAAAAAGTTGTCCTTTGCTTTCAGCAATTAATTTCATTATGCATAATTTGTGGAGGTAGGTTTTTCGCAAATGGCATATAAAGAAAAGTTCTAATGAAAGTTAATATTCTTGTATATTATGATTTCACAATAGTAAACCACTTTTTAATTGAAGCACTCAGATTCGGAAGCTTTTAAATCAATGTTTTTGAGAAACCCTGTTAAACACACGATAAGCACTCTGAACACCAGTTCCGTTATAGTGCTAAATGATTTGCGGATCAGAACATGTTAGGTCGAACATTAATGATCTTGGCATGTTGAATGGGCATCAATTTCAGAGATAAAAGTTGTTAAGTCAGCCTTTTCGAGTTAGATGTTGTTAAGTCAAGTAGTTGCCATAGTAGCCGTTTGGTGGTGCAACTACACTGTGCCACCTAAGCTCTTTGATGTCAGCTGTTAATACATTTTAGATTTGACATTTAGACATTAGCCATTTTTAGACATTCCTCAAGTGCACTTTCCGAAAGTTTATCTGTATCTTTCATCCCTATTGACAAAATTATTGGCAATATGGAGACGCAGAAACGATCAATGGATAAAGTTGTCCCTTCCACATGGTTGAAACTGATCAAGGATTCAATATAGAATATACCCGTTGATGTTTTCTATGTCAAACGTCCACGACCGACAGCGGGGAATATGATGGCACTCCAGTTGTTGAAGCTTTTGAGTTCAAAGATGTCCTCGTAGGAAGTATTCCTGAATTCAGTTTAATCCGGGGTGTGTATTTCCAAAGAGGATGTGTACCAGAAGTTCATCACACAATGTCTTCCTAACTTTTATCGCCCTCAGTTACTTTTGAGGAAAGTAGGAGGTTGCAAGCCTTACACACGGCATGTGATAGTGCGAAAAACCCAACAGATAGACTTCGGAAAATTAAGAAGGCAAAATATTACGATGTTCGCTCACTACTGGAATATGTCACTCTGCCAGAAGAACCCACATTTTATGACACAATGATATATGGAAGTGATGTAAAAGATGATGTAGCAGAGATGTACTGATGCGTTGTATGTCAATCCATGAAGTCATACTGGATTAGTACATAGTAGAGATGTATTGCTGAAAATAAAGTAACAGTTTATCCATGGCTATATATTATAATACTGTATAATGAAAAAACTCTAACATTAAAAATCAGAAACTGTTAAGTCAAGTGACTTCACAACTTGTCATCCATTTTAAATCAAAAGTTGTTAAATCCTAATAATAAAATATCCTGTCAAACAAGCTACATACGTCAAACCGGGAGAAACACTACAACACAGTATGACCCATAACTTAAAATGCTTTCATTTGTATTACTATTTTGGTATTTAAAATTACCTTTGAACACTTTGAGCAGCTCTCCTGGACAGTTTTGGAACAGTGACGTAGCAACTTCTGCTTCTGACCGCTTCAATTTGTTTCTAACATGCGATGAAATGTCAAACCTTTTTTTTTTACAAATAAGACTGTTTCTAAATCTCTGGAAAGTTTAACTACGTATTTCTTCACACTTCTAATACCCCTACGTATTTAATAAAGACGCAATACCATCATTTTGGAAGGAAGAATGTTAATGTGAAGAAGAGAGAAATCGCAGATGTGGTCCTAAGGCCTCCACTAGAATATTTTATCTTCTATGTACTTTCAATACACGTAAGTAGAGAAAGTATTGGAGTCCACTCAAAATTCTATTTGAGAGTTTACCGAAGTTTAGTCTCCCAGAATCCAGCCCCCACCCCCGCCAAAAAAAGCAAAACGAATGTGTACGTGAGGTACCTGCATGGCTGGTGAACAATAAAAATTTGACAAAATCCTAGAATACATACATACCTTTTATAAATGTGAAGTCGTTCGGGTTTATTCGCCTTCTGGTCTTACAATGTTAATTGTCTTTTTTCAACGTAGCCACCTGTTAAAATCTATGTCATAAGCCTACTGTGTTTCCAGTTGCCATAATATATGAGGACATTCGTAATAAAATCATTTCTTTTGATACTTATCTTGACTAACATGAAGTTAGTAGAACAATAAGCGCTTTTAAACGTAGTTTTATGAGTGGAGAAAGTCATTTGAATGCACCAAATTTTCTTGCTTTAAGTATATTGTTGACTCATACTTCAGTCACATACATTGATTATCAAGCTGGAAGCAGTTTTCTATCCTTTTGCATTTAAGTTGTGCAATAATCTGTAATTTAGGAACAGTGATAAAAGTGAGCTACAAAATGGTTGTAATTCACAGACTGTTTTACTAAAAATCTTAAAAGCAAAGGAAAAGTTCGCTTTTATTACTCTAAACGCTTAATTTTGTGTCTTTTCGTTTTATTATATTTGGTTCTGCATCAGTAAAATATTTTCCTCATCATGGTTTGATCTGTATTTTTCTCTGTGTTTCTTTAATTATTTCAATTTAAAATGCATTCAGCATTTAATTTGAGCATCTTGTCTCAATCTCAAACATATACGGTTTGATTTTATTTCACATAAAGATTTTCTCCAAAACAAACAAATTGTTATTATGATAGCTCTAAGAATTTACAAAATTATAAATTCCATATTCATAAACGATACAAAGTACTAAATTCAAATTAAAAGGTCCTAAGTTTGATTTCTGGCTGTAGGGTGTGACGTTTTGTTTAGCCAGAATTATTCCTCATTCTCCCTGTGTCATAAGTAGAATGTGAATGTTTGGAAATTTAATGTTATAATAAAAATTAATACATAATTAAAGAGAAATAGAAGTGTTACCGTTGCTTATGTTCCAAAGATAAAATCCGCATGATCTTTACATATTAAAGGTCGCATACAAATACGGCATATACAAAAAATTTAATTTCAAAATGCTAAAGATCATCATCACCTGTAATACTTAGCTGTAGAAAGTATGCATAGTATTCGGTAACTAGGATACATTGTTAAACGCCTACTACATGTGATTTCCTGTTTATTGGCATGTTACAATAAACTTGAAAAGAATATGATGTGCAACAAACAGTACACTAGTTTCTCACTCAATTAGTTACTTTCAAATCCATTAAATAATAAATAAAATGATATTTTTCTCTACCAATAAATATCAAAATGATCTTTTTTGTTGTGGGTTCATATGTCATATACCTATGAACCCAGATTCGATATTCAGCACTAGCAAAGGGAGTTTTCATCAACTGATGTCCCGAAATTTATTACTGATTGCCCAAGACATGAAGGGAAGTTGGAGGAATGTGCAACGTAATCACTTTGCTGCCTCATCGGGGTGTATGCTCGCCTTCAGAGTATGACAAGGATGGAAGGTTCGTTTAAAATACGCAAGTGTTGTCACATAGCTCACCTATACATAATATCTATCGTTGCAACAAACAATAGATCTGGCAGCATGGGTGACTCATATGCACTCTAATTCACTGATTTCCTAGTAAACAGATCCGCTACCGGAGCAGATCAACATTTCAAGCCCCTCTGCCCTTCACACCCCTCTAGCCTTCTTGTCGTGGGTATACAGTATAAACACTGAGACAAATCCTTTGTTTAAAATACCGGCAGGGGAGCTGCTGCTTAGGAGAATGAATGAATCTGTAGTGTTTAACGCCCGCTTTTACTACATACGGCACCGCAGGCGGTGACACTGATGATGCATGAGATGAAGATGGAGCATCGGTAGAATGAGATTGTGGGGGAAACCGGAGGGCCCGGAGAAAACCCGCCCCAGCGCCGTGTTGTCCACCAAAAATCTCACTTTGCGGTCGCCTGGGATCGAACCCGGGCCGCCTTGGTGAGATCCAAGCGGTCTAACCACTGAGCCACGGCGCGGCCTGCTGCTTAGGAGCACAAGAGAATGTGGACCCCCAATAGAAGCCCTTTTCCTCTTTTCATTCGTTATTTATATTTACCGCGCCCATTGCTTAATGTGCAGTAAGTAGACGGCGATAGCATGAGTATGTGGCAATGTTGCAGGGAGCACACTTCTCGTGTGCTAGCATATCATGTAACGTTTAACGCTCTGCGCACGCGTAGACGACAAATGCTACAGTTGGGTACGCCCAGATCATTGCACAGTTTCGATGTGCACGTTAATTCACATTGGCAACGCCAAAGCAGTTCTTGGTCATGTTTGGGAAGTCCTACTATCTATAGAGTTTAACTGCAACTATCTCCAAATACAAAGAATGTTTACAACTCCTAGGGCTATCAGCCTTTGCTTTGTTGCTTTATGTTGCTTTGAATGCGGTGTGTTTTTATAGTCCAGTTTCTAAACAGGTGTTTTTTTAAACAATGTGATAAACTTGGAATTTGTAGGTAATATCAGCAGATGAAACAATTGTGAGTTTCCTAGTACATAAAGTACAACTAGTGCTTTAGCGCAAAACAATTACTCTTTGTTGTGTGCAGCGACCGATCGCGAGGTTTTCGAATCTTTGTCGCTGTTGAGCTGCTCTCAAGAGTTAGCTATGTACTGGGTGGATCTCATTTTAAGAAATAAAACAGATAATGTGACTTTTGAAGAAAAAATGTAATAAAGCGACTAAGATGTCCGCAGCCCAATTTGACAGTTGAGCGTGTTACAAAAATCTGAAGCGGGACTACACGCGCAAATTTAACAATGTATACACAACTTGTAAATGGCTATGCGGTTGCAGTATTAGAAATGCGCTTTTTTGCTTTCGGTGCCTTCTGTTTAGCTCTGAAGTGAGTAATTGGACAAAAGTAGGGTGTGCCGACTTGTTACATCTTAGTGAAAATATAAAGAAGCACGGGAATCCACGTTGACGTAAAAATGCATGTAGGTATTCAGTTTGCCATGTTTGGTCGTGTGAATATTAATGCTCAGTTTACAGACTGTCAGTAAAATGACACAATGAGCAAGTTGATAGAAATAGATACATTATTTTTAGGCTAATAGATTGTATACAATTTTGTGGGGCGTTTGAGCTAGCACTCACTATTAGTAGATGTGGTAGCAGTAGCAGATAGTGCTAGTGTGCATTTTAAGTGTAGGTCTTGTGAACACCCGCATTTTTATTCCACGAGCCGCCACTGAAATCCGGTCAAATGGTATTACCTACTTGCGTTTTTTATTTGAAACAATAAAATATATCTTAAAGTTAGAAACTGATCGTTCTAATTATTACATATAAGAAAACTCCCGGAAATGTTTACCGTCACAGAAAATTGTATTTAACGTATTTTAATGGGTATACTTTTTCCTGTGTTATGAGAAGCCTTAAGACCAAACTGGTTCCTTTTTCTTCATTTAGGGATTTTCGAACTACTATACTATTTGTCCACCTACTAACACATGTACGTATGTAACAAACATACTGAAATCAGAACACCGTGGTATGGGGATGCCGTATGTGCTCACTAAACCGAAGCGTCCGAATTTGAACTTAATTGACTATAATACTGCATGCAATCTTATTTAACTGATATTGAAATTCCAGTTTTTTACACTGTCGTCTTATCTGCGGCTAAACACTCGTAAAATACAAAATCAGTTGTCTTTTAGTCTTTTGTCTGTGTTGTTATTTGCGTCATTCAACGTTGTCATATCGGATGATAAATACAGTGGGTGAATTGATGCTCAAATGAGGCCAGGGTTCATGGAGCTTAGTTAACCGACATTATTCTTTTAGTTCTAGTCCTAGTCTTTTAGGATAAGCGAAACAAACGGAAAAAGCCTTATCCAGGTAACTCGCCCTGACCGAGATTCGAACTCGGGACCTCTTGACCGTGAGGCAGAATTGCGCTATCATCTACGCTAACGAGGCGGGCACAAAATCAACCCTAAAGTCCTTCTTCACATCTGAAAACTCGTGAAATTCTACAGCAGGTCCTGCCTGAGCAATTCTTGCTGATAAAAGGGTATAAACAGTTCAATCTGTTCCGGGTCCTCCTACAACTGTTCTACTAATTAGTAATAGTAAGATTGAAGGAGGAAGCAATCAAAATCTTATATGTTAAATTTATCGATTAAACTTTCACAGAATATTTGTCAATACTTTTCAAATGTGTTTGCAGTTAGTACCAAAATATGGCGATTCACCTGAAAATGTATGAGTTTTATTTATCTTGTAAAACAGTCTTTGTAGCAAAAATACCAATGCTGGCCCAATCATTTTGTTAACAATTTTTCCAAGGGTAACTAAAATGTCAACATTTCTCGATTTTTTTCTCAATTCTCTCTATTTATTTTCACTGTTTTTAATATTTTGCGAATGGCAAAAGATCATTTGAAGATCCCGTGGAAAACGCTCATGCTGGAAAGACGTGAGACACCGTTAATCTCATAATTCCCTAGCAATAGCATCAAACAGTAGAAATGAATCAAATTCTGCTGTCCATACTGGCAATTTCCTGTTGCACGCTTCTCATTTAGATTCTTTGAGACTCTCCATTAACGTGTTTATGAGCAATAACGTTGATGACCAGCATTAAATTCTGACCCGGTTAATGCTTGACGTTTATCCCGGTCTGTGGAATTTACAGCCTTTGCATGACGAAAGTCGTGGGTCATGTGCGATTTAGAAATAAAAATCGCATACCACGGCAGTCATAAAGTAATACGGCATAGGGTATTATGCTGTATTCTCAGAATATCTCATAAATATAGCATTCACTTTTTGTTATTTATTAACAACCTCGCGTGATGTGAACGACTGACACAATGTTTATAATGTATAATCCATATATTCGGTAGTAATGCGCTTCTTTTAAAAGATAGCCTTCAATAAACGTAAACGCTTGCAGAAACTTTCTCTTAGACTGCATTAGAGAGGGAGAAAAGAGGTTATTTTAGAAACCAATGCATAACATCATGACAATACAGCTTTTGATATGAGTGCACATTGTGCTTTATTTTGGGAACCGATATGGAAAACAGGTCAGTGGAACAGCTATGTTAACCGAGGGAAAAATCGAAGTAGGTGTATTTCTCTATCATAATATTTCTGTACGAAATTTTAATTTTCGTTGCACATACAGTTTTTATCAAAAAGCTTGTGATATAGTTGTACCGTAATTCTTTTTAGCATAACGGCTATGACTTACTGTTTTAATTTAGCTCCGAGCAGTAGCTCATATGTAAGGTTGCAGGCTTAGTTTTACTCCCTGGACACCTGAGAATTAATTTTTAACTCGGACTGAAGAATTAAGCTTAGAATTAAAGTGTAAGCTGCGAAAAAGTTCGTAAATGCGGTTGCTTCCTTAAATGATATAAAGTAATCTTATTGTACAAAAGTGTTTCTGATCCGCCTATATTTCTAGAAGTCTTCTCTCGTGATAGAGCATGGAACGCCAGAAATGTTGGTTGTATATTCCAGAAGTTTCAGGGGTGGTACAAATTTTAGTTATTTAAAAGAATTGGGCTCATACACTCATATATACACATGACACAGTAGGATTGGAACTCCGAATTGCGTCTCTCTGATCGCTTTCACACAAAGCAAGCTGCGTACATATATAGGTATGTTAAAGCAGCTAACAAGTATTCTTCGGATATGCGATTCAGGACGGACGGGATCTATACTACTACAGTTACGTCCACTAAATAACGAAAGAAGGAGGTGGAGGGGGAGTAAGAGGAGAAGAATCGTCATTATTATTCATTTATTTACTTTGTCCTACAACAGTAATGCTCCAATTATTGTCCGACATACAGAAGGTGACAGGGCCTGAGTTATGCGAGGAGCATAGAACGCATAATCCACTCACCGAGTCGACTTGTTTACTTGGAAATGTATATGAATCACCCATTTTGCCAAATCAAGTACTTTTATATAGTTGCTATGATAAAGATTATGCATATATTTGACAACACTGTGTGTGACATATGGTGCTAGCGTGCCTAAGCACGATGGATACTGTGCAAAATATTTGCGTCCTTTTGCTCGTCTTCTTCTAGTAGCCAAATAGTACAGTAGAAACTATCAAGTTCAGCTATTGGCACAACTTCCTCATAATTATCTTCAAAAAGATCAAATTTCCAAGTATTTGCATCTCTACGACTGGCAGTTAGCAGTCCACTTCACTCCTTTTCTCTGTCTTGTCATATGCATTATAATTTCTACCAAATATTTCAAAATCATTAACTGTCTGAATATTCGGTAAGCAGTGATGACAGCAAGTTCATTTGTATACAAATAGTTATCTCGGCGCTTCTGAAATTTTGATAAAATTCACTTCACTCTATCGCTCCATTTAGCTCACTGGTATTTTCCAGAGATTTTAGAATACAAAAAATTAGTAAACCTCAGTTTTCCTTAGTTTGTTCATATCTGAACTATGAACGAATTACGTTCTGGTAAATGAGGGTAAATTTTATCCTAAAAGGGTAAGTAGATATAGTGTTTTTGATTTAACTTCTTCAACGCAGATCATATCGGACGATGAATGAAATGGGTGAAATGATGCTCAAATGAGCCCAGGGTCCGTGGAGATTATCCAGATAACTCATCTTGAAAGTTTAAATGTGCGGCAAACACACTACCCCGCACCATGAAGCGGGCGTAGGTGTCTATTTTGACCATGGTCCAATATCAAAGAAAATTGTACCCTTACTGCCTTCTGCAGTGATAGCGTATAGAGGTTTCTCGAACAACAGATTAACAATTTCTTTTACCATTCTTCGAGTCTATGTATCCCAATATATGAAATCAAACCTCATTACTCATTGTACTCAACAGTCTCTCTATACGACCATCTTTAGCCATTTTAACAACTAGTGTCAGTAATTCACATATGTATCCTTATCAAACTCCTTCAGTTGTACAGCTGTCACTTGGTACAGTTTTCATTTCGAAGACTTAAATTCACGTCTACAAATTCTCCAACTCGTATCAACCTGTATGCCTGCGATATCTGGTACATAATTGCAGATAGATACTATGGTTGGAATGTGCACGGAATAAAAGCATTCATATCACTTGCTCTATTGGAAGCTCATTCCCTGTGAGACTACTTCGCGAAGCCTCATGTCTTCCATACGTGGAGGATGAAACTAGCCGCCGGCAGCAAGCTTCTATGTCAGTTTAGCTATGACCCCAGAAAACCCCAGAAGGGCGTTTTAGGTGACGGCGGGTTCCCCGCATGGCTTTCCAACATTAATGGAAAGCATAGGGTTAAACATAAACAACCAGCTTCTTGTTATTTGAAGTCCTTCATGGAATTTGGACGGTGCTTAGCTTAAATTAAAAGTAAAGTCTAGCTAAGGTCTTGAAAGAAAACAGGGATATGTGAAATGCAAGATTAATACTGGATGTAGTAGAAAGCATTTGTGATAGAACCCAAAGGACGATATAAGGTATGTGCAAACAACAGAAGTAATAATAAATTGTGGAAATTTAATGGGACCTGAACGTCCTATCCAGCGATCATGGTAATTGGTATTTAAAGCCTCCCTAACAGTACGGGTGTAGTGTGCAGGGCATCCATCATGCTGGTACCACATTTGTGAACTTGTTTGTAATGAGGCATCTTCTATCAAAAATGTCAACTCATCCCTTAAAAGGTTTCTGTACTTTGCTCCTGTTAAAGTGCCATGAATAAAGTAGGGTTCAATTGTCCCACACCATACATTAACAGGCTAGGGTTTCTGATGTGCCACTTCTCGTAATCAGTGTGGATTTTCCACCAGCCCGATTGTGCATATTGTGCCGATTTACTTCATCATATGTGAAAGTATACTTGTCACTAAACAACACAAACTGAAAAAAGTTGTTATTAATCTGAAGTCTGTCTTACGCCAACCTAAGGACGTTAGTATATTCATTAGTCACCATGTAATTCTTGATCTAATGAATACGTGGTAGGTATGAAATTTGTGCCGCTTCAATATTCTGAGAACACTTCTTTTGGATATGCCCGCAATAGATGGTAATTCGCGAGAACTGACATGGGGGTTGTGAGTCACTGCAGCTAGGAACCCATGTCCCCCATCTTCATCCGTAGCCCTTCTTCTGTGCGTCCTTTTCTTAGGCTGGACAGTTCCTTCTTCAGAAAATTGCTTTATCACAGGATAAAATGAAGCTCTTGGTGGAGTTCTATCAGGAAACCTCTCCGCATGCAGAAGAATAGCCTCTCGTAGACTCCCTGTAAATGAGAAGCATTTCTAACTTTTATGGTTGAGATACTTGGTCCATTTTAAGCCACAGTGTACTCAGTATGCTTCCATGCGCTCAAAAATTGAATGGAAGTGATGTTTGCTAATTTTAGTACTATCAGTGGATCAAGCTGGACGAATGCGGCTGCAAGGACACTATGATAGATACAAGGAAACTGTGTTACCGTGAAAAGCAAACAAAACGGTCACACTATCTCATTGCCTCCTATAATTCTACACTGTGTTGAATGGGGCAACCGTTAGAATTTTCTTCGTTATTTACGTTGCTCTAAGACCAACTGCGAAGCGCTTTGTATAAAAGTTGTTTAGCTTCTATGAGGAGTCAGAAAACAAAATAAAAATGATAGGTTGCTCTGGTCTCGTCCGGTTGCTCTTAACCATTGAGTAACGGGAGATACATGGTTCAAATCCCGGCTATGGCATTGAATTTTTTCAGTCTGGCTCTATTCATCCAAACCTGAGCCTACACATGGCTAGTGTGGAAGAAATGATTAATTTCCAAGATAGGTTCCCATTTAAAAAACAATGAATTGACCCTAAAATGACCATCACAACTTCCTCAAAAAAAAAACGATTAAATGCAGTTACTTTCCCGCGTAATATCAAGTTTATTTTATTCAATACATGTCTTTCTATAGCGGTTAGTTTCGAAGATATGATACTGTTTCAAGTTAAATGGTCCATCGTGTATGTTCTCCATACATCATGCCTGAAGATCTAAGATGTCCCTCAATCATATTTGAGAACAGATAAAAGTCAACAGAAAACTATTGCCAATTACCTAAAATTATTATGCTTATGAAATGCTTATATCATTGTAACCCATAATGTACTTATTGGATATGAGAGGCCTGCGGAGGAAGAATTTGCGCAAGTTGATTTCAGCCGGTTAGCTAGAGCCTATGCTAAATTATGATGCAGTATTGCAACTTATATAACTACAGAGTAATATTGTCGCCGAGGCATTGCTGTGCGGCGGGGGAGGGGGGTGGACAGCGCGTGGCGCGGAGCTCGACGCTTGCCGAGGGAGAGAGAGGGAACACAGAGAGAAAGAGATAGTCTGGAATTTCCCGCTGCCAACGTGATTGTTGTCGAACGATCCACTGAATTCTAGAACAATGGTTGGAGGTATAAAATCCCACAAATGGCCCGTTGTCAGTCAGTTGCTAGTGAGCTGTTGATTGCGTATGCAGCTATTTGAAGTGTACCCCGAGTGATTTCTCTCGTTTGATTACGTGTGGTGAAGCAACGAGAAACCTTGAAGACTTCATTTGTGTATGTTACGTCATTCTTCTGCTGTCAGGGTTGTACAAAATGTGTTTTAATTGTAATAAAGAGCATTTTAAATCTCTGCAAACAAGGCTTTTAATTCTACGAACCACAACATCACAATATTGATTATACCTACTATATTTGTTGCATAAAAAGTTTGTGTGCATATCGTGTTGGAGAGTTACTGCGCGAATTCTTTGATATGATGCAGATATACACATAAAACTTGCACACGTGCGAAGCTGGGCCAAAGTTTCCCTTCCTAAATGAAAGCTACTATACTCTCTCATATCGGATTAAAAGAATCTGTTGTTAAGGGTTAGAACTCCTATTACAATGGGTCTTTATAAAGCTCATCTAGTTTGAACTCGGCTCTGCGCCATATATGTTCTGCAGAGAAGAAAAAAAGTGTTAGCTTCTTTTGGTGAGCATTTCCACAGCGTAGTTTCTGGGTTTTTGCTTTTATCTAATCCACTCCGTTGCATCCAGTCCTACCGCTACATTGAATCAAAAAAGTGTGATGATAAACGGTATTTCTGGAGCAACATCACACCATCTGGGTCTTTATCATTTTTTCCCTTGGTGAGGTCGATTGTTCGAAATTTGCGAATGTTTTCATAAACAACGGCGTTCCGTAATGGAAAGCAAGAATTTTAGAACGCTCAAATGCCAACCTTTTCAAATGATTTACATAAATTGTTGCCCTCGTATGCTTTCTTCATCTTAAATGACTGATTGCATAAATTAGTTATATAGCTTTAGTAGAAAACCTACTTTCGGTAGGTAGATAATAAATCTAGATCTTCAGTTCTTTGTTATGGTTTGCGAGTAAAATCATAGTTCTCTGAATGTCCGAAACTGTTTAATTAGCGTCAATTGAATCCACAAAAGTAAAGTATATATTGCCAGAGCTCTCCTGCTGGTTTTATTTTAAGTCATATTTAATTTTTCAGCACTTTGGTAATATCTAACTTTAGACAAATATTGTATATAAATCGAAATGTTGGCGCCGCTCGTTTACAAAAACATTCCTTCGGTACTTCAAAACACATCTGCAGCTTAATAACCTAACGTTTCAAAGCTGAAAAGATTTAATTTGAATACAGAGCTTGTGTAATTAAATAAAGATAAGTATACACAGACAATAAATATTTGAGGACAACCGATTTATAAATACCACTTTAACATTTTTTCCATTGTAGTATGTTCAAATCTCCAAATACAGTCCCCACCCGGAGATCCGAACGGGGGACTATTACTCCGGATTTTTTTTGTAGAAAGACATAAACATAGTTTATTGAGCAGGTTTCAACCGTTTCTTATGGACACCTCTTTTTTATAAGTAGGCAATTGAATCGTTCCTTCTTAACCCTCATATTGTGCAGGGAACACACCTGTCGTTGGTCTACGGATCCGCCGGATCAGGCTTGGCAAAATGTAAACACACACACACACACACACACACACACACACACACACACACACACACACACACACACACACACACACACACACACACACACACACACACACGCACACACACACACAAACACACACACACACACACATTTTTCTCCAGCATGAACGTTACCCAGTAAAATGCGCTTTAGTCTACAGATTAATCTTAATCAGAAACGTTGTCCAAATTTCTTATGGTTACAGAAAAGTATAAATCGGAGCAAATGTTGTCTCATAATATTTCACCAAAACAAATGTTTTTAAAATTTTCTGATCCCATAAAATTAGAAGAATTAGAAGGAGAAGAAAGAGAACAGCATAGGTACTCAAAACAAATTATTAGATTATTCACCATTATAAGTTGCGATATGCGGATTTTAAGTGAAATCCCCCGCTTTTCAAGAAATATTTTTCTGTTTTTTTTTTCATCAAAGTATTTCTGACGTTTTTTATAAGACCACTTATTTGGGATATTTTCAAAAGCATAAGATAAATATCCAGAAATGTTTTTATTGGGTGTTAACTTCATTTCTTTTTATTAAATATATTTTAATGTGTTTTTTAAATTGGAAAGCATAAGAGATAAAGAAAATTCCTGTGAAAAAGTATATGTGTATAGCGTATATGTACTATAAGTAATTAAAATACACTATAATTCGTGGCAAACAATTTTTTTGTAATTTTGGTCATTTTATGTTGAGCGTCACACACACACGCACACACATGCACAGAAACGGCCTTTTTGAGATTATCCATAATTTATTTTAATTTTGCTTATCATTTTGCATTTCTATGTAATGTAATAACGAATCCTATATTTTTACGAAAGCTTAATATAGAATTTAAAAAAACAATGGTTTCTCTTCCTAAATATAGAGCAGACGATAGTGTAACTAAAGTTTGTATCTAAGTATGTCATTTTGCATGAATTCCGTTATTTTGTTATTTGTGAATCTTGTTAGAGTACAGATACTGTAAAATGGTATTCTAGAGAGAATTTTGCAATTTCCCTATTTATCTCTCGCTTCAACGTGGAACAAAGCTAAACTGTTTTATGGAGACAATGACTTTATTTTAAATCAAACCAAAGAATCAATTTTGCCTTGACGAACGTCCTGGAAACGGAACGGTCACAAAGGCTATTTGCAAATTCCATTAGATACTTCAATACATCCCTGTGATGAGCGATGAGCGTTTAAATACGGCGTTTAATCGCCATCTCGCTGTCAGCTACGATGATCATGGTGCCATTTATGGAGAGCATGGTTGTGATAGCCACCTAAACACACATCATACGTTGTAAACGAAAGCGGTGACCCAGATATGAACAGCGTGGTGCCGAGGTGTATAAAGCTAGGAAACAAAAGCACTGTGCCTTCCACTGTGGTCTTCACGCTAAACAGAGATAACGTATTTGGTATTCTCCGTTGTTGAGTTGTGGGTCAACTTGTTTTTGTGTATACATACTATAAAAGAGGCGTAAGAGTTTATTCGTGGGAAACTTCTCTTAATGTTCGGCAGAGTAAAGATAAACCAAACATCGGACGTTAAAATGCTTAGTTTGTAAGTAGAAGACTATGTTGCAATATTTCAAAACAGTGCACTGCGTAACTTCTTTGACAAGAATTCATGTTACGACTACTTTGACCCCTGCTGAGCTCGATGTCCAACATACACTCTGAGAAGAGTTAGTTACTAACACTCCCCACATGGCAACCTTGGCCTTTGGGGTAACCTCACCCCACCAAGTGATGACCGGACCCATTTCTCAGGTGGAGGCACCCAGAGGGCGGTGTCCATTACCTCCGATGATAGGGTGATAGTGAAGATGGCGGTGAGGTGAGAGGACCTACAGTTTTTACCGTGGACTCCGAACCACGTTGGGCATAGGGGATACTTCACGTGTGCTAGACAGAGGTGAAGGCGTGGATAGGGCCGACTTAAAATCGCCAACCCCAGAGCCGGGAATCGAACTCGGGACCCTTAGAACGGGAGCCGCGAACGAAACCACCGCGCTACCCCGGCGCCCACACTCTGAGAGCATAAAGCTTCAATTTGGCAACTCTTATCTGTTCAGGCTTCGCCGCGGCTGAGTAGTTAGACCGCTTGGCTCTTACCAAGGGCATCCGGGTTTGATCCCAGGCGGCCTCAAAGTGAGAATTATGGTGGACAACTAGATCAGGTTTTCTCCGGGATCTCCGATTTCCCCCACCATCTCTTTACACCTTCATCTCATGTATTATCAGTGTCACCGCCTGCGGTGCCGTATGTAGTAAAAACGGGCGTTAAACACTACACATTTTTCACTCCGCACTTTATTGCTGTATACATTGTGGTAAACAGTAAAGCTAACTTGTTCTTCACGTCTTTTTCTGGGGCCTAAACCGCAGATTACGCTGATTCACTTCCTAACATCTTGTAACGGATCTGATGGTGAAAACAATATTTTCTTAAGTATTTGTGCCAGTGTTAGCAACCGAGCAGTGACATATCGTGGGTTCGATTCCCCTTGCAGATTTTGATTTTTTCCGGGTCACTAAGGCAAATGCTGGAAAGTAAATTGACCTTACATGACCATTTCGCTCTCTTTCATTTCATTCCACGGTGATGCTTGCGCTCTGGAAATTCGGTGCTCAGGTGAATGGGAGATACTATAGTCGGCCGGCCACCCTTTAAGGAAACTGATTAATTAGTCGAACCTGGCTGTCTATGGTTACCTAGAACTCCGTTGGTTGCAACCGTAGGTGTCCCACCGTGACTGTAGTGCCTCCTTGTGATTAGTTCTGGCCGTCACTAGGATACCTTCATCTCATCCTATCTTCCGCGTTGTCACGCAGAAAAGGCTGTCATAGACAGTCCGTGATAAATAGCCACTGATAGTAGCACTCCATTAATAAAAATTGATTCAGGCTTTTGTTGCCGCTGACGTCAGGAGCCGGGGTGTGTTTCACGATTAGTTCCATACATCGATACTTAAATATAAATTGTTAGGGATATTTATATAAAATGAAAACTTTAACTGTTTCAAGTGAAAAGTAATTCGCTGAGAAGACTCCTTTTGGTTGCCTTATATTTTATTTTTAACACCATTAGAGATAAGTTTTAAAAAGTAACTGACTCTAGTCTGACTTTTTTGCTTGAGTTCTGCTGTTCATGCACAATTGAACTTCTAAAAATGTAATTATTTGGGAGATGGAATCCAGTAGTTTCTCTATCTATTGTACGTAGGCAACAGAGAAAGCAAAACGTAAAGTTTCATTAGACTATTCTGTGGAATATTCACCTTTTTGTTAGAACATTTACTGTAGGTAGAGACAAAATAGGAAAGTTGTGTTTCTCCTAAATATTTTGTCCCAATTTTGTAACCCAATTCCTTATAAAACAACGAATATTATATGATAAAACCGGGTCACCACTTCGGTTAAGCGGTAATCCAGAAGTGATTGGTTAGAGAGAGATGGACAGGGAGGAGCTCCCGGCTTAGGAAGCAAACCCAACTCCTTCCAAAACAATGAACATAATGTCACCTAATTATCGGAAGGCACGACCAACTGAAGGCTGAGTGAGTGACGGAAAGCATTCGGCAACGCCTACCAATTTATCTTGTAGCGCTAACGAGGGGATGGTTAGAAAAACATCACTACCCATCTCTTTCCTCTCTCCCTGCGAACTCTATATAAGGCCTGCAGTGGGCGAGTCCAGTCCAGTTCTTGGCGAGCAGCCGTGAGGAGCGCCGGGTTAGCGAACGCAATGGAGGACGGTGTACCTGTATCAGAGGAGTTATACGTAATTGTGAGCGGGGAATGGACCTGTGACAGACGAACTGGTGGATTGTAATTGTGTGCGCTAAGTAATTCTATGTAATCGGCAAGTGTTCCAACTGTAATTCGGTGGAAATAAAGAACATTTTGAGTTTGTGCAATTGGACTTTTAATCTCACGAACCCACAAAGTCACAATAATGTAACAAAACTGGGTCACCACTTTGTAGATAACGGGCGTATCCTTAAACGGCAGTCGAGAAATGATTTTGCTAAAGAGCAATTGACTGGGCGGCACTCCCGGCTTAGAAAGCATCTGGAAGGCTATTCGAGAAGAACTGCGAAACTTCTAGACCTGATATTTCCTCAGCAACTAAAGAAGCTTGTTGAACTATTTGGTCGAAGGAGGAGCGTTTTCGCGAACCAGCAAGGGTTGATGTGACATACACCGTTTTTACTTTTGCCCACAACATGAGTTCCACGAGGATCAATGAGCGTTAGAGTGTGAAGAACCCCGTGTTTTAAACTTCAATATGCGGCTGGAAGAGAGAAAGGGCTTCGTGTGTTCGACAGTATATTGAGCGGAGGTAAGAGAGTAACCCCCCCCCCCCGCCCCAATTGGAAACTGGGGTGAACCACTGCGGAAGAGAACAGAAGTCGTTTGTTCGACGCCCTAGTGAATGATTGTAGGAGAGAAGGGGCTAAATGGTACGTAGTTTCTTGAAACGCATGCATAAAGTGAAGAATATGGGCAAAAATTTTACCAAGGCACAGTGAGCTGTTTAGTTCATAAAGCTAGAAGGATATTTAACTTATTATTGCTTTATTAAGTTAAATTTATCTAGAATGGTAGACAGCATTACGCCATATTGTAACACAAAAACATTTTACTGCAAACTGCGCCGTTCTATCCAGATAGCCGTTTAAAACAGTTTGAGTTCAACCCCATGGGCGCTCCATGACCGGATACATAGCGAAAATGTGCAGGGAACCTTAGGTCCACAATAATGGCGAACTGTGTTGCGGCCGGGTTTTAATGTGCTATAGAGGATATAAAATGTTTGTTCGTCGCATTGATATGCCGGCGCCTATCTGCACTGTAAAACCCATCAAGACTTGGCGCTTTACGCAATAACGGACGCTTTTATATGCGGGCAGTCGGTTCTCTGATGTGACTGCTCGGTCAGTTTGAAAAGGGTGGGGGGAGGGCTATAATTCACACATGCGGCGCTCAATGTATATACATTTATACACACGTCATCGTACGCGCAACCTTCTCTCCAATCAGCATCAAATTATAGTAGCTCAACCCCTGGGGAGCTACCCTTTTGGGAACGGGGAGAAAAAAATTTGATAAAATCTTGGTGTGGTAATGTACGTTAAGAGAGCGAGGTTTCGCGATAACGTATCGTACATTCCACATGTGTGTGCACTAAAAATATGCTGAAAGGGTCACGTAACCCTTTTCATACGCCATATATTGATTTTTTTTTAAAGTATTTGATGCGTTTATCGCATTTTGGAGTATGTTGCTTACTCATGCAATGCGCTGGAGTATTTCCTTCCAGTGTCTAAAAAAACATCGAGCATCTGTAGGTTAATTATTTCACAAAAATCCATTTATTGCTTTAACATATCAATAATCTATTACGGATAAATTGCCTAATAATTGACTTGGTGTTCAAGTTTAAACATAGACAGCACAAAATTTGTATGTGAATACCTGATACATCCACAGTCCTACATAGAGCGCTATAAGTAAACAAAGGCTTTAAACGATCCTTTAGCTTCTTGAGTTCCAAGATCTCAGTTGTTTTTGTATTTTATGCTCAGTGAGCTTCTACGGTCCGATGTATAAAAAATCCATCTAAAACAAATAGAAAATAAGGTGATAAATACATGTATTAAACATATGGGTGCTAGTCAGCTACTTGGGTATCTAAAATAAGATTTAGACAAGCTATACAATTAACATTCTAACTTAATCTGGGTTATTAATGAGATAATCAACACGGATATTCAAGAAATTAAATTTTTATTTGATTTTGAGGGTGGGTTCTAGGGGATTTTACGATTGGTAAATCCATGCCTTGGGTCTGAGTCTACTTTTCTGTAGCTTGCTTTTAATTAAACAATGAATACACAGCAGATAGAGATAGGAAAAGTTAATACACTGTTGCCGTCCTAATTACATTGATTCGTTAATAAAGTAAGGAAAATATTGGATACCTGAGGTATTATATAGGATACAGCGGAATAAGTGATTAGTCGAATTTGGGCTGGAATTTATTTTTGAAGAACAATTATAGAAGTAGTATCAATCTAAGCATCGTACAGTTGTTTACATGCACGATTCCAAAAAAGCAAAGTAAAACTGTTAAGGTGCTGTATGTCTGTTTAATTCCCTGTTCTCCGTAAACAGTGGGCAGAAATGCTATTGCATCCCTTCCAAAAATTCTATAACAAAATTTCAACAGAAATATGTTTTCAAATAGCATAATACATATTAAAATAATTTTTAGAATAAAAATGAGTCCCTCTTCGTGTACTTGTATGTGTGTATGAGTCTGTGTTTTTGAGTATCTTTGTGTGTTGTGTCTGAATATCATAAAAGCGAAAACCTGGATGGATACCAAATGGATGTTCAAGTTTAGCTTTACAAATTATTTTTCTATGGAACATTTTTAGTATCTGTATTACTTATAAATGACTCTACAGATTTTAATAAAATACCCAATGTTTAAAACGCTTTCATGACAACTAAACTTATATTTTGAATTTTATTGGAATTACCTGGAAGCCTTCATTCTGCAAGACTTTTATACCACTGGTAAACTGTAAGATATAGGCAGACTCCCACTGCACCATCTGTTAAGCATTCAATAAATTATTTTTAAAAAAATCCAGTAAACCATTTCCTGTGCATTCTTTGTTATTACTTTGAATTTTTAAATACTTATATTTTCCTGAAACCAGAACTTGTTTCTTATTCTGTTTATACTTACCCTCCTAGAAAGGAAAAGAAAAAAATCCCTTAAAACTTGCTACTGTAATTATGAATTATTAGGTATAGAAGTTTCTCTATTCAAAGCACATGCATCACATACACTGTATTTACACCACCGTCCGTCCACACGCCTAGGTCTATCACCCTGAAAGATGAACAGAGAATGTAGGAGACAGGAAATTTTCTAATTGAATCAAAATCATTCCCATATAAAGCTTAATAGCCAAAGGTAAAATCCGAAGCTTGATTGAAACAAAGAGATAGATAGGAAGGAAGATAGGAAAAGGGAAAGAAATTTGCAATAATCGGTCACCTCGATGTTTTAACTTAGAAACTTTCGAATGCCGGCCTTAAAACCTGCCGGCATACTCCTTTTAAGGAGTTTTATTATCAGTCTTTCAAAATCGTTCCACAGAAAGAGAGGGAGAAATAATAGTAAATAACACTTTACATGGCATTTTATGAGTTGAAGTGATAAATGCCGTACATTCTGCTAATGGTTCATTCTTATGTTTTTCATTAGTTTCTGTTGTTTATTGCTAAGAAACACGGCTAATCGGTAGTAAAATCTCACATCCAATCAAATTTACATACTGAGCCATTTTCATTAGAAGCCACTCTACACAGCTTGGCAAACAAACTATTGCAGTCATTACATTTTCGTATCTAAATGTTAAATTGCCACTTAACTAAACTGAAATGAAATCATTTATTGTCCATTAGGGAGTACATTTTTCACAAGTTCGTGTTATTGCAATGTTTCATACTTGAAAAGTATTTCAGTTCCTTAACTGTTAGTACTAGAATACATAAATATTGAATATCTTTTAGCAAAATGAAATATTTTGTTGAACTTCCATTGCGCATACCTCAGATGTATGTTGTATAAACAAACGTTCTGCTGTTAACAAATTATTTGGCAGTTGGTAGCCTTATTGCTGCCAATATCGTTAAGGTTACCAAGCTGTGCCAGTTTGTTACAAAGCTGAAATATTGGTTGTGCCAAAGCCAAGCTATATTTATTAAGGATGTTGTGGTAATCCCAGAAATGTATATTAGCATCATAAATGTGAACCCTTTAATATGTGTACTGAAAAGTAACGATGACATCTCGTTTTATTTCGCTATATATCTGATTTAATAATCATGTTCCCAGTAGAGCATTAAATTGTTAATGGCTTTTGCGATCCTTCAGTTCCTGGAACACACGCATAACCTGATTCTCAAAATAGTTAATATGCTGACGAGAAGTGAGGAAATTCAATGGCCATAGCATCGATAAGCTGATACAATAAAGGTTACAAATTCTGTGATTATATACCTAAGTTCTGTTCTATGTACGTTTGGCATCATATCTCTGAACTCTCGCGTACATTGTTCACTACAACTGGCAGGTTTCATGCAATAGGTTAGGTTGCGACAAAAATAGTTTAATATTTTATTTGAGCATCTACCTAAACATATCAGAAGAAAAATATCACATTTAAATTTTCATAGCAGTTTGAAATAATATATGATGTAAAAGATCTGTTGTGTATGTAAGTTCTTATTAACAAATACCTAGGATAATATGTTAGACTTGTCTCTCAGGACGATAAAAGCAGTGCATCAACCATGACAGTGTTTGTAATGCTTGTATCGCCTGATCTTGCACTGCTTATCACCATTCTGAAGTAGGGAAAGAAGAACACATTCAGCTAGCAAGTTTATAAAACATAAGGTCTAGGACGATATGTGTCCTCGGTATTCAGGATCTTCAGTTTTAACCGTCTTATTTGCTTGCCGAAGTATACATTGCTGTTTGTGAAAATTGCAACAGCAAGAAAAATTATCCGAATAACTCCAATCTTGGTCAAACTGCAGAAGAGTGTGCAAACAATAAGTGATTAGGTTTGCAGAGAGATACGGTACACGTAGGTCGAGCAGAGCCCTCGAGTGTCAGTCCGAAAAGGTCAGTGTTTTACTCAGTGTAGTCAGTGCAGATCTGGAAACAATAAAGTGAGTGCCAGTATGCCTCGTCGACGTCAAAGGGAGCCATATTGACATGTAACCGAGTTCGAAAGGGGCAGAGTGATCGGTCCCGAGAAGCGGGTTTGTCATACCGTGACATTTTGGCTAGTACAGGGCATGCTGCTACGACAGTTATGCATCTGTGGAAGCAGTGGATACATGAAGGTCGTACGCAGTGAAGAGCAGAAACTGGACCACGAGAAATGACCACAGTACGGAATGACCGTCGTCTTGTCCGTATGGCCATAACGAACCGTACAGCTTCATCCACAGTATTGGTTCGACGCTGGAGCACTGCAACAGGTGTGAACTTGTCGCATCATCGGTTCATCGCCATCTGCTCCAGACTGGACTGGCTGCACGCATTCTATTGCGTCGGCTTCCATTGTTCAGAAACCACAAGCTCCTCCGGCAGCAATGAGCTGTGAACACCGTCAATGGAGTGCTGAGTGGCAAAATGTAATCATTTTGGATGAGTCCCGCTTCAACGTGTTCTACAGTGATGGCCGCATACGTGTCCGACGGTACAGTGGTAAGGGCAGCCCGGAGGACTGCATTGTTGAGCGGTATAGGGGACAATCACCAGGTATGATAGTTTTGGGCGCCATTGGTTACAGCAAACGATCTCGCTCCTACGAAATGAGAGTACTTTGAACGGCAACCGGTACCTAACGGTGGCTGTGGAGCCTGAGGTACTCCCTCTGCTTCAGGCATCTCTTCAGGCCATATTTCAACAGGGAATAGCCCGGCCACATATTGCGAGGAATGTACAAGTCTTCTTCGAAGAGCATCGGGTACCATTGCTTCCCTGGCGTGCACGTTCGCCTGACATGTCGCCTATCGAACATGTTTGGGATATGGTTGTTCGGCTCCTGGTGCTTCATGGTCTCCAATAACTAGCGTCACGAAGTTTTTGGCTAAAATTCAAACTGTGTGGAGGAAAATTCTTCAGGAACGTATTCAGAACTTTGTTGATGCAATATCTTGGCGTATAGCAGTTCTAATTGTAGCGCATGGGGGCCACACGAAATACTGAATATTAGGACTCAAAGGCCATGTGCAGATTTGAAAATTTGATCATTAGCTACTTCTGATGTACCTAACCTGTGGTGTTAAATTCAAGGAATTCGTGCTTCTTGGTGTTGCAATTTTCTCAAACAATAGTGTATATTGATACTGGTTTTCTGAGTTTAGAATTTTGTTTTAGACTTATTGAGATATGACCACTATTATTTTATTAAAATATGTTTAATTTAGCACATAATTTATAGATTGTGCCATTTTCAAGTTATTCGTTATTATTAATATTTGCAATACTGTGTCATTTTGCTGTCGCTAAGGAATTTATGTCCTGAATTTATTGTAAAAGGAGCATTAAACAACCAGCTTTTTAGTTTTTAAATATCTGTCGATCGTTTCAGTTGCCTCTAACCCCCTTCTACCTATAACGAAATGTGTAAAGAAATTATATCTACAAAGGTTTATATCGATTAGCATAAAGTAGACCTTTCGTGGAATAAGATTTTTAAGCCATGAATTAAAATTAAAATTTAGTATGTATCATGTGAATGTGATACATAGAAATTTGTTTTAATTTCTACATATTTATTGATTTTAAACAAATATCATATATAATTACTTACACTAATATTTGCTTAACACTAAGCCTCTTCGTTGATTTGGATACCGCCCAAAACCATTTCCCAATGTCGCATTATAAAAAGTTATTACTAAAATAAGCTAGGAAAATATCGCCATCTTATGCATGAAGCAAGCATGTTTATTAACATTTTTAACAATAACGAATATTAAACGCATTTCCATTTCGAATCAAAAGCAATAGTATTATTAAATGTTATATTGTGACGACCTGTTCTTACTTTATGAATAATTAAGGAACACGTGGTCAGGTCGAACACTCGGGAGCAAATACTCAGAGCAGAACTACATGCTTCAGCGAGAGGATGTTAGCTTTTCTATAATGGTTCATTGATAAAGAGGCAGGGTAAAGCTAATTAAAAGTGGAATTCACTTAATAAGAATATTTACTACAACAAACAGATTTACAAAGGCGGCCATAACGGCCGTTTACCTGTCCAAAAGCGGAGCTGCCTACATACATCCTAACCCATCAGTGAACAACACCAGAGAGAGCGTCCCTCGCTCAAAAGAACCACTCATCCAGTCATCAAGGAGGGGAGGGAGTGACGCCACCCACTACCCAAGTCAACAGAGCAAACTAATACAGTCCGTGACAATATTGTTTATTGATTAACAATTTTCATTTATCATGCTAAAACAATTGCATCCCCACATATTTGAATCTCATTGTTGGCCAATTTTTAAAGCTAAAACATGAAATATAAAACATGTTTGCACCGTCCTGAGGCCACTGCGATCAGAATTCAAACCAAACTTACGACGAATGTGAAACAGCAATAAGGGTTATGCTGAATGTGTGGGCACATACTGGTAACAATTTTGACTAGCAGTCATGAGAGGGAAAAGGAATTTTGCAGGTATGTACGTACACACTGGTATACATTTGAGGATTAATTGTGAACATAATAACACTAAACACTAATCTAACTGAAATTACTACAAGATAATGCGCCGACTGTAGGAATGGTGTACTGCATCCACAACTCTGGACTGCTTTTAACATTTCTTTCGCGTCCAAATAAAGCATGAGACAGTTCAGGAATCCCCCGATTCTTTTCAAATTTGATTCAATTGTTGAAAAATTTAAAATTATATCTAAAATCTCACACATTTCAAATTATAGGGGAATCGAGCCACGTATGGCGTTAAGAATTTGTGCAAGTTTTACGTTTTTACTTACAAAAACACATAACTTATAGTAATAAGAAATATTACACCACATTCAAAGTCTCACTATCGATATTTTATCAGAAATATTGAGCCTCTGTAAATAAATAGACAAATTTTTAGAAACAAGTTAATTTACGTAAATAAAGATATATACGTGTGTGTTAGTGTGTGTGTTATAAAATAGCACAACCCAAATATCAAATATGACACAGACTTAAACTTGGTGCTTAGGTTCAAATTTTGGGAAATAGGCAACATAGACAATTTCAAACAAATGTCCAACTTTTATCTGCCTTTTACTGGAAATATTTTCGGTCTTTTGAATATTCTCAAAATAGGTCTAGCGATTTTGATGGAAAATACCGTATATTTCAAATATATGCATGAGAATTAAAATGCATCTCTTGAATATTCTAACAATAACCTAAGTCATCATCCCGAAGCAGTTTATATAATTTTGTATCCTATTAAACCGTAAGAAATTGGCAAACGCTTACTAAAGAAAAATGTAGACCTCTTTAAGCTATAGAATTTATTTCATATATTTATCTATGTTTGCGCTTCCCTACATGTGTGTGTTTGTTTTTAGCTGACTTCAGCTGATTGTGTCTCACAGAACACTGAAAGAATACCTTTCCAAAGGCAGGCTATTAGGCTCTGCTTTTCAACAATTCACTACTGCTTATATGCTCCAAGCACCTGAAAAGAAATGTGCAATCCAAGTATTTCTGTAAAGGTTTATTTCCATTAAAATTAAGTACATAGAGATAAAACCTTTGTACCAATATTGTGTGGCAGTTGTATATAAAATTCTGATGTATTACATATCCTCTGCTTACTATCTACGAAGTCTGCTTCTTATTCTTCTAGTTCATGTTAATCAAGATAAACCAATGCATAAATTGTGTTATATGTTTCCTTGTAGGTAGAATGACATTGGGAGAATCCAGTAGAATATGAGCGATGTTCAACACCTGTCAGAGCTAGTGGCTATGTAATGAGTTTGAAATTGTTCTTTTTGCGTGGTTAAAGAGATAAATAAATGGTTGAGAAAAGCAGAGGTATTTTAAAATCCAAGCCAATAACCAAATATATCTCTGAAATGGTTGTGTTATTTGAAGCAATATATATTGTTGTGTAATATGGTTCTTTCTGTCTCTTGCGATTCACCAGTTACGCAGTGTCACTAAAATGAAGAGGACTTCATAGACTATTCCCAGAAAGTTTCATGGAGTCGACAAGTGAACGCCGAGCGCGCAGGTTATCTCTGGACGCTCTGCTTACAAATCACGTGTTTTTGTAGTTAGCGGTGTCAGCTAGCTTTTGTATATTCATTGCTGTATATCATATATCTACATGGCTCTACAAACGGATGATACCGGCAGAATATTATATTCAGCGCTAAATGTATTAAATAACGCCAGGAACTTCCGGTATAGCTCCAATTCTACGCTACAGCTGACGTCATCTAAACAGCACCACCAATCTCAACTGTCTTCTGCTACCGGAGATAATACAGTAAGTAAACCAATACTACGACAATCTCAACTTCACTCAATTCAGCCTCTTAATACACTAAATAACTCCGTGCAGCACGACGATGATATAATGGCAGACTGTGCCCCATCTGACTGTTTAGAGCGCAGCCAACGCTCGCAGCCCTCTCTCACCCAGGTTTCACAACAAAACAAACGCCGATGCACTGCCTCTGTTTCTGAACAACCTACTCTCACACGTTATGCATACCCAATTCCTACATCTAATCGCTTCAATCCTTTAAGTGAAGCACCAGACCGCGATTCTTCTGACACAGCCTCCATCTCTCAGAAAGAGAAAATTCCTCCTATATGTGTCCGCAGTGTGCACAATTATCAATTGCTACTACAAGATGTAAAAAAATGTGTCTTATCTGAATTTCAAATTGAGCTTCGGGGAGCCAGTCTTAAGGTCTACAGTTCGACGTCCACAGACTACCGCAACCTTACCTCGTACTTGACATCAATTAAGCAAGAATACTACACATTTCACAACCATTCAGACAAACTTTTTTCAGTCGTCATACGCAACCTACCGTACTCCCTCAGTGACCAAGATATTTGTGATTAACTTTGTGCTCAGAACTTCCCTGTTCGTAAAGTTACAGTTTACTGCGCAAGAACAAGGAACCGATGCCTATCTGTGTGGTTGCCCTCCTTAACAATGACCAAGGTAAACATATTCTTAATCTATCCCGACTACTGTACAGCGTAGTCAAAGTAGAACATCGCCGACACAATACGGAACTGCCTCAGTGTACTAAATGCCAAAACTCTGGCCACACCAGAAATTACTGCCACCTAAAGCGCCGCTGTGTTCGCTGCACGGGCAACTATCACTTTTCTGAGTGCACGAATCCCTCTACTACACCAGCTCAGTGTGTTAATTGCCAACAAGATCATCCGGCAAACTATCGCGGTTGTTCTCATTACTTACAGTTGAAGGAACGACAGTCTCGGCGCTTTCAGCAGCAGGCAATACCATCCCGTCACAATTCACTGCAACGAACCTTAGCTTCTCAACAACAGCCACTGGCTCAGCAACAACAAGCACACCGTCCACAACAGCAACAACATACACGACATAGTCCTTCCGCAACTGTTCCTTCTCCGCCATCACGGACTTATTCATAGGTACTGACTGGGCGTTCACCTCCCTCTCAAGGACGTTCTTCAGTTCCTTCACCAGTGTATTCTGCCTCTGCATCCCCGTCTTGGACTTCCTCGAAAGAAATGATTGCACCGCTAGGTACTTTTCTGTGCAATCTTTTTTCTCCAGTTCTCCCGCAACTGCTGCAGCTTCTTCGTTCCTTTCTTTCTCCAATCTTTCACAATGGCCACGTAGTCTCTACGTCAGCTCACACTCCTGAATTGGAACTCTAACGGTCTTCAGGCTAAACGCTCCTCCTTCATAGCATTTCTTACGCATCACAATGTTGATTTATCTTGTGTAACAGAGACACGTTTTCTTTCCAATGAGAATTTCACTGTTCCTGGTTACGTCTTTTACCGGCAGGACCATGACGCAGATAAAGCATCTGGTGGAGTGGCTCTTCTCATCCGACGTTGTATGAGTCACAGCGAGATATTTCTCTCACATGTGCCCAATTTGGAAGTGGTGGGTATTAAACTCTATTGTGCAGACGGTGGTGACCTTGTCATTCTTAGCGCATACAAACCACCTAATCGATGGCTCAATACTACATATCTCTCACTTCTCTTCCCTTCGTGGAACAGCACTCTTCTTCTAGGTGATCTCAACTGTAAACATTCCTCCTGGGGATGCCGAACGACAAATCCAAATGGCCAACTTCTGTTTACAGCCCTTGCTACTTATGGCCTATCGATATTGGCGCCCGAAGATCCTACTCATTTTCCTTCCAATCCCTTATTTGCCCCTGACATTCTAGATATCGGTATACACCGTAATCTAAACCTGCCCACTTTTGTTTCTTCCATACCAGAGCTTGATTCTGATCATTGCCCGGTGATTGTCACCTTTTCTATTCCACCTGCCTTCCACCAATTAGCTCTTAGGCTGTTCAACGGTTGCATTCATTGGGAAACATTTCAGCCTCATCTGGATGCAACACTCACCAGTTCGTACCAACTTGCCACTAATCACGATGTGGACCTCGCGATACAGCACTTCACTGACATCATTTGCAGCTGCGCCCGACTTTCCACTTTCTTCCCCCTTCTTACCCCTTTCCATTTTAAGTCTCATCCGAGAAAAACACCAAGTTCGTTGACAGCGGCAATGAGGCCGACAACCCTGGCTCCGTCGAAAGCTCAACGGACTCATTCGATGGGTGAAACTAGAGTTGGAGCGACATCATCTCGAGTCCTATGAGCGCTAACTTGCGTCACTCTCATCCTTCTGACCACACGCTGTGGGAGGCCACCAAACTTGTTCTTCGTCAGCCGATTGTTGTACAGGCGCTGTCTGCAGTTGATAGACTGGTTACAGATATTTCCACCAAGTGTGTAGTGTTTAACGCCCGCTTTTACTACATACCGTACCGCAGGCGATGACACTAATGATACATGAGATGAAGATGGAGCTCCGGTGGAATAAGATGTCGAGGGAAACCGGAGATCCCGGAGAAAACCCGCCCCAGCGCCGTGTTGTCCACCAGAAATCTCACTTTGCGATCGCCTGGGATTGAACCCGGGCCGCCTTGGTGAGAGCCAAGTGGTCTAACCACTGAGCCACGGCCTGGCCTCCCACCAAGTGTGAAATTTTGGCCGACCACTTTGAGCATGTGTTTGAACTTCCCATATCAGCCGATGATGAGACTATTGCAGACTTGTAAATGGAGCTACATACCTATCGCACTCGACCCACAGTCTCACAAAGGATTTCATTTACAAGCCCACGGGAACTATCTTCCCTGATTCGAGCCCTTTCCCTTAAGAAATCTCTCGGGCACGACTTGGTTCCTAACATTGTTATCAAGAAGCTCACAAAAAAGCAGTTGCGTACTTGTCATCCATCCTCAATGCCTGTCTATGCCTCGGCTATTTTCCTCGCACCTGGAAGTTTGCCCATATAGCAGTCTTCCATAAGCCCAATAAACCCAAATATCGTACTATAAGTCTGTTGCCCACCCTCTCCATGCTGTTTGAAAAAGTAATGCATCACCGTCTACTGTCTTTCCTTAATCATAACCATATTCTTCCGCCTTATCAATTTGAATTTCGTCACAAATATCCCACTACCCATCGGCTTTTACGATTAACTCAGTCAATTGTCCACGGCTTCGAGGCCCATCAGTATACCACGGCTGTCTTCCTTGATGTGGCACAGGCATTCGACAGGGTTTGGCATGATGGTTTGCTCATTAAGCTCTACCGCATCGGTCTTCCTAATTGCTTATCACATCTAATCCACAGTTTCCTCTACGACTGCAGCTTTTCAATACGCATTGGTGGAAAGCTTTTGTCCCTACGTAATATTAACGCAGCTGTTCCTCAGGGCTCTATCTTGGCCCCGACTCTAATATATACATTTCTGATATTCCTGACTTAGCTCCGACTTCTTTAGCTCTTTACGCCGATGACCAGTACTATATTATTCTCATGTTAATCTCCAGCACGCACAAGTAGTACAGCTCTCATTAGATCACCTAACTCATTGGTTCAGCACTTGGCGGATCTCTTTGAACCCTCAGAAAATCGAGGCTAAAATCTTCACTCTTCGCCGATATACTCCGATTCTTCCGTTGTGTCTCTAGAGGAACAATGTCCATTGGCTCCCCACTACAACTTCCGTTAAATACCTTGGAGTGCTTTTGGACTCTTGACTGACCTGGTGTGCTCATATCGATCATCTTATATCTCTGACCTCCGTGTGACTTTCAAAGCTTACCTCTGTTGCATCTCCGTTCCAGCCTCGGCCTACCGTCTTCATTGTTACTCTACAAATCACTCGTTCGTTCGCTTATTACATATGTCTGCGAAGTGTGTGGGGCCGCACACATGTCATCTGCGTCGTTTTCAGGTTATGCAGAATCGCTCCATGCGCATCACTACCAACGCTCCATGGTTCATCCGTAATCATCAGCTCCATCACGAACTGGGACTGTTACCTCTTCACGACTACATTCACAAGATCGCCCATCGTTTCTTTTCTACGCTGCAAGAAGTTCCAGGAGCTGTGCATTATAACATCGGCGTCCGCACGCGCCAGCCCTCACGCTTGAAGAGGAGACTACCACAGGACCTGCTTCTGAGTGATACATCTGATTCCAGTGATTCTAGTGCTTGATGTCTGTCTTACATCTTCAATATTGACATAATTTCTCAGTGAATATTATTGGAGTTCTAACTTTATGTAGTTAGGGGGCGGCCTGTTAGCCTACGCCTGAGTGTTATTGTTCTTTAATGTATTGTTCTGTTACCTTCTTTTCACTCTGATCTGTAAAGCATTGTACTGCTAACCGATCAAAAAAAAAACTATAAAGAAACAAAAGAAAGTTTCATTTAAGCCGTAAGGGATAGTTGGAGTGGAGATATTTTCTTGCGAATCTACGTGTCGCATTCTTAGAAGGTGCTAAAATTGTATACCTCACGTTTGGTATTTAACAACAATTCGTTTTTGGATAATGCTATCAAAAATAGAGGGAGAGGGGGTAGAGTCACAGAGAGGTACATACCCTTGCGTATAATTTTTTTTTTCTTTTCCTTTTTTCCGTTTTTTGTTGTTTACGTTTATTTTACTATCTGTTTTATTTAGTTTCACACATACACACTATACACATAAACACCCATGCCTAAGGCGGGGCTCGAACCCGCGACCCTCTACGGGGCGGAAGGCCAAAGACATGCGCTCTAACGACCGTGGCTACGAGGGCCGGCTGTAATCACACACGCACCAACATGCCTTGACGCATACGCCTTTTTATATATATTTTTTTTTCCGAATTCTAGGAATCTCAAACCGTGTATCAGCGGTGAAATTTTGGCATCTAGTTTTTGAGTTGATTATAATACATGTGCACGCAAACATACACACGTCACAATTCTTAAAATCTTTCTTTCTCTTCTTTTTGTTTTTATTTTGGGGTCTCAAAACTTGAATTTAGATGAAATCTTAGTATGAGGAAGTTTAATGGAATGCAATATTTCTTCAGCTTACCATGGTGAGCAGGCGAGGAAGTAATAAAATAGCACGTGGAATAAAGGGCTGAAGCAAACTGTTTAACGCCTTAGGCAGACCAATAGCAGTAGTTGATGAAACGGAATTCGATCTACAGTTTTGTCTTGCACGACCAAACAACAATCCCAGCCACAACTATGTAACTCTAGAGAAGAGGTAACGTAAAACCATTCTTCACCAGCTCCTGCACAAAGTGTAGCAAACGTAACGGTATCGCATTTTTCACGATCGTGCTTTGTTTGTGCGCGACTCAATTAAAGTATGGTTCTGCTTCAAGAGAACGAACGCTTTTCAGAGTGACAAGGGAGTGTTGAAGTGCGAAACCAGGTAGAGTCAGAAAGTGAAGAGTTACGCCCTAGAGCGGAATTCGCTGGCGATAACAGCACATCATGACGCAGTAATGGTCAGCTCTCCAGTCACAATAAAGCCCATGCCTGTAGGGGCGACAAACTAATGGTCTTCTCGACGCCATTCGAAGACTACGTTTTGTTTTGTTTTTTTGGCCAATTGTTTTGTACGCTCTCGCTAATGCCTGTAGTAAATATAATAAATAATATATTGCATTCCACCCAAAGAAATGGATATCGAGTAATATTTATGTACGATTGCTGAGTCTCACTGGATGCCTCTCCCCCCCAAAAAACCAGTAGTTAAAGTGCTTGTGTGACTGAACGGCGTGAACAAATGAATATGGATAAATATTTGGTACGCATTTAAGCTAGTATCTTACACCCAGATTTACAAGAAAGTCCTCTCGCTCCAAAATACACTTTACATCGTGTGTGTGTGTGTGTGTGTGTGTGTGTGTGTGTGTGTGTGTGTGTGCGTGAGTTTGTAAACAGCATACAGAGGACTTCCAAATAGCTTATCGCGTTCCAACTGTACATATACCGTGTTTATTAGCACCTTTAATATAATTTAGAAAGGATGCTTCTTCTACAATTCTGGTAAACACTTCCTCCTCCGGTAGGATGGTTTCTGGTTTCCTGGCCGACCTGGTGGGCTGTTTCTGGACTACTTTGGGTGTTTTAGCCTTCCGAAGAATTCTCAAATGTTAAGTAGTAGAGACCCTGCCCTCTGCGCATTCTATATGTAAAATAATCATATGTATGAAGTGAACAATTTCGGATATATCTATTGAAATTGGTTAGAGTTTGTATCCCTTTCACATGGGAATTCTTTATTATTATTATTATTATTATTATTATTATTATTATTATTATTATTATTATTATTATTATTATTATTATTATTATTATTATTATTATTATTATTATTATTATTATTATTATTATTATTATTATTATTATTATTATTATTATTATTATTATTATTATTATTATTATCATTATCATTATCATTATCATTATCATTATCATTATCATTATCATTATCATTATCATTATCATTATCATTATCATTATCATCATCATCATCATCATCATCATCATCATCATCATCATCATCATCATCATCATCATCATCATCATCATCATCATCATCATCATCATCATCATCATCATCATCATCATCATCATCATCATCATTATCATTATCATTATCATTAATTATTATCATTATCATTATCATTATTATTATTATCATTATCATTATCATTATTATTATTATTATTATTATTATTATTATTATTATTATTATTATTATTATTATTATTATTATTATTATTATTATTATTATTATTATTATTATTATTATTATTATTATTATTATTATTATTATTATTATTATTATTATTATTATTATTATTATTATTATTATTATTATTATTATTATTGTTATTGTCATTATTGTTATTGTTATTGTTATTCTTATAATTATTATTATTATTATTATTATTATTATTATTATTATTATTATTATTATTATTATTATTATTATTATTAATATTATTATTATTATTATTTTTATTATTATTATTAACATCATCATCATTACTATTTTGCACCTGACCATTATAGAATTTCAAGGAACTCCCACATCGACCGGCTCTTAAAAGTTTTGACTAAAGCTTAAGCCTTTCCCATGCCCACTGTACGTACAAGAAATTTAAAATAAGTGCATTTATAATGTTTATCTGGATTATCGTGTAGGAAATAAAAGAACATCCCCGGGAGTGGCTCCTGTAGTTGTCCCCGGTGAAGGTCGGTTCCAAGATGCGCTCAGCCTCAGGTTACTTCTAACATGGTTCTGAATCAATTATGAATTATTTGAGTATGTGCAGTTGGTAACTGGCGCTCCAAAGTGATAAAAGTCAGTTCCAAACTGGTTCTCAATTTCGATGTGCTGTTCCAACATATTTGGGATAACTCAGGACAGTTCAGAGCTAACAAAACCGGTTCTTGGTTCAGTAGGAACTGAAAATTCTGGACAAGCGCAAATCGTACAGCCTAATGCACACTTTCAAATTATTTACATTCCATTGGAACATGTGCTAAAAATATCAAAAATCTATTGCCTTCCAGAATTAAGTAGCTGGAGGTTGAATGCAAGAAATTAAACTGTATCTAGAGAAATTATATTTTACTCAATAAAGGAATGCAAAGGCTAGTGTTTCATAAAATAATTTATTAATCAGATGTTACTATCACGTTTCACAAATATTCAATGTAGTTGTCGTTTCATCTTGAAATTTAGATGCTTTAAATAATTGTTAGCATGTGAAGCCGTGTAGTATCTATAAGTGAATAAATCAATGAATGTGAATGTGAATGAAACAAATTAGGAAATTTTATACAATGAGAACGGAAAGTATCCGTACACTGCATAGCCTTCGATAAAAAAAAATTCTGAAGAATTTTTAAATTATATAGTGACATTGGTATGGCAGATGGCAGCTTCAATAAGATTGTACCTATTTATTAAAATAAAATAGAAAGAAGTTTTAAAAATAGTATCACTTCTATAAAATCGAAACTAATTGGTGAATTTTTCATGTACAAAAAATATTCGTACACAACAGTAAACCACATTAAAAATAGTGGTATCGTCACATGCTACTCGTAGAGTAGACTGCGTTGGTCTCACAGCAAGTAACCTGCAGTCACCATACTGTCATCAAGCACAATGTGTCACGGAAATTAAGTTAAAGAAGGAAAGAAGGAATGAAACGACTGTTGAAGAGAGGAAAATTACAATAGGACTGCACAATAATATCAAAACCCTCTCCGACATAATGCAGATAGTGGGAGATCACGGTCAACCATATAAAGCATCACTAATGGGGTAGGAGCCGTCCTAAAGAAACTAGAAGTGGTCCAAGTCATCATGGCTAGAGATGAAAGCAGTGTTCTTTGCAGCATTCGATTGCTCCCCAGCTTGCTACTGAGTTGTAGAGGGCACTTCAGCGATATCCATATTAACGCTGGTATAATGGATCCCAGGAAGTGTACGGGCATTCTAAAGCAAGAATGGAGTACCAGAGTTGAGAAAACGAGCGTCCAAAAAGTGTAGGTGTTTATGCCCTAAGCATATTACGCTTAATCCGCAACTATGGTGTTTTATAACATTTCTGGGCAACTTCATGTGATTTCAAGAAGGAGACACTGAAAACGGCTCTTGCTGAAGAATGGGACAATACACTAATCACAGAAATTAAAGAACTAGTACAAAGTTTACCAAGTAGATTAGAGGCTATAATTAAAGCGTAAGACTAGCTAACGGAATACTGAATGTCAAAATTTTTCTAATAATGTGCACTACTTTTGGAGTGTACTATTATTTTTGTGCCTCAGAAAAGTGCATTTTGGTTTTACTTTTATAAAAGCGACATATTTTTTATAAATTATGTTTGTTTTCGTATATAAAATAAAATGTTAACTGAAGTTGTCGTCCGTCGGTCCAATGAATATTGTTATTTCCTTTCAATATTCTTCAGAATATCTATTTTGTTTAAAGATTTAGTGATGTATACTTTTTGTGCTCACTTTAAGCCTCTCTATATTCAGCCGGCGGAAGCAAGAAACTCTTGAAATAATGGTTCAAGCAGAGTTCCAGCTTTCAACGCACATCCTGGTGGAAAGCTAAAAAGTCAATTAGTCCGAATAGAGTGAGCTCGCTGACGCCCGTCATCCCCATCTTGCATTCGTCTGTGGCCTTTGCCATAGCTGGAGGACGCAGCGGTATAGGAGAGACGTCCTATAAATTATATATTCGGATAAACTTTCTAAGAATAGTTTGAATAATTGTTAGAGAAAGTCATATAAATGTAACAGATAGTTTTAATGGTCTCTTAGATCCCCTAAATTTAAAAAAGCCTGTAAATTTTGGATAGTAAGAGAAGTACCAATATGTATTTGAGCTGAAAGGAAAAGCTGTTGTAAAAATTGCCATTGAAGAATTTTTCTTGGCAATCTCTGTTTTCGAAATATTTTTGTAACTTTCTAAGTTCAAAATTTATTTCTGTGGGAGCATATAATAAATAGCAAGCATATCATATGCTTGAGTTAAGCGAGGCGTAGTTTACGCAATTAATAATCTGTGACAATTGTGGATATAGGCATTCCCTTAATTTGCCGTAGCCTGTCCTGTCTCTACATGCAAAGCTCCATCAGCTTCTTTTCAACTGATTTTTCTGGTGGACTCACGCGAAAGATCCTTTAGGGATATATTACTTGGCTATGCATGCTGTAAAAGGTTTGTAAAATCGGCTGGAAACCCACAATACACTTTCAGCAAACGAGTTTGCTGAATGCATATGTTTTTGATTTGTACTTTAGTGCCGGGTACTTTGCGGCACTTAGACTGCTTTTCCTCTAAATTTTCTGCTTCCAGCTACCTAAAAATATCGAGTAAACGCTTGGTAAGCGAAAAAAGTACACTTGTAACGGAATTGCCGTTTGAAGTGTGACATATTCCTCAAAAAAGTAAAGGGCGGCTCACTCGCCCAAGTTAGTCAAACTGAGCGCTTCTTTCATTCACATTAACGGAAGCACACAAGCGAAGCCCAAAGGCTAACCAATAGAGAATCCAATCTCAGGCACTGCCACTCCATCCCAAACTGAAAAGGTCTGTTTAACACTGTGGAACTGGTGACTTAATCCTGTGGAGGCTTAAGGATTGGTTGTTCTTTAGGATGGTTTGTAATTATGTATGTAATATTTGTAGCACTCCATTAGATTGTAAAGAGAATAAGAAAACAATGAAATGTTTTGATTATCAAGTTGGAAACGAGAATCACTGATAGGGCTGTCGTATCGAACCTCGGCTATTCACATGATAGACGCAAACACAATTATTCACTACGAGAGGAGTAAGCAAGTTGGTGCATTAAATAATTATAAACCTTACCTAGAATGAAAGTGATAGATGAAAATGTGTAGGTATCGCCATTTGAATTCGATCAAACGTTGAATTAGCAAATCTGCTACATTTCCTGTATCCCAAGCGTTCTGCAATGTTTAGTAAAAATAAGGAAGTACATATCACGAATATTTCCGAAAAACTTCAGGTTTATAGGGAATGATAGTTTGGCAATATCCTACACATAGCTGCATAACACGCAGTTATGGTAATATACATTGCTAACTAGGCATTACGTTATCCGGTAGTTAAACAATGTTGGGCGTTTTTAGAGTAAACTGATATTGAAACACAAGCTGTAATACAAGAAGATTGATGTTTTCTATTGATAAATTTAATTATTCCCAACATAAGAATTCTGACATAAATGTGCCATAAATTACACTTTGTGCTACATGACCACATCAATATGTCTATATTTTAGATAATATATTTAATGTATAATGTTATGCTCCATTCTCGACCACAAAGCAGTATGAGTGATAAATTAGCAATTCATGCATATCAATATATGTAGTGACACGAGTAATAAGTTCCGTTTCATAAATTGCAGCTGTATGTTTGCTTCCATATATCCATTGTTTAGTAACATCATCATTTCTGAAAAGTTGTGTTTTTATTTTCTTCTGTGCTGTACATTAATCCGTGTAAATTAATTATATAATTTAATTTGAGATTTTTGTATGCTAAAATTGCTTTCTCTACAGTGCACTTCCAATACATAGGTGTTTCTTTCTTTCTCTGTTTACCCTTCTCATATAGAGGACGTACCCCCTTCAGGATTTACATATGGATGGCTGGTGTCAGTCTCCCATCGAGTAGAAGCGAAACTCTGGACCAGAGAAAGTAACCAAGATGAGTGATCAGCCCAACCTCTTAAGAGAAAGAGAGAGAGGGGGGGAAGGAGATGAATGGAAATGAAAGTAAAACGGATAAAAGCAAAGTTATTAATTGTATCAGTTGGTGAAAATAAAGCTTGGGGGGGAATCAGAGAAAATAGGTCCAGATGGCACTATATCCATCACAAATTCCGCATACGGTCTCAGAGATCTTGGGAGAGGTGAGAGCTACAACTCGGCCCTCGGACACGTCGTCTCATATGGGCAAAGGAGTAGGGTAAAGGGAAGTATTTTCGTGATATAGGCATTTTCGTGATACTTTTTCGAAAGGATGTCACAGAGAAACCAGTTGGTGTTAACTCGTCTTTCACTGTTTGTAGTTGACATATTTGTTCCTAGATATCAGGCAGGTGCGTTAATACCAACTGTTAACTTTGTGCATGTAGCCAAATCCGTATTGTTTTAATATAGTTTCTATAAACACTTAAGGATACCAAAAATATATGAGAAATTATACAGCTAATATTTATAAAAGTCGTATGAGTGCAGTATATCGACATTTTCTTCTATTAAAATTAGAGTAGTTTTCTCAGAATCACGTAAATATGCTTGTGGGCGTCTAGACTTCTAAGTTTGAATTTATTTCCAAACAAAACGTTTCAAAGAAACAAAAATATTTGTTTTATAGAATTACAGTAAGGGAAAAATTAAGAGAGATTTTTAAGGCCGCCGTTTTTGAAATGCAATGCTTTTATGTACATAAGTTTAATCCCATTTCAGATAATCACAAAAATCAGATTATAAACAGTTTTAAACTGTGAATTCCTCATAATACCGTAAAATGCTGGAAACGTACTTATTAGCTTTAAATCTATTACTGCATAACCCAATAAAATGGAGGTAGATGTAATATTCTTGAAGCAGAATCCGCCCATATTGTGCAAACACTACCTGTTATTTTAAAGTTGCTGGCTGAGTGCGCCGAGCATGGTGGCTGGAGACAAATGAATTAGTTCAGCCAGAGCCAAGCTTTTGATAAGATTAAAGGTAGTGTATTCAAATGAAGCAACATATGCACTGAAGTGAAACAATTACTTCGGCTATTAAACTAGAGTATGTCAATCAAATAACATGACCATTTATCGATTTGCACATTGCACTATACATAGCCGCTGTAATCTACTTAATGTCAGACTGTGTACGCTCAGTGTTTTCATTTTCCCTCCTGCTGTGGTGGCAGTTGTAGCCATTTAATTTCGCTTCTGACATGTTTATTGCATCCTCTCTGCGGCACGTTGTTCATTTAAAACATTGTGTAAGATTCCGCACCAAAAATTACTACAGAAACCTTTCGATGATTTTACTATAAGCCGTAGGTTGTGAAATGATTTCGGCGACATGGAGGCTTTAGCCGAACATAAAATTTTTAAACTATCATATAACTTCCGTGATATCCATTTATACCTCCCCTGCCTATAGTGAGTTGAGATACATAAATTTCACTGGAAATACTCGAGTGTGAAGGGATGTATAAAGAGACCTAACAGTGAATGAAGGGTTTAGAAAAAAAGGTTGAAAATGTTTAATATAAATAAAGGGTGAAAATATTTCAAACATGGGTGCAAAGATCATTTTTGAAGAATGCCAGATAATAGACTTACTAAACAAGTAATGCAATGTTATCCTAAAAGAAGGAAATCGGTGGGCGTACCCAGGAAACGATGGTTGGAGGACCTGACGAAACAGTTACTTGATTGCCCATATTCATTTTGAAGTCTTCCGAATTCAAAGAGAACATTTTAAAGTAAATTCGCGTTCGTCCGTGTATGTGAACAGTACAAATCTAAAGAGATAATTTGAAAAAATCTTGATCTTCGTATTTAAAGTCAATAGCTGCCACGAACCTGGGAGCAAGATATTAAACAAAATCATCCCTGCAGCTACGTTTATATGGAACACCTTTGTTGTTTATTTTCTCAAAACTGGATATGACGATTTTGGTTAAGGTCTATATACCTATAGCCATGAAATAAAGTGTACATACATACACTCCTGGAAATTGAAATAAGAACACCGTGAATTCATTGCTCCAGGAAGGGGAAACTTTATTGACACATTCCTGGGGTCAGATACATCACATGATCACACTGAGAGCACCATAGGCTCATAGACACAGGCAACAGAGCATACACAATGTCGGCATTAGTACCGTGTATATCCACCTTTCGCAGCAATGCCGGCTGCTATTCTCCCATGGAGACGATCGTAGAGATGATGGATGTACTCCTGTGGAACGGCTTGCCATGCCATTTCCAGCTGGCGCCTCAGTTGGACCAGCGTTCGTGCTGGACGTACAGACCGCGTGAGACAACGTTTCATCCGGTCCCAAACATGCTCAATGGGGGACAGATCCGGAGATCTTGCTGGCCAGGGTAGTTGACTTACACCTTCTAGAGCACGTTGGGTGGCACGGGATACACGCGGACGTGCATTGTCCTGTTGGAAGAGCAACTTCCCTTTCCGGTCTAGGAATGGTAGAACGATGGGTTCGATGACGGTTTGGAGGTACCGTGCACTATTCAGTGTCCCCTCGATGATCACCAGAGGTGTACGGCCAGTGTAGGAGATCGCTCCCCACAACATGATGCCGGGTGTTGGCCCTGTGTGCCTCGGTCGTATGCAGTCCTGATTGTGGCGCTCACCTACACGGCGCCAAACACGCATACGACCATCATTGGCCCCAAGGCAGAAGCGACTCTCATCGCTGAAGACGACACGTCTCCATTCGTCCCTCCATACACGCCTGTCGCGACACCACTAGAGGCGGGCTGCACGATGTTGGGGCGTGAGCGGAAGACGGCCTAACGGTGCGCGGGACCGTAGCCCAGCTTCATGGAGACGGTTGCGAATGGTCCTCGACGATACCCCAGGAGCAACAGTGTCCCTAATTTGTTGGGAAGTGGCGGTGCGGTCCCCTACTGCACTGCGTAGGATCCGACGGTCTTGGCGTGCATCCGTGCGTCGCTGCGGTCCGGTTCCAGGTCGACGGGCACGTGCACCATCCGCCGACCACTGGCGATAACATCGATGTACTGTGGAGACCTTACGCCACCCGTGTTGAGCACTTCGGCGGTACGTCCACCCGGCTTCCCGCATGCTCACTATACGCCCTCGCTCAGTCCGTCAACTGCACATACGGTTCACATCCACGCTGTCGCGGCATGCTACCAGTGTTAAAGACTGCGATGGAGCTCCACATGCCACGGCAAACTGGCTGACACTGACGGCGGCGGTGCCCAAACGCTGCGCAGCTAGTGCCATTCGACTGCCAAAACAGCGGTTCCTGGTGTGTCCGCTGTGCCGTGCGTGTGATCATTGCTTGTACAGCTCTCTCGCATTGTCCGGAGCAAGTATGGGAGGTCTGACACACCGGCGTCAATGTGTTCTTATTTCCATTTCCAGGAGTGTATATCTTAAATTGCAGGAGGTTGTCTAGTCCTGTATTCATTGATTTTTATAATTTTGTGTAACTAGAATCCATGACATAAAAATTGGAACTGGCAAAACGTGGAAGTTATTGAAGAAACATAATATTTATCAATTTTTTTTCTTGGAGATAGTGCTTCTAAAACATGTCATGTCTTATGTTTACATACTTCTCAAGTGTTTGTATCTTCTAATTGACATATTTTGCAATTACATCTTTGTTTTTCTACTCATTTCTACGCTTTGCGAGATTTAAGTGATCTCTGACCTACCTATCGGGTGGAACATTTTAATTAAATGTTTTCCTTTCAGGATGTAAATAAATAAACAACTAGTTTGTTAAAAACGCTGTTAGTCGTCAGGATTTCAGCACCATCTGTGTGCCGGAATCCTTATATGTACATACCAGTAAATCTATTGATATTGTGCTGTCGCTTTTAAGTATACTTTAAAAAAATCATCGGTCTGGGCCACTTTTGAAGCAGCAACTGTAAAATCAGTAAGCCAGTGCCGTTCCTAGTCAACTAAACCGAATATTAGAAGGTATATCCAAATACACATGACTGAACGATCGGCAGGCAAACTAAGCATCTCGATCTGTAGGAGACCTTTTTATGTCCATACCTCAGACGGGTGCACCCATGAGGGAGAGGAATGAAGGATATGGAGGTTGACCAGAGCTAAGAGTCACCACAGGACAGACAACGGGGTTCCAAATTTAATTGGTATAACAAGCTCGCCTAGCCCCTGCAGGCTTACACATCCCATGGGGTACCGGGGATTGGGAGACTGACCTCGTCCCGGAGAACGGAAAGTTACAAAGAGCCATGCTTTTTCCTTAGTATGTAACGCCGTCACACCTGCCGACACCTGCATATGGAGGGCGAAACGAAATAATAAAAGGTAAGAGAGACGAAGGGAATTGTTTGGATGTAAGTATCCTCCCCATCATTCATTTGGGGAAATCCCCGAAAAAAAAAAACGCCTGGTCCATGATAATCGGACGCTGGGATCAAACTTCGACATCCCAAGTCCTTTTTCTCGATGAATAGGAGTAAGCAAAGGTATCATGTTGCTTACTCCGAGTAAGCTAAACATTAACATTTCCTAGTCCTGGAAGCTAGGTTGAATGGGTCACAATTGCATAAGTTTTGCTTCAGAACAGCATAACCATGTTGATTTTATTATTATTATTATTATTATTATTATTATTATTATTATTATTATTATTATTATTATTATTATTATTATTATTATTATTATTATTATTATTATTATTATTATTATTATTATTATTATTATTATTATTATTATTATTATTATTATTATTATTATTATTATTATTATTATTATTATTATTATTATTATTATTATTATTATTATTATTATTATTATTATTATTATTATTATTATTATTATTATTATTATTATTATTATTATTATTATTATTATTATTATTATTATTATTATTATTATTATTATTATTATTATTATTATTATTATTATTATTATTATTATTATTATTATTATTATTATTATTATTATTATTATTATTATTATTATTATTATTAATCATCATCATCGTCATTACTTACCGAAGATAAGTAAAACACAAAGAAGAGGCAGGTCGAAAAAGCAGAGCGCTGTAGTTGAAGTGTCAATGTACATGCGGTGTTATCCTTGTAAGATGCTGGTGGAAGTGCTATTGTACAGAGAAGCTTCTAATCCTGCAGAAGCTGCACGAGAACAATAACGTAGTTGAATTACGTGGCCCTGACGCATATTATTTGTTGTGAGAGTTTGCATTATTTTCCCGAGGTTTATGGTTCCATAAATAATGAGCTGCGTTAATGCACGCATGCATACACCACTTGCTTCAAGCATAGTTCTCAGTTGATTTCTGGTATTCCTGGAAGCTGTGATATAACCGTTTTGAACTTGTTTTAATTTTTCTAATGTTATAAGAAATGTATACATTCACCGATATTCATATTTTCCATTAAAAAGCACTGTTCCTCCGAATGGACATTGCTGTAAAGTAATTCTAAAATGTTAAATTGAGCGTCTATAGGAAGATTTACAATTTGATGCTTCGAAATTACAATTTGGTTCTTGTAATATTAACATGACAGGATATGTGTTAGCAGTATTTTTGTGAATAATTTAGTACTTTAATTTTTCAGCTTAGTTATTAAAGTGAATAAGATATATAGTATGCTTGTCACCAAATTACTCTTGATTTCGTACTTTATTTAAAAGGACTAATTTTTATATAGGTAATTTTGACCAATTCTGTAAAGTCATGTTTCAGTATCTAAGAAAATTGATGAACTACCGTTCAACCCTTAAGAACTTCCCGCTGCCCTTATTTCGAATTTCGGTTTTTGTACATTGATATTGTATAATCCAAAGGAAAATATATACCCTGCCTTAAAGCTTCAAATTCTAAAATACAGTAAATGTTCAATCTCGCATAGAAAAATGTGTAAGGCTTAGCAAATCATCTCAAAATATTCTACAGTTATATGTACCTACTATAGAACCTGCAAAAGTAAGAACCATCTTACTGCTTCCAAACACTAATCATACTTTTTTCCTACACCTTTTAGACAAACCTGTAATCCGAGGTCAGTCAGAGTAGAATTTTTACTGTTATGGAATACCTTACGACTTCTTAAAGCTACTCCTACTTATTTTTCAACCTCTTTTGTAAAACTTTGTACTATATGACTAATCGTAATAGAGCTTCGATATATTATGTGGCGGATTATTGTGAAATGATAGCTTATCCAGGACTTACTTAAACCCTATTCTTTATCTTTAGCAACTATTAATTTATATTTATTTATTGAAATGGCAGCTCCCTATTTATAGTGTCAAGGATATTGTAAAATAGACACATTGTAAATGAATTTTCCACTTCAAATACCTTAAATTGAAATGTCACTAAAAAGTTTAACATGTTTTATTTAACGGGCATATTATACTTAACTTTTTTTCTCAGGATAAAATTCTGCACTTAAATAGGGGCACACCAATAGTTTTCTTATTTTCAGACCGTTTTTCAACTCCATTCTTTCTGCGATAACAATGAGAGTAAGGAAAGCAATAGTTCTCACTTGTGTGTTTTGGAGTAGGTACTGCAGTCATTCTCAATATACAAGAGCCTCAAAATTATGGATTACCTAAGAAGATGTCTACATTATCCACCATAAAATGACTTGCACTTTTATCTCAAAGTGTATTTTTTCGATATTGCAATAACCTATTGTTACTACTTGTGTTTCATCTAAAGATTTTGTTACAAAAGCTTTACGTTACAACGTATGATTGAGATAACTGCGGTATTGACACGCTCGTTTCACGTCTACCAATTTTTGCTTTACTAATGGGAAGGTAAGATATGCTGAATCTGAAGTGATCTCTAAGCGTGATAAGGGAATTATTACTCCAGCGCGGCATGTAACATAACAGTTTAGAGCGCACGAAATTATTTTCTACAGCCCTAGTAAGTGAGCCAATCCATTTAAATATGCATCAAACTTCACTCCAATGCTCGGGATGCAAAACATGCTTGTTATTTAGTCGTTAACAGAACTGGTAACATTTTGCATGTAAAGAGAACCTGATATGTTGGTTCCAAGCGAAACATGACACCAAATACAAAAGAGTAGTGCGTTCGGAAAGATTACGGTTCATTTGCATCATTCCGTGTGTCCGCGTCGACAGAGAAATTAGCATCGTATGACTAAGAAGAAACTTGGCAGCATTTTACAAAGAAGTTTACACTTTCTAGCTATGGAGTTTATTGCAAAAAGTTTGTGGCAGTCCCGCCCCCTTCCTTGATCCGAAACGAAGTGTAAACCTAATGACCCGTTGCGAGGTGATGCAGCTAAATTTAACCACACACTTCAGCCCATTTAGCTTCAGGAAGTGCTAAATCCCATTAATGCTGGAATTTAGGAAATAGAATTCAAAGTGGCATCTTATTCTTTATTATTACTGGATTTCTGTATTACAAATGTTTTAAACAAGTTTTATACTCCTTTTTCTCTCCGTCTCTTTCTTCGTCCAAATTGTTATAAATGTGTTGGGTGTCTTTCTCTTGGAACATTTTCATCTACATTTCATTTTCAAGTGAGAAATAATCGGTTGAGACACATTCGGATAAAAAGCAAATTATATTACAAAATTACGGTTGTGACAAACAGAGATTATCTACGAGGGCCGTTTTTTTCAACCTCCGATAGGCTATAAATAAAACACAAGTTCATATAAAACAATAATTTTATTACCAAAAGAATAGTACACTTATGATTACTTTTTGACATAATCACCGAAGAGATTGAGACATTTGTCATATCTGTGGACAAGCTTTTCAATTCCCTCTTCAAAGAAAGTTGCCGCCAGTGAATTCAAGTAGTCCTTGACGTTCGTTTGAAGGTCCTCATTGGTTTGAAATCGCTTCCCACCAAGCCACGTCTTCAGTTGAGGAAAAAGGTGAAAGTCACTGGGTGCTAAGTCAGGACTGTATGGCGGATGATTTGCGTCCTTGACCCCCTTCATCATGCACATCATTACGACCATCTTTAAACTTTCGACACCATTCACGAACAACACCATCACTCATGAAGTTTTCGCCATACACACGACTCATCCTCCGATGGATTTCTGCAGCACCATGGCCTTCAGCCTCTAGAAAACGAATTACACTTCGCAATTCGCACTTGGCGGGAGCATCAATAATGGCGGCCATGTTTACGTGGCTGTAGCACAACGCCGACTGACGACTGAATGTCAACAATGGCGGAGTGTGTAGTGCGAGAGCTGCGCAGTCGCCGACAGCGCATACCCGCTTTCTGCTGCCCGCGTAGCGTCGGCATGTAGCGATCGGAGGTTGAAAAAAAACAGCCCTCGTATATTTCAAGAAAATCTAGCGATGTTTTTGCATTGATTCAGCATATTTTATTTTCTCTACCACTTACCCAGACGTAGAGAAGGTATTCAAATCTTCCAACAACAACAAAATTGATATAGAGATTACAATGCTAACGAGTATTTTTGAAAAAGGTTTGCATGTGTGCTATTTTCATTTTTTGTATATGTAGAGAGATAGAGAGAGAAATAGAGAGAGAGAGAAGCATAATAACCGAAAAAATCAAACATCGAATAAATTTAAGACTGAATTTAAATTTAGTTACCTTGAAGAAATGTTATATGAAGCTTTTCAGGAAATTTCCTCGCCCCGGGACATTCTTTTCACTTAAAGCACACTGCTACTTTTTATATTCTCAAAAATGATATGAGAATTTCCGTTTTATTTTACATGGTACTCGAAATGAATTTGTATAGCTTATAAACCATAAATGATAGCAAAATCTTACTACAAAAAGTGTATATCTGTTTCAGCTACAAAGTTTACCTGAAATAATCGTTTATAGCATCAGCCATTTGTGAGATATTGATTGTCTGTGGTTTGAATTCGTCAATACTACCTCAGTTTTTAGGTAGTCATATTTCAGTTGTTTTCTAAAGACCTAAAGTTGTTTTCTAAAGTTTCCTCTTATCACCTTGTATCTAAAACGGTATGTGTCATGAAACTTTTCTGCTTAATTTTCTCTTCCCTAATATAAAGTAAATTTAGAATAAGCTGTTGTAAGAATATTTGGTTCTGATTGTCCATTTTGAAATAGTTCTTCCGTAGTTTACTCTTGCTGTAACTTACTGACTGCGTGCGTTGCAGAGGTTGCAACGTGTCGAAAAAGTTGCCTAGCTCCCACGGCGTAACAACCACCTATCATATTCACCATAGCACTCTCTGTCAAACAACCGAGTTCAACCACCACCATGATTACAGCATTGTGTAGGCCTGGGTTAGTAGGTACATTTAAACTCTTTACTCGATGGACGCACTATCGCAAGTTTTATTAGCCACTATCATTTGTTCAGAGTTTAAAGTTTGGAAAGTATGTCAGTTTTAAGGTTTAGTTTTTCTTCCAAAAATGTTTACTATACAAAACAGTAAAGTTATCTGCTATTTTGTTCTAGACTGCCCTGTCACTTTGCTATTAAACAAAGCTAATGCTTCAGAAAAGCCAACCATCTATTGTACGCATTAACATTTGAAGACTATAGGATCACAAGTCAGCGTGAATGTAAGAGTATAGTGAAAGTGACAATTGTATGTTTAACCAGCATGAAACATGCCGTTTACCTGTTTTCTTCTTCTTTTTAAAATCACAGACTTTGTATGTATACAATATATGTTATGATTAACCATGATTAACCATTAACTATAATTAACTCTTTCGATAGTAAGTGATGAACTGCCAGGCCTTCATTTTTGTAATACTTGGATTGTGCCAGTCCCTCCTCGACATGGGTGCTTCTGTAGTCGCAAAAAATTGAAACTAAAAACGTTATCATGAAAACAAAAATAGGCATAGAAAAATTGGAAAAGAAGGTTGTAAAAATCAAGAAACAGAATAGTAGGATTCCATAAATTCAATACATATTCTTTGGCTGGTTCTGTATTATTATGTCATGTCAAAGTATGCTTGTATATAGTAAATTAATAAAGTAGTTTACCTAGTTCTGTGCTTTTTATTTCTGATATTGCGTACTGTGAACCTTCTGTAGCGCCTATTTTCTAGCAATTTTTAAGTTCTTTAATGCTTTTTGCTTGTAATTATGAGAAATATGTACTTTCACGAGCCTTGCCATTGAATTGCATATTAATATAAGTAGGCCTAATTAATCGGCGATCAAAATGGATACCCAAGTATAGTTTATTTTCTAATTAGATTGGTATTGTAACTAAGGTGTTCATAGCAGTAAAGCAAAACCGAATTCTATCACGTGATTTACTCCATGCGCGGAGGTTATTCTTTCTCTATTTGGCAGGCGCATTCTATATTGGCTGGGTTAGAATTCGTGTAGGGATCGAATATTTATCTTAAAGCAGTATACTTAACTTTTGTGGCACAAGTGACACAGAACAATGCTGTTTCGTTTCTCAATTAAAAAAGATCAAAGTTATCACTGTTGGAGATAGACGGAGCTCAAACTTTTGCATACGGAAGCTAAAGGAATAGGATTAGATTGTAATATAAACCCTGATCTCTGCTTGACTGTTCAGTGTGATGACTCCTTCTATTAAAAGTGAAATCCGCCAATCAAATCTCAAGCATCTTTAGTGGAGTGGGAGCAAACTGAAAAATCCAATACCATTGCCGAGATTTGAACCACGGATCTCCTGCTTTCCGTCCAGTCACTCTTGTGTATGTGTGTCTCTGTGTGTTAATGTGTCCAAGTCCAAGTCGAATACTGACAGGCTGTTAACAGCCAGAAGGTTTTTCACTGCAAACCCACCCAGGTTTTGGGTCTGACCGCAGGTTGATAATTTAGATGGTTACAGGATGATGTGGGATTATTTTGTTCAGGAAATTTTATGAGGTAGCTTTTTGCTCCTCTTTAATTTTGTACAGGATGCCAAACAGCTTTTTTGTTTACACCCAGGTTTTTTATTTTACTATAAAGTGGGGTAAATTTTGTAGCCAAACAGCTCGTTTGGATATTTTGAAATTCAACTTATGCTGCTGTATGGATTAGTATGGATTAGCTGCTGTATTAATGTTAATTCGTTAGCATTCAAACATAGCTGTATTATGACAAAGTGAATATTAGTCATTGCTAGTGGCAGCATTTGAGGAGTGATGGACCTGATTTCACATCCCGCGAAGAATTTGTACAGCACTCTATTCTAACCAAAATGCAATTCGGAGTTTACGTTGAACATTAGCGTTGCCCTCCCCCAGTTTGAAAATCCACAATTACCTGAAAGTCTGAATAAATGCATCTGCACTGATACTACTGTACTGAAATGAATAGCACCTTAATACAGAATGTCAAAATATGTAAGGGGTGTGTCAAAAAAAGGCAAAATAACTCCCGAAGAAACGTGAACGAGTACATATTTAATAATACACATCAAAGCCGACCTAAAATACACAAACTCGTTAGAAGGAAAGGCTGTTAGTACATGATATCATCGCAACTCTGGATCCCTGGCCTTTGCACGGGAGAACGATAAAATCAGAGACCCGGTGGATTGCATTACCGAACATTGTGGTTGTGATTTCCATGAAAGCGCCTGTATTCGACACAAGTGTATAATCGATAGGACAGGGGTGCAAGCCCTGCAATAATTTTTATACAGACACTGGCACTGTATATGTGAGGGGAGGGAATAAAAATGTCATGCTGATAATACAGGTTTATGTAGAGGGAATCTTTTTCCTCCCCAAAATGTGCTAGTTGAATACATAACTCCCAACAGATCTACGTGATAAACTATATATTCACACAGTTATATTCAATAACATAAATTTGAGCCAGAGGTCCCAATTATTGCTTTTGTAATAACTTAATTGCAGGAAATATGTATGTACATTTTGCGATCACATAAAGGCAGCTAATGCAAACCGAGTGGACATTGTGACATTTAGAAATATTCTCGTTACTTACTTTTAGATTGAGACAAGGTAATTGCTTAATTTTTCATCGGAATAATATATCGAAAGCTTTAATCCGATTGAGAAATCGAATGGGTTAATTTACATTACTTTCTCTAACAAATATAGCTTATTTTTCACCTGGGATTGCGCCAAATCTAATTTCTCTTACTTCATATTAATGAAGATAGTTATAGATATACCTTCATTTTTCTCCCACGCGGGAAAAGGGAGAGTGACGTAACTGGCAATAATTGCACCCACTATGTTCTGCACATCTTTTTCATTGCCTTGCTAGATTATAACACGGTTAATAGTTATATAGTTATTTTTCCGAGACCATTACTTAATAGAATATTGCTACAGAAGCCTCTCTGATTCAAGAAATTTGTATTATAGATAGTAACGAGGGTTCCCTCTTAAAATATTCACGTTCATCCTATCAGGTATTTTAAAACTTGCTCGATAAATTCCATGATAATTACAAGTTTTTTTTTTCATTAGTTAACGAATTTGTAGATGACTGTAAATAAATCCCGGGAGACACATTTTACTACAATTAAGTTGGTGACATACTTTCGGAATAGCGTATAGCAGCTCCGCAGCGACGCTTCACCCTAGGAACGTCCTGATGAAAAGGGTCTCTCTCTTCGTAATTGGGCTGGACCGGACATACGGCGATTTGCTCCTGAAATTTCTGTCTCACCGGTCCTCGCTCTTCTCTTCCCATATTTCCCCCTTCTTCCAGCACGTCCTTTCTCCACGTGTGCAACTTCAGACTCTATCGAGCTTTTTAAAACGCTACCTCTTCCTCTGTCTGCACTCATTTTGCTTTATGTCATCTAAGAATGTGGAATGTAAACTCGTGTGTGTCTTATGCATTCCCATAGAAATGTTAATTATTCATTAACATGTCTTTCTGGCCACTCTCTGGCCAGCGGTGTTGTTTTTCTCATTTGTTTCTCTCATTCTCTCACCTGTTAACGACCCTTAGGGCATTTCACTTCACACGTTTCATTTGTTATTTATCTTTTTTGGTCTCATTCCATTTAAGTGTAAGTGTTCTTAACATTAATTTCGATATGAGTTATGAACTCTTTAAACAAATCACATCCTTTTTCACGATAAACTAATGGTTTAATTGCCATAGGCGATTTGCACCAAGTTATTTTAAATATATAACTGAAGTTGACTTATTTCAGTAGCGTGTGTGGAAATACATTATATTTCACAGTACTAAAGTGGAGCCTTTTACTTGACTATTATTTGCCTTGTTACAGATTTACCAAAACTTCAATACCGGAATGTTTCAGATTAAAAATTGTATGATACCTGCTTCATTCTAACATAAACGTACATATTACAGAACCATATAGTATCTATGTCAATCGTGTGTTTATGACATTCAATCAGGGAGGAGGGATAGTTTAAGGAATAAAATTTATTTTTTTTAACTGTCAGAGCTGCTGGACCCAAACTTCTAGAAACTAAAGCAGCACGAAATTCATATTTTTCGTTATTATAATAAGAATTGTGCATCTGTCTACATATTTAATACATATTTCAGTATTTAAGCTCTTGGTGAAATGGTGCCCAAATGAGTCCAGGGTCCATAGAGCTTGGAGTTACCTGACATTCTTCCTTCAGCTTAAGGAAAAGTCCCGGAAAAAGCCTTATCCATGTAACTCGCCCTGACCGAGATTCGAACTCGGGACCTCTTGAACGTGAGGCAGACATGCTATTAATCTCTATGAGTAATATCTACATACGACATGTATGCCTATATCTATACATATACATATCTATATATGTGATAACTTGCAAAGTAAAACAACTAAAACAACTTGAAAATAAATGTAATAATTTAGAATATGAATTAATGAAACGATGTGTTTCTTAACGTTAGAGACGAAACCTTTTTGGACAACTCATCTCATACTTTAAAGATACTGGCAAATGAGCCAGCACTGCTGCAAATTCCATTTGTTTATAAATAGAACTGTCTACCCAAACACCTGCAGTAATTATTATTTGGTGAAAAAAGGCGTTAAAGAACAAGCTTTTTATATGTCCGTTTTAATATTCTTCGCATTTATTAGCGATGCACGTACTTTCAGTATGAAGCTTTACAATTCAACCCAAGATAATGGTAGTCTCAGTTTTATGAAAGGAAAGATAGTGTGGTGGTAGAGCCTATCGTTGCAGATTTGAGAAAAGGGGATATCTATGTAATAGGCTCTCCATAAACAGATTTTCAAAATGTTGACTGCTTCTGGAAATGGAGCTACTGCACTCAGTGCAGAAGGATGTTTGTCAGACAGGGTTTTCCTTGGTTGCAGCTCCAACACTTGCAAGGAATCCTTGCATTTAGAAAAAATTTATGAATTAAGAACTACTTCCAATTCGTTTATCTCAAGGTATAATTACAAATTATAGGAAATCTCTACACTTACATTTGTTGCCTGTAATAAGATTTACACACTTCTAGGTGCATAATTAAGGTAAAGCTTAGATGCAGCATGGATTACATTGAATATTATTTTATTTTGTTGTTGAAGTGCACAAACTGATACTTCTCTGACATCCAAAAGTGGTGAACCTTGCTGATTAGGATTAAGTACCATTCAGTGATAAAGTCGACCGTTCCCCATTCGTTCTTAAAGACTGATGTGATGACAAATTGCTCTTGCCGGAAGAAGTGTAGGGAGAAGTAATTGATTTTGATAAATTAATGTCTCCCGTTTTTGTGTTGGGGCAGGTTAGCACCCGGGGTATTGCCTTCACCACAAGTGAACAGCGATCCCCAAGGGAAGGCACGGAAGCTGGATCGGATACGCCTCATTAGACCGCCGCAGTTCCTTCTTGTGTTTCTCGAAAGGTCGCCCGCCGTCTTATAGTACTCGTTTCTTAACAGTAAGAGGGCGAAACATCAATTAATATCTATAACGTACTTGCTAAGGTCGTCATTCACGTGACGTATAAAATATTCTACGGCATTATCTAACGCTTTAAATTCTGCGAAGCAAACTTTAGACTCCAATGGTTTGCTATTCGTTCTGTTTTCCCTCTTTTAATGCGATATTTATTGTATTTAAATGAATATATGTTCAATGCATTAAGCTATAATTAGCGTGTATGTCTTTAAATAGCTGATTAAGGCAACTTTAACAATTATTTTAATATCTTAGCTCCTTAATTCAACGAAGTACATGAAACCCTTGTACGGAGAGGGTAATAGTGAAACGGCATCAGGCATGAACACTCTGCATATCGTCGCGCTGCTCCAATCGTGAATAATAAGTTTCCAGACTCATACTTTTTCTTGCAACAGCAATAATTAATTTGTTAATTTTGAGATGTCTTAGAATTACTATCAATTCCGTTAAAATGCTTAAGTCCTGGGATTAATATTTTCTCACTAGGGGCGCCGGGGTAGCGCGGTGGTTTCGTTCGCGGCTCCCGTTCTAAGGGTCCCGAGTTCGATTCCCGGCTCTGGGGTTGGCGATTTTAAGTCGGCCCTATCCACGCCTTCACCTCTGTCTAGCACACGTGAAGTATCCCCTATGCCCAACGTGGTTCGGAGTCCACGGTAAAAACTGTAGGTCCTCTCACCTCACCGCCATCTTCACTATCACCCTATCATCGGAGGTAATGGACACCGCCCTCTGGGTGCCTCCACCTGAGAAATGGGTCCGGTCATCACTTGGTGGGGTGAGGTTACCCCGAAGGCCAAGGTTGCCATGTGGGGAGTGTTAGTAACTAACTAACATATTTTCTCACTATTTCGTCATAACTGTCATTTCACACTGACGATTTGAAAGGTGAAATGTAGCAGATATAGTTCATAGCCGTGCCGCTACTTGTACCGATTGAGGTACCTGGCACACATCGCTACGACATAAACGCTTCTCTGAGAATTGCTAGCTATGAGCTATGTAAGTGAAGCGGAAGGACGTAGTTACTGTTAGAAAAAAAATAGCGGACTAAAGGGAATATATGTTGTACTTTTTACCTACATGGTTGTAAGATACACAGCCTCGCTTTCCCTCTTTCCACATCGTCTACCTATCGCCAAAACGATATTGTATCACACGATTGTTACACCTCACACGAGAATGAGTTTGCTGACCCTGATGTTCAAGATATAAGAGAATGATTAATGCGAGAGACTAATAAGAAGTCACATTCTGATTTCTTCCGTGATTAAATATTATGTGCAAAGATTTACATTTTTCAGGCTTTCGACTTTGTTAAAATTAATATTGGGAAGTTTTTAAATAATCAAAGGAAATAGCGTTCTATGGATTGTCTAACTATCTGTTGAGAAAAAGCAATGTCCATGGTTACTTGAGAGTGGACTGGAGTAAATGATTTCGTCAGTGTGAGAAAACTATATATTTGAGAAAGCCATATAGCCAAGAAAGGGATCAGCAGACTTTTTTTGTTGGCAGGGGACACAAATATTTCCAGTGAAACATTCGCTTTAATACAAATATATATCTCTCTAGATGTCTCCGCAGAGCTAAGAAACTTTTCTGCTATGTTATATAGTGTATAAATATTAAGGTTCCTCACCCTACTGTTTTATTTTTCAATCCATTAACCTCAGAAACCTCACTTTATCCTCCCAACCCATTCCTTCTGGAACATGTTTTATGATCTCTCTGCTCCGTAAATTTACCCCACTTCCACTATCCAATCCAATATATTGACCCCTCTTTCTATTAAAGTAACTCGACTGTATTCATAAGATGTACACTTGACGTGAAGAAGGCACGTATCCCAGGGGCAGCATATTTGGAGGGGAGTTAATGTTGTATGCTCTTTAGTTGCCCTCTTGTGTAGAAGAGACTGCTTCCCTCTAAGAAGTACTTCACTTCGTTGGAGTGTTCCTGGATAAAGTGAGGTGGCAAGACTAGGGCGGAAACATGCTCCCTAATGCATGTTTCTAAACGCCACAGGTATACTACTTAACTATATAACAGAATTAGTGGAGCGCTATTCAAATGACAGAAACTAAATAGAAACAAATGATGTCTCTAACCTCACACTTTCAAAGCCATACAATGCGTTTTTCTCAGTTTTGTATTAACACAGAATAACATTTTTTACAATTTTTATAAAAAAAGTTTCACTTTCATGGCTCTAGTTATAAATATACGTTCCAAAGTTTGCTTAGTACTCGATAGGCTACTGCCCTAAGGCATTGGTTTATAATTCCCTGATATGTAAGTCCTCCAAAATCATTAGTAATCGGTTAAAAAGGTATAGGTATAGGTTAAAGGGGTGCATAATACCCATTGGGGAAAATGATGAAGTGAAGAAGTCACTCCTGACTGTTATTCTGTCCCATTGTGCAAATGTGGGAGGTGGAGAATCCTTGATTTCACCCATGATATAAATCGATTGTTAAAATTAGTAGAAATATCATTCTTATAATTATTCAGATTAATATATTTTTCAACAATGGAGCTCTCTACCGTCTGCATAGAATACTCTTTCCTTTCAGCAAAGGTCCGCACCATCTGTCCTGCATCGCCATAACGTACAAACCTAAAAGCACAAATAAAAGTTGAGCGGGAAAGGAATGAAAGGAAAATGATGCAAAGGAAATCATAGTGAATGAGCAACCATCCCTGACGACCAACCCAAACCCCGAATAGTCAAATGATATGAATCAAATCCCACAAATTTCAAATGCGAGCCTCACACATTACTGCGGAGCCATATTGATATCTACGGAGCTATATTTTTTCTAAAACATACTCCTACATGTCCCCTTTTTGTTACTCTTTAAACAGTGGAGAATCACACACATACACACACACATATATTTTTTATATATTTTTTCGAGGTCCACTTCGTTACCACCGCCGGTTTACAATGGTCCCACGGAACGTTTATCTTTAGCTAGGTTCTACTGAATCCTCTCATAAATATTATAATAATAACCGGGAATGTTCGCAATTGTGTATCGTTTCATATGTTTCATGCATATCCACATAGAGAATTTTTTTCGCACACTGTGATATGTGGGAAACTGAATTTCTTAATTGTGTCTCAGTTACTAAACGTGTTCTGATAGCCGAGCGGTTATGGACAAGTATGTAGAAGCCAGACTTACAAAGGTTCGAATCCTAGATATTCTTTTGATTTTTTTAAATTATAGATTCACGAAATGTATATTACGCACGTTGTAATATAACTTGTAACTGCTACGATTTTCTTAACTTTATGACTTTTGTATTCACACACAAAACCTGAATCACTGTACTCTGTTTTTAAACTAACGGAAATAAATGTTTACTTCCTATATGTAAAATCAAATAAAAATGGAAATAAACGTAGTAGCCGGTGTGTCAACAATCTGTTTCTATTACTGCCCTCATTCTACGGGCCATGGATGATACCAAATGCCCACTGAAATTTTCATTAAAGAATACTAAGCATTGTATACTAGCATCAATCATAACAGATGAATGAGCCCAAGTGTTTACACAACCAATATTAAAGCAATTTTCTAATAACATTGCATTTATTTTGAAAACGATAATATGTTATTTGCGTTTTCATAAGTGAATGGGTTTAAAATATTATGTATCTTCTGTAATAAAATATAAGACATAGCTGTTAAAGTAATAACAATAAAAAGAAACATGTACATCAAGGATTTGAACTCATGTTGGGGTACTTAGGAGATATATGTGTTGTCCCGCTGGGCTATCATGCATGCGGCCAAGACGCAAGGCAACTCCCTATCTATCGCATAACTTTGAAATGAAGTCAGAGTGGTATCAAAGTGTATATTGGTAAAATTAGTTGTTCTTTCACTCTATCCGTGCGTAGGCCAAAGTACGAAAGGTAGAGTCAGACTGAAAAACTTCTATGCCCTAGCTGGGATTCAAATCATTGGTCTTTTTAGTCTGACAACCTTTTCAAAGCATATACTGTGAACCCATCGTCAGTGAATGCGTCCGATGTTTTTCGAATCAAACTGTTTCTGACACACACACACACACACACACACACACACACACACACACAGAGAGAGAGAGAGAGAGAGAGAGAGAGAGAGAGAGAGAGAGAGAGAGACACAGATATATTTATATATATAATTTTTCATGTAATCCTATTGATGTTTGGCATTTTAATCAAAATTGTAAGAATTATTTACAAGAGTTTAATACTGTTCAACATTTATCACGTAAAGAGCTGTTTCGGGTAAGGGAATTTTATTTAAAATTTTCCTGTTTATCTTTGGAGCCTACTCTTATGTAAGCATTACTTATATGCTTGTTTATCCCGCTTTTCGTTTTATATTTATTGTGTTTACCTTTCTAAATATTATTTTTCGTATTCGGATTAAATGTCAATATAAAATACGTACATACTTTCTCTGCCTACTTTATTACGCAGTTAAGAAGCTTATGCACAATAATGGGTAGAGAAATTATATAAAGAGCTTTGACGTCTGCCATGCAATACGTTTGAGACAGATTAAACCAGATGGAATTCATGACCCAACCCTTCTAAATTGTAAGGCAGAGATGCGGAAATATGCTCCTATCAAAACACCCATTAGTAGTGTTTGCATCTCAAGGCCACGAGATCCTCGTTACTGAAAAGAAGGGAAATGATCGGAGAACTCTCTAGCCCTGCAATCTCATTGGTGCAACTCCGCTCTTTTCCAATAACTGTACTTGAGAAAACACTGAGATTTAGCTCCGTCCCTGCAAGTATTGTGAAGGGTTCCTGGCAGCGCTCGTGAAGGAGGTATTAATTGTACTTCAGACGTAAAGGTTCAGCGACGCCGTTGCATTAGATGGAGAGATGGGGATGTGTGTGGACTTTGTACTCAGCGAGATGCTGTGGACAGTGAGGAAAGGGGAGAGGTCTCTAATGGAGTTTTCAGCGATATGGAGCACTCCCACTCTTTCCAGAGTGGCCTGCTGGATGGAACACCACATCATTGTTTTCACAACCCTTCAGTGATATTTTTAATACTTCGACTGCACTTCCGCATGATAAACAACCTTGATCTTATTGATATTACAAAATATATTCCTGGTTATTGCAGAAAGAAAACTAGAAGATGTAGATAGATTAAGCAACAATTTATAAGGAGGTCGACTTTACGTGTTTCTTTAATTCCACTGATGAAAGTGTCATTCACATTTGACTGGCATTAGAAAATTAAATCATGTAAATGGTGGCTTCAACTTCTAATACATAATCAAACTTTAATGTTACATTCGATGATACCTTTTCTCACATGTGTGTGTTTTAAGTATCACTGACCTTTATTCAGAGACTTCAAAAGCGTATTCCACATGCAATATTATAACATTTTTGTACAACATTGCATAACCATTTTCTTTATGTTAGATACTGAGTAGATAGAAAAGAGTGATTAAATGTGTTTATGAATATACGCAATTATGTTACGTGAATGTATAAACGCTTATAGAAAAGTTAATTAATCTGCCGTTACATGATGCACTGTGGGTCCATAACATATTCGGCTTAAGTTTAGGAACGTAGTAGCGAATTCTACTAGACAAGAAGGAATATTAAAGCTCAGTGTTCAGTCGCTTTTATTTGTTCTTCATAGGTATTATTAGTTCTATGCGTTTCTGAAAGCTATTGATTATAAAATATTTCATTTCAAGTGTTCGATTCCCGGCGGTGGGGTTGGGGATTTTTCTCCGACCAAGATAATTCCCCATCTTCCCCAGAGTCTGGAAGTATGAATGAGAGTGTGAATGTGTGCGTGATCTAATGATTAAAAACCAAAGATAACGAGTTAACACCTTCAGTATGTTCCAAAGGAGAACGGCCGCGATATGACCATAGCAGTTAAAGGAGCGGTATAAATGGAACAATGGGGACGGGGAATGTAAATTATGCGACACGTGGCTAATTTAGATGATTGCGGCACGATTCTAACTCGAATGATAATGAGTGTCATATTAGGATTATCCTCGAGTTCAGTGCAACATTTTATACGATCCTGGCATTATAAACTGTAGGAAATAAATCAGGAAATAAATCGGCATCCATATCCCACAAAGTAATTGACGCTGTGTATGACCGTAAGTGACCCACTAGCCATTGGGTAAGAAAAAAGCAGATAAGGGAATGTGAGGTAGCCTATCAACATAGTTGGTAACTAATTATAAATTCGTATCTGAATTACTCTCCGTGCGGCTTCATTTCTCAAGGAAAGGTAGTACATAAATATATTTTCATTTTCTCCCTATAGTTCGCAATAATGTGGAATATAACTATTATGTTATTGTAAGACATGAAGCTTTCACGGCGAGCATTACTAATCAAGGCTTCGCGGGTGATCAGCCGTGTCAAATTAATAAACGTCGAGCTTTCGGTCATTGTAAACTCCATGATCCTGAAGATCATGAAGATCCTCCTCAGATCTTGAAGAAGGCCATGGAGTTTACAATGGCCCAAAGCTCGACGGTTATTAATTTGACACGGCTGCTCACCCGCGAAGCCTTGATTTGTATTATGTTATTGCTATTGTAGCCATTCATGTCGTAATAAGTAATTATTGGCCAGTATGTGCCATATTGAATGCAGTCAGTGCATTGAATCCAGTTTATACTGCTAGAACTGTATAAAATTATTGCACTCGCATTAAGCACACTATTGTTTTTTCTTTCTTTAATACGTATGGCACGTAAGGAGAATATGGTATTCCGTTCGATATTAAGATTTCAGCGAAATATTGGTTTCCAGGTCCCCGGAAACCAAACCGTTCAAATCAGAACCAAACCAGCCCAAACGGGAGATTAGACATATTTTTATTTAATTTACGTCCTCCAACGTTAAGTCATATCGGACGATGAATGAAATTGATGAAATGATGCTCAAATGAGCCCATGGTCCATAGAGCTTAGAGTTACCCTACATTCGTATTTCAGGAAAGGAAAGTGGACCCTGCATAAGTCTTGAATTCATTTTATTGCAAGGAAATATGAAAACTTGGGGTTTAAATTGGAGTAGATAGCACCACGATATCTTTCTCCCTTGTGTCTTTTTCCCATTTGAGCCTTTCTTTGATTTTCATGATATCTCTAATGTATTCTGTGCGCACCGTAATGTCGATAACTTCCCTCCCTATCTGTTGGAAAAGATAGGCTTGTCATCGATATTCAAAAAGTGCAGATTGTTAACAAGCAAAAAGTTTTAAAGACACTCAGCGCTTTCGTTGGTGCCCGTCCTGCCCCATACTTCACGGTGGTAGTTAGCTTCACTGCAGTCAGGTTATGACTTCCACTCCTTCCATTTTCATCAATAACGCGAGTTCTTTTGAGTGCAGCTTACGATCAGTTAGACTCCGCTTGTGAGTGAACTGAACAAGTTTTAGAGTTATTAAAATTCACCTTACACGCCAAGCTCTTTAAGATTGCGGTTACACGCATATTAGCAAATAAAACCAACTCTCTGATATCCGTGATTTACATGAACGGAAACATTTATTTGTGATATTATTAAATTTCAGGAATTAATAAGGCCGCTCAATAAAAATATTTGATGCTTTTTAAGTTCGCAGATGTATTCCTAGTTTTGATCACAACCTCTGTAAACTAAATGCATCTAGTTAATGATATTACTTAAATAAAAGCTTCAACAAATCGGCTGTATTTTAAAACATTATAAACTGTTTTTAAAATGTCAGCACAGTACTAAAGTCATTGTTATTTCTGCGTGTTAAAATTGAGAAATGTTATGTATGTATATATTGTTATGTATTTTACTTTATTTGCCATCTACCATGAAAGTAGAACAAATATTATATTTCACCAAATATTTGATATAGAAATTTCATCGAAAGTACACTTTTGAGAACACTTGAATCCAAAATAAAAAATTAGAAACAAGTCCCGTTGTCCGTCTGTGTCAAAAATTGATAAGTGTTGTTGATAAGTCAAAATACAAAGTCGATTATAGTATCTGTCAAAAGTTCTACATGAATATTTTCAAGAAAATCTACCACCACACACTACATTTATCATAGAACAATTTTCGTACTTTTTTCTTTTTTAAAAAATACTTTAACAGTTTTGATAAAATGATATAACCTTAAAATATTTAGATGGCAAATAAGGTGTATAAACTTACCAGACAAAAACGTGCATCCCGCCTTTTGGGAATACATAGTTTATTTCTCAGTTATTTTGTAGTATAAGCAATTTTTTGGATATTCTTTGTTACTTGTTAGAATTGTTCAGTACCAATTCATCAATTTTGAAAAGTCACTAATTAGTTGTTTCGATGTAAAGGAATATCAAGTGCCAGCATGCACATAAATATGCAGCCTACTGTACCTGCAAGAATTTAATAACTATCTAATTAACATAAAGAAAATATAAAGGTAATCTTTTGTATTAACAGTGTGTTGAGTAGAGTAGGGTGGGCGAGAGTAGGTTAAGTGAATATAATGCATCAGAGATGTTTTCCATGGTACGATTAATTAAAGAAATGCCCCGATAAAAATAAATCGAGGAAAATGTGATTTAAAGAACTGCGTGGAAAGGAGTCGGAAACAAAAAGGTGAACATAATAAAAGTAATGCAAGTAGGTACGCGGCGACGGTAAGACTAGTTTGTAGTGAACGTAAAGAAATAGCGGACAGAATTACACGAGTTAGCCTCTGGGCTTTCCGCCTTAGGTACATTAGTATTTCCTAAAAGCATTAAAGATAACATAGCGGGGAGCTATGGAAAGAAAGATGCAAATCCCTAAAGAAATCTGGGTAGCCCGAGTAATGGATTTCTCCAACCCTTCTCCTGGGTTTTTCATTTCAGCGAATGTAGTAGTACTCTGCGCTCGTGTCCGCCTTCTGTGGCCGCGTGTACCTCTTTACCTCGTGTTCTTAGCAATTTGCATTCCTTTTGTATCTGGAACATGTCTCGATTCATCATGGTTGGACTGCACTTAGACGGAGGTTTTTTCTCTCCCCAGCTAGTGATGGGGGATGATGCCCTTGAAGACGACAGTCAGAGAAACAGCGAGGGAGAAACTGTATCCTGGTTTGCAATCGATATCGTGATGGTAAAATATAGGAGACATGTTCCGGATGATGAAAAAGAGGAGAGGGAATCTCCAAGCAAGTGTAATATAACAGGATGCCTACTATCTTCCGGTCGCACTCAACTTGATGGCATTATTTTACGGTTATTTGAATCCATCATTTTTCAGGTTTTCACACTTTTATTCCAAACCTATTATATTATTTTACGCAGAGTAAAGTAAACAATGTTCGATATGAATATAACTCTATTAAATAGTGTTCTCAGCTTAGAAATCGCCAGTTTTCTACAACTTTCCATGAATTTTGATGAAGGTGTATCGCAGATTCGCTTTAAATAATCATGACATTCGGTTATTTTTATATGTATATACATGATGAAAATTTGAAAATTCCAAATCCTTTGGACATTCTGTATTTTGCCTAGAATATGGTTCTTTATATCAAGGATTAAATTTTGTGTATCAAAATTTTCCTGAAAAACGATGTTTGTGATACTTAATTTTCTAAAACTCAAATGGGTATTACGGAAAGAAATTTTACATACAAAAAAATCTTAGAAATCAAGAAATTGCTCTTTAGATTCCCTAATCCACCTTGAAAGATCTATACCGACAATGTAAAATAAATTTGAATACACTCTGCTTAAATATGAATGTCCTAAAGTGCCAAAAATTAATAACACTTTATTATCACAAAACTAAAACTTAAAATTTCTATTTCCACATTGCGCTATTTGGCGCTATTAAAAATGGTGAAATGCAGCTCTTCAGCAGGGTTATACACCGTTTGAGAATATTTTCGTTTGTTTTCCATTTAGAGGGTTACTCAAAATCTTGTCGAAAATTAAATGTCCAGTACAATCATTGAAAGGAAGTACAATTTTCAGTTTTGTTATGTTTGTATAGGTTTGGTTCTAATGTGCAAACTGATTTAAAAGGAGCCTTTCTGCGTGTCAGCGAGCTGTAAGTTTATGCTCTTTGATTATGGATCTTGGAAGCTGAGTGGAATTTCCAATGTGTTTGAAGTAAAGTTAGTTACGCTCTCAAAAATTTCGTGTGAAAGATTTACGCCATAATTTATGGACCACAACTTACGATATTTGGAAATTCTGTAATTTTTAGTAGATATTTATTGCTGCCAAAGATTAATTTGATTGACAATGAGAGCTGAAAAAAGAGCGGTGGTTATCGATTTCAGCACTGCACTCTTATATTGGTTGCCACTGTAATGATTTTGGTTTCTGCACTATTATATATCCATCTCATTTAAGAGTAATAACAGTTTTGACAGCCTAAAATCTGCATTTTTTCACAACAGTTTTAAAAATGTCACGTGTTAGCTCTCTTAATGTCAAGTTCAAGTCGTTGGATTTTGCGTAAAATATGTGGCATGTATGATTATTACACGGTGTTTATTTTTATCTGTAGTTTTGCCGCGCAAAATTTTGACGTCATCAGCAACATCGCCGATGGAGCGAGTTTATGTACTATTCCCCTGGTGGCTTGCGATCGTATTAGATGTGTTGACAGCAGCTTTGAGGCCTCCCTCTACTGGCACCTAAATATCGTATTTGAGAGGTGGAGTCTACCTGCCTAATATAAAGGTGCGTAATTTCGCCTGGTTCTTGATACGACAACTGTTTATAAAAAATCTATATATTGCAGTGCAATGCACTGAAAAACTAATTATGCAGCCATAAAAGTAGACCATGAAGAATATACGAAATTATAAGTCAATGAACACTCATTTCACAAAAAAAAAAAAAAAAAAAAAAAAACATCTGTTTTTCTGTTATAGTATATATATGCATATTGTAAACCTGTCACATAAAATAGAAATATTTCAATTTGATCTCAGTTCTTTTCTATCACCCACAGTTTCCTCACAATGTAATTTCATTACAAACCAGAAAATTAGCAGAACATGTTCTAGGAATGAAAAATAGATTAGTGTTACAATATGTACAAAGCTTTTATCCAAGTCTAAACAGGAAAATATCTCTAGTACATAGTCTTATGTGTCCATTTTCTTATATTTCATTTCTCTCTTCGCCTTAAACAGTGCCTGTATTGAGAGAATGTATGTTTGAGGCCTTTCTGTCATAACATTATTTATTGCTTCTACATTAGAACAATCACTTTATAGCGTCCAGTGTCTCTCTTTTTGCGAGTAACTGATCCTGTATCTTGGACATATTTGATGCACCTATTGATTTTAAAATACATAGGATACAATGACAAACAATTTATATCGTATACTGATAAATCGTAAGACGTTTATGTTGCAAACAAAAGTATGTTAATTTGACTGTAACTGGACACTTTTGACACTTTTGACAACAGTACGCTCCGATAGACTTTTCTGAATGCCAAATAGCAGTGGTTTAAACTATATTTATATGTCACACCAATTTTAATGGCAGTACGAAAGTAGCATTCAACCATGAAGACGTGGTGGTCTGTTCATATCCGGGGGAAGCTGGTTGTATTAGTTAAGAAAGCAACCACACTGAGAGCGCTGTAATTTGCATACTGTTCCGCAAAAATTACCGCTTCTTCTTAGTAGAGGGCAGTATGATTTCAAGATAGACTCACCAGTCAATTATGACGTCATTCTTTCTCAATCGGAGGACGGGAAATAACGAATAAAAATAAACACCGTCTATATATGTTTATCCTACTGTATACGTATGTGACTGTCGGTATTTTATTAAATTGCGTTAAATGTAAAACTATTAATCATTTTACTTTTGATTTTACATCTTTAACTGCTTCATTATTATGGATTTCAATGTCCAAATGTGAACTTTCATTTCAAATGAGAAGTCGCTGTTTGATTTTAATGTTGTGGGCATACATGCAACTGATGTCCTCACATAGATAGCCATCTACTTTTTAAATATCTGTCACTTTTGCTTATTTTGTTTTTATAGCTATTTTGAGGGTATAAATGTGCAATGAAATTTGATCTAAGCAGAAGTGGAAGAAAGAACGGTTGTAACAAAATTTTGTTAAGGTTGACTAGAAACAACTATGTCAATGCAACGCATTATATTCGTTTGCTTTCTCTAGTATCTATTACAGTAAGAGAAGATACTGTATTCTTAACGAAAATTTGAAATCCAGATTCCATCAGAAATAAATGTTTTGAGTCTTCGATAAACTTTCATATTTGTGCGGGGGCAGGGGATGTTTAAGCACGTGTATGACTGTAACATAACGCTAACATAAACACTTAAACTGAGATAAATACCAAACTTAGCATTTAGGATCCGCATCTTCCAATGATCTCCAAGGAAATCCCATAATCTTAGAATTCTTTATTTTTTAATTAATAGTTGGTCTATTTTAATTAAAGTAGCTCATTTAAAGTTTGTTTTCAACACTAAAAATGTATTCGATATTCTGGAATTAATCTGTGAAGTCCTCTTAATTTGGAATTAATTTAATACCGTTTTGAGTACAAAGCATACACGATAGACAAACACTTAGTACGTAACTTGTGTACTTTAAAGGACACAGTTGATTAAAATTATTATTATTATTATTATTATTATTATTATTATTATTATTATTATTATTATTATTATTATTATTATTATTATTATTATTATTATTATTATTATTATTATTATTATTATTATTATTATTATTATTATTATTATTATTATTATTATTATTATTATTATTATTATTATTATTATTATTATTATTATTATTATTATTATTATTATTATTATTATTATTATTATTATTATTATTATTATTATTATTATTATTATTATTATTATTATTATTATTATTATTATTATTATTATTATTATTATTATTATTATTATTATTATTATTATTATTATTATTATTATTATTATTATTATTATTATTATTATTATTATTATTATTATTATTATTAGTAGTAGTAGTAGTAGTAGTAGTAGTATCCTCATCATGATCATCTTCATCACTACTACTACTACCGTTGGTGTTATTAGGGTGGCGGTAGATTAGTAGCAATGTTGTGACTCATTTGCATTTTTTAATATAAATTTCAGTTGAAATGTGATAATCGTCCTGGTCATTTTTGCAATTGTTTTTGCTCATATCTTGGAATGAGCCTGGAATTTCATCTACAGTATATTTCAGCTTCTTGTATTTTCCTTGTACTTATTATGAGTAGAAACTTGGTAATGAAGCTAGGCATTTCTGAAAACATTTGACTCAGTTAAAATTACAATTAACATTAACCAGAGATAATAACAAGGTTTCCTAGAATAGATGTGAAAATAAACTTGGTGAGTCAACTAAGGTTTTTTTTCCATCTTCATTTAGGTTACGTTTTATCAGATAGTGATTAAGAATTATTGAGGTTAAATGGATCAAGTTGGTCTGGATGCTCCGTGAACTTATAATATACATAATTATTTTAAATTAATGGAAAACCTAGAGAAACATCTTAACTCTACCCACCAACATTCGAATTTGCGACCTTCTGGATGTCAGCTATCCAGACTAATTTCATGGAGGGGGTAAATTATATTGGTAAAAATGTAATGGATTATTAACATAAATTATGAATTGTTAACAATATGATTTAGTAGTAGTAAGTAGGTAAATAAGTGAGTGAGCGAGTAGTAGTAGCACTAGTAGTAGTGGTAGTAGTAGTGCTGTTAAATTCAGTAAAATCGTGCAGATGACCTAATTCTGGAAGTGATAAATAATATAAAAATCAGGAATTTATTAACAGTATAATTTAATTAGTGAAAGTAACATTATTTACCTTTTTGGATTAACTCTTAAAAACACAATTAAATCCTTACCTTTTTAAATTTAAAAAATAAAACATAATTTTTTAACGAAACGAACCATGTTAATTTGTTGCTGTCATTAATGATAAAACAATAAACGCCATAGTAACCTGCCGGTAGTAGAAAACCTCGCGACTGCACTTTACAATATGAAACCGAGAAGTTTTAGTATTATTAGAAAATGCTTTTCTGTATAGAATTACACAAGGATGAAGTTTCCGTTTCATCGTTTCAAAACCAAAGAGAATGTCTTCCATCAAGAAGATTGGACGCGATGTCTTTCTTTGTCTCAGGTGTTCTCCAAATAGAGGTCTAAGAAGTCAACTTTTCTTCAAGAATGAAGGTGATATTCTGCAATAGCAGTAACCCATTCATATTGTAAAATCTAAATTTCAACATAAGAAAATCGAGGGGAATGGCTCGGGCTGTAGCGTCTTTGATCCGCTTTCGGAAGTTCATGGATTTAATTTCCATGGCTGACCTTCCTTAGTCAAAGACTTTTCAAAGTATTTGCCAGGTTGCTCCGCGAATGCTGGAAACGATAATTACATCGCCCGAATTTTCTGTCTTTCCATTTCACATCACTTCTCATTTCGCTACAGCCCTCATCCGTTGGCTCTTTCAGAATCCTAAGAGTGGGCTTGCGTGACAAGGAATTCACTCTCTCCCTAAATCTTCTTCCTCCCGATCAGGGGAAGTTCCCGAATCTCAGGTTGCCCTATGTGTAAGCCAGTAAGGAGGTTAAGAAGTTGGTCAATCGCGCCACAACCGGTTAGAGGATGGCTTTCCTCAGGTGACCACCCTTAATGTCTTCTTAGCTCAAACATTCCCTCTGGAAGAAACTCCGTTAAGCACATGCCACACATGTTAAGTTTCCCATTGGAAGTTTTCCATAGAGTCATAGAGTCAACATACGAAATGTTTTTTCTTAATAGCAGTGTACGCGTATAGGAATGATTTAAATAAGAACAGACACTGCGTTGGCAAAATTTCGTCATGATTTCTTTTACTGTGCTTTTCATAATAACAACAAAAGCATTAAATACTAGGTATATTGTCCTATTCTTTCTATAAGTACGCAGTCACCCCTCTGTTAGTAAAAACATGAGTTAATTTATGTGATAGTCTCTTCAAAAGTGCGATATGAGATGTCAGAAGGCTAGGAATTTAAAAGATTCTGTGCTGTACACCATAAAGAAACAGCACAAACATGTATGAAATTAACAAACAGGTTAAAAATTTCACAAGTAAGATTTAAGTTTGTGCATCTAACAAATGACTTTGACTAGTCGGATGTATTTTGTTTCTTTCGCTGAGAGCGAAGCCGTGGCTGTGTGATTAGACTAATCGCTTCTCACCATGACGAACAGGTTAAATTTCAGCACATGTAAGATTCGTAATGCTTAAAGCGACGACGAGGTGATTTTTCTCTAGGTTCTACGTTTCCCCCTCTCATTCACCTGTTTCACAATTTTATATAGTTTCTTCACTTTCCGCTGATTACCCATTCTAGTTTCTCTCTCTCTCTCTCTCTCTCTCTCTCTCTCTCTCTCTCTCTCTCTCTCTCTCTCTCTCTCTCTCTCTCTCTCTCTCTCTCTCTCTCTCTCTCTCTCTCTCTCTCTCTCTCTCTCTCTCTCTCTCTCTCTCTCTCTCTCTCTCTCTCTCTCTCTCTCTCTCTCTCTCTCTCTCTCTCTCTCTCTCTCTCTCTCTCTCTCTCTCTCTCTCTCTCTCTCTCTCTCTCTCTCTCTCTCTCTCTCTCTCTCTCTCTCCTC
>CM060953.1:108074123-108113822 GCA_030765055.1 Mantis religiosa | reverse complement strand
TACAAAATAGTTAATTAATGATTTGTCAAAACGTTCATCGATTATGATGATGGAGATAGAAAAATTGCTTGTTTATATAATCATAGACTTAGTGTCTAAAGAAAAGTCTCAATGTAGACTATATGGCTAAAAATGAAGTAACACACACACAGACACACACACACACACACACACACACACACACACACACACACACACACCACACACACACACACAAGAAAGTAAGAAAGAAACTACAAAGTACAGATCAGAAACCGGTTCAAGTTCCAATAGATCACTGCTGCAGCAAAAACGTAACGTATATATTGATATTTAAGTATCCCACAGTTCTGCTGGCTTAAATAAAGGAAGGGAGAATGTCCACATAGACAGAACTACCGCCATTATTAGGACCATGACCATGTAAGCACTATAGGCTCCAATCCTCAATATTTGTTCAACAGCGTCCCATTCCTATCAGTGGATAAGTGTAAACTCCCTTTTGGACCACACTTTCACTGCTTTAATGTACTTTTCCCTCGGCATTTGTTTGTTGCGTGCGGAGTGCCGTAATGCGATGGAAATTATTTGTCGTAAATTGGATGTATTCTCGTTAAGCTTTGTGTAAACGGATACATTCTGTTTGCTTTTTTGGAGAGTTTGGTGCGTGGGAGAGGAAGCAGCTTTCATCGAAATCTTTACCGGATAGAAAATTTGCTGTGGAAAATTACCCTGCCCACGTGATGACCCCCTCTCCTCGTTATAGAATTTCTGTTCTCTGCATGCTTGAGGTTCTAGTCCCTTGTTAAGTCCTTAACTGCCCTTTTTGCTTCTTCCTCTCCTGCCTCTTCAGCATTTCTAGCAACTCCCTCATTTTTCTACTCCTTTGGTGCCTTACTCTCGACAGGGATGGCCAAGAAGAGTGTGCATATGTTTGGGTTCCCTCGAGCAATCTTTGCAGACCACGATGTTCAAGAGGAGCATTTAAGTACTAGTTAGTACATGACTACTCTGATGTTAATGTTAACAGAAAATTCAGATTTTCCTGGGTATTAAACTAAAAAATATATCAAAATAATAACAGCTCCTCAAGTTATGTACGGAACCTGGTGACCATGCGAATTACGATAGTATTTTAAATCATCTTCAGTTTTAAACTGACGGCCCCTTTTTTTTAAAGTTCATATACAAGAAGCAGTTAAGAATTGAAAGGACAACAAGCCACTACTGTCCATAACATTAATAAAAGATAGATAGATAGATGGATGGATGGATGGATGGATGGATGATGATGGATGGATGGATGGACGGATGATGGATGGGATGGGATGGGATGGGATGGGATAGATAGAGAGAGAGAGAGAGAGAGAGAGAGAGAGAGAGAGAGAGAGAGAGAGAGAGAGATGAGAGAGAGAGAGAGAGAGAGAGAGGAGAGAGAGAGAGAGCAAAGGAAAAAAGTCTGAAGTGTTTCCTACACTTACTATTTCTCTAGCCGTAATATTTGTCACGGTTGTTTTACAATTATTCAAACGTTTTTCCACATCTATGTATAATTTGTTATATGTTGCCTATAATAGAATGTCATGGCAATCAAAAGATTGATAAAACATATTGTCTATAGTATTGTACATTCCTATCATCTAAGTTACCTCACAAGAAACGAGAATAATAACCTGACATATCTAGAAATGCGTAATAAAATACTATAAGCTCATTCTGTTAACAGGAATATCTAAAACAGGTGTATAAAGGTTTATTTTAACGAGAATTAAATTTTTGATGTGTTAAGTTTTTTTTTAATATTTTTTAATAATACTGAATTAATACCATGCAGTCAGAACGCAACTTCAACTTTGTATGCAAGGTGTGCTGTTATATTGTCTTAAGAATAAAATATATTTGACACTTAAACATAAACAGTAGAAAACTGAGGGAGTTCTTTTTAATTTCTCCAACATGTCTCTACCTAATATGTAGAGAAATGTTGCATTCCGCTTAAAAATTCGAAGTTCAAAGTTCACCGTAAATGCATTCTTTGAGGCCCTTGAACCAAAATAAAGCATGTTTTAGAAGTTCATGAGGACATACACCAAAGTACCAAACTTGGTATCTCAATATCTTCTAAACATTTGGCACGCAGGTTTTCAATAAAATGTACCCCTCCCGAACTACTCTTTATGTGGATAATTTTTCAAAATCTTTTCTTTTCTCTAAATTGCTTACATCGAGTTTGATTAAATTGTGCATTACTTCAGATACATCTCAAATAAAATCTATATCTTGAATTTTCTGGGAATAATCTGCCAATTATTTTTAGAAACAAGTTCGTATAAATTTACCACAATTTTGCTAATGGTTTTACTGCATCACCCATTTTCGAGAAATCTGCTATTACTGAAATTTCTAAAATACTGCTGCTATTCAGTTGTTTCTCATTCGTGAAAAGAGTGTGAAATTTCAAAATCAACCTATGGTAACCTTCTTCTGAATATTTGACTATCTAGGTTTCCTCTGCCCCTTTGCAGTAAGAAAAGTATAATATAACTATTTCTGCAAAGGTGGCAGAGATTATCTGATTAGTATCGTTTATTACCCAGTGTAAATAATTTCTAACAAAACATGATAAAGATAGAAAGTTGTGCAACTGTTTCAGGGCATTACCTTGCATGATTTTATTTCCGCCTTTATTTCTACCAAATATATGCAAACATAAATTTCAGTTGTACATTAGCGTGGAGTAGGAAGTCAAGGCGCTGTGCAGGGATACAAGTCTCACGTTGGGTGACTGGAGAATCTGATAATGTAATGTCGCGGTTGGAACAGGGTTGAGAGAAATGTTTCACTTTTGTAGTCCTGAAAATTGGTACAAGAGCGCGTTCGGGTTTCATTTGCGTTTGATACATCTCTCCAGGGGAACATACTATCCCCTCTTCGTTCTCTGCGCGTGTACTTCCACTGCCTTTTATCACGAGTTACGTTCATGTTGAACTCCGTTTCTCTCACTACTCTATCTTTTATCTCTGCACCCATAAATTCATGAAACAAAATACTGAAAGTTAAATTCGAAGTCCCCTTTCCATGTATTGCAAACAACCGCACCTCGCGAATAGCAAATCCTCCGGTTTAGTTGATTTTTACTCTTCGTGACGCTTCCTGCAGCTTTACTCATTTTCATGTCTACAGGACCCTTCTGAGTGAACAAACGCACTTTTAGCTTATCCGTTGTGACGCTCTTCATCATACACAAGCAGTGATTAGTGGATATGACATTTCAACCATGTGAAGTACAACGAAATACCCGTTGTTTGAATTGCACATGTCATACTAGAGAAATTGAAAAAATCAAAGTCATATTCCGTGAGATATGGTTATTAGATGGACACTATCCGACGGAATAGTTTAAGCTCGGAGATCTTGGGTTCAATTCCCGTGGCCAGCCTTCCGGACCAATGGATGTTTGGAAGGTATTCCCGTATTGCTGCGCGAATGCTGGGGGTTCATTACATCCTCCGAATTTTCCCTCCCTCCATTTTAGCTCTCTTCTCATTGAATCTGCTTGGTCCTCTAAGCGATCTCCGGGTTCCGAGCCTCTCCCAGGGGTTTTTACACCTCCAGCTAGGAAGGGTGTCTCAGTTACAGTAGATGCCACCGGAAGCTTCAAACTGAAGTTCTATAAACACAACCGTTTGCTGTGTCAAGGCTCCTGACCCCCTTTGTCTCTTACCACTTCCCTCCCTCTCTCTCTCTCTCTCTCTCTCTCTCTCTCTCTCTCTCTCTCTCTCTCTCTCTCTCTCTCTCTCTCTCTCTCTCTCTCTCTCCTAGGCCGCACCGTCGCTGAGTGGTTAGGCCGCTCGGCTCTCACCAAGGGTTCGATGCCAGGCGAAGTGAGATTTGTGGTGTACAACACGGCGCTGGGGCGGGCTTTCTCCGGGATCTCGATTTCCTCTGCCATTTCATTCCTCAGGTGTTGCATCTTCATCTCATGTATCATCAGGTTACCGCCTGAAATGAAAGGTTAAAATAATGTGTGATAAGAGGGAGATTCCTGAATTTAAAAATGAGAAAAATATAACCAGGAATGTAATATCAGAGGTCTTTGGGGCAAGCGACTTAGCATAAGTAAATAAACTATTAAAACTTAATAACCGGAAAGACATCTTTCATTGCTCTCATAAGTAGAATCGTACAATATAATAGGAAAAGATTTTCATACAATTCTCAGAGTTCCGAGCTTAATAGCGTTTATGGAAAATAACTTTTCTTTCACACTAGCCGAGTGTAGGACAAAGAATGGAAAGGCAGTCAGACTCAATGCCATAGCCAGGATTTGAACCACGGATCTTCCGGTCTCCGTCAAGCTGCTCTTACCCATTGAGCTACTCTGGCCAAATCCCGGCTATGGCATTGGATTTTTCAGTCTGACACTGCCTTTCTATACTTAATAGCCTTTGTTTTCTTATAAAATTGATTCAAGGATTATAATTTAAATAGAAGATGATGACGTTAAGTTATATCGTACGATGAATGAAATGGGTGAAATGATGTTAAACGAGTTACCCGACATTCCTCTTTCAGAATAATGGAAAACCCCGAAAAATCCTATCCAGGTAACTCACCCTGCCCGAGATTCCAAATTCGCTTCTCTTGCGCGTGAGACAGACAGGCTACGATTCACACTATCAAGACGGGTAATAGTGGGTTTAAATTCCATGTACATGCTGGTATATGTTCTGTTAATCGGGAAGTACTATTTTATCAACCTAAATTTGCATATGCAGCCATTGGTTCCAAAAACGTAGACATATTTCACAGACAGCTACTTATTTAGTTCAGCACTTAAAGAATCATCAGATGAGCCCAGACTTAATAAGGTGTTTTGCCCTGATGTATCGTGGTACCGGAAAATAGGGTACGAGTTTTGGGTCATATCTGCATTGTAAATGTGCGTTTGTGTCTAACTTATTTAGTTCAGCACTTAAAAAAACTCATCAGACGCTCCCACACTCGATAAAGTGTTTTGCTCTGATGTACCGTGGTACCGGAAAATATGGATATGAGTTTTGGGTCATATCTGTCATTGTAAATGTGCGTTTGTGTCTAAAAACTGAAACGATAAAATGCCAGAGATGCGGCAAGAAAACAGAAACAATGCTGGTATTTTTTTCTTTCTTTATATACTGCCGGTATATAACAAGCAGAATTTTTGCTCTTCTCTCGGGAAATCAGAAAGTGGTGGTTTCACTGCTGTGGTAATTTGAATAGTCCACCCACATCAGTTTTATTCTAATAGTTATGTGCTCTATATACACTTTCATTAGGCTCTAAAGATCGTGCTATTCCTTGCTGTGTCATGGTTAATGGCAAAGAGAATCTCATCCTACTTCTATGCATTGAGATTAAAATCCCATAACTTACATATCTTAGATATGATTTAACTTAGATATATCATTAATATTATCATTTTATGTGAATAAGGAATTACTTGGATATATATACTCAGATGTAATGAATGACTGTAGAATACACAAAGCTGAAACATGAAACCGCATCCTAATCTACCATTTGCATGAAAAATTTTTGGAAAATATTTATTTTCCCTAAAATTACTCTAACATAAAATGCAACATATTCATGGCAAATACGTCCACCTTGAAATTTCTGGTAATTTTCTCGGGTGTCCCATCATTCTGGAGGAAAAATTGTAACCGATGACAAAAGTTTAGTACACAAAAAATGTGATCTTCTTAAACAATTTATAACAAATACATTTTTTTGTAGAGTGAAACCATTTCCGAGATATTAATTATTTTCTGAATTTTCCAGTAGTTACATTTCTTAAACGGAAAGTCATTAATTTTTTTAACTCTTGACCGTGCAAAGAGAATGAAATTTCAAAGCCATGACATAGCCACTAGCTGTGCTCTTTAAAAATTTTACTATCCCTTGTAGCCTACTTTATTTCCATATCTCTAGGTTGAATGAAATTACTAGTGATAAAAATATGAACTAAATTAATAATGGAAATAATAATAATAATAATAATAATAATAATAATAATAATAATAATAATAATAATAATAATAATAATAATAATAATAATAATAATAATAATAATAATAATAATAATAATAATAATAATAATAATAATAATAATAATAATAATAATAATAATAATAATAATAATAATAATAATAATAATAATAATAATAATAATAATAATAATAATAATAATAATAATAATAATAATAATAATAATAATAATAATAATAATAATAATAATAATAATAATAATAATAATAATAATAATAATAATTAATAATAATAATAATAATAATAATAATAATAATAATAATAATAATAATAATAATAATAATAATAATAATAATAATAATAATAATAATAATAATAATAATAATAATAATAATAATAATAATAATAATAATAATAATAATAATAATAATAATAATAATAATAATAATAATAATAATAATAATAATAATAATAATAATAATAATAATAATAATAATAATAATAATAATAATAATAATAATAATAATAATAATAATAATAATAATAACTGAATATTTAAGAAATTAATAAGTAAATGTTTAAAGGAATAAAAAACTAAAAGTAGTGAATTTAGATAACTAAAGTGGAAGAGAGAGAATGTGCTGGCTGCCAAGTGCATCTTTTTGCTAGAGCAGCAGTTGCTTTTGTTTCTGGTTTCCAGCAACAGTAGTTTATGTGAAACTTGTGATTAATATGCTTATGCTCTAATATTTGTGACTCTTATTTAATATCTACATTTTTTAGCTATTCGAGTAACAAAAATGTATGTGAATTAAATGTATGTTTTTCATAAAACAAATGTTAAATTTCCTTCGATGGCCATATGGGTTTTTCCTAAAGACCCCCCCCCCCCCAAAAGTTAAAGTTAGAATATATGTTGAGGTGTAATAACCTATTTGCGGGGAGCGTTGTTCAGATGGTATTTATTTCAATTTCCATATTCTTTTTGCAGCTGAAAGAAAATTAGCAATAAGAAATACACTGTAATTACGACTGGAAATTGTTTCAGGGCTATTATACCGTGGTTTTGCTGAAGATAGGTATTCCAGAGGTATCGTGCACAACTGCAGTTGTGCGGTTGGCGTCTCGAAGTTTGCTATTATTATTTACATTTTAAGGAGCACTTGGTATTTAGCATGTCCAATCCATTTGATACGCTTCCAATAAATTCACTTGGAGACTGATTGTTAAGCGAAGCAACTGTGTGCGTGTATACGAACGTGATAGAAGTACATGCTTTTTTATCCAGAAATTTAAGTTGGATTTATTTTCTGTAATAGGCATTGAGGCACGGCCAACTATGACGTCATTAATGCATCTATGGGCACCATCGTGGAAGTCCTGGACTGCTAAATGACCTGCAGCTTTACAAGGCAAAGAGAGTCTTGCCAGATGTAGGTTGCGTGACTCCATTGAAGATTTTAGAGAGAAATAGGAAAAAGAATAGAACGCTGATCAGCAAGAAAGAGATGAAATGGGAATAATCCACATTTGTGCAATAAGATAAAAACGCTGTCAGCCGAGCGTAAGGATGAGAGGGATGGTCCTTAAGCTTCCTCTGCTAGGATATCCCCCAAGTTGATTGAGTTGGAGCTGCCTGTCTGTTGCATCTGCATGTTATGGGACCGGACTGCCTTCCCTTCCTATACGCAGGTGGAGCTGCCCCTGAACACAAAACACAGTTATTGCACAGCCTTAGGGACTAAAACAAATGAACAACGTTCGTTCCATAATTGACTACCTTTTACATTAATTTCACAGTTCAGCATTATAGACGTTCTTATTACGCGGAACATTAATCGGCACAAAAATTAATTTCTTTTTTCACTTTCACTACAAAAAAGGTTAATAGGAAAATTAAATTTCACGTTAGCACTCGTTCTTGTACAAATTATTCTTATAAAAGTTTATATTGTCCTACCGTGTTAATGGAGATAAGGTTTTCGTAAAAGTGGTCCCTTAATAGGTAAAATTAAAGTATAGGTGAAATAAAAGTATTTTAACAGCTGGTATGGTCAGGGCATGAAAAACAAAGACTTCCTAATTGAGAAGTGTATTTCGAATTTCAGACAATAACTAAGAATAGTATCTGGAAAAGAGTTAACTCCACAGAAAGGTGTATTAGATACATTGTGTGCTTTAAAAGGAGTACATTTTTGTACAGTAATTTTTTGTCAATTTTGTACGTTTAACAGTTATACAAAATGTCATCTAGAACGAAGAGGCTATTCATCGAAAATTGAAGATATACCTTTGCGTTATCCCTGAAATTAAATATATGGAATTCTAGTTGAAATCGTTAACACATTTATGAGTTTTCCAAAGTACTTCCAGGTAAAGACTTGTTTGGGGTGAAAAATCGTTCTTCATTTAATCATCTTGGTTGCATGTCATTGACAGACACACATATACACATACCGAAACTTCTCCATAAATGCCTTTTTATATTAAGGAGGTCCCAAAATATGTATCTCCTATAGTCTCGACATTAAATTGTTGAGTGGAATGCAACATTTCCACTGTTTACTGTATGTAAGTAGCAAAGAAAGTAAAATTAGTCTGCTATTAAATGATGTAAAATAATTATGCTTACAACTTGAGATTAAAAGGTGCAAATTCTCTCTTCCTTTCAAAATTATGTGAATATTATTACAAACACTAAATTTTTAATGAACAGTCTAAAACTAAAACGTGCTCATTCTGGTTTCTTTGTTACTAGGGACGCTAAAACAGTTTTCTCTAATTCTCACAATGATCAAATTTTAAATTTTTATATAAAAGTCCTAAAAACATTTCCACATATGTGGGGTAGATATTTTAACATATACAACTATTATTATAATTTCAATAGCTATTTTTAAACAATCTTGTTGTGAACAGGTTCATAGAAGACTTATTGAAAAGACACAGTACTCTAAGTGCTCCATTGCATTTAGTTATAAGTTATATTTTTTCCCAATACACTAAAAGCATCAGAGGAGGTTATAGGTCACAAAGACGTGCAGAAGTCCCTTAACGTTTCCTAGCTCGATGAAAAATTCTTGTCATGAGACACCCCTTTGATATTCATGAGGTATATTTTTTATGACACTGCTTTAGAAACCTAGAAGCGCTTCCTAAGCAAGACAAGAAAATAAAATGAAAGAGAAATGGGGGTAGAAACATATCTCCGCAGGATTCACCTACCTACCACGGAAATCGAAAAAAACTTCCAAGAGCAGAGAGGATGGTAGATGGATCGAAACTGGGACTTTGTGAATGGAAACCCTAAAAATTAATGCGGAGCCAACTCATTCGGGAAATAGCAAATTAACTGCAAAAAGGTTACACATATATTGCATTACATAAAGGTTACACAAGGGCAGAGAGGATGGTTGATGTAAATCGAAACTGGGACTTTGTGAATGGTAACCTTACAAATTAATGCGGAGACAACTCATTTGGGAAATAGCAAATTAACTGCAAAAAAAAAAAAAGGTTACACATATAGGTAATTTTATCTTCATATGATAGTAATGAGAATACTATGACTTAGTTCTCCTGTAATGCTCCCCGGCTTCGTTTAGATACCTTATACATACCTGCTGGCAGCAGTAATAACATTTTATAAAAACCTGCAATGATTTGTGGTTAAAAAGTTTTACAAATATCCTGAGAAATAATTTGGCGGAATAAATTATCTTTTATTTTAAATACCAACAAAATATATTGTATACCTACCTTCGTTATTATTAAGCAGTATGTCAGAAATTATAGTGGAATTCAGCGAAAGTTGGTTAACTTGTAAATAAATTAAGAAAATGTCAAAAATGTCGAAACGAGCTATCGAGAATATTTTGTACGTATACCTATCTTATAATAGAGGCAATATAAAATATAATTTCTGGAAAGGGCACAAGGTCTTCAGTTCTAATGGCTATTCATGATCAATATTTGGAAAAATATCAGGGAAGGCGTCTTAATGGATTTGAGAAAATATAGGATACTGCGTAAACTAAATAATAAATAAGTATATGCTTAAATTATTTATTATTAATATAATAGGATATAAATACTATCTGTTGATTTCCAAAAGTATTCATATAAACAAACATGGAGGGACTACAATATGCATAGGCTTTATATAGCATATCCAAGAATTCATACACGGACCTCTAGAATCATATTCCATGGACAAATGACAACAAAATATTAAATAAGTACTTGGGCAATATGTTTTCCTGATGTGTACATGGAGATCCAGCTAACCAAAGAGAGGTAATTTGCCGCTTTCGTTTTCTCTTAAATAAGCTATGGAAAGCAACACGCTGGCCTTCGATGTTCCCCTGATCTGGATGAACATTACCATCAAGTGCGTTTTCTATACTTAACAGTTTAGCTATTAAATGAGACCTAATACTCTTGAAAGCAACTTATTTACATCCTTTATTTATTTCCCCATAGAATGCAATTTTGAAAATTAATCCCAAATTTTGTAGATACTGCTTATAATCATAAATGAATCACGATTAGAAGCAATCATTTAGATCCCAATTTCAATAAGCAATGTCTTGTTTTGTTGTAAAGTGCAAAATGCATATATAGTAGCCTAAGACGCAGATACACATATATGTATGTCATTCGTTCTCCCTCCCTTTTCCACACGCATACAGTCAAAGAAAGAACGCGAGAGGCAAATAAACGGTGCTAGAGAATGAATTATTATTTTCAGATGTTGTAATGTGGTGACCTATACAGAACTCTTCATTATCACTTATGTTGGAGCCCATGCTGTGTAACTATTTACGATTACATAGTTAAAACAGCGGTCTACCTGTTGCAAAGTGCACCACAGATACGAGTATACGTGCGAATTTTCAGTATTGAGGGTAGAACACGTGTAAAACTGTCATACTTGTCTCCAGGCCGCTTCTGTGGTTCCAGGCAGCGACCAGTGCATCGTGAAATTGAACATCATTTCGGAACTGCAAGCGATGCCTCTGGTGATACACCTGGTTTAAATCACATTATTAATTCACTAATGTTATTTTGGTAGGCGGAAAAGTGAACAAAAATTGTGTCTAACTATGGAAGTTCATTTCGGTGGACTGTAACATTCCAGCAAGCAGGTAATTATATTACAAACGTTTTGCATCCGTCGGCTGGAGTCGAAATAATCAGATTCTATAAACTTAACGCGATAATAATAATAATAATAATAATAATAATAATAATAATAATAATAATAATAATAATAATAATAATAATAATAATAATAATAATAATAATAATAATAATAATAATAATAATAATAATAATAATAATAATAATAATAATAATAATAATAATAATAATAATAATAATAATAATAATAATAATAATAATAATAATAATAATAATAATAATAATAATAATAATAATAATAATAATAATAATAATAATAATAATAATAATAATAATAATAATAATAATAAATAATAATAATAATAATAATAATAATAATAATAATAATAATAATAATAATAATAATAATAATAATAATAATTAATAATAATAATAATAATAATAATAATAATAATAATAATAATAATAATAATAATAATAATAATAATAATAATAATAATAATAATAATAATAATAATAATAATAATAATAATAATAATAATAATAATAATAATAATAATAATAATAATAATAATAATAATAATAATAATAATAATAATAATAATAATAATAATAATAATAATAATAATAATAATAATAATAATAATAATAATAATAATAATAATAATAATAATAATAATAATAATAATAATAATAATAATAATAATAATAATAATAATAATAATAATAATAATAATAATAATAATAATAATAATAATAATAATAATAATAAATATGTGGATGCCCTTGTTATTACTGTTAGTCTTTATTTGTTCTACTGTTACTTTGCTCTATCAAGTTTTTTTTTTTTTTTTTTTTTTTTTTAATTTACGTCCTCCAACGTTAAGTCATATCGGACGATGAATGATATGTGTGAAATGATGCTCAAATGGCTCCCGAGGTCCATAGGGCTTAAGAGTTACCCGAAATTCGTGTTTTAGGATAAGGGAAACCTCGGAAAAAAAACCTTATCTATGTAACTCACCCTGACCGAGATTTGAACTCGAGATCTCTTGAACGTGAGGCAGACACTTTACCATGTACGCTACCGAGGCGGGCTGCTCTATCAAGTGTTGATATGATATTCGTGGTTATTTAAGCTATGAATGAGTGCAAGTAGAGATTAATTTTAAAAAAAAACATTCTCATAAAACACTGAAGTTTATATGCCCCTCTTAAAATTTGGTTTTGGAAATATTCAGTTTTATCTAAAGTTCAGTGTAAATGTGACTTTTATTATTACTATTAGTTAAAGTGTTATTAATTTTTCATTTAAATTTTAAGGATTTAAACTTTATCTCATGTTTGTAAAGTTGAATTAGACTTACAAATTCGATGCCATTTAGTCAGGACTCGAAAGACGGGTGTTGCGCTTTTTGCGTTATTGCTCCTTCCCCTTAGCTTATAGCGGCAAGATGCTTTAGCCATTGAACTTCTCATTGCATTTGTATCCGGATAAGCCTTCCAGACACCATGATACTACAATTTCAAAATTACTTTTTTTCTTATTTTCGGTTATGTAGGCCTCAAAATTAACAAATCCAGTAAAATTTCTATATCGAAGTTTTGTTTTATGTAAGATACTTCCTCTGCTTTCCTAAGATATGTGGTTGATAATGTAAACATGAATATAATTGTGAAAGAAGTACTTACTGCTAACCTTCATAAAGGTTATGTTTGTCTATTATCTGTTTTCAGACATTTTGAAATATGCAATGCATATTATAGGTAATTAAAAAAGAAAATATAAAATTAAAAAAGAGCGTCAACCGTTCGGATGATTATATTACATTACGCAATATTAACTTTTTAACTTCGTGTTTAACAAAATTAATTTGAAATGTGAATAATGAAATCTCAAAAAAGGAAAATTTAACTCCGGACTAAGGAACAGAAAACTGACTTGCACTGAATAATTAAGCGAAAGAATATATATGGCAGAACGCGATGCGAGCGTTTCGTCTACAATGCTGCACACTACTACAATACAGGGGAACTATAATATCCACTAGCTGAAGCTAACTACGTAATCAACCATATAAGAACAGGCAAGGTGTACTAGTGAATAATATATTTCCTGTAATTCAAATAATTTTGTCTGCTTTGCTTTTCGTACATTGCCTCTTTTCATTTGTTTGATAAAATAAATGGAATTAAACTGGCATTGTGTTTAGAGAGCCATAAAGTCCAGCCATTAAGAGCACATATTAAAATTGAGTGCACAGTTGTTTGTCCGACAATAGAGTAATTACGTAATTAGCTAATATATGAAAATGCTGATACCTGGTACAGCTACTCACTTTTTACGCTGATTTAATCCCTCTGTAACTTTTAATGCCACGTGATATTTTTCGGCTAACGTTTGAATGTATTTGTAGTAAATGTGTGGTCATGCGAGGTTTTAGATTCCCGTCTGCGTTAATTACAACATGCAGTAATGGTAAAGGTTGTTATTGTATATCAGCCGCTAGGATATTGTTACTTGCATGTATGTTATTTGTAGCAGTAATTAGATCGGTAAGATATTAGCATTACTAATATAAAACTAATGAATATGAATTAGGAGTTAAGAAAAACTACTGTAACATAAAAATAATTAGCAGTAGCAGGCCGTATGTTTAGCTACTGTATGATTAGTGTCGCACCCAATAAGTCCATTGTTTGTGTTAGCATATGTCACAACGAGCAGGGTGCATCTTCTTCCGTAACAGATAATAGAAAAAGTAACCTTTACACTCTGAGAGGAAAACATTTGTTATAAAAAGTTTCAGTAAGTTTTGCAAGAAATATCGAGCCTCTTCCGTGGATTTCAAATAACTAATATAGGTATATCGCAACATTGATACAATCTCTAGTGTCTGCTCCTCAGAACGCACGCACACATACAGTGAAGCGATACATTAGTTCCTATTGCGATCTTCACATTGATTTATCGCCCTTTTGTTGCGATTAAAACTTCGTGTATTCTTGGAAATGGTATACCAGCTTAGCCTTTGACAATCTGCCGTATTTTGGCATACGAAAATCATCAAGAAGGACCAGTGAGTTTGGTGGGAACTGGTATTGTTAAGTTATGTAGCTCCTCTCCAATTTGCGCCCCGCTGTTAACATTGAGCCGTGATATAAGGTAAAGGACTATATTCAAACAGTCGACATGTTGACATTCGTTTTTATTCAAAGTGAAAATTGTATTTGGTTTTCCCTGCTAAATATCCACCTTAAAAAGATTGGGGCTGTAGACTTTGCAATAACGTGGAACTCTAAGGAGAGATTTTAGCTTCCGGTATTTTAATACCATTTTCTGTCCTCTAGTTGCTTCAGAAATCACTAATATGCCTAACACAATACGCCTCTTGATCTAAAACACACAAATTGTAATATTACTAAAGCTTGTAGTACAGGCTAGAAACAGCGATTCTTCAAATGCTAGGCTGACTACCCACAAAAACATTAGGGTAACATCGGCTTTATATCATCATCATTACCGGCGTTGACAAATCCTACTTGTTCTATTATTATATCCTTCCTACCCAATGTATATTTAATAGGAGGCGTAATCGACTATTATGCTCAGTATTACCATAGCTTCATTGAACTATCTTATAATGCTTGAAGTATTTGGAATCACTTGTGTGTTACCTTAAATTGCGGGATCGGATTCAGGTGTTTCAGATGTTTCATAACTCCGGTACAGTGATCTTTGTTTTAAAATGTATCTCATTATGCTTTCTATAAAATAAAAGTACATACGTAATTAAAAAGTCGTAAACATACAACTGTATAAATGGAACAATAAAAAGAAATCTAAAAAATAAAGCAAGTAAAAATCAGCATTCTAAAATTTTACGAAGTAATGTCAATACCTAAAATACTATATGGCAGCGAAGTGTGGGTCATAACTGAAAATCATTAAAGAAAACTTCAGGCAAATGAAATGAAATTTCTAAGAAGCATTGCGGGATATACAAAAATCGATCACAAACGAAATGAAGATATATACGTGAAAAGCTAGAGATATTTGACCTGAATTGAATGCATATAATACATTATTATACAATACAATAATTGTTTATATGTGTAACTGCGCCATAAAATAGCTATTCCACATAATTTTATACTGATTGTCTACTAAAAAAGATAATTTACCAAACTGTGAATATCTTTATTTTGATGATGGTTATATTTAAATAATTTGCATGTAGGTATGTGAGTATTACAAAACGTGTGATGCTTTGTGCTACTACCAGACTAAATAATGCTGGTGTCTTATGATAAGGGTCTCTCTGTCTTCTAATCAATTACTTTTTTGTACCTCACTCAACAGCAGATTCTGTATTTTCAGGCTAATATAAGAATTAAGCAAATTACCTACATTGCAAGAAGTTCTAGGAACTTAATTGTGGTTCCAGCATTAATTTCCCTTATGTCACAGCATTGATGCCTATTCTGGGAAACAGTCGCTAAAAGGTCCTCAAATGGAAATATTTTTGCTTAAACGTATCCAGTGTACAACTTTTATTTCTGCAGTCCACAACACTCAGCTGGAGACACACAGATGGCTATTTACTGCAGCTCAAGTTCTTCGTATTGCTTTGTGGCTACTAGTACTGTGCATGGAGCCAAAACCCCCTGTATGTGGGTAGGCTGCAGCCCATGCAGTTTCTGTGATAGAGAACAGGAGCTCTAAGCTCCAACTCAAAGGCCACTCATAGGTAGCACATTTACATCATAACACGATAAACATTTATTTTTTACTGTATTGCCTCACATCTTCGGAGGAAATAATTGCTAGGTATTTCTCTAAAAGCCAAATCACTTAACTAGTGACATAGCAAGATATGTTTGAGTTTTAATAGAGCTGTTTCCGCAGAATCAAGGTGGCCAATATCTGCATACACTTCGCCACTCTGCCATTGGTATTTTGAATTTAATTCTATGTAGCACAAACACTTTGACTCATATCCGTGAGGATACGTGACTAAAAATAAATATGGCTTCAAAGGATTTGTAAGTGTCAAAATTCATATTAAGGATACGACAATCTACAGAGAGAACGGAATGAAATAAGATGGGTCTCTTTATCTCCTCCACTCCATTACTTGCATCAGCCGCACCAGAAAACATTCAGCTATAAATATTACCGCCCAGCAGGTTCTCACAAATTCCCTTGTATACAGGGCCTGAAGTCTTAGGTATATTGCCGTTTTCATTCCTTTAGCAAGAGGAATGCACGCCTTTATTTCTTCCGTCAGATTCTCATAAAGGTGTTCATAAAGGTGCAAAGTATGAACTAACTTCCATTCCTGACATCTGGTTCATGTAATGAAATCTCTCAGCGAAATTTGCACGTTATACATTTTAAGGCGGGATTAACGTATCCTAATGCTTAATCCATATTAGTAAACAATCTAGCAATAATAGATTGCTATGTACATTGCAAATTAACTACTATGAAAGCCAATACTGAATAACATAAATTGTGTACAGTACAAAGGAAAACAGAAGGTGATGGTAATGTCTGACTATATTTACTAATTGTAAACGGAAATGGTGAAGTGCAGATGAAGTAGCTTGTTTAATGCCTGCCTTGGTAATTTTTGGATGTATTGATTCCACCAAGAAGACCAGCAATGAGATTTCACCTAAAATACATGCTTTGAGTAAGGTGGAACCCCAAAAGGGAAGGGGGGCCCGCGTTGATTTAAACAATGTAAAGTTGGATGTATACAAAACTTAGTATTTAACCCTGGCACCTTTAAGGGAGCAGTATGAAAATACCATCTCATACTACATTTTACATGGAAAGGTTTCATTTTTTTATTTTCTCATTAATGGCAAAAAATTTTTACGAAAGCGTATACTTGAAATTTTTCCTATAATGCTGAATTGTCTCTAAATAGACTGGAAGTTTAATTTTGGTTGTATTTTTAATAAACTGTTGGTATATAACAGTTAAATCATGACCAGTAGACAATATATATATATATATATATATATATATATATATATATGAAGGCAACTACGGCCTTCGGGGTATTCACGGCCCACCACGTGATGACCGCACCCATTTCTCAGATAGAGTCCATTACCTCCAATGGTAGGGTGATAGCGAAGATGACGATGAGGCGAGAGGACCTACAGTTTATACCGTGGACTCCGAACCATGTTGGGGATAGGGGACATTTCAAATGAGCTAGACTTCCAATGAGATAGACAGGACCGACTTATAATCGCCACCCCAGAGCCGGGAATCGAACTTGGATCCTCAGTACGAGAGTCGCGAACGAAACCACTGCGCTACCCCGGCGCCCGTACACAAAATATAACTATAGGAAGACTTTAAAGTCACAGAATTTGTCAAATGGACAATGTTATTCTAAAGTTTTAGCCTTATTAAAATAATCCAAATACTTTGTTTACATTTTCTAGGTATATTATTCGGACTGGACGCCCTTTAACTGCGGTGGTTCCCAGTGTCCCATTCTATAATGGGCGTGAAAGGCCGCTGAATTTTTTGCTCGCAGGTCTCTTTATCACACTTGAGGTTCTTAAATGTGCGTAAATACACGATGCGGGACCACCACCTTCGCTTACGGAGGAAGCAACGCTAATGATATTTACCCCGAAAAAATCCATGGCCCTTCGCCAGATTGTAAGAAACTATCTTGGGAATTGAAGCTAACATATTACCCCTAGACAAGAAGGAGAATGACATTTTTCCAGGTATGCATGATTCTCTTGTGGGACATATTAACACCTTGGGATGCTTCTTTTGCTTTCTCTCACATGAATTATTTACTAAGTGGGGTAGAAATATTTGAATGCTATATTTGTATGCCCAACGTTAATTTGCCAATATTGCATACCTGTAATTCAGATTAAAGAAGTAAAATAATCGATATTGGACACTTAAATGCGGATGAACACGAGCATTATTACATGTATATATAGTCAGATATGATAGGTATTCTATATAGGAATTCCTAAATGAAAGTCTTTAAAACGACTGGTATTAAAACATCTTCTGAGCTATTAGCTTCAAACAATAAATTATAACGCTCTCATTATAAGATAATCCTATAAAGAATATAATAGATATTTTTGTGGTGGGGAGGCTAGAGTGAAAACCTGTGGCAGCTAGTAGAAACGTTACAATTAACTGCTTAAGGAAGAGGAAAGGAATTTTGTTCTGGAACTGCAACAGAAGATATAATTATTTCGTCCAGAAAATCTCTATGACTCATTCATAAAGACAGAGGGAAGTCGTAGGGAGGTTCAAGGATATGCAAAACCACTGCAACGAAGTGAAAATAAAGGCAGAAACAGAAGTAAAAACTGAGAGACGGCACTAGTTAAAAGAATTCTCCAGAAAATTTCACCGCAATGCCATCCGAGTAATACCAGTCATACGTATAAGCATTTGTATGCTAATGCCTTTTTTATTGTTCTTAGTTCCTTCCTCTGAAGTTCCTTTGTCCTAAATACGAAATAAGCGACGGCTACGATGAAGCTAAATAGTTTTCTTTGTCTTTTCAAACTGTTTTATTCTCTCGAGTTTGCCTTCATGTTTTACCATTAATATATTCTGTAGTCTAAACTTCCAAGAAATTAAGAGATTGTAAGGTTACCGGAATCACAACGTATGGAAACTTAATTCAAAATTGTAAACTTAATTTCAAATTCATTTTACTGAGAGCAGCATTTTCTTCATAGTTTATATTCCTATTCTTTTCAAAACTACCAAGATGACTGATGTACAATTTTACGTTGTACCTTGATAAAGGATTACTATTATAAAACTCCCCAGTCTATGCCAAACTTTGTGAGGCATATATATGTTATTATATATTTATGTATATACTGTACCTACCTTTTAATTTTTCACTTCTTTTTTCTTTCTTTTTCTTTCTTGTTTTTATGTTAATCCGTTTTTTTTTTTTTTTTTGGTTAATCTGTTCGTTTTCTGTATACTACACGCATTCACACTGATACAACACGGAGACACATCCATTGCCAATCTTCTTTGCGAAGGCATCATTCTAGCGACCATAGACACGCGGGTCAGCACTTTTCGTCATGTTAATCCTTTTCGAAATAAGCATCAAATTTTCTAATATACAAGCCTGAACTAAAGGAAAATGCTTGGAATTTCCAGATTCTTCTTTTTTGCCCTCTATCGTGTGACACCGATAACATGATTATGAAGAAATAAACTATTCATATATGAATATGTGATGTGATAAGTATTTCCATGTTTTTATAGTATCTAAATTGCTAACTTTTAAACCTTTGGAAGAAAAATATTCAGCGTGATTAACGTAACGTCGAAAGGAGAAAGCCTAACATAATATGCAAATAAAGTAAGGTAAGTCTAGGGCAAATGTGAATATATAGGGTTAAATAAGTGCACATATGCACAAGAGTATTCTAATTTATTTTGCTTAGATTCTAAACTAGGTATTATTGTAATATAGAACTTCTAACCAATGAAATTTAGAGACTATAGTATGGCATATTACGTAAGTTTTTTTTTCTGTAATTTATAATAATAACACTAACACTAATAATAATAATAATAATAATAATAATAATAATAATAATAATAATAATAATAATAATAATAATAATAATATTATTATTATTATATATTATTATATTATATATTATTATATTATTTATTATTATTATTATTATTATTATTATTATTATTATTATTATTATTATTATTATTATTATTATTATTATTATTATTATTATTATTATTATTATTATTATTATTATTATTATTATTATTATTATTATTATTATTATTATTATTATTATTATTATTATTATTATTATTATTATTAGTGTTATTATTATTAGTGTTATTATTATTAGTGTTATTATTATTATTATTATTAGTGTTATTATTATTATTATTATTATTATTATTATTATTATTATTATTATTATTATTATTATTATTATTATTATTATTATTATTATTATTATTATTATTATTATTATTATTATTATTATTATTATTATTATTATTATTATTATTATTATTATTATTATTATTATTATTATTATTATTATTATTATTATTATTATTATTATTATTATTATTATTATTATTATTATTATTATTATTATTATTATTATTATTATTATTATTATTATTATTATTATTATTATTATTATTATTATTATTGGTGGTGGGAGTGATGGGTGGAGGCGGCGGCGGCAGCGAGGTACTGGTGTCCCTGGAAAGCACTCCTGACTGGCGAAGAAAGATACACGCAGCCCGCCTCGGTAGCACAGATGGCAGCGTGTCTGCCTGACGTTCAAGAGCTCGCGAGTTCGAATCTCGATTAGAGTGAGTTACCTGGATAAGGTTTTTTCCCGGGGCTTTCCCTTATCCTGAAAGACGAATGTCGGGTAGCTCTAAGCTCCATGGACCCGGTCTCATTTGAGCATTATTTCACCCATTTCATTAATCGTCCGACATTACTTAACGTTGGAGGACGTAAATTAACAAACAAACAAAACACTTCGATGCACGCTAGTGGTCCTTCAAGAACCTAATATTTAGTGCACATTTTAGCTGACTCTTCACATAACCTATTCATATTTAAGTTCATTTAGTTTAGAAAGATTATATCCATGAATAACTACCAAACTCTTGTGAACAGTTAATATCTTAACGTAATTTAAATAATATCATCATAAGATACTTGTTTTATCATTATATATGTTAGATTATACGAGACATCTTGAGTTTAATTGATGAAACTCGTCTTTGATTAGCATATAGTAAGAATATTCTGTAATAAAGTACAATATATTATATAGATGATAGTCATTAGATGTAATGTTTAAGATCACATCACCTTTTCATCATTTGGGAAAATAAGAAAGTGGCTAACCCCAAATAAATTTAGTAGAGGCTAAAATCAGAACACAGCAAGGACTACTTATTTTTTCAAGATTATAATTTATGGAAATATACACCATTTAAATGTACATTAATTAGAAGTATGCTTTTCAAAGTGGAAATACCTAAGAAGAATCTGCTGATTTTGTGTGTTGGAAATTGAAGTGGATGTTGAGGTAGTAGAATTTCTTAATTTCTACATAGTACCAGTAATCGAGATGGATGATGTATGTTATTAATCATTGCCATACTCAGGATTACACTTGAGTAATGAGATGACGCTTTATTCGATAAACACGCACATTTGTAAGTATTTTGAAAGGTAACCGGCCGTAGTTGGCCTAATCCGAGGTACTACTAAACATACTTGGTCAGTATGAAATACTGGCATTTGAATAGAGTAGTCAGTACTTCAGTACATAATTTGCAACTACCGACGTTATAGTGGAATATGCTGCGTTAGGTTGTTATTGGTAATGAGTTTACTAAACGAGAAAGACTCCGTGTCCTGCTCCTTGGCATATAGGACTGGAGCGTTCTGCTTTGGTTTTCTACCATGGAAGCGCCTGGTTTCGATCCCACCCGTGTGCGTATTTTATGTCTCGGGTAGAGGACCGGTGCTACTCAGCATCGTGAGGAATTTGAGGATGTGCAATAGGTAGGAGTCCCGGACTATGAAACCCAACATTCCGGCTGAGAGTGTGGAGATGCTGAACACATCTCTCGATTGGGTGATCGCCCACCGCTGCCTTGTGTAAGTAGGTGTAAGCCCAGCGTCGTGTTGGCACACCTGTCATTTAGGCTGCCACACCATGGATTTATTTACTTGTGTTTTACTATTTAGGAGACCCCGTAATAGTAATACATGTATTGGTTATATTTTGAGATTGTCTTAAAAGGTGCTCAAGAGAAGTGACATTTCCAACTACATACCGAAAGACATAAGATGTTTTATTAACAGGTATGGATAGAATACCGGTTTCCTACAGCACAAGCAATTGCACCACACGGCAACACTTAGTTTTTCTGTCATTTCCTCGTATCCCATAATGATTCTCTTTCCTTTCTAATGTTTTTGCAGGCAATGTCTTTGTTCTTCTGATTTTTCCCCATTTATGAAATCTTTAAGAGAAATAACATTAGGTATAAGCGGTTTCTTTCAGAATTAGGGAGAAAACCGCAAAACACCTTATCCAAATAGCTAGCCCTGATCGAGATTTGAACTAGGGACCCTTGAATGTGAGGCACCATCACGTTCCAGAGGCGGACGTTTCTGAACTTCGATTTATTGCACCAAGTTTATAGTTGGAGCTCTTATTCACTTGCCAGTTTAACATTAAAGGGGATAAATCTGCCCTTCTCTGTGCTAAAGGTTCGCTATATATTTCATGTTTTTCTTTATAAAAAGTATGTAGAAATGTTGTTTTAAAATTCCAGCAGTTCATAATGTTGTCAAATTATCCCAGCAATAGAAAAAAAGAGGCCAAAGTGGAAACACAACCCGAAATAGTACGTCGCAAGTGCCACAAATTCTCAACCTACACCAAGGCAGAATCAAGGAGGCCGAAGTGGAAACAGACAGCGACTCTGCTATACTTCTTGTTTATCTATCCTGTGTTAGAGTCTGTATTCCTGCAAGCAAATAAAAAAGTTTACGCGCTCTTCACTTACATATAGAAATGCTTTTGCACGAGAAAGTAAACCAAGTGCTCAGTGAGGTACGTATGTATAGCTGTGCATTTTATTGTAGCCTCAAGCGAATTAAGCATTTGTCTCTACTCTATAATTAACAAAATGTATGTGTACAGCACTTTCATTCTCCTTTTACCTCCATAAAAACCTCCTTTTTGCTCCATATTCCAACGGTTTCTTTTACATCAAATCCCCTAAAAGGAGCACTTAACCAACACAGACAATATCAACTGTGTTTTTATACTAGAATAATAACAGAATTTAATTTGATTGCTTGTTATATGAAATGTCATTGTGTGTGTTATATAACACCCCAAGAGAGAATAGAAACCTCTGTAAAAATTCCAATAATAGGTATACAGACCAGATCGTGTGGACATCTCTGTGACAGCTCAGTTGCTTGGACACTGACCTACTGATCCCAGGGTCGCGTATTCAAAACTGGCCGAGAACGATGACTTTTAAGTGTGCATGAAATTTACAGCTCCATATCAGTAGATTTATTGACACATTTATGGCTCTGGCAATTGACAGCGCCGTGACTGGGCTAATGGCATTCAAATGGACCACAGCTGCCCTATTACCACTAGAACCTTTTTAACATTAGGGCAAACGATTTGTATGTTTCTGAGTTCAGTTTTAGTAGTTGTATGGAATGGAAGTTTACCTCTTGTTAAATTTGTTTTATGTGTTGGTGATAGAGTATTCATTTTGGTTAAGCATGTACCCCTCAAATACTTTTCCGTATAACTGCATATGAAAAAATGCCATTGTTAGTTTTCATTATGTACTATACCTGTCAAGGCAGCTGTACATCATCTTGTGCAAAAAGGCAAGCTTTGAATATTTCCAAACCATTTGAAATGGCATATCTTGATGAAAACACCGAGGGATTTCGTATAAAACGAATGTGTAAGCAGCTGAAGTGATAATTGTAAACACCTACTGTAATACAGATAACACAAGCTTCCTATGCAATACATTGAATAGTATACTCCATGGCAGTGCGTTCTTTTGTAACCACTGAGCTTAGGCTGCTTTATAGATAATGATCGCTAATCATTAGCTGTAATTGCTATGCAAATTAAACCATCGTAGACCAATGTTTTTGAGAAGTTTTACTAGTGTTGTCGCTATATTTAATTGTCTAAGTTTGCGTTATTTATGCAAAATCACGTATACTCACCTAAAAACTGTTCATGAATTCTGACTTGCATAAACAATTCTAATAGTTTCCCCGAAGCAGTGGACATACCGAATTACCAATGATACTTATGATATTGTGGCAGTATTTTGGTACACCACAAAGTCATAATTTACAAATGTTTGTGCATTAAGTGGACTACTTGCAGATAAGTAATTGTTGACAAGTTGGTACCCCCGCACATAAACAAGGAAAAAAACCGCGGGTATATTGAAGAGACGTGCTCCAGATTGCACTAACAAACGAAAGGGGCAAAGTAAGATTCTCCGAAACTGGAGAGACTTCCCAAATTGTCAGGCGATTTGCCTAACTAGGACAGCGGCAGCAGCAGAACTAAGCCGCAAGGTCCACTCCGTTGTGGAAATTGTGTGGAACAAACAGCTGCCAGAAAATGTCAGGAACTAAGGAGCTAGCTATTACGGTAGTCTGAGAAGATGAAACAAAAATAAAGAATTGTAAAGAGAAAATATAATACTAAATAAGGAACAAGGAGATGGGGAACAAATGAACGTCAGAAGATAGCGATCAGTAAGAGAAAAAAAATGAGGGCATCATAGAGGAGAATTATTTTCAAAACCTCCTTGGTATTTGCAACCGTAAACCATGAACAAAAGACTCATCTTTCAAGAAAATTGGAATTTCTTTTGTTTTGTATTTTATACTGATGCTCTGTCACATTTCTGCGAATCCAAGCAGCAGAAGCATTAATCTTCTCTCTTAAGTTCGCTCTTTTTACCCTGCAGCTTTACGATCTCCGGATTTTTAACCCAAGAGATGTTCCTTCCAAATGCCATGCAATGCAACACCCTCCCCATCTCGGTTTTAGGGACGTCACAGGTCCCGGTGGACACGGCTATAAAAAGGCACCGCAGATAAAGACAGATGGGAGGAGGGAAGAAGACAATCCACACGTGGATGTATGGGAAAGGAGCTCTACTATAAAGGCTCCAGGTTTTAGTACTCGCCTCTGGGGAAATCCTCTTGCGCCGATCAAACCACAGCCCTCTGAGGACATTCCTATGGAACCTTCCTATTCTATATGTTTACTCTAATTAGTTGTTCCTACAAGTTAAGTAAAGTACATTTTCGGATCGACGTTGTTACATTGTTAGTATAGTTAGTTGAGAATATTTTGGGAAATTCACTAAGCCTTCGTCCAAATAGTGTTTTTAGTCAATGTACTATATACAGACAAGTGTAATCTTGAATAGAGGTTTATAAGCAATTAGAAAACGTTATGCTGAGTTCCAGTTGAGATTTCCTAAAATGCAACTTCAAATTGTTAATAATAATAATAATAATAATAATAATAATAATAATAATAATAATAATAATAATAATAATAATAATAATAATAATAATAATAATAATAATAATAATAATAATAATAATAATAATAATAATAATAATAATAATAATAATAATAATAATAATAATAATAATAATAATAATAATAATAATAATAATAATAATAATAATAATAATAATAATAATAATAATAATAATAATAATAATAATAATAATAATAATAATAATAATAATAATAATAATAATAATAATAATAATAATAATAATAATAATAATAATAATAATAATAATAATAATAATAATAATAATAATAATAATAATAATAATAATAATAATAATAATAATAATAATAATAATAATAATAATAATAATAATAATAATAATAATAATAATAATAATAATAATAATAATAATAATAATAATAATAATAATAATAATAATAATAATAATAATAATAATAATAATAATAATAATAATAATAAATGGAAAATCTGTCTTCAAGTATTCATATTCTGTCATGGGTCTTAAGTGGTACCAATGATGATGGTTTTCTTTCTTTATTGTATGACTTAACATATGTGCGTGCTATAAATCCCATATTTATTAATTTGATATATTAAGTACTATAAACGTTATCTGAGCCTCGTGTATTCAATTTCAGGCTGGAATAGAGCTTTTGTTTTATTACAAATGTTACGTAAATATTAATTGATATACGTTGAAACTAAGAATGTTTTACACCGTTGTACTCGACAGCACTCAAAGCGCACCCGTACGTGGGCGATGTTTATAGCTTCGACTAGCTTTGCTTCAATTCGAAAGGTTTCTGTATAATTAGATGTAGCGGCTGTCTGCTTTACGGCGACAGTTGCGGAGTTGTGCCAACAGGATATGTTCTCTTTGCCAACCGCAATGCAGTTTACAGGCTACTTATTAGCTTAACAGCGCAATAATAACGTTGTGAATTAATGCTAGAGTTCACAACAAGATTGAGATACACCCTGGGTGGATTACATTGGAAATTCACTCAAGAAGCCAGCAAAAGTTGCATATTAAAACAGAAAAAGCCTGCAGCAATTTGTAGCGTTAAGTTATTTTCTGCTTAACAAGGCATGTAAAACTGACTCCTGAGATAACCAAAAGACTCTTGCTGCTATTATGAAGATTTTTTTATTATTTAAATCTACATAATAGCTTAAAATTCTAACTGTATTCTTACACTACTTTGCAATTGTAAATATTACCATTTCAACACAGATGCACTCAGCACTCGGTATTCTTCGGTATTGTACTTTCGCTTTCTTTGCCGCTTATCTGCAACTCATCTAAAAATATACACGGGGTTCATCTTTATTCGTTATTTCCCGCCCTCCAATTGGCCTAGAATGACGTCATAGTGAATCGCTGAGTCTATCTTGAAATCATAATGCCCTCTACGGAGAAGAAGCGGTAATTTTCGCGGAACAGTAAGCAAATTACAGCGCTCTTAGTGTGGTTTATCAGCTAACTAATACAATCAGCCTCCCCTGGATATGAATGCAGAGCACTGCGTCTTGATGGTTAAATGCTGCTTTCGTACCGTCATTAAAATTGGTGCGACATACAAGATGCAGGTTCAGTTACTCGCAAAAAGAGAGACACTGGACGCTGTAAAGTGGCAGGTCCCAAACTAGAAGCAATAAATAATGTTATGACAGAAAGGCCTCAAGCATACCTTCTCGCAATACAGACAGTCTTTAAGGGGAAGAGAGAAAGGAAGTATTAGAAAATTGACACATAAGTCTATGTACTAGAGATCCTTTCTTGTTTATGTAATGAAGTTAAATTGAGGAATCTATGGTGGATAGAAAAGAACTGAGATCAAATTGAAATATTTTCCTTTTTATGTGACAGGTTTACAATATGCATATGTGTCTACTATAACGGAAAAAAGATGTTCATTGTGAAATAAATGTTCATTAACTTATTTCGTATATTCTTCATGGTATACTTCTAAGGCTGCATAATTAGCTTTGCAATGCATAGCTTTTTAAAACAGCTATGGTATTTACGCACCTTTATATTACGCGGGCAGACCCACCTCTCAAATAGGTAGTATATTTACCGCCGGTAGAGATAGGCCTCAAAGCTGCTGTCAGCACATCAAATAGATCGCAAGCCGCTAGGGGAATCGTATATAAACTCGCTCCATCCACTATGCTATTGATGACGTCAAATTTTGCGTGGTAAAATAATAGTTAAACATGAACACCGTGCATGTTTTCGGGTCCCCTTTACCGAGAACGATTTTCAGAAAATATCCTCACTATCCTAAAATCCAATGTGTTGCATTCAAATGACTTTTCCGAAACATACAAAAAAGTCGTCTACCTACTTCAAGTTAATCGAAGTAAATATTTGTAGATACGTGTTATTGCGTATGTTCTTGCACGTACAATGAGCATAGAGAAAAGCAGCAGGCCAGGACCGGCAAAATGAGCACCGGAAGTGTGTAATACTTTACCTCTACATTCACCCCTTCCTTTTTCCTTCTACTGATGGGTAAATAATATAGCGTGCCACAGTGACGGTCATTCAGGTTTTGGATGAAATCTCTTTTGCGACGTAATCAAATTAACACTTTTAAACACAAGAGTCGGCTAGGAAAGCACAAAAAAGGTTAACGACATTAGAGAATATTGTCGCGGCGACGGGCATAAAGGGTTCGGCGCAGATAGATAACAGACGGATAGGTTTCACGGAGATAAAGAGCTTGCATAAGCAGATAAACATAGCGCCGGAGATAAAAGACTTGCCTACATAGATATAGTTACATTCTAGAACATTCGTGTTTTATCTGGTGACATGTTAGAGAACATTCTATAAGAGTCTGGAATTCATGAATGCGTGTATAAAGGAAGCCATGGCTAGTGATCGAGTCAGTCGCAAACAGAGCAGTAGTAGTAAACAGCTGTGAAGTGTTGTAATGGAGTTGGTGTAAACAGGTGTAATCAGAACGCTGTTGTTGTGATCATCGACCTTGGTAGATTGTGTATGTGATGTAACACTGCTACTGTGAGTGTTTTTCTACGCAAATAAAGAACGATTTGAATTTCTGTAAATTGAACTTTTAATTCTACGGACCTACAAAGTCACAATATGATTGAAGGATGTAGCTATAATGCTAAACGGCTCCTATAGCCATTATGGGAGAAATGGCACATCATTGCCCTAAGCCTAACCTAGAGCTGACAAACGCAGCTGTATAGAATTAAAATGTTTACCTTTGTTTCGTTATACAGTAGTTCTTATCTGGTGCTAATTATTTATTTTATGCCGCTAAAGTTATTTAGATAGTTTCTGTACTGTACTAAAGTTAACGTCACAGTTCAACTGAAAAGTGTATTGAAGTTTACAATATAATTTGGTAGGTGGAGGCGTAGTCCTAATGATACTGTCTTTACTTACAGGATTGGTATCCTTGATGTTTTTTTTTTCTAAATATTAGTGTTTAAATGTCTGGTTGCAAACTATATGAACTCAAACGAGAAGACACTGAAGAGAATCATCCGAAACGCTACTGCGTAGCAGGCTCTTATTCATTGAAAATCTGCTAACCAGTTGTTCACATTGATAAGTAGTACCAAATATGCCAGCAATTTGCCTTCAAAAATATAATGTTTGGGAAATGTTTGCGGCATTTGATGTGTACAAATCCAAACCATGTTTTCCTGAACTGCGCAATGGTGTATGTTTTGATTGCTTTTAGGCCCCACATGAGCGCAATGAAATGCGTGTTAGTGTATACGATGTTAGTAGGAGATATCATACACTTTATTTTACCATAGCGAAGAATAAAAGATACGTATTCTCCCAATTCCGAAAAGAAAAACATTCTTACTACAATTATTTTGTACATGCAAGCCACTACTGCACTGATAAGACACATGCCACGCGACTATAAACAGATTCAACTGGTTTAGTTGCCTGTGTCTACCTGGATATTGTAAGTAGTAGGGTTGGGAGGGAGTTTAAATTCACACTTATAGTGCCTGGTTCACATCCCTGCAGTAGACTTAAGCGATTATCAAATATTTGAAGATTTAGATTTAAACATACATGGCCAGAAGTAAAACGAATACGTTACAAGGCTTTCTCCACTCATTTTTATACAAACAGTGTTTACAAATATGTAATTCTATTTTATGTTAATCGAGAGAGAAATTTGTAGAGTTGGTTTTATCATATGTCAATGAATATACGAACTCGTAAGCATTATATACAATTAAATTGTGAATTATTTGAAATAGAACACAATTTCCAATTTTCAAATAGACAGTATGTGTCACAGGCTATTTGTGCCAAGTTTGGTGAAATCAGACTCACAACCACACATGCACATACAAACACATCAAATACACTCATAATGCAGATCTTCGAAAAGTTGGTAACATTTTGGGGTTCAGAGGATCCCAAAACTAGCATATCAGGTGAAATATGAATACAAATTTTTTGGATGGGACAAAGCTTCCTCTTACCTAACATAGATGTATGATCTAAAAAGCAAAATTTGGTCCTAAGGATTATTTCACTGCTGTTAAGACTTCTAAAACCTTAAAACAGAAAAGTTTACATGTAAGTGTAAAATGTGGCAAATGATATTTAAATTACAAACTTTGAGAGTCAGCTTTACAGATATGGCCATAACAGATGTGTAAAAATTATTCTAAAATATAGTGTGATTCATATAAACCTGAACCATTTCAATAGGCCATAACTTTTGAACAAATAATAGGACACACGTGCAACTTTGGGAGAATATAATACTCAATTAGGAGATCACAATACACTATATCTCAGAGAAAATGTTGGAAGTGTCCTCCACCAGCATCTATACATGTTTGCACTCGTCTCACCATATTCTCTGAAGTTTTACGTAGATGATATCGAGTTGAGAGAAGGTTATTTCCAGCAAGATGAAGCAACATGTCATACATCTAATGACACCATGAAGCTTGTCACCAGATTCTTTGATAATCGAATAATCTCAAAAGAGATCGTCTGACCTAACCTCATTAGATTTTTTCTTGTGGACTTATCTAAAAAATAAGCGTGTGCAAAAATAGGCTACGGGCAATTTGATATTCTCAAGAAATTCATTCGAACTGAAATAAATAACATTGGCGAGGACACTTTCCGTAAAACTTCCGAGAATATGATGAGACAGTGCAAACATGTACCTATAGGTGCTGGTGGGGGACACTTCCAACATTTTCTCTGAGATGTAAATAGTGAAATGTAATCTCCCAAAGTTGCACGCGTGTCCTATTATTTGTTCAAAAGTTACTGTCTATTGAAGTGGTTCAGATTTGAATAGATTGAACTGTATTGTAGCACGTAATAGCCATGAGATTTATCTTCACTTTTTCAGCAGTCGGTTGCTTTAATTATTAAGGAATATTTTATTCGGCATTTTGTTTTTGAACAATAGACCTATTTGCTATTTTTATGTTAACATACCCTGAGGGAACAAAGGCAGAACTTCAGTGACAGTAGTGAACACGTCTTCGTGCCTGGAACGTTAGATTGTCTCGAAATGCTTCACGCGCGCGCGCGTGTGTGTGTGTGTGTGTGCGCGCGCGCGCGCCGCCTCGGCTCGTAAGCAAGAAGCGTCGCGATGCTTTCTGTCAAGATTCGCACACAACAGCAGGCAGCCAATAAAAAAAGACAAGCACGGCTTGTCCCAGAAAATTCCCTTCCCGCCTTAGCACTGCTGCTGAATGTTTAAAATCTCATAACATTTGCCACCGGCGCATCATTCTGATGGATCACTTGGAAAATGTATGCAATTTGAAAATGACACAAATTCTGATTAACTTCTGCACTGTGACCTTCTCTCTCTGAATATGCAGGAAGTCTATCCTTCTCTGACCTTTAAATACATATTTGCTTGAACTCAAAAATTTCTGTGCGTTGGTATTTCTATGTTCAGCAGAACAAACGTAAAATATATAATAGGGTTTTATATATGACAGTGGCTACCGAAGTAGCCACTGAAGTCTATTGGTTTGGATAAAAATAAACTATAAAATAACATTTAATCATAATTTTTTTAAAAAAAACGTTTAATAGCAGAATATGTAATACAGAGCATAAACGAAATTCATTATTTGCTTAAAACATATAAATAGATTCAAAGCAAAACGTGAAAATATTTTCAGCTACAATAAAAGTTATAAGATAAAGTATATAAATTATATTCAATAAAGAATAAGGATTACTGTAAGCGCAATTCAAAGAGTTCGTGAAATCTCACACATTATTTTGCCGGTAAAGAGGAGAAAATTGTATGCACTTTAATCTCAGAGTGCATCAGTTTCGTGCAAACGATTGTGAAATGTTTTAAACATTGATCTCGTAAGCAGACTAATACTTATGGACATAATGGAACTCCAGTCGGATGCACCTTCAGGATGCACCGTATGGAAGGTGTCAGAGAATTGTCAGAGAATTCACTTCTGCTCTTAAGCCATTGCATTTCTTACATAACGAACGTTTTCATTAGTGCATAGCCACAGCTATAAGCATTAAGCCTCCTACGCCTGAACCACTTTGAGAACAGTGAAGTTACACATGTAATGAATCGTGAATGTTCTTGTTGCTCCATTGGGTGTTGGGAACGTGAAACTTTTGTCTTGTGATAGCCAAGGTTATTCAACATTTCATTGCTCGGCTATTCATTGATTTTCACAAGTCTAACTTTTCATTTTAATAGCACTGTTTTCTGCTCACACGAGGTTGACTGTAGTTCTTCCTCAGTTAATACATTTAACATTTTGATCTTAATTTTGTGCTGAAGAGTTTAAATTTTCACTCAGAGTTGCTGATGAGTGCATTGTAGCTATTAACACTACCCTAGTGAAAACTCCAGCCAGAAGAGAGAAAGAAATTTCTAGACTATTTAAAATAACCAGAAATATCTTAACATAAAGTTTCTGTAATTACTCTTTATAACACATAACTGAAGGCAGTAAACTTTAAAGTAATTGGATCATTCTGGAAAATGTTGAATGCCATACCACTGTAAGAAATTTGCAGGAACGGTTTGAAAAGGAAGTCATGGAACTTCAACTCGGTGTTTATTTGGTATTTGTAAACAAACGCTGGTTTTGAAGTGTGATAATTCTAATATTAAATTCTTACATCAGTATTTCATGTTTCAAATTTCGTTTTACCATGTAAAATATGGCAGATTTATGAATCAACACCATTCTGAAAACTTTTCTTGAAGGAACTTTAGAGGTTAAATTCCACAATAGTGTTCCCGTAAAGCATTCTTCTACCATCACTTCAGAAGCACTGAAGTACTTATCTGATATTGATTCTTTAGGTACAGTAGAAGAAATGTCTTCTTCTTGATGGCTATGCAGCCCGTTACGGCTAAGTCATCAGTGGAGTTGGGTTCTATGAATAGGTTCTCCCAGGTATCCCTTCTTCACTCATCCTCATTAAGTGTTCTGTCCATTTCTTGTTGTTTGTTTTAATTTATGTTCTAATTTATATATTTTTTCTTTCCTTATTTGCTCATTTCGTATTCTATCTGCTCTTGTGCATCCTTCATGTTCCACATAAATAGCATTTCTGCTATTAGTAGTCTACTGCTATCCTTAGATTTGATTACTAAACTTCATTCTACTTCTTCTACTAAACCACTAAACTTCCAAACTGCAAGTAAGGAACGGCCAATGTTTTACATAATTTAAGTTTAGAATCTTTTCTTGTTTTCCGACCTAAAGTTTCTTTAATGTTTCCACACATAGCCTGGAATTTATATATTTTGTTTTCTATAGCTTTAATTTCTTCATAGGTAATATCGCATCCTAAATACTGAATATTACTTGTTATACCAGTTTTTGTTCCAAAACAATTTTAGTTGTTATCCCGTCTTTACCTATAAATGCCGTTACTTCTTATTTACGATATTTTGCAGTTCTGTTTACTGGCCACCACTTGGAGCTTATAAGTCAACATTTGTAGATCTCTTTCGCATTCTGCCACTAGTTAGATTTTAGAAGTCTAAACGGTCGTGTTTGAAAAAAAAGAAAAGAATCTTATATCTCTATAAAACTTGTAATTAGTTAACATCAAGAATATGGGACAGAAGCTGAGACTGACACAGACAACTGAGTTTGCCATGTTTAGAATTGTTCTCTTGTGGCAGGGTGTTTCACATAACAATTTTTTTTTCTGAGACAAGTTTACTTTATTTTAAAATACGTTTAAGATACTGAATTTTAGGTTTAGAAAAAAGTATATCATAAAAATAAGGCCTCATAAAATGTAAAACACAATTTTGAAAAAACAATGTGTAGTAATCAGCTACGTGGACAGAGAAATAAAAGTTTAAATTATAATTAACAAAGCATAATTAAAGTCGTTTAAATAAATAATATCATATGAAATTGTTCCCAAAATCAATAGCACACCAGTATCTAAACACTTCTACATTACCAGTGAACTGGAGAAATTAGTTTACTTACACAAACACATTAGATATTCAGTTGTTTCTCAACTCACTTCATTTATACAAATACCAAAAGTATGTAGTGTCGCACCTTTTATCCATTATACATCAACAATCCCATGCACATTTCTTTTATTTAGGTTGTGTTACAATACTTCTCGACTACGAATAATCCTATATTAAGCAATATAGATTTAGTTGTGTGCACTAATGGGAAAACAAAGCACAACTGTTTTCATATAGTACGTCAGCTTTGTTATTCATGAATGCTTACGAGAAAGAGGAATAATCGTGTGAGATGCTTTATTTAACATTAGAGTCTGACCACTCATAGATGTAATGTCAAACCTAAGACTATTACGACTTAAAATTTATAGGGCAATTATTAATTTTTATGTACTCTGCATCCTTCCGGTTGATAAGTTGTTTCCTATTCATGATTTGCTGCGTATGCAAAATCATACAAATTTCCTCCAGATGAACAGGAACTACAAGCCTATTCACATATGATTTTAAGATGCACATTTAGTTAGTAATAGAAATCCTGTAATTATGTCGCACTATTAAGTGGTAAAAATATATATGAGTTTTAAAGAAAGAAAAAGTTACAAGAAATAAAGAAAGTATTTCCACATAAAGGGAGCGTCTATATGTGTTTTGAAAATCTACGCCTACGGTCTATAAATATGAAGTTAATATTATGATTCAGAGACAGACGCAAATGCAAGCACATATTTGCGCCCCCCCCCCCCGCCCTCCGGAAGGGTGGGCGCAGTGGACCAGTAACCATGTATTTCTCTACTTATATTATGATATCGAGCTATTTGTTTCCTCTACCATATAGAGAAAGTAAAAATTGCTCTAACAGGATTGATTACAATGCTTTTTCAACATAAAATATTTAAATAACTGGATTTATACTTCCCACTCATTACACAAAATATCTAAGGACTTTTTTCTGTGCATTTCTTGAATCGCCACATGTTAATTCTGAAGGCTAATTAGAGCTGCAAGGAAAGCCAAACAGCCCCTCCCAGTACACAGTACTTACTTCCTCGATGCACTGCTTTTTATACGAGTAGTTCGCATATGCTACCTTTTATATAATCCAGAACAGCCTCCATTAAGGTGAATGTAACACGAAAGCAGTTCACAGCGATAACAAAATAAATTGAGTTATTTAAGTTTAGAACATTAAGGCAATTGTGTTTGTTTGATTTTGTTGGAACACTATTATAGTTTCTCTTTAGAACTACTACACTAATTTATGACGTATCAGAATATGGAGTGCGAAACCTTAAAATAAATGTTTTCTAGGTTATATGTAATTATAATTTTGTTAGTGTCAGAGTATTTTCCCTTTTGGTGCCAGATATTTTCTGATAACCCAGAAGCTGTAAACTCGTTGATTCAAAAGGCCACTATCTCATTCGATAGCTGCTTTTTTAAATCGTGTAGATAGGACAAGGTAGCTACGTACTAACATCGCTTTATTCAACTGTCAGTCCGTTGCTACGCATGAAAATTACAAGGAACTTTCACCCTTAAAGAGCTGACAGTTTGTAAGGAAATGTTTGACAAAAGTTGTTCATATACTTCCAATTCGCCTGTCGTAGATGCAAGTCAAGGGCAGCTTAGAAGCAAAGTTTTTAAAATTCTAAGATAAAGGGAAATCCGTATTTAATTTCCAAAACCAAATTTAAGATATTGAGAGGACATATTTTTATAGACACGATTTTAAGAAACGTTAATCAAAGGCAATTATAGCCAAAAATTCTAGAGCTAAAAATTTAGGTATTTTAGGAAAATGTAGTTCAATCTCCAAATAATGAACTTCATACGTGCCGCTTTATTTACAAACTAATCTGAAATACAGTGCTGTGCTTTCATTTGACAACTTGCACAAATTTTTTTCCTCGAAATTATTAATGATAAACTTCTAATTAATGCAATTTGAAGCATCCAAAATGTATTGGATAACTCAACATTTCTGAAGATTTTTTGAGGGGAGGGATATTAAATTTCTCCAAATGTATTAATTTTCATCCTGGACAAATTTGTTCCATATAAGCTTTGGTAAAAACGATATAAATTTAAAATCATAAAAGAAGAATTGCTTAATGTTTGAGATTTCAATTTTGTGTTGAAAGAATGTGGGTGATGGAAACTGAACTTCTGCTTTAAAAATAAACATTTGCTGCATTGTTGAATGTTAATGATAATATGCACTTTAATGATTTCCACATTACAAAAGGAATTTTCCTTTCCTTCAATGTTTCAAAACAAGGTCACCGTCTCCTGACATTTGTGTAGCGTTCTTCATTTATACCTAAAACGAAGAACCAAAGAAAGCTTTTAGAGGAATGAAAAATGAACAATGTAATGAACGAGGCAAAACAAGTAAGGAACGCTGCGTCATAAGTGATAAATTTATGGACAGCTACTGAAGATGGCCATAATGAAGATGATGATAATAATAATTGAATGGGAGCTCGGTTAATTTCACTTCCTATCTGGGGTTTTCATTAACTAATGTGCTAAATATCAAACTTTTGACGATTACAGGAATATTCTGTTTTGTTTTGGAATTGAAGTCACTAATTCTTTTTTGTAAATTTTCGCGTCCAAGAACTGTAGTAAAATAAAATATTAATGAACAGTTAGCAAATTAATGGCAAAGATTAAACCTATAATTCCAGCATCTGAGAGTTGTATTGCAGTTTTGTAAGTACCGACATGGTGAGATAAAATTCACTGCTTTAGTGGTGCATATCTGCAAGCTCTGCTCTGTAGGATAGGTGGCTAAGACAGAGCTTTAAGTTTATGATATTTCTGTCTTTTTTATTCGCCCTGAAAATTCAAAAATTCAGCGGACAAGTTTGTCCAGCTAAGTAATTCCTATATCCACACTTTAATTTTCGATTCGCAGGTTTTGATTTTTGGAAGCATTGTGCCATTTGCTTGTGAGTTCCAAATGTTTCTTCACACATTACTCAAAATGTTGTTGCAATTTTAGATTTATCGGCTAGCCCAGTGTTCCTCAAAGTGTGGTCCGCAGACTCCCGGGGGTCCGCGAGGGGATCTCAGCGGTCCGCGAGGGTTCCCTTATAATGTTGAATTAAACCTATAGAAAACATAGAATTGTATTTACTGAGTCACTTATCTGCTCGGTGCCGAACTACATACGCTTTACTTAACATTTTTATGCAGCTATGTCGTAATGATGTAATGCAGCTTAGAGGTGCAATCAAGTAACAGTTGGAAGCGTGTAGTGCAGTGTTATAATAGCAGCGACGCTACCATACTGAGCGTGAGCGGTTAGCTACCGTTGTGGGTGAAGTCAGCCGAGCCTTCGTGCGGAGGTCCGAATCAGCGCTGTCACTGGCACCGGCTGCACGTAGGCACGTATAACAAACTTGTCGTTCTCGCTACGTTGAAGCCAGTGGTGAGAGTGTTTGATTGTCAGGACAGTTTGTAATTGTGAATCCAGATAATTTATTCGTGTCGTCCAACATGAATCGTTGGTTACAGACTGGATCAATAATAAACGTAAGCCTACAATAACTGGCGATCAAGAGGCAAGTTGTAGTGGTGAGCCTACTAGTTTAACTAGTTGCTGTTCTGCCGTTCTGCGAAAAGTAAAACGGTGAAAATACAGCGAAGAATATTTTAAGTTTTGGATTTGCTGGAGGTGGAACTGAAGATGAAAAACACAAAAAAAAAAAAAAAAAAAAAAAAAACTCAATGTGTTTTGTGTTGATTTACTGTCCAGTGACGTAATGAGGCCTGCTATGCTGCGAAGACATTTAGAGATGAATCATTCGGATTGCATTGGTAAGACGCTTGATTATTTTAAAATCAAAAGTAAAGAGATGAATATGAAATAGAATAGAACAAAAATTAACTAGAACCATTTGTGAAAAAGCAACACTAATTTCCTATGAAGTAGCGCTACTCATTGCCAAAAGTGGCAAGCCTTGTAACATTGAAGAGCAATTAATATTTCCAGTAGCTAAATAGATGATTGGTGACTCAGCTGCCAAAGAGCCGAACACAGTGCCACTGTCAAATGATTCAGTTAAACGTAGAATTTTTTATATGTCTCAAAATGTCCTGGACCAGCTAATTATGAGGTTAAAGTCAACAAAAATGTATGCTTTACAACTTGACGAAAGTACTGATTTCGCTAAGTCTCATATGTTAGCTTTTGTATGTTACGAACACGAGAAAGAACTTGTTGAAGACCTATTGTTTTATAGGGAAGTCTTGCATAACACTGTTGAGGATGTCTTTAAGACATTTGATGGATTTATTTCAGAGCTGGGTGTGGAGTGGAAAGTTTGTGTAGGCGTAAGGACCGTCGGAGACGCAGCGATGTCTGGACACAGCACTGGATTGAAAGCTCGACTTCAAGCTGTCAACCCTGAGATTAAGTAGACTTATCGCTCGATACATAGAGAGGCGTTGGCTGTAAAAACGATACGCCAGGTTTGAAAGAAACATTAGAAGACTTGGTTAAAATTGTGAACTATATTAAAGCCCGTCCTCTTAACTCACAGATATTCAAGAAACTATGTGAAGAAATGGAAAGCGAACATAAACAACTGTTCTTGCGCACAGACGTTCGCTAGCAAACAGGAACAGCAACCTCCTGAGCATGAATAAATAAATAAATGAATGAATGAATGAATGAATGAATGAATGAATGAATAAATAAATAAATAAATATGTTGTTTGTTAACGACGCTAGGATTATGCAAGGGCCGTCATTGTTCCGGTATTTTGTCTCTCAAGAGTTCATTTACATGCCAGTAAATCTGCACATATAAAAACCATTGGGTTTTCTGGGCTGCCTTTTAACCCATGTCTAACCAAATGAGCCATCAGACCGACCCTCTAAGTATGGCATTATATTAAAAATAACTATTATAAACTTTCCATGATACTGATATCAAAACATGATCTGTAAGTATAACACAGAACGACAAGAGAAAGTGAATTACGTTGTTTACAAATATAGTGCAATGTGGTACTTAGATCTCACTTATCAGATATATTAAGTGAAGCTGCGTGTAGCTTTCAAGCTGATTGTCATTTTGACACACAGGTAATGGCTCTTAAGTTAGGTTTAATGTTAAGTGTCACACGAATCATCCAAAACTCGCGTTGCAGGCAGATATTGACCGGATGCCACCGGTGCAGGCATACTGTTAATGATGTAGTATCGCCTCAACTGCAGCGTAGCCACTTGATTTGACATCTGACAGCGATCTGGGACTTGATTGACGTGAGGGAGGATCCCCAGACCCACTTAAACAGTTATGTTGCCCTCGTCAGTCTCCCATGTGACCTGCATTACCGATCTCCTCATGCCGCACATTAATTTCATGCTTGCATACGACCACTCTCTTATGAATATTTTGGCAGTCTTCAACATAGCAATTCCCGATGAAATAAGCAATGAATTTCTTGTTAACATTACAAATTTACTTTATCAATGCGATGATTACGTGGAATCTGCACTCGAAGAGGAACGCCATAGAGAGTGCGTTCGTTCTGTACAACTTGAACAAATGTATTGGAACTTCCCAGAATTACCTAGAATTATTTAAGTCAAAGTAAGTTGGGGCACCATTTACTGAATAATAAATTAATGTGTGAAGGAAACAACTTGATGCCATTGCAACCTAGGGAATGGTTCTACGATAGAACTGCCATTACCACGAATATGTGATTAGTTATTCAGCATATCTGTATATATTTTTAGCAACATGAAAACATTGAGCGACCCTGTCTGGGGAAAAGGCGAGGAGTTTCATAACAGCGATGTCCAATGTTCTGCATCATAACTTTAATTATATACATATTGGATATGCAGCTAAA
>CM060953.1:107506623-108071623 GCA_030765055.1 Mantis religiosa | reverse complement strand
ATAAGATTTAACTTCTTTCTACCGTTTAGGTCATATCGCAGGATGAATGAATGAAATGAGTGAAATGATGCTCAAATGAGCCCAGGCGCCATAGAGCATAGAGTTATCTTATATTCATCTTTCAGGATACGGGATAACCCTGCAAAATCCTTATCCAGGTAACCCTTATCGAGACTGGAACGTGGGACCTCTTGATAGTAAGCCATACACGCCGTCACCTAGACTACAGAGGACGGCAATGGGGAGATCACGATATCTGTTAAACAAAGTATATCAATGTCGAACAACACTCTAAAATAAAACACTGGAAGAAATTTTGTTCTGCTTTAAGCTGAAAGGTTCAATTCAGCGCAGCGATATATAATGAACTTTCTCAGTAAGTTGAAGTGCTTACACACTTTTTAAGCCAAAAGTTAATTGAGCTCCCATTTTATTGGTTAGCAGTTACCAGATAACGAATTCTGAAAATCCTAGTAGTTTGAGAACGATCTATAAAATTGACTAGAAGGCTATTTGATCAAAAAGAGATTAATAACTACAAAAACTGTCTCACTTTAACTTTTACACCTTGTTTCCAGCTCCTCACTGACTACCGTTGTCGGACAACCACGACAGGTTCCTATCGGCCTACGAAGTACAATCCTATCACTTTTACGCATCCAACAAGTTAGGATTAATTCGAGGAATGGTTTCAAAGTGTTTTCATACACTGTAGTGTGTGTGAGAGAGAGAGAGAGAGAGAGAGAGAGAGAGAGAGACAGAGAGAGAGAGAGAGAGAGAGAGAGAGAGAGAGAGAGAGAGAGAGAGAGAGAGAGAGAGAGAGAGAGAGAGAGAGAGAGAGAGAGAGAGAGAGAGAGAGAATCAGAATGCGACAATTACAAGTCTAGATTGCTTTTGCAACGTTTTCTACTTTATTTCCCTTTTTTCTCTTTATTTGTTTTCAACGGATAAAAAGAAGGTGAGACGAGAGTTCTTGTGAGCCAATGCAGATGTAACACCTGTCACGCCAGCAGAAATGTCTTCTCTGAAAAACACACGTGATGCTCCAGTCGCGAAATAAACCATTCAAAAGAAATCCTCGTAAAAGTAGCTAGGCACCTCAAGCTCCTTCTCTTTATTTTCCGATATCCCCTGCTGAAGTTTATGAGGTGCAGTGCTTTCTATCGATGTTGTGTGGAATAAGGAGTGGTTACTTCTGGGTCGGTATCCTGTGTTTTGGATGATACTGCAGCAAATCCCTCAACTTTGAGAAAAGACAAACAAAACGGCGATACACCCTTGCTGGTACATATCTGTACACATTTCCTTTATTTCCATCAAAACCACTAAAAAGATAACGCAATTTTGGTTTCAATATCGTTTGAAGGTAAAATTTCTGAGGTTGGACAATTTTACTGAGATATTTTGATTTAAAATGGCTTTTAAAACGGTTTTTTGTACTTTTTATACTCATTTTTGAACTAATTTTTAAACAAATTTTTCTAAAATCCTATCCCTCACTGGTCTATTTACAGGTACATTATGGTTATTATGATAATGTTGAAATTATATTTATTTGGATTTTTTAATAATTCTAGACAGAAATATTCCAACAGAGGAACATTTTGCTTTTTCTGCTTCTTTCTTCTTTGAACAGAGGTATAATATATTTTTTCCTACAATTTCATATCGAGATTTCGCCGGAAAATACTATGTACGGCTCTCTCTCTCTCTCTCTCTCTCTCTCTCTCTCTCTCTCTCTCTCTCTCTCTCTCTCTCTACATATATATATATATATATATATATATATATATATATATATATATATATATATAAGTCAGGATGGTTGTGAAAGAACCTGGGAGCATGTTAAATCGAAAACCAGATATGGGATAAATATCAAACCATGTACTTCACTTCCGAACCTTCCAAAGGAATAAGTAGGCTTTCGGAAGCCTTTCCCATCCTAAAATACACTTTACCGGAAATTTAGTTATTTTCTATTTTACAGAAAATGGTTTTTAAGATTTAGCTAACAAAAGAGCATACTTTTGATAGTCTCCTCATTAATAACATGCATATATGAATTTACTGTGAGTAGGTTGTAAAGTTATCATCCTGAAATAAATTTATAATTGCATAAACAAAAAATTAGTGTTTATTCATAATAAAAGTTATCCATGCAGTTCTATTAATTTCAATGTTTTACAATGTATTGCTTATAAATTGCTGTACATTTGTATACAGTTAAAATATGCTTTACGTACAAAGTCTATACTCCTCTAACAAAGTATAACTAAACAATTTCTACAAACTTTTATGACGATGAATGTGAAGTAAATACATACAAAGTTAAGGTTTTCTAAATAAAACATGAAAACACTTAAAAATAAATAATTTTCGGTACAGTAAGTCGTATGAGTGTAACACATAAGATTTTAATTCAGTTGACCTCAAACTTGAACCACTTAATTATAAATAGTGGTAAAGGGGATGTGAATCTCTTATCTCAGGCGAAATAATGATTCCATTATATTACTTGAGGGTAGTTATAATATTCGTTAATCAATTAAGTATAAAAACATAAAATTAATATTATATTGTAATTAATTTAATAAGCATTAACATTTAAATATAACGGAGTTATATAGCGGAGTTTATAACGCTTAAATGCTAAAAGCATAACGCTAAAAGAATAGTAACTTTTCTTATTATAACTTCATTTTTATACAAAAATCATATTTGAAAAAAAAAAAAAATCATCCTTATATTCTGCAAAGATATAGTACTATAAAAACTTGCATGACGTATGTACGGGCAGATGTGAGTCGATCACGGTGGGATGCAGGCACTGCTGCCGAGTGCTTATGCATCAGACTTCAGAAGGAAAGAGATGAGAGCACTCTACTGGCAGCCAGATGCTATCACAAGTGGTAGTAGCACAGCCACGGTGAGTTGCTAACACGTGTAGGCAGTTTCTTCACTCCGACGGAGTTTACAGGTCTCATAAGTATCCACCACTAACCAACGAAGTCCGGCTTATCAAATAGCCATATCTGGATGGGCAGCCGGCTTCCCTCAGCCAAGCATTCCATTTTCATAACGCAAATACCATCGCAGGACACCACCACCGGCAACTCCGTTTATCTTGCTACCTGGGAAGAATCAAAAGAATGAAATTAAAAAGTGGAGGATGTGTAATAAATATTACCAGTATTCCCCTAGTTACCCGTGGAATCTCCCCTCCCAAAAAGCCAAGTATTCCTCCGAAAAGCATGCCTGAAGAACCTATAGGTAATGAATGAATAATTTAATTGAAAGAGAATCCATTCAGTTGGAAATCAAATCCAATATCTCTTCATTCGAAAATGAACATGCTGACCTCTGTACGCTGAAGCAGTAGAAGTGGGACTTTTGACCCCCTTCCGCCTTTTTTTTTTTTAACATTTAGCACAAGTTATCTTTCAAATGTTTACATATGCATGTTCGTATATTAATTACTGAAGTTCACGTAACCGATTTCCTGTAAAAGGAGGTAAGCGGCATATCAAAAGACATGTAAAGCATGTGATATGCCTTTTCTTTGGTAAGCAACTTCAGAAATGGAATAAGATCGTGGTTTACCTTTAGACAAAATATAAGGACAATTCAGGCAAAATTCATCTCCATTTGGTGTTAATAAACGATGTTTAAAAGAACAGTATAAAATGGTATAAGCAAAATATGTATATAAACCAAGAATAGAATTCTCGGATACTCCAAGCGAACGACGACAATCAACAAGTGCGAAAAAATACGATGGCAAAGAATAATAGAACGCTTATGGGATTTCCTCAGCCATTATTATATCATAGCAACTTTAGGAATAAGTCGCATAAAATGTTTACTTGTTGCCGTTAAAATATTTAGGATGATCACCTATGTAGAATATATTTGAGCCAGATAATAGTTACCACTGTAATAAGCATTTAATATTCAGCAGTGAAATATAACGAAGTAATAATAATAATAATAATAATAATAATAATAATAATAATAATAATAATAATAATAATAATAATAATAATAATAATAATAATAATAATAATAATAATAATAATAATAATAATAATAATAATAATAATAATAATAATAATAATAATAATAATAATAATAATAATAATAATAATAATAATAATAATAATAATAATAATAATAATAATAATAATAATAATAATAATAATAATAATAATAATAATAATAATAATAATAATAATAATAATAATAATAATAATAATAATAATAATAATAATAATAATAATAATAATAATAATAATAATAATAATAATAATAATAATAATAAATATACCCATTAGTACTTTTGATTCTATCTTAATGTATTTATGCAGTACTTACATTTAACCACAGAAAAACCTCTGCTTGTGACTGTAAACGGATATATCTTGGTGGAATACAATATAAATATTGCAAAAGTAAATAAGAGTTGCTCATAATACGAGTACTTGATTTGCTTTGCCAAAATATTTAATTTTTGCATTCCTTTCCTATAGTACTTAGGAAAACTATTTCATTCCGCCAAAAATTGCTTTCTAGGACCCGATGAACCCAAAAATAACAAGGGTTCGTATATGTATGCACGCATGCGTGTGTTTGTATGTGTGAGAGAGCATACCTGCAAAACAAAAGGTCGGTTACCTAGGGAACTTGGTATCCAAGTTCAAGATCTTCAGAGATGCAGCAAGAAGAGCTTGATTAAATCCACCTAATCACGAGCTACTGGATTTTTTTTCCGAGCTTTTGCATTTCCTGAAAAATGACTCCATTTTTTTGGATTAAAATACCAGATATTGAGAACATTTTCATGACCAATAAAATACGTACATAATTTGAATTTTCTGGAAATAGTCGCGGAAGGTCTGTTCATTCAAAAGGAATCTTGTATAAACTTGTATGCATTGGTAAACATTAAGCATGGCTTATTTTGAAAAACTGAATGGCGCCATAAGTCATTTCCAAGTGATCCATTTAAATTGTTACAATTTGTCGTTCTTTTAATATCCTTTGATATTCGGTTTTTTCTTGCGATTGTATGGAAAACCACCGGTTTTTAAGGCCAATATTTAGCGTCCAATTCTTAAACATTTGACTGTATTTTTATGTCTATTTTGTAGACATGTAATGTAGTCACTTTTGTAAAGCTTTATTCTAATTTAGAAACAACAGGTAGAAAAATAAATTTTCTTAAGAACTATACTTTCTGTACACACTAACAAACTATAGAAGACGAGGTATAATGCGATTGTAAAACGTTAGATTTGTATGGAACACGGTGTGCACTTGCTTACAACACACTTTTGATAAGCACAGACAACATGGCTTTGTTCCTCTTACCGACTAATGCCAGATCTCACGAAAGGTTTGCTTTCTCAGTTGTTTGTTTTGCATTTTTTCCCTGCTAATAGCTCTTCTTCTTGCTGCAGATAGAGCCGAGCGAAATATGGTAAAAATGCTCTATAGTGCTATGGAGTATAGTGCGGGCGTTAAGGAAGGATGTGAAGTCCCGACGCTCTATTGGCTTGATTTCTTGTCTTTCTTTTAAGTTTTACAGGAGTTCCCAGATAAAGAGAATGAGACGTCACTTTATAGCTTTGGACAGCTGTATATTTCATTCTGCTCGCGGTACTGTTTTAAGCAAGGAGACAATGGTGAAGCTCGCATAAAGCCGGACCCTTGGTGTGTATGCCCTTTTACGTTTAGTCTGTTCCGTAGAGCCTTTTTATAGACAAGGCTAGTGGTTTCCTGGCCCTACCTTCTTAGTAAACTGCGTCAAATAGCGCGACGGTTCCATTTCCGGGGGCCAGTCTGCCCTTTTTGCCTGCGTCTGGTATCCTGACCTTCCACTTAGCGCCGTTACGCCTCGGACAATGCACGAGCATTTTGTTGGGAACCGTCACTTTTTTCTCCCCATCCACCCTCGAGTCACAAAACTCCACGCGCCCGCACTTCACTGTATATAATTGAGGGGTGGAAGTTTACTGCCAGTGCGCTCTATTGTAGCCACCTTGAAAAGTCCAGCTCCTGCCCTTTTGTATAATTGTCCGGTTGATTCGACGACTCCATTCCCCTTTAAATGTATATCTGGGATATGAACACATTCTCGTGATTTATGTTTGGTTTTCTAGCTGTGGAAATTATCGTGTTGGCATCCCATTATCTCTGCCCTTTACAGTATTTCCTAATATCGGTCTCTGTATAAATCAATAGACCCATAAAAATGTATGTGGGGGTTTGGGAGATAGTGCTGAGCTAACGCATTGATGTGTGACCAGGCAATGTAGAAAAACTCATCTCCCTTATCTGAACTGTTATTTCCAAAGCTTTTAATGAAATTCATAGAAATCTATGTCAGAGACGTTATATTCAAAATCATGCTGATGTAAGAGTGGTCCTGCTGGTGGATGACTACATAATACAGTAACGTCCTATATGCTTTTGCATTAAAGAGAAAGAGATATTAGTAAACTTGTATGTTAGCAATATGGGGTATTCTACTCGTGCAAAATAAGGAAGCAGTTGCAGGAAAGCTTTTCTACCTTATTAAACTCTCTCCCCTTTTGCCAAAGATACCTCATGATAGTGATAGCTTCCAGAGGTTATCCCTTGAAATGGCGAAATTGTAGTCGCAATTTTACACCTAGCAGGTATGGGTTTGGTTTGCTCAACGGCGAAAATAAGGATGCTAAATACGGAAATTTGCTGTCGGAGGTATTACATGTAAAGAAAATTATGTAACCAGCTCCATCTCAAGAAATCACGTAACCAGAAGCTGTCATGAGATACCGTGAATAATGTGGGGTGGTCCGAGTGACTCATTTTTGTCTTTTAATTTACGTTCTCCAAGTTAAGTCATATCGGACGATGAATGAAATGGGTCAGTCCCTGGTCCATGGTGCTTAGAGTTACCCGACATTCGTCTTTCAGGATAAGGGAAATGCCGAGAAGAATCTCCCTGACTGAGATTCGAACTCATGACCTCTTGAACGTGAGGCAGGTGGCTCAGTTGGTTAGAAGTTGGCCTACAGATCTCAAGATCGCGGGTTCAAACTTAAGTGTGTTTACAAGCAATAGTCTCATGTCAGAACGTTTGCTGTCGTGTAAAAGAGCTGCGAAGCAAAATTTCGACATATTGGAGGAGTTGGTAATATTGTCACCCAATTATCGGAAGGCACGACCAACTGACAGCTGAGTGGGGAACAGGAGGTATTAAGGCCACGCCTACCCATTTATCTCGTGTCACTAACAGAGGGGATGGTTAGGAAGCTTCACTGGTCGCTGGCCGCCACTCTCCCCTCCCCCTGATCTCTGGAACAGTCGGGATATTTCATGTAACCCGGAACCTTCTAGATAGGTCAGTTGGTCTTATATAAGCGACGCGCCGGGCTGGAGGATAGTTCAGTTCTTGGCGAGCAGCCGTGAGGAGCGCCGTGCTAGCGAACGGACTGGAAGATTGTGTACGTGTATCAGATGAGTTTTACGTAATTGTGAGTGTGGAGTGGACCTGTGACAGACGAACGGGTGAATTGTAATTGTGTGCGCTACGTAATTCTATGTAATCGGCAAGTGTTCCAACTGTAATTCGGTGGAGATAAAGAACATTTTAAGTTTGTGCAATTGGACTTCTAATTTCAAGAACCCTCAAAGTCACAATATGGTCCTCGCAATTGACAGCGCTGTTAAGAAACAAAATATATTATTTAAAGATGCTGACAACTAAGCTATCATATTGTTTGCACCGCAAGGTGTGGTACATTATGTAACAAAAACACAACGCTACAAGGCAACCATCTAAAAGTAAATACATAAATAGTAGAAATGCAAGTCTCAACAGGCCTTTTTAGTGATAATTGTATATATCCTTGGAGAAGCTGGCGTTTCACTTCAATGAAACGAGTTTCAGAATAAGATAACTACTTGATACAGCGACATTTGTATCTCAAATATTGATGATGTATTTAGAAACTAGCTGTTGTTAAGTCACACCGTTCCCACTCGCTACTGTAATTAAAAGGCTAATTGGAATCAAACGAGAACGTCCACTTGTAATCTGAATTTTCAGTTCCCGCAACAGAACGTAATAGAAGGGATCTTTTTCACAAAAAAAGAAAAAAACAATAATACGCAGAAATGCACATTTGTAACATACAGTTGTGTGTTCAAAGAACAGTGTTTACACCTAAAATTCACAGGTTTATAAGATTTAAGCACCTCGGTAGCGTACATGGTAGCGTGTCTGCCTCACGTTCAAGAGGTCTCCAGAATCTCGGTTAGAGTGAGTTACCTGGATAAGGGTTTTTCCGGTTTTTTTCCTTATCCTAAAAGATGAATGTTGGGTAACTCTAAGCTCCATGGACCCCGAACTCATTTGAGCACCAGTTTATTCATCGTCCAATATGACTTAACAGTGGAGGACGTAAAAGAAAACTCTAAGCAGGAATTATGCCACCTCATATACTTATATTCCCATCAAAAGCTAATTAAGAAGTATGTCACAACCAATATGGAATGTAAACCTGAGAATCATAGTAGTTAAAGGGCCTCTGTAAATAAAACTTAGTGTAATTAAATTTTAACGCTGTATGGATAGTAAACATTGAAGGAATATCATCATTAACAACATGTTTCAAGAAAGTATCTAAAATGAACTCTAACCCACGTGCTGTTGCCTTGATTTACATTAGGAACAAATTTTGTAGTACTTTCTTAATGCTCATCATTTTGTAATCTTTATCTCCCTCTTCTGTTTCAAACTTGTTGACCGCTTAGGGTGATTAGGGTATGCGGGACTTAATGATTCATACCCCTGTGAAGCAGGCGCCCCCAGAGTTGCTTCCAAGTTGAACTAGCAAAGGAATTAGAAATCTGAAGCAAACTGCTGGTTATCCCGACTTGGTCGGCTAAACCGCCGCACATCTGCTACCTTGCCGCGCCCTTCCCCTAGTCTCCTGCAACTTAAATCCGGATTGCAACTCCAGCAGACCTGATTTCTCTTGAAGATGCTTTGATGCTTAAGCCTTAATTAAGGAGTAACGGTATCTTACAACCAATCCTGCTAAAGCGGAAGTGCTGAGATGTGTGAATACTTCAAATATTTATTGCTTTATCGTGACAGATTTTGTTATCAATGAATATTTGGAATGCCGCTTACTAACACAGTTTAAAATATGAAACCCTTGTCACATATGTTTCTTAAGTAAGGCGTGTGTATGCTTACGTCTCCTTCTTAACTTGCCAGTAGTTTTTCAGATTACCTTGGAAATACGTGTCACCTGCGACATTTTCTATAATAATTCCTCTACAATTCCTACAAGCTGTGTGAAAAATAGGTAAACTTAAAAATATGGATCACCCTTCAGCAGAATAAATTTAATACAGTGTTCTAACGCTCTGGAAATCAAACCAGACTTTGGCTTATAAATATGGTTATGAATTCTTGCTTCAGAATTCACATAAAGCAAACACGGTACTGAAGATGGATTTGACTTTGTCATTTTCTCAGACTGCCTATAGTATCGAGCAAGAATCTCTGTTCATTAGTTAGAGTGTAATTGAAATGATGTGTTTCTGGTGGACAGGATTTAATGCTGTTTACTATCTAGTAAGGTAAAGCCTGTGTCGAGATATTTTTATTACAAAGATGGCAATGATACACTTTAAAATATAGGGAAGGGAATTGGTAATAAGCGGGTTCGCTTTTGTCTGCAAGCTCAACACGTATAGCTCACTTACACATCTTCCTTGCTTTCTAAAATTCAGTTGGACCACGAGATAATTAGTTGATTGAGAACAAAGTATATCTGCGTATTGATTGTACCAACAAAATAATAGATGACAAAGGAGGTAAATTTGATTTTTTTTAATTAAGTGACTGTAAATCGTTGCGATTTTGTCACGTCTACAAAGAGTACATTGCACAAGATATGGAAACTTGTAACTTTAATTGCCTATATGCAGTTAAGCATTTCTTATTCTCCCCTACCACCATCATGCAAGATAATGTACTTCTGATACATAAAGAGGGGAAACAAACTTTCAACAAAAAAGTGTCTCTTCTGGCTCTTCACGCATTACATCTCTCCACACTTTATATACTCCCTGTCTTATTTGATACAATAAAACATAGGCTTCCATTTAAATTATAGTGGAAGAAAGGCACTACATTCTCCATTATAAAAATATATGTTATTTTTAAATTTAATACGTTATTATTGCATATCATGTATCCATTGGATAAACCAAGGAAGATCTGCAATAATTTAAAGGAAAGAAATAACGAAAACTTCTGTAGAAAAACAACTTCGTTAAGCTTAGGTTTAACATCCAGTCTTCGACGGAAGCAGAGACAAAAAACACATACATCTATGCATGCGCATTCGAGAAAGAGGAAAATATTAATTTTGTTTGTTTGTTTTCTAAGTGCCAAGCACTCGGAATAATTGTCAGCTTACTTTCTTCCCACCGTGTACAATTTTAAAGTGCAACGTTCACCTCCAAAATATCAACTGTTCACCTTACAGTAAACACCTTTAACGCCCCCCACCCCAAGAAAAAGATGAATGAGCATCTTCCAGAAACTAAGTTTGATTCGGAAAACATCGGAAGCTTTCGATGACGCTGCATTCACAATATATGCTTTGGAAAGGAAAGTCAGACTGAAAAATTCAATTTGAACCCTGGCTATAGCATTGAAGTTTTCAGTCTGATGCTTAATTTCAAAGCTTTGCGATAGGTAGGGAGATCCTTTGCGGCTTGGCCGTATGCTTGGTAGCCGAGAGGTGAAACGCATGTGTCTTGTAAGTGGACCAACATGAGTTCGAATTCTTGATATGCATATTATTATTATTATTATTATTATTATTATTATTATTATTATTATTATTATTATTATTATTATTATTATTATTATTATTATTATTATTATTATTATTATTATTATTATTATTATTATTATTATTATTATTATTATTATTATTATTATTATTATTATTATTATTATTATTATTATTATTATTATTATTATTATTATTATTATTATTATTATTATTATTATTATTATTATTATTATTATTATTATTATTATTATTATTATTATTATTATTATTATTATTATTATTATTATTATTATTATTATTATTATTATTATTATTATTATTATTATTATTATTATTATTATTATTATTATTACTATTACTATTACTATTACTATTACTATTACTATTACTATTACTATTACTATTACTATTACTATTACTATTACTATTACTATTACTATTACTATTACTATTACTATTACTATTACTATTATTATTATTATTATTATTATTATTATTATTATTATTATTATTATTATTATTATTATTATTATTATTATTATTATTATTATTATTATTATTATTATTATTATTATTATTATTATTATTATTATTATTATTATTATTATTATTATTATTATTATTATTATTATTATTATTATTATTATTATTATTATTATTATTATTATTATTATTATTATTATTATTATTATTATTATTATTATTATTATTATTATTATTATTATTATTATTATTATTATTATTATTATTATTATTATTATTATTATTATTATTATTATTATTATTATTATTATTATTATTCAGTAGGACGAAGCTAAAGACACGTTCCATCACACCATAGTAAATCGACCGTACAAACCAAGTGGATCTAGAAAAATATACGCTTCCAGAGGCTGCTGCTTCCCCCTCCCCTTCATTGGGTGAAATGTCATGTGCGATCACTGGCATTGACTTGTGTTCGATTGCTTGTGAAATAAGTGCTTTTTGGGGGACTAGGAATTGACATTACAGTTTTAGAATGCTCTTATATCTAAGTATTTTTAATTGGTTTATTATTTCAACCAAAACTGAAACGTGTTAAAAAGTATCGTAGTAATAATTAGGTACATACAGGTCTACCTCCTATGGTTAATGTCTAATATTACGGACAAAACGAACCTTGTTCGTTCCGCATTAGTGAATTCATCATTAATATTTGAAACTGTCGCAAGATAGACCAGCTTTTACTATGAAAAAAACTTATACTTAGGAGAGTGTACTTAGAAGTCAGATAAAGGTGCATGTTTGCAACCTTTTAGTGCGTGATATATCCGCTCACGTGCCATTAAATGTGGAAGGAAGTTTGAGGCAAAGAGACCGGTAAACAAACAGGTCATCATCGCCTGCCAGGAAGTAGCCATTAACTTACTAGCTGGCAGAGCACACGCTGCAACATTGGTTCCTGTCTCTTGTGCGGAGGCCCCGAGGTATTTATGGGCCAGTTTCCCTTCCTCCAGAAACTTTCCCTCGCTCCACAGAGTTTAGTTCAGTTTTGGGGGGGTTTGGGGAAGGAGCCAGGTGAAGTGAACACAAGTTTACAACCAAATGGACTCCCCCACCTTCGTGCTGCCGGTGGCGCAGAGTCTCGACCTTTCTTCGGAGACTGCTTCTATCTCATAGAATGCATTTAAGTGACCTTCAAAAATCGGTGAATCAAAACTCTATAAACGTAAATGAGTAGTAATTTGTATATTTGTTATTAAGTCAACCATCCAAGAAGTAACGTCGTTTTGATTTAATGGATTATTTAGTTATTAAAATATGTGTATGTATTTTTCAATATCATACTTGTTAAAATGTCGAATACCTATTCAAGGATCACTTATAAATTTGAAGTCTATACTTTATTTTGACGTATATCTACCGGTTATTTAAGCATTTGTTATATCTGTACATTAGCCTTGGAAGCTCATGTATTCACATCTGCGCAGTATGTTCCTTCAAAATTTCAACAGGAAAGAAACTGAAATGTTTGGGAAAGAAATATGTAACTCGTATAGGGTGGTATATCTGTTTTGTACTCTTCTGTTGTTCACTTGTTTTCATCTGTGAATGGCCGCAGATGTCGGGGTCAGTTTTTGTCATGTACGATACATCTGCTCGTGGATTGTTTACATTTCATCCCAGTTTCTTCTATTCCTTTCATTCATTACTGCATCACCATACACTTCTTTAAGCTGATGGTAAATATCTGCAGGTTAACTTCGTCCATTCAAAATGTAATAACACCTCTCACCTCATATTTGGTGGAGGTTGTATCACACAGCTTGGTTTGAACAACTTTAGAATGAACAATTGCAGCTTGTTACAAATGGATACACAAAATCCTCAGAAGAGACGTTGAGAAAAGTATGCACCCTGGACTCAGACTGTTTGCGACCCGTATAGCGGAAATGGGCAAACGATTGTTACTTCCTGTGCTACCCAGGTAATCTAGTATTTTTAAAAATGATTGCACAAGAGTATAAGTAGAATACTTTTATAATGAAATATTCCTTTACTATCTATTAAGTGTAATCTCGTGCAACCCCATGATATGCCTAATAACGAATACAAGTTCTTCTGCTTTTGGCTAAAATAGCTATGACGATTCAACGGAAAACTGCTACAGAATGGTCTTAAGTACCTTTTTGTGGGGTAGCAATTGAAGGGCTCGTTGTAAGTAATGGTAAGGGACATTTAAGCTAAAACTGTGTTAATGAAAATAAAGAATGTTAAGGTGTGTGTAGTTCATTTATGAGTTAGCTGTTTCGTGGTTTGCCAAGAGATGGCAGCAGCATTCAATGTCATATTTCTTACCCCTTATGGTTTTCTCTTGCCTCTGGCATGAAAACAATGTTAAGGGACAACAAAATGGCTGCCAGGAATAAAGCATTGTGTCTTGATTCTGAGAAACAAGAGTAATTAATGAACTGTGTAGCAGATTCTGTGAAAGAAGTAACTCCATGAAAGATCCGACATTGCCCCAGATAAAAATGAGTTGCTCCATTTAACCCAAAGTAACGGTTCTAAAGTAAATATGGTTCTCATCTCATTTCATACTTGGTTCAAAATAAAGTATTCAGAAGCACTGCCAATACACCCAAAATAAACTAAATGACATACTTTCTAGCCTGAAATGGATCCCTCGCATATACCATGCCTGGTACAACAATCTTAAATCTACAAGAAGTAGTGAACTTGGTCAAAATGAAGATGAGTAATGTATGTTGACAAAGATTCTGTTTTAATTTAATGCAGTGTTAAGTACCCTCTTATTTGATGTAAACAATGTTAAATACAACTGCTCATTAACAAAAACGTTAATTTTACAGTCACAATACAGTCACAAAATTCTTAAATTGGAAATTGAAGTTATTTAAACATAAGTTAATGGGAAAACATCTTGGTTTTCTATGATGCTTAACAAAAAAATTGTATGATTTTTCTAAACTTTCAACTCTTTATTTCTCTAAATATGCTACGTGCCCCTTACCATTGTTTACTGCCGAGCACTTCAACTATCCGAATGGTCAAGTAAATTTTAAATGATCACAGAAGATAAAAAGGTTTTACTTAATACTGAACATCTGAATACAATACATAGGGGAGGAACTGACTACGGTGCAAATCCTCCACTCCCACCAAGTTAAAAGCTTTGGAAAGGGCACATTATCTGCAGACATCAAGGGAAATTAATATCTCGTCTGATAGTCAGGAAATATGGCTACACTGACCTCTAGCTTTTCTCCTTTTGTAATTGTTTAGCACACACTGATAATCTACTTAACAAAACAAAGAGGAAATAAAAATATATTTCTTCTCACTCTTCTGTTTTATCAGTTACTAATAGTGAGCATCTGTATAGATTCCATGGAATGAAATCTAGATGGCATTATATTTTTATTTTCAAATGCATTTTCTGTGCAATAACAACTCCATGGTATTCTCAAAGAAAAGCCAAATCCTTCTTAAGTATATTACTTTACTACTGTACTCTTTATTACTAAGTATTCGTATTTTACTGTAGAACATTTTTTTAATTCTTTTTGGATTTTTATTTTCTTAGGAAGAAAATATAAATTGTACTTTATAGTCTCTACCGCCGAAAAGAACGGTGAAGCCGGTAAGTATGCGCGCGAGCATACAAACACAAATTTTATCTCCGTGTTATTATAATAGTTTATCGTCAACATGTTTTATGGGCTACATTGAAATTAATGTCGCCAAACATGTGATAACACAATTTTCTCACTGTTAGGCTATGAACATTAATTAGAGAGCTACCGAACAGTCAGGAATGTGATTTCCACTAACGATTGCATTTCTGAAAAATAATCGTTAACAAATATCTATTTATTTGAACAGTAATTTTTCTGGCTCTCACCCATAGGACGTACGGATATTGTGAAATAATTCCTTCAATGTCAACCAACCAAATCCCGATTACGTGGTAATTAACGCATCCGGAGAAAGTGATATTGTTTAATCCGATAACAATACCTCCGTCATTTGAGTCATTTGATTTCAATTACCACAGATTTTAAAGAAAAATTGTAGACTTAGGTTTTCCAAGTGTATTCTTCAAGATGTTTCTAGCTTTGTTCTATTAATGTAATATTTTGCCTATGCTTTTGAGTTTAGTCTATGGGCACGCGTTGTATCATATTCAGAAGTTGTGGACTGCTGAACAGGATGACATTAGAAATTACAAGTTTCTATTGTGTCCATTGTATTATTAAATGAATGAATTATGCAACCTTCCAGGTTTCAGCTTAAATAAGTTTTACTATTTACAGAATATCTTTAGATTTTCTTTTAATACTTCTGAAATATTTGACGTGAAATTTAATTACCGGCTGATATCAGGAAGAATGGCTTTCAAATAAGCCTGTGTTCAAACGAGTTCATTGTTGCCAGAAGTGTGTGTTACAACAACTAGAGAAAGCCGAGACATCTAAGAAACTCACCCTAATGAGGTTCAAGCTCGGAAGGCACACGTGCTGCTTCCGTAGTATCACTAACTGCGGGAATTACAGTGAACTTTTCGTTGTGCGTATGTACCTGCGAAGCACTTTTGAGTCCTTGCAGCACGATTATAAACCAAAAGAGGAATTCTTTTCTTATTCTTATTCCTCTTCTAATACGTATAAAAAGTGAATCAAAGTTGAACAATGGCATTAAATGTCTTCAATTTAAAGGAACTAAGTTTTATTTATTCCATTTGCAAACAATAAGTTTTCTACATTAATTTTACTTGTATTTCATGTGCTGATTTCAAAAATGAAGTCAGAAATTTGTTATCAGCCAATATTATTTGCAAATTTGAAAATGTTTCCCGTTTATAAGCATTTGTGGCATATGACATGCTGATTGGGACGAGTATTTTACATTTATATTGCATTTAACTGTATGAACAATTGACTTATAACATTTGGTGATAGTTACATTGAATTCACAGTTACGCAATGATTGTAAGGTTACGTTTGCAGTTGGATAGAAGATTTCTTAAAAGAAAGAAGCTAATTCTATGGCCTCTTCCATTTTTAATTGAGGTAGAACTTTGTAATACTGCACACACTAGTGAATTATGAGTAGTGTAAAAGTGTACAGTATGTACGGATTTCCTCAGGGTTTTCGCCTCTGAGGAACACTTCCTTCTGATGCACATGGCCATCTATGTATACGCAATAAAATATAACTTGCTTGTGTGTTTATACTCTATGGAGTGCAGTAGCTATGTATATTCTGTGAAGAAATACCTATTTATTTAACATTTACATGATGTATGTTTTCCGGGCTTGCAGGCCCTGGTTCAGTTGTTTTCTTCTCCGAGGCTTCGCCGAAAACTGCGCCCGGCTTCTTCAGGGGAGTCAAAGCCATGAATATATCTCCAGGGTCCATAGCATTCTCAACCCAAAGTCATAGCATTCTCAACCAATTCGCAAGCATGTTCTTTTATAACCCTAATACGTCAATATTCAGGTACAGGGCTTTGCAAATCCGCTTTAAACTTCTAGTGTTATCGAAACCAAATTAGAAGGTTCCTAACAGTCCCATGTTTATCAGAATAAATTGCACGTTTTAAAGGTAAAAGTATTATGAAAATCGGTTAAGTTGTTTGTTTTGTAATGTACGTCCTCCAACGTTGTCATATCGAACGGTGAATGAATTGGGTGAAATGATGCTCAAATGAGTGCAGGGTCCATGGAGCTTACAGTTAGCCGACATTCGTCTTTTAGGTTAAGGGAAAACCGCGGAAAAAACCTTATCGAGGTAACTCACCCTGACAGAGATTCGAACTCGGGACCTCTTGAACGTGAGGCAGACACGCTATCATCTACGCAACCGAGGCGGGGTTCGGTTCAATGATTGTTTAGATCAACCTAGATCCACAATGATATTTTTCTCTCACTATACTATTATTACACATAAAAGAGAATATCTAATGTTTTAGGGTTGGGACACTAATCAGTTCTGAATTCGTATATGCGATACTTCATTCTATGTGTGTGGCTGTGATTGTTTAACTAGGTAATAAAATTATTATTGGGGTGAAGGATTTCCTAAAATATCCTGTTAAATTATTTCTTCATTCCTATTTTTGTGCTTTCGCTCTTATAAAATACCTATATTTATGCAGCATTAAGAATTTATCTGAAAAAACTGGCGGTCATGAACCAGAATACCTATGTGACCTATGGAATAAATTACAGAGTTCAAGAACACGCAAGTGCCGCTCGTAAATTATTCAAAGTACGTTCAGGTCGATTCGAATCGTACTCAGATTAACAGACGTAAAATTTTCTTTACCAAAATAAGGGTAACAATAATTCTCTGGATATTTTTGAACAGGAATTTTAACCCAGATTAAGAACAAGAAATAGTAAGGACTAAGCCACTGGCTCATTCCATACAGAACCTGTCCCCGATTCGATTCCCCTCTGGGTAATTTGTATTTTTCTCTATCCTCTCCAGTATCAGGAAGTATGAATGAGTTTGTGATCCCTGTACAAAACCTATTATCGATATAGCTATATCGATGTATATTCCAAACACAAAAGCTCACCATCGTGACCATTGCAGTTGAAGGTTGGATATATACAGAGCTATTATAAACAAGAGAGCCAAGTACAATTTTTTCACTGTGTATTGTTAATGTTATGTTCTAAGAAATTATAAATTACACATTTTGAAGATAAGGACATGGAAGACTAATAGTGTTGCTGAGGTTTCCTTACAAAGATTCGCACATCTGTGGCCATGAGAAATTCTAGTACACGCGCTATATGCTATTATAACTGAGAACATTTTTATTTGTGTGTGTGTGTGTGTGTGTGTGTGTGTGTGTGTGTGTGTGTGTGTGTGTGTGTGCGTGTGTGTGTAGGAACTGTCAATAACTGTCAGCAGATATTGATAGTTGTTATAATACTAAAAATGCCTAATCTTTTTGTCGGATATAGGCTACAAAACAAATCAGGGGGGAGGCCTCCGAGGGTAAAGCCTCCGTGCAACAGCTCTGCTTTAAATTGGGAAAGAAAAGCTATTTTAAATTGTTTGTAAATTCAGAATGAAGTCATGCTTACTATCCCTCAATGAAATATCTTGCCTAATGACACAAAACCACATAAACTGAAGAAAGTAAGTACTAGTTGTCAACCTTCAATACTGTTATATCACTATTTTATGGATTCTGCCAAAAGGGAATAGGGGAAATATGTACTTTTAGTACCTTCCACGGCCATTGATGGTAATACATGACTTTCATCAGTAAAGGGCATAGTATGCTCTTTAAATAATAAGTCACTTACCAGTACTTTGCAGTATCAAATTTAACGGAAATTTTGAGTTTTGTTATACCACATTCGTTATCATTCCTTCTTAGCATCACTGTTTTCTAATGTTACCTGCATTGCCAACAATAGAGCAGAAGATTAAAACAGAAGTCTACCTCTCCTGGGAAAACCAAAATCTCTTGAGTGTGTAAGATCTGGGTTGTGATATCTTCTTTATTTAACTAACAAGAACAGATTAAGTTTTTTTATTTAATACGTAGCCAATTTTCTGTATCGTATTTAGAAAATAAGGTGAAATTGAAATACATGTGTAGAACTGCTTATTTGCATATTAATATAGAACTAAAGAGTAATGGTTAACCGCGCAAGCAATTAAATGTTTTTCACGAGAAAAATAGTTGGATCCGTGCATGTAAGGAAAATGTGCTTTATTCTGCATGAAAATATTAATCACCTGAGTATCTCAAGTTGCACTCGGTAATGTATTTATAAATTTTAGAATAGCTCTATACTTGGTTGAGGAAAAGGTCGGTTGAACTTCATAGTCCGATGGACGTAATTAGTTTCACGTTGGCACTGTAAATAGTGCTTAGTGCCAGTCGATGTGCCGTAGGAAAACCTTAGTATACTAGTGGCTGTGATGTACATATATTGCACGAAGCATTGCTTTCACCAATTCGTTCACTGCCGACGGATATGTTCTATCTGGTCTTTAAAGTACCCTAATCTAATAATAATAATAATAATAATAATAATAATAATAATAATAATAATAATAATAATAATAATAATAATAATAAAAATAATAATAATAATAATAATAATAATAATAATAATAATAATAATAATAATAATAATAATAATAATAATAATAATAATAATAATAATAATAATAATAATAATAATAATAATAACAATAACAATAACAATAACAATAACAATAACAATAACAATAACAATAACAATAACAATAACAATAACAATAACAATAACAATAACAATAACAATAACAATAACAATAACAATAACAATAACAATAACAATAACAATAACAATAACAATAACAATAACAATAACAATAATAATAAGAATAATAATAACAATAATAATAATAATAATAATAATAATAATAATAATAATAATAATAATAATAATAATAATAATAATAATAATAATAATAATAATAATAATAATAATAATAATAATAATAATAATAATAATAATAATAATAATAATAATAATAATAATAATAATAATAATAATAATAATAATAATAATAATAATAATAATAATAATAATAATAATAATAATAATAATAATAATAATAATAATAATAATAATAATAATAATAATAATAATAATAATAATAATAATAATAATAATAATAATAATAATAATAATAATAATAATAATAATAATAAATTGAGGTGCATTCATGCTTCAGCCGACACAATCAAAAGCCGGCTACTGTCTGCTTGTGAAAGCAAAAGCAGGATACATTTTATTCCAAGAAGTGTACAGAGATGGAAACTTACATATAAAACAGTTTGAAAGACGGAAGTCAGTGCTGTTTGAGTATACGCATTATATAGTATTCTTATTCTTTGATAATGAAATTTCTGTGAATAATCTCATGAGATATAATTTTCTGTGTATTTTTATTAATAATGTTATAAATGTTAAACCATAATAGAGAGACGATATCATATTGTATAAAATATACCGAGTTCAGTCAAATATGCAGTTTATAGTTTTTTTTATCTCCCAGATGGTTTCATTAATAAACAAAATAGACCTACAATATGCGTTCTTTTTGTGCGATGTTATGTCTGTGGGTCCCTGAGATGATAATTTGAACTGTGTAATTTACCAGTACAACCTTTTGTCATTTTATATAATATTTATTTGTTTTTTATTTGTTCTTTTTGGTTGTTTACAAAATATTTAGTAACTTTCTCTTTATAATTAAAACTGAGAAATCCACAAGATCCTTATTTGAAACCATGCATCCATTTCTAGGCGTGTTGAATTCTTAAGTGTGTGATTTCGTATGGAATGACCGGAAGTCCAGACTTATTGAATTTTTTAGTAGTGTACTTGAAATTAGGTATCATGAGATCTCAAAATAGAGGAGATTTTAGAGTGAAAACAGCAAATTTTTATCCATGATGTTATTTTATTTTTAAATATTTTTTATTGAGTTTTGCAGAGTTCATCACATTTTACTGATTTTGCTGAAGGACACTATAAAGTTATTTGCGGTTACTTTTTAATAGCTTTCTTCATCCATAAAAAGTATACTCTGAAATATAACGATAATGTATTCCTTTCATTTCTACATTTTAGAAACGTTCTTTATACAAATGTTACCCAACAAACTTGAGCATAATGAGAGGAGACAATAGGACAGCTTTCGACTATAAACACATATTCCACAATGTGATCCGTAGAAGTAAAGACTTAGTTTGCATGTATCTTTGGCTGCATATCAATGGAACACCATTTGTTATTACAGCGTACAGTTTACGTACTAGGGTTTACAAAAAGTAAAGTTTACAATGACGACCTCAAATTTCAATATTAGTACTCCCTTGTCGAAGAAACCCTAGGCGCACTTTCTTAATACCACAGGATTTTAAGAAACTTTTCATATGCTGTCGTATCTGGCTTCCAGAGTTTCTAAATCTCATACAGATGTCCTATATAACAAATATTTGATTTACCCCTTCCTCCCATACAAGCACAATCCCATACAATCACCTCCACCGTCAGGGTCCGTGAAACTACAAAGTGAAATTCGCATTGTAATATGATGTTTCATTTGACATACTCATAGTCTAAACATGGTTCTTCCAATTAACGCCACACACTCTAGAGAAAATAGATGCCTGGTCAGAAGTCTTAATGCTACCTAAGCTTCTCGGTAACTGTAACATTCTAAGTGTACGTATTGTATAAGCTGAGCTTATTTGATTACCGATAATACTTGAAGTTGAAATAGGTTTACGGTTCAATTGAAGTTTATGGTTCCGTACATCTTTGAAGCATTTCGTTGTTCTCATACAATGATAGCATAGGAAAACTGCTGCACTGACGGTCAGCAACGGCTCTTACGGTCCTTCCTTCCAAAGTGCCTGTATTATGACCCTCTAATATTAATTAACAGGATAGCTTTGGATTTGTAACAAGTTAAGCTTACTAAGAGGAGCTTGGAGGACGATTCAGCCACTTAGCGTCGATATAATAACATATGCACACCAGTTTCCTTGATTTCTTTTTATGCGTGAGTAATTGCTACCACTTGCTGCTACGTTTCAATTTTTATATTATTCTATATGCTGTCACCGATCGCATTGTTTCGTTGCTGCCGCAGTCCGCGCTGGTGCGTAGCCGATCGTTTAGCGCTTGCCGAGAGAGAGACAAGCGGGAACAGAAAGAGACAGAGTGATGTCTGGATAGCTCTTTCATTCTCTTTGCAACAGTGAAAGGCCTTGAGACGTCGGCGGCTTTATAGAAACAATGACTGGAGGTATAAAAGCCCGCAAGAGTTGAGTTGCCAGTCAGTTGCGAGTTGCAGTTTTAATTGAGTGTGCAGCTGTGTGGACATTTGAAGGTACCGCAGTGAATAAGTTGGTTTGTTTACGTATGGCAGACGTCTTTGAGGACTGGTTTGCCTATGTTATGTCGTTTCACTATTGTAAGGGGTGGACAAAGCGTATTTTTACTGAAATAAAGATCATTTTAAATTTATGCAAACCAGACTTATAATTTTACGAACCCACAAAGTCACAATACCCTCTGCACAATTTTCTAGTTCAAAGCAGAGAAGTTACCCACATACGAAGATTAATCTCATTGCAAGGTATATTAAATAATGGCCAGACTGGGCTAAATTACTTGGAATTTGTTTATGTATTATGTCTTTAAAGTGTTTTAAATGAGATCCGATTATTGAGAAACTACTGAATGGTACACGGTAGCCATATAACATTAATAACACTAACCCGAAGAGAGGAAAGAGGATAACAGTCCTTTCCCGCCGGATTCTAGTAAGACAAAGACTATTCTATCCAGCCTTAAAGTGTGTAGGGATGTAATATTCGCCGTAACACAAGTTTTAGAGCGAGTGAAATAGTGGAGAGGGAGTGGAAATAACTGGTTACTACATTGCGTATGATATCGCTCATTTGATACATTCAGGTAATGAAGGGGGTGAATAAATACTGTAATTCATCTTCCAAAACATTTAAACATGAGTTGCAGTTAATGATATGACGGTTGTGATAAGTGTCAGTTGGAAACTGCTTTTATTCATTAATTACAGCATGCTCCATTACATAATTTGTAATACTACATGCCCTGCAGTTGTAAACTGTTGACCATACTGTTTATGAGCATCCACGTCCTGAGGGAGTAGAAGTGATGCATTCACCAAGAAGCAGTCATATAGGGTAAATGCAGTATAGTATACTAACAGTTTTAAATGTATGATTTCAAACATCCTTTGAAATTAAGAACCTGAAATAGAATGAGTTTCTTAATTTGCTGTGAAAATTGGTCAAAAAGTGCAAAAAATAACAAAAACTTTTTTTTTACCTAACTAAATAGAGTAATCTTTGTACTTCAATTTCCTATTAATTTTAATGCCATGCAACGCTTTAAACTGTGACATGTACTATTTAAGTGGCTCTTTGTAAGTGGGCACAGTGCTTTATATAAGCTATTTTGGTGATTTTCTCGTATTTATAATTTTCAGCTCTTTTCAAAATATAAATTTCTCCTCACGATGCAGTTTTCAAACTAAAAATTTAAAAATGTTTGTGCTTGGTTATAAACAAAGTAAATTGATGAGATGAATTTTTTGTCACCACTATTTGTGTATTTAAATAAAAAGATCATATTTCAGAAGCAAATATTACAAGCCAATACAATGAGAACTGAATAATTAAGGACCAGATTAACATTTCATTTCATAAATTTACTAAAAATGTATTTATGAATATAACTGCAAAGTATTATTTTTGGCAAACTGAAATTGCATCGCGTGGAACAGTTTAATTAAATGACAATAAAACACTATGAATAAATTAATATCACAAGAAATATTTAGCACAAAGGTCTGAAAACTGGTTTGTGAACTATTGTTAATACTACAATAATTGTGTTAAAGGTTCAACTCAGTCCAAGCAAAACTGTAGATTCTAGATTTTTCACAGATGGATATCCTTAAACTCAAATCTATGGATGCCCACCTCGGTAGCGCAGATTGTGGCGTGTCTGCCTCACGTTCAAGAGGTCCCGATTTCGAAACTTGCTTAGGGTAAGTTACCTAAATCAGGTTTTTGCGGGGTTTTCCCTTATCCTGATAAACGAATGTCGGTTGACTCTAAGCTCCATGGACCTCGGACTCATTTGAGCATCACTTCAGCTATTGCATTCATCGCCCGATATGACTTAACGTTGGGGGACGTGAATAACACACTCATTATATATATATGGAGGAAATACACTTTGTGGAATGTTCAGTGCTTTATGCTATCAGCAGAAAAAAGGAATAATTTGAATAATTTACCGATAATTCTTTTACAAATGTCTATTTGTATTTTCAGAATTGCGATATGATCATTGAGCATGTTAATCTAAAATTGACAATTACGAACGAACCTGCATCTTCCAAAGATACGATACAAAGTTGAAGAAAACACTGGCCACAAATAAGCGGACAGTTTTAAAACTACTGCTAATATTTCTACCGATTTTTATTAAAATGTTATATATTTAAGATATCTTATATGCTACATAAAATGTATATCCTGAATTTCTTGAGGCAGCCTGTGTTTTCCATAAATTTTGTGTAATTGTATACAACTGGTCAATAATAAGCAATTGATAAAATTTACTGCTCAAAGAGGTGTATTTATTTTGTTTATAATAAGTATACAGCAAAGCTTCTCGAACCTGTAAGGCAGTCTAACCCTTGTTACAGCAGCAAAAGAACCAGCCCAATCTTAAATGGAAATTATTTTGAAAAGGCAAAATTCTTTAAGGTTATTTACACATGGTGTATTTTGAATAGTAATCCACAAAATTGGTTTTGATGTTGAAATTTACCCTGTTATATACTATATATATTATATATAAATATAATTATATAATTAATATTATTAATATATTATAATATTATACATTATTTATATATAATTATATATATATTGGTTTGTAATTTGACATGGGATATGCGATAATATATCGAATGTTAAATTCCGAGTTTAATAACAAATTCAATTATTATTACCTAAGGTTTCAAACGGGGTTATGCCTAAGCCTTCCATTGTTAACAGCGAAAACCATTTTCCTTCCCAGCAGATGAATGTTTGCTGAGCTAGCGTTTTAGTGTTTTATATTTCGATTTTCCGTATTAAAGTATGACGGTGCAGGATTTTCCTATGTAAACCCTTACGTGATTTACGAGCGCGCATCGCTGCATTTCTGTTCTCTGGTCTGATAACATTACCTTCGTATGCAAAAGGAAAAATTGAAGAACGATCAGGTTAAATGCTCAGGAAGCAGTTGTTACACAATATTGACTGGAACAAGCTTAATGTTAGAAATAATGATCTTATTTAATATTAAAATGCGGCAATATCCGTGATGATAATGCAGGTTTCACTGCGAGATCGCGAATAAAAAGATATCCTGTATGTCATTATCCCTTTTGTTTTAAAAGATTATGTATTCTGGGTCCATGAAATGGTTATTATAAAACGCCTAAAGGTTTCTAGCGAAAGACTGAACAAAGATGCTCTCCTTGCGTTTGCTAATGTAATACACATACTTGAAATGAACGTATTGTAGCTAAATTATATAAAAATTATAATATTCGCTGAAGGTAGGTACTGATGGATTCTTTATTCTTACGTACTGTTCGATCTCCAACTTCAAATTTTTCAGATAAAATGTATTGATGTTTTCTGATAGCCCATATATATACATGTATGTATAGCAATATTAGTAAATTTTTAATATCAATGATTTTGTTTTTTTATAATATACAGTGAGTCCTAAGTTTTATTATTGTTATTACGACATATTTGTACTTCATACATTAATTTGTTATTCGTTTATATGTAATAATGGTTTTATTTGAACAAACAATGGTTTAATCATCAAAAAGCATTCTATTTTGCAGTAATAAAATGTAATTAAAGTAAAATTGAATATATTCACTATAATCCGGAATTAATCACCTAATTCCGAATCTGCCTAAATAATTGTTTACTTTTATAGCTAATATGATCATACCGGTTTCGTGTTTTATCGACATAACAGCCTGTTGTTATCAGTATATTATTGCCACGTTGATTCTGTTTTTCTCTTTAGACAGTTCTTAGGACTAACCTACCACAACATTTATACTTTAGAACGGGGAGTGGATACCATTTGAATCAAAGATCTGTATGGAGCGTTGAAATATTTATGCGCAGTTTTATTATAAATTTTATAAATTTGCAGAAAAGGCGCCTTCAAATAACAAGATCGAGCTTTTCCGAATAACAAATAGTAAGATAAGTTCCAAAGGGTAGAACCTATCCTTTCTTCCAATGTGGCTCCGAATATTTTACTGCTTAGCCAAGTAACTTTCAAAAGTATTTCTTTAAAAAAATAACTAATTAGTAAAAATGATACAGACGTCAGAATTGCTTAAATATTATAATTAATAACATATGGGGGATTTGTCATTCTCTTAAAGAGGTATACAATAATGCCGATCGATGTAAGATTTTTGCGCGTCATAAGAACAAGTGAGGGTGAAAGTAGTTTATTCGCTAATTGACACTAGTGGGCTAAGTGTAAATTTAAATTTAAGATATTGAAAGAATAGCATATTTTATATTAATAAGTATTTAACAATAAGAAGGAGAGACAAGTAAAATGTAACAGTTAAGAACCCGTAGCACCAAGCTACATTCCGATGCGTTTGCACTCTTTGGCACAGGCTGCTGTGACGTTATTACTCCAGATAAATTATGAACTGACTGTGGTATATTCCAGACTTCAGATATGGAGCCGCTAGGCCGTGGAACGGTGCAGGAAGCGTCAGTAGGCCGGCTCCGGGTGAGGGGTCGCCGAGATTTGGAACCGGCAGCGAAGCGGTGTACATGTAAATATCGAAGTTGTGTTCAAAATTATTATTCTGCTCCGTGTTAGAAGTGAACCTGTGAGTAGATCAGAAAGATTATAGCGGCACAGAGGGGTGCATGCTACACAGACTTGAACATTGTAGACGCGTTTTTCAGGTTGCAGAGTTGTGTAAAAGAATGGCTAATTGTACATTAGCTTTGGGCTAACGATATAGTGACAAGTAAAGCAATTTTAAAGCGAAGATTTTTTTATTCTTCTTATGCTGCATGTTTAGTGATCCATAATAATCATGCGGAGCAAGTTTTGACTTTTTATGGTTAATAATTTCTTGCAATCAATGGCACTGAAGAAGATTAGAAAAAAATATAAAATACATACACTTATAATTTCTCTATTATTGCTTTTCAAGACTCCGGAAACCAAAACTGACAACGAACACACAGGATCCAAACAAGATGTATTTCATCTTGTCGAAGTCTTCACCGCAAGCAACTTATTTGTTAGCTAAATCTGTGACACTAGAACTCGAGACCTCTAGAAGGGAACTAGAACGGGACCTCACTAGAACGGGAACCACGCCAGAGGCGGGCATTTGGCTGATTTTCCCCAACAGTCATAATTAGTGTTACTACCACAGCAGTAGCGTTACTTACTACCATAGTAGTAAGAATTACTAATAATGTCTGATAAATATGTCAGAGAAAAAAGGCAAATGAAATGGAGCGTATGTCTAAAAATAGCAAATGCCGTGAAAATATGTCTCCAAAAAAGCTGACCAACTCTCCTGTGACCATCTGTCCCGTTAGCAGAATACCCCATGTGCTCGCACCCGTGTCTTGAAAGTCTTGAAATGAATTATTTTCACTTAATTCGAAAGTAACAAAGCTACTAGAAGCCGTGTATGTGATCAACAATATATACGAGAACTGGAAGCTTACGGCAGCCACATTTCAAAAGCGCTCAAAGCTGTGATAATGAAAGCATTGGCCGTCTCTCCTGTATCCGGAATAATGCTGCTTAAACTTAACACCATAAATGTAACAGCTAAGTCTTATTTTCAAACGTCATCCTATTGTATATTTTATAACTAGGAAAAGGCAGTTTACTGAGAACTTCATATACTAGTACATTTCAGTCACATTCATGTCAGTTAATGTAAGTATTATCTTTCTTGCAGGATGTTGTTTCGTAACGTTTTTCACAAGGAAATCGGCGCTGGACGCTCAAAACGCCCTCCATAACATCAAGACGCTTCAAGGGGTAAGTGATCCATCATAATCACGTGTTTTATAAAGAGGGATTAAAAATAACTTTTCTAGAATATTACTATTAGCATACTTGACTAAAGTGTACTTGATCATGTTATAATTCATTTTATTATTTGGATTCTATTGTCAACTTTTAATTCATGTTTTTTCAGTATTCGTTTGCTCTAAAAAGTATTCATATTCTTATCTGAAAGTTCTGGCGCTCTTATTAAGCTCTGCTAGCTCTAACTCTAGCTCCGTATCTAACCGGCCACGTTCTGCGGTCTGCTGCTAGTGAGGTGTTACTATGGCGTTATTATTGATTAGATAATAGCATGGAAATAAATGATACGCCAAGTTAGGAGTGGATTGTTGCAATGCTGTAAGTAATAACACCCATGGATTGCGTCCCGAAGGTGCACTATGAAAGTAGTTGACGCAAATAAGTACGTGTTGCATCATAATTGTATTAACACACATATGTGACCATATTTGTCTCCTAATTATCTACAGTTAAGAGAATTTCACCCAATATCCGATATCGCGACCTTACCGTAAATAGAGTTTCGAGGCTACCTGAGTAAAAAGTAATAGAATAAACACGCTCGCCTGCCTGTATTTTCTATCTTTCTACAGCATAACTCAAAACGAAAGGTTATTAAATATCAAACTCAATATGAGTCGACTCAAACCGAGTCGAGCAGAAAGGCATCTTAACGGTCATAATCTCAGGTCATGCACAAAGCATGGAATACTAAATATGTCACCACAGAGTGTCCTCTTCTAAAAACTATCGCTTTTAACTTCTGTATTCCTTTTTTTATGTACAAGCCCCCCTTAAACTTCTTTAACACGAGAAACAATCGCCGTGTTATTGGTTGCTTAACTGTAGGGTTTCTTAACGTTTTTTATTAGCCCTACCCCCCCCCCCCCACCGATTCTTTTAAACGCACTCACATACATTCTTATATTCGCAGTTGAAGACGCCCGCCTCGGTAGTGTAGACGATAGCGTGTCTGTCTCACGTTCAAGAGGTCCCGAGTTCGAATCTCGGTTAGGGTGAGTTACCTGGATAAGGTTTCTTCCGGTTTTCCTTTATCCTGATAGACGAATGTCAGGTAGCTCTAACCTTCATGGACCTCGGACTCATTTGAGTATCATTTCATACATTTCATTCATCGTCCAATATGACAATGTTGGAGTGTGTAAATTACACACAAAAAAGTTCAAGATTTTGTTGGTAATAGGGCATGATTCTGGATAAAGGGAAGTACTCCCTAGCCCAGCATTGAATCCAGATCCCCTGTGTTGAGAAGCCAGAGCGCTGATCACTCGACCTCAGAGGCAAGTTGTAACGTTTTAATACGATAATTACAAAGAATGGATAATGAAAGCTTATTTCGGTTAACAAATAGGTAGGATAATGCGCTATAGCAATAGTTTGTGGAAGAATGAGCAGAGAAAGACATCTGAATTCAATATGAAGGACTATTCATCTTAACATCCCTTTATTTTGTGATGTAGGTAAAGATCCTGCAGCGGTTCATACTATTTCGTTTACTGTAATTTAAGTAACACGTTTGTGGGTGCCCAGCCTATCTGTTGATATTAAATATATTGAAAATCGAACCTCAGAACATAAAGAACGCTAATCGATCTAACTGCAGTTGCAAAATTGTGCATGTAGCTGTATGTGAAATAGACAACGTATTTTTAGCGCGCGGACGTTTAGATGCAACCTGCCATAAATAAAATAGCAGAATGTCCATCACTGGCGACTTAAACAAGTGGGCTTGCCCATGTGTCAGCAGCCCGTTAAAATGCCTTTCTGCTCGACTCGGTTCTCATGTCTTTGTAACTATTGGCATATCACCTGATGCTTGCCAAAGGGAAGCTGCCAAAAGTCGGCATTGGAATGAAGAGTTATACTGCGTGGTATAAACTTAGCTGCCATAGAGGACATTTCAGATACCTAGGTATAACACTAAGCGGTACTTGCTCTCTGGATTCTCCTGTTTCCCCACTATCATTCAGTCCACCGTATGATCCATAATCAACTTTTGAGAATTCTACATTCTTTCCCTCTCATCTTTCAAGGTTAGAGGGTAGTTTGCTGGCGTGTAGTGTACGGGTGACATGCCCTTTGAAGATGTTTGTATTTCCTGGGCAGTCCTTACCTGCCCTAGGTGGCGCCCTGGAAAAGGGGAGACAATCTGGAACATGGGACCTCACAATATCTGCACTTGCAGGTTCGTGATACAGAAACACCCTTCGGATTCTTCCATCTCATTCCTTCCTCTCGGAATTTAACTGTACAAAAATGATATTTAGTTTAAGGAGAATTTTAATTGCATAATTTGAGACTGAGAACCGGTTAAATAGACTGTGTTATCGTTAAAAGTAAAGGTTCTTTTTTAATTTTTAATTTATTCATGCAGCGCTTGTAAATCCCGGGATTCTGTTGCCGTTGTGTAATTATATACTGACAGTTTTATGACGTTAGTTACGTATCAGCCAGTAACAGTTGATACTTAATATTTAAGTTCAGAAATGACCCCATTAATATTAGACTAAAACTTCGAAAAATAATTACACTCATTTAACACCTAACAGATATGTTGAAGGGCTCTTAAACTGCAGGAGATTAATCTTGACATTATCCATACAAGGAGATTGAAAACAGTGATAAGAAAAGGAATCTAGATTGAGTAACTCTGTGTTCGCTTCTGGGTTCCCATTTTTAATTGTTTATTTGGTGCGTTATATCCAAATTTCGAGGTTGATCCGATGAAGTATTTGGGCTGATGTCCAGTCTTACTAGAGTAGGAGGAATATGCAGGAATGTAAAACAAACACTTTACATGCATTGTCTTACAACTGCGTTATCCTATCACATGCCTGATCTTGCGCTAGCACGACTCACCAAATAGAACTTGCCATTTTCATCTGTCACTGCAGGAATTTTAAGAGCTAGGTCATCAATCGTCAACTCCATTAGAAACGCCCTTGCACTAAAATGCTTGGCAACAAATTTGCATTCTAAAGCATCCCCGAAAGTCTTATATATTTTCGGGCCTATTTCATCAATGCAAGCATAATCACTGGTTTCTAGCCGTACCTCACAGTAACCATATATATTTTCATTCGTTAAGCTCTTTCATAAAGCTCACTGCTACCTCTGGAGGTACATTAATTCATTAATCAAACTCTTTGATTATAACTGCTGAAAACAAATAGGTACCTTAGAACAAAATACAGTGAATCGTTCTTTGAGTGGTTCTTGTGAGGCATAAAGTGTATGCTCATGTAACTTTTAAAAACAATATTATCTGCAATAAGGTGCAGAATTGGAACGTATACCCCCACATACGTTCATTTTGCTTGAATACTTTTCTCCTCTGTTAAATAACCTAATGTGACTGGTTTCCTGTTTACTTAATTCCGGTAAGAGAACCACTAATTTGAGCTGCGAAAAACACTTTCAATATAGTATTCTATCAACCTCTGAAGGCAGATTTGAATGTTTTGTTTTCAGTTATTTTTAGGATTAGGCTACCCTTTTGTGCTTTCTATGGATGTCCAAAAGACTCCAAGGAATCTTGAAAGAAATGTTAAAATGTTTAACTAAAGTAAGCTCTGTGAATCCTCTTTACACAATATTAAATGTTAGTGGTAAATATCTGGAAGTCCTGCAATTTTGCAGCATATTCGGTTTATGCTTGTGATTAATTCCAAATAACCTTTGTTGAAAATGTACTGAAGGTAATTATCACATTCTAAGTCACTGAGATTTATTTAAGGGAAATAAAACTATCTAAAATAACTGCTAAATTAAAAGTATCTGGAAATATCTGACTTCTTTAAAAGTCAAACAATGGAATCGACTCTTCAACTTGAGTCAACAACTACCCACAAAACAGATATTTATGTTGATGGAAGCTTAAGAAATAGGATGCATAAAAAGAGGTCTTTTTATACATACTTATTTATATATTTTTATTATATTTATTATTTTTATTATATGGATATGGTAAGTTAAATAGCTTTGAAGACTTTGGCAAGGAGTGGAATATCTTTCTAGTTTGTAATGCATTTGTTTGTCAAAATTAAAATAAGGTATTCCGTTAGTTAATAACCTTATGGATTATCAATTAAGGTTTTTTCTCACCTTTTAAACCTTCCTTGGACTTAAACAAACATTTCAAACCAAAATTAAGCAAATCAGTTCAGCTTTTCTCGAGTTTTTGCGAAATTAACAAGCGTCATTTTATATATATTACTGGTAAAACAAATGAGAGATACACTACTAAAGTGTAAAATTATAAAATTTAATGCATTCAATTTATGTTAACTATTTGTTTTAACTTTTCATTTTAGTCATCGCTGTTTCTTGGATGCACATTTGCTAAGTATGTATGATTTGCTTCTCATTAGGTTATACACATAGTAAGTATCTAGTTCTTTTTTTAATTTATGGACGCTCCTTAACTACTGTGGGTCTTACCGTACCATTCCACATTGGGCATGGGAAACTGCTTAATATTGGTCAGAGCCCTCTTAACCAGGTTCGAGTTCTTTCAATTGCAACAAATCTAGTACATGGAACCACCGGGTTACTTCCCTTCCGTATGAAGGGTGCTAAGGATTTCTACGCCCCACTAAGGCTATCGGTTTTGAACGTGCGACATCGGAAACCAGTCTAGACTACCGGATGACTGAAATACAAACGCATCATATATAGGTCAACAGTTTTCTACAGGTAATATCTAACAAATGCATCCACCCTTTGCACTCCAGCATATGTAATTAAATTATTATTAAAGCTGTGTATCGATTAATGTAAAACAGACAACATTTTATAAGAGTAGTTATAGGAGAAATAAACAAAATATAGTGTGTGAGATAACTTTGTAGTATCTTAAATTCTGGAAAATTTATATTACATGTTGATTTTACCAATTATTTCCGCTATGTATTTTGATCACATTTTTTAGTTTATTGTACCTTGTTTCTGACACTCACTGCATCAACTACAACTTGTATACCGAAACCATCCTTTGAATGACATAAAAGCCTTAGTTTTTGTTTCTTTTTTCCCCTTTATGTTGCATTGTGTAAGTTACATTTTGTAATATTTGTAGCCAAAAGACAGACCATTCCAAAACAGAAAGGTTCAAAAAGGTTTTAAAAGTCAGTGTTGGAAGACATCGTTTTCATGCTCCATTAAAGTAGCCAACTAGAAATCACCAAAACCTAGTTTCCTATTTGATCAGCTGTACTTTAAATTACCTGTGTTAATTGCATGTTGTAACGATTTCTTGTTTGGGGGCACCTTGTTAGCTTAATTATACTGCCTCTAGCTACCGTTGACTACCTCGATCGGACGGCGTAGCATCAAGCGACAGTCTGATAAACATATCCCAAAGACAGCGATGTGCAACGGGACAATTAGAGCTACAATGCTAAAAACATTATATATTTGAATGAAGTTTATCAAGTTTCAATCTTTTGTTTACATCACTTATTTGTTTTCTATATTAGCCAGTTTTTATAATTTTGGTTCTATAATTCGTGTAACAAGTAAACCATGAAATACAAACATATATTTACTAATCAAAAACATAGATCTCCTTAAAACACAAACTCCATTTGTAATGTTTCCTAGATATAAATTTTCATTGTATCATGAAAGTTCATTGTGCTCATTCTGGTCATACACCAGCACTAATCACTCTATCTGTAAATACTTTCCTAATTTTATTTCTAAGTATAGGATATTAAAACAATAAAATATTAATTTAGTTAAAAAAAGTCTAAAAGAATAAATTTCGAATATAGATAATGTAAACACTCAAGTTTATAAAATGTATATTGTATCACATTTTTAGTTTATTGTACCTTGTTTCTGACACTCACTGCATCAACTACAACTTGTATACCGAAACCTCTCTTTGAATGACATAAAAGCCTTAGTTTTTTTTTTCTTTTTCCCCTTTATGTTGCATTGTGTAAAACGTGTTATATATAGCATTTACTGAAGGATTCAGGCTATACAGAGTGTTTAAAAAGTTCCACATTCGAGATTGACATCGGCTTATTTTAAAACGAAGTACATCAGTTTTCTATGGTCTTGTCTTGTCTATGGACATTGAATTTATTAAATAAACTATTTACATCCTGTGTTTTACATCTTGAAAAGCTTTCAAAAAATATGACACGACATATATGACATATGACATAGCTTTGGATTAATTAATTAATTACTGTATGTCTTTTATCTTCTGCACTGCGTACATTTTTACGGTAAGTATTTTAGTCCACCAAACTATTCTTAACAGAGATTTCACTGGAATTATACGCTTTCTCTCTCTCTCTCTCTCTCTCTCTCTCTCTCTCTCTCTCTCTCTCTCTCTCTCTCTCTCTCTCTCTCTCTCTCTCTCTCTTTCTTTCTATATATACATGTATATACATGTTTTAAACGAATAACACTGTAAGGCAATTAAGCTTTTCAGTAGTATAAAACTAACCGATATTGGATAGACAAAGCCAAATAAACATAAAAGTTTTGTTATAGAGTACCCTATTTTTCTGTTACAACATTTTTCTTTTAGAACCATAACAAATAGGACCCAGGATATAGAGACCATCTTTCAAATATTACTGTATGACTTAGGGCCTTGTATCCCTTTATTTTCGCACCTTCAAGTAAACGTCACAGAAGACAATTTGTAAAAATTTCTGTCTCGATTAAATGTAATAGATAGTAGAATACATTTGTAAAAATATGAAAGGATAGAGCCAGACTAAAAAATTCAATGTCATAGCCGAGATTTGAACCACGGATCTTCTGGTTGAACCAGCAGAATTGAATTTTTCAGTCTGGCTCTACCCTTTCATAGTGCGTCCTACACAGGGCTAGTGTGAAAGAACAATTAATTTTCATTTGTAAAAATAGTTTGTTCAAAGGTGGAGAAAAAGTAGAGAAAGTAGAGAATGAAATGCATAACACATTTTTAAAGCAATTCCTGTATCGTTTCATCGTTCAACTAACTATAGTGTATCTTAATGAATTTAAACTTTATGAACTCGGCCATAACGAACAAAATGATTAATTTAACCTCTGCTTCACAAAAGACAAGATGTGATTTAACCGTCATAAAATAAGATATTTACAATAATTAGTCAGCCAGAAATAAATTAAATGAAAATTGAAAAAACGCAAACTTAGCTGCGGTGGAAATTTAAACAACGTGCTCACTGATGTTATGGCAAAATTGAAAATTTTATTTTCCGGTGGATGTTCTAGGTGCAGTGAAAATTAAAATAACTTCCGCAGCTGTAGTGAAAACTGAATAAATATCTCTGTCCATTATCTTTTATTTTGATATCTCTTCAACAGATGATTTTTCTATTTACTTCGCGTTAAAATAAATATATTTTCAAAATTCATTTCGTTGGATCTACAAGGAGATACTGGAGGCTACAAGATAAAGATTTAAAAAGTGGATTGCTTTATGTTGGCTCTGAAACAGCTAACTGCAAGAATGACGTTACGTGAAACCAAAGATAAAGTGTCACATCTAGAGGTTGAAACACCTTGGAACATTCAAAACAATAGCAACAACTGGGGGTTGTTAATAAGAGAAAAAATGTTATATAATTATTGAATGTTTTAATGAGATTTAAAGTAAAGGGATATTCTGCCATAAATGTCTGGTAACATCATTCCATGAATTGGTAGTTTTTCCTCTGAGGAATATACAAAATGAACTGCAGGCATTCGCGTCTGCGAAAGTTATAGAATTAAATCATCTGTTACAAAAATGAAGAAAAAGTTATCTCTTGCATTTACGAGAGATCTTAAGTTATAGCAGTATACTGTACCGGCAGGTTTAAACAGGATCAGCGGCTAAAGCCATTTAGAAGGTCAAGCAATTAATGCCAGTTGGTTAGCAAGAACGGAATTGTTTGGGAGATCCATCTAAATAATGCAAGGCGGAGAAACTACTAGCTTGGTTTTTACGTCTGGGTCGTGATACGTGACTTAATTTACTAGGACGCTACAACTGTAATCACTTTTCAAGCTAGACAAACACACTGCAGGGGATCTAATAGTTCTGCCCCATTGTACATAAATACTGTAGCTCAAGGGGGAAACATTTACTAAAGGATTCAGGCTATACAGAGTGTTTGAAAAGTTCTACATTCCAAATAAAGTACGGAGATTGACATCGGTTTATTTTAAAACGAAGTACATAAGTTTTCGGATAGTCCTGTCTTGTGTAAGTATATTTATTAAACTATTTACATCCTGTGGTTTGCATCTTGAAAAGCTTTCAAAAAATATGACATAGTTTTGGATTAATTGGTGAATTATTATGAAATGATTACTGTATGTCTTTTATCTTCTGCACTACGTCTGTACGGTAAGTATTTTAGTCCACTAAACTATTTTTTACAGAGATTTCACTGGAATTATACGCTTTCTAGAGTTCACCAGCCCCCCCAAGTCAAAATTCTCTCTCTCTCTCTCTCTCTGTCTCTCTGTGTGTTTGTGTGTGTGTGTGTGTGTGTGTGTGTGTGTGTGTGTGTGTGTGTGTGTGTGTGTGTGTGTGTGTGATATATCAAATTCTCATTTAGGTTCTGTATTTTCCAGAGTACAGCAAGATTTTTAAGAAACTCTCCCCGAAACTTAAACTGCCGTTACATAGAAAGATGTAATAGAAACGTTTTTTATTTATTTTCTCAAAAATGGCCTAACGTGTTTCCTTGCTAAACCGTAAGATATAGTGCAAATCTTACTACACATGACCGAAGGTCTCATCAAGGCATACAATTTATGTAAAACGTTTTTTGTGAGGCGTTAAACAATTACAGATATTCTTTGTTATTTTTATGAATTTTAGATACTTTTAATTTTGTTAAATGAAAAACAGCCATTAGAGAATGGAATTTGAAACTGCCTACTGTATTCTACCAACCTTACTTTACCTACAATTAATGTGTAGGTATTAAAACCAGTTCTGTAATTTTTTTTCTTAATGTGAGCTACATAGAAGTATATAACCTATTCTAATAATAGTTTGTTGAAGAATGGCTAAACAAAGTCATATGAATACTCACAGATAATTTATATTGTTTTGCTTTTTATAGTAGCTGTAATTACATTTATGCCGTGGCTTTGCACGCAGAAGCAGTCTACTAATGTTGCTTTTACTCCCTGAACTGTAAAGCTTTTTAGTCGCCTTTTTTATTATTGAAAGTTTATGTTGAATATATTAACACTACCGCATTATTACTTCGAAGCTCTACGGAGGATAGAAAATGATTCTGAATAAAGAGAAAATTTCTATTCCGACTGGGAATCCAAAATAGCATCTCCGGATTGAGATACCAAGTTTTTTTTGTTTTTTTCGAACATAAAAGTAATCGTGTAGCTTAAAACATCCTTTACATAATTTCCTCGTGTTTGCAGAGATATTAAAAGTTCAACAATCCCTGAAGTTAAACAAAAACGTTTTGTTATTAGCTAACTCTATTTACAGATTTTTTGTGGTATTTTACGTATATCGTATGTGTAATATATCGAATTTTTCGAGAATCATTGCAGAGCTAATTAATTTTATTTTTTTCTTCAAAAACAGAATGATGCTAATTTGAGGATAATTTAGGTAGATTTTTCACATTTCAGCAGCGTTAAAAATCATTCATAATTTTGAAGCTAAATATTTACCTGACGCAATGTATTACAGAAGTTCTTTCTTCCGTTTTGATTACATTGGATTAGCTATATTATATAGGTTTACTTTGCTATTTTGGTAATGTAGATGCATGTGTGTAAATATATATCTAACAAGTTTTCTCCCCTTTTTTGGCCTATTGCTAAGGATAATTGACAAACATGGTTAACTGCTTATGTTAATTTAGTATTCGCTTCATTAAACTACTCAAATATTTACAATTGTAAATAAAGTTATATAAATATTATTTAAGCTGTAGACTAATAATTTCGCAACATTAAACAATAATAATCAGGAAGAAAAATCTTCAGCAATCATTTAACTTAAAAGAGAAGGCGCAAGCCTTTATGGTAATTTTAAAGCTAGCAAAACTGGAATGCATTAATCAGGTCCAAAAGAGGATGTGAATACGACATACGACTGCGAAAAAGCAAATAGTTCTAGGTAATATTAAAGCGTCAGAGGTCTGGGAATAAAGCTTTGCTTTACAGAAAAACACATATCAACGTTTACAGTATTATGGTATGGCAGATAATTTAAAAGGCATAATTAGAGTTCTCAACAGAAAAGCAAACCGTTGCATAGTTTTTGATTAAACAAATGGTGTTTTGCAATAGCTGAAAGTGGATGATGGAGGTAAATTAAAAGACTTTCAAGCATAAAAATAATATATCAAAATCAGTAAGGTATGGTTCCCATAGAGCCAGTGTTTCAAAATCTTGCCAATTTTGAGCGAATATAAAAACAGCTGAGGTGAAAGCTGTTTAGTAATGCTGCATATTTTTTGTTATGTCAACATTGGAATTTGGCTTGTCAGATACTCTAATAACATTTCATTGTGGTTGCCCTGCAGCAGAATTGGTGTTCAGGGATCTAGGTATTACAGTGACACATTTGGACACATTGCGATTAAAGGAGACAAGAAATTGTAATGACAATTACCACAAAGAAGCAATATCCAAGAGGCACAGGACAGCACTAAATGGATAAGAGAGAAATTCCAGGAAGATTTTAGAGATTTTTGTTATATTGAGCAGAGATTATAGACATATTTACTTTAAATGTAAATTACTCAAAACATGTTTCAACATAAGTGACCCGTTTTATCATAAACATTTTACCACATATTTCAAACAATACCACTGTCATATCCCGTAGGGAAGGAGATCCGTCCCCTTCAGCTGCCGAGGTGCGGGCGCTGCGGACCCTTAACACTCGTGGTGCCTCTGACGTTACTAGAGGAATCTCGGGCCGAGCTGCCGGGGCCCTCCCGTCGGGGAGCTGTTCGGTTTGGGTGGACTGGAGGCGGCAGTGTGTTCTCAACACCCGCGGGAGATCGGGTACCTCCGGCCAGGCCTCCTCCGCCCGGAGGGTGTAGAGGGTTCCCTCAGAAGTCCCGGGTACTATCTTTCAAGTAAGTAAATGTACACTTTCCGCATGTCAGTATCACTCAGGCGTTCCGTGAATAAATACGAGGGCTATCCAGAAAGTAGATTACGTTTTCGTCTGTTTCCGCTAGGGGCGGGGCTAGCGCGGCCATCTTGGGGTCAGAGCGTTGCGCAGCTCAGTCGGCATCTAGCCGTGCTAGTGAGAGGTTCGTGCTGTGCTCCGTTCAGATACTGTGACGGTTTTAAATGTCTGCGTTAATTGAAAATCCCGCGAGCTGCGAGGTGCGTGCAGTAATAAGGTTTCTGACTGCAAAAAACTGTAAACTGATAGAAATCTATCGGCAGCTTTGTGAAGTGTATGGGGACAACATTATCACTGAAGGTGGAGTGCGTCAGTGGGTCATCAGATTTAAAAATGGCCGAACCAATGTTCACGACGAAGATCAAAGTGGGAGACCCAGCATAGTGACTGCCGAACTTGTCGAAAAAGTCGATGCTAAAGTCCGTGAAAATCGAAGGTTCACAATAACGGAACTTTCTTTGAGTTTTCCACAAATTTCGCGAAGTTTGTTGCACGAAATCATCAGCGAAAAGCTTGGTTACCAGAAGTTTTGTGCAAGATGGATTCCAAAAATCTTGACAGAGGACCACAAAAATCAGCGAATGGCTGCAGCGTTGAACTTTTTGGACGTTTACCATAAGGATGGTGACTCTTTACTCGATCGCATCGTTACTGGTGACGAAACATGGGTGAAACACGTGAACTGTGAAACGAAATTGCAATCAATGCAGTGGGGGCACACAAGTTCTCCCCAAAAACCCAAGAAATGCATGCAAACAATGTCGGCAAGGAAGATGATGGCGACTGTTTTTTGGGACAGAAAAGGTGTGATTTTGGTGGACTTTCTGGAAAGAGGCACTACAATAAACTCTCAAAGGTATTGCCAAACTCTCCAAAAATTTAGAAGAGCCATTCAAAACAAGCGCAGAGGAATATTGAGCTCTAAGATCTTGTTGATTCACGACAACGCCCGGCCCCACACGGCAAATGTCACTCGTGAAGTTCTTGAATCTTTTAAGTGGGAGTTGTTTCCTCATCCGCCGTACAGTCCCGACCTGGCACCGAGCGACTTCCACCTATTCCCAGCAATGAAGAAGTGGCTGGCTATGCAGCGTTTTGATGACGACGCACAGCTGCAAGAAGAGGTAACGAAGTGGTTGAAGGCGCAGGCGGCCGAATTTTTCGACGAAGGAATTTCCAAGCTCGTACATCGCTACGATAAATGCCTTAATTTGAATGGTGACTATGTCGAAAAGTAGTATTTGAGTGTGGCTTTCATCTGTATATAATAAAATTTGTTTCCTATACTTTGTTTACTTTTTATTCCAAAACCTAATCTACTTTCTGGATAGCCCTCGTAGTATGAAAACTAAATCGACCGTGCTCGTAGATGTATAGTGTCGTGGTCGCCATTTTAACCTGTTACTCACTTCGAAGATTTCTAAGTCTATATTAACCCAGTATAACAAAACATTGAGTATATATCACAAAGTAAGTAATAATTATCTTGCAGCTGAGCTATTAACTACATGGCGTTGGAAAATGTGCAAGAAAACGGAAAACACGTGGAATTATGATTTTAACAGAACCAATATCTATATTGTATATAAAACAAGCTTCCTTAAGTGCCCACGTAGCTCAATAACAGAGAGCATGTGCTGTGATAAATATTACGAGGGTCCATGGTTCGAGTGTCATCCTGTGGATAACTTTCTTATTCCAGATTTTTAATTTGTTAGATTAAGTAAAGAACCAGTTTACAACTGTTCTCTTGAGGTAAGCTGTTACTAATGACATTGGAGAATTAGCAATAGACGAATGCCAGGAAGAATGGCGGCTTAATAGAGCCAACATCTTGTTGTATATAACCTACTACCAAAACATGTTATCGTAACTCAGTGACAAAATACATGCTGTCCCTGAGCCGAGGATTCATGGTTCGAAACCTAGTATATAGTCATAATTTTTATACCAATGTTTTTACTTTGTAAGACACCGTAACGAATGAAATTATATTTTCTCTCTTGCGACTAAGTTACTATTTTAAGAATGTCAGAAGTTTCCATAAGGTTGAATGATAATTTTAATGGAACCAACTCCTAAACGCTGTATACCATCCATCTGTTCTAACAATAAGTTAATATATAAAATAACAAGAAATTGAATAATTCTCATCTTGAGAAAAACAAACTTAGAGCTGCAATATAACTATATAACCCAGTGGAGTATAAGACATAAAACTGAAAAGATATTTTGTGTAACCGTAATTACAAATAGCCATTATTAGGAATTACAAAAAGAAGACGACATCCAAAGATAATGCTGCTTAGGGAACAAAGTAAAAATCTGTCGTTTCTTCATGAAGCCAACGTCATATATTAACAAATTAATTAAATTATAAAACATTTGAGATTTATAGAAAACATATTTTTGCTAGAATAAACAATGATTTGTGGAAACAAAGAATGAAGAAAGCAAATAAAATCTTGTGATTTAGAACCTGGTGTAATCGCCCCAGTTATGATTACATCATTTAATTTTTCGTGCAAGTTTGCAACCAATACAGAATACCGGTTTGGATTCTGCTGATAATGATAGCTCCATCACGTGAGCAACCAAATTTTCTTGAACCCTGTCTGGTCGACGTTCTTCCCATTCTTTCACCATGAAGGCCCATATATGTTCAATGGGGTTTAGATTGGGAGTCTTTGGTGGCCAGTCCATGCAGATTATTTCTGGATGCCTCGTTAGCCAAACCTGGGTGATATTTGCAGTATGCACACCACTGTTGTGCATAAATATATACTCTTCTTGTTCTGGAAAACTAGTACGAAGGGATGGTAGCAAAGTGTTTTCGAGAATGTCTACATAAACTGCACTCGTCATTCTCTCTGATACTTGAATTAACTCCCCTGGACCTGATGCTGTCATGTAGGCCCAGAACTGTGCTGAAGTTCTTCCCGAATATGCTGCTCGAACGACGTGTTGAGTTTCGTATCTAGTTCCTCGTGATCTATACAGACATAGGGTCCCCTGCAGGTCGGATCGAAATACCTTCTCGTCACTCCAGATTACCAGGTCCCAATAAGCCTGAGGAAGGTCGATTGCGCTGTGCCAATTGTAATCGTCTTGCTCTATGTGCCTCTGTAAGAAAGAGCTTAGTGGCAGGACGATGTGATGTAATACCGGCATCCTTTAATCGTTGGCGTATGGTTTCATATGAGCAACCAAACTCAACTGCTTTATCTAGAAAGATGGACCTGTGTTTTAAAGGCTGGTTCCTCACATCTGCTACCCGGGCTTCATCTTGAGCAAGCGTTGTTACACGAGGCCAACCTGAACGCCTGCGTGATTTGGCCCATTCAACTTCTCCCTCATGATACCTGACCAGCCACTGCTTCACTGTTCTTCGGTGCAACTCAGTTCTCTGGCAATTTATGAAGCGTTTTCACCATGATAAGCACGGCCTATAGTCTCACCCTTTTGAGCTGCAGTCAGCTCCACACAACCTCGTGGATGTTGCATGCTATTTCACTATGGTGAAGTCTTAGTGAAAGATACAAATGCAGTGCATTACTTTCAGCAATAATTTGCACATGCGCAAGAAATACAAGGCGGAAAAAAAGTAGTACATATTGAGGGTTCGAAGCGCAAATCATCAGCTTACTTGACACAGCGTGCGTTTTGCCACTGAGCTACGACAACAGATGTGATAGCGCTGGTTATATACAATATAACTGTTGGTTCTATTAAAATCGCCATTCCACGCGTTTTCCAATTTCTTTGGTATTCTGCAATGCAATTTAGCTTAGCTACAAGAGAACAGTTGTAAATTAGTTCGTTACTGCGTCCAACAAACTAAGAAATTTGGATTTAAAAGTTTGCCCACGTGTTAGGGTTCGAACCTTGAAGCATGGTCTCGCTTATCTCAGCCCACGTTTTGCCCCCTGAGCTATGAGAGCAGTTAAGATGCCTTGCCTTATATAACTCACACACACACACACACACACACACACACACACACACACACACACACACACACACACACACACACGTGCGTGTTTTCCGTTTTCTTGCACATTTTGCAACGCCATGTAGTTATTAGCTCAGCTGCAAGATAATTATTACTTACTTTGTAATAAATACTCTCTCTTTTGTTATACTGGGTTAATATAGCCTTAGAAATCTTAGAAGTGAGTACCACGTTAAAATAGCGACCACGACACTATACATCTACGAGCATGGCCGATTTAGTTTTCATACCACCTGGTCACGGAACGCCTGAGTGATACTTAACCACGGAACGTGTACATTTACTTTCTTGAAAGATAGTACTAGCCTGCATATTGTCACACCCTACATTAGAATAGATTTAATATTTATTAGCTTTGGGGGGAATCCGTAGCGGTAGAGCTAAACTATCTCAACAAACACTAGTTACACCACGCGGTAGGGTGGACATGTTATTTTACTGATAACTAGCTTACCTGCATGGTGGTGAAAGGTGGAAGGTCCAGCGAAGGAAAACTCACAAATGCATTTTAAAAAGGGGTTTAATAATACCAGACAACTTACATTCAATGAGGCTTGTGTTCCGGAGGGTTGCTACAAACACATCCTCTCGCGCTGGTGGCGGCCGCTCGTCTGGGGGAAGAGGATATATCATCCCCCCTCCCCAGCGCAGCCAACAAACAAAGTTAAGCCAGTAGCGCCAGGTCTGACAACCCATACAGGGTTGCCACACCTCCCCACGGACCACAAGCTGTTGACCCCGGGTCAACAGAACAATTAATAACAAATGAAAAGAAACTCGCTCGAGTGATGGAACAAAAAAAAATTTGCATACAAACATCACAAACAGTATTACACACATAAATCTTGTCTCTTGACGTTACACATTCGTTTCTTTACTCCAGTGTCTGTCTATAACTTTAATTAAAAAGTCCTAAAAGAAAAATAAATGAAGTTCAGCACTTTTCACCACTACTGCACCAAGCAAAAAAAGTTTCACAACCTGCCTGAACAGTACATTCCATTCCCACTGGTCTCACAAATGTAATAAAAACTTGAAGCTTGCACTGCAGTCACTGATGAATAAAGACCACTGAATTGAGCACAATTGTACTTGCTCTACACTGAATAACAATGTGGGGCATTAATAGTTCTTCTGCCCCCAACACAGGTACGAAGTGACAGCACTAATAGCTGCCAAAGCTCTGACGAACAGTGGTCATAAAGGGCGGACCAGAGCCCGATGACACAAGGCAGTGTGGCAGGTTTAGTACTCCCATGGTGCAAACAGTTCGGCAGGAACAGTGTGGTGCAGCAGGAACGCAGATAAATAGGGCTGGCTTGATACGTATCATCATACTACAACATTATTTCCAAAAATATAAGTGTACGTCAATTACAGAAGACAACTACATCATTAAAAACAAACTTCACTTCTGAACAATAATAAATAATACAAAAAAATTAGGTACACCCCATCTGGGTAGCAAGATACATGATAAAACTAAGATAATTTCCATCACTCGGCAATATATATAGCTTACAAATTTTGACAAGATAAATCAAATAGTCTTCACAAAATAATCTTCACAAAAGAATACATAAAACGTAGGAATGTCACAATCAAGACTTTACAAAAAACCCTTAGGGTAGAAATAATACAATACACACACACAGCACAAAATAATTTGACCTTCCAAAACATTGAATAAAAATATTACAAATTTTCAAAATACCAAAACTTACAATTAGAGGGGTACCCCAAAATATTACACGTGGCCATAAACTTTTTAACAAAACTGACGTGTACACTTAAACAAAAATGAGCTCAGTTTTTCTCTTTGTTTTACCATTATAATTTCAATCATATTTATTATGTGCGCGCACTACTTAATATCATCAGTACTACTACCTTTCAAATCAACAAAACTACTTACAATCTACTAACATCAACATTTTGCATGCCAACAAAACTACTGTCACATTACTACACCAACGAAAAAAAAATCGTTCTACAACACAATACATAGAACAAAACTGAAAGAAAAATTAAGTTCTGGGGCCTCAAAATTTCACATCCTAGATACACAAAAGAGAAAATATAGTATCATGTCTTAGCCTATTCTAAAAACTTTTGTATACATTGAAGGGTACTTTTGCTTTTCAACATAAAACTTAGAATTCAATAAACCATTAAAGCATACTGGTAATCACACAACTCCAAAATATATATCACTCTTAATCCAAAACAATTTTATCAAAATGTTCAAACTATTAGCATCCTGCAATAAAGAGACCAAGTAAACATCTGTACTAGTAATGTGCTATCTCACAAATACCTGGTAACTATGGCGAGGATGACAAACAGAACATCCCCAGGTCTCAGCTTCATAACAGTCATTCACAAACCTCTCTGTGATTCAGGTTTTCATCATCTTAGCATGCACATTTCAGCCCCAATGCTAAACAAAACTCAAAAATACACTTAATTACTTGCATCGATAAGCACATTTCAGCCACTTTATCGAGCCTAAAACACTGGATTAACGGGCACATTACAGCAACCCCATTAACCAGATAAACTTTACCTCTACATCTTTCACATAATCACACATAATTTCATTCATCCTTCTTATCGAGGTAGCACAGCACTATTCCAGAATGTAAACTTAAAATTAATAAACAAAATTTCAATTTTCTAATCATTGCAAAATTTATCATAAAATGAGGTTATTCAACTCAAAACAGTTATTAGGGAACATATACTTTTAATATCAATTAATTGTGACTTTCAATAATAACAATTGTATGTTCAACTTTTGACATCTAATTCATCAAACATCTATCCAAGTATTGCCATTTGCCAATAATATACATCATATTCCAAAACAAAATAGCTTAGCACACTATACACTAAATCTCAAAATTCACACTCAGAAATCAAGGGACAATATACTTTACATACAACCTTTTTACATTTGATGTGACACAAAAGAAAAGCAAAATGCATTTACAGTCTATATGGTCCCACAGGATCAAAATATGGGAATATCCTAGAAACATGTACTGGTTGTTCCTTAACTCTAGGAGCATTTGGTCGACGAACCACATAAGTAACAGGAGTAATTTGTCGAACAATTTCAAAAGGCCCAAAATATCTATGAAGCAATTTGGTACATTTTCCCTTTTTCCTAATTGGAGTAAAAATCTTAACAAGCTGACCTACTGCAAAATGAGTATCTCTATGCTTAGCATCATATCTTTCTTTCTGTTTAATCTGTTGCTGATTAATATTATGGATGGCTACTTCACGAGCTTTCTGAATCTCTTCCAAAGTTTGCCGAACAAATAAATCATTTGAAGTGGCCTGAAGTTGCACCTGATTTGGTAAGGAAGGTTCACGACCATATATCAAATAGAATGGTGAAAATTTTGTAGTTTCCTGAACAGAAGAATTGTATGAAAAAATCACATATGGTAAAACATTAGACCAATTGCGCTGATTTGAATCCACAAAATGACTAAGACAATTTAGTAAAGTCTGGTTAAATCGTTCAGTAAGGCCGTTGCATGCAGGGTGGTATGAACTAGTAAAATGAGGGGACACTGACAAAGCTTTCAAGAGTTCCTGGGTTACTTCACTCAGAAAGACACTACCACGATCGGACAGTAACATGGCAGGGGCCCCATGCCTGCAAATAATCTGATGTAAGATGAACTTAGTAACCTGGGGAATGGTAGCCAAAGAGAGAGGGGCAGCTTCAACCCACCTAGAAGCATATTCTGTAGCAACTATGATATACTTATGACCCGACGTAGAACGAGGCAAAGGGCCTAACAAATCTATTCCCCAACGTTCTCCAATAAAGTTAACTGGAATGGGCTGCAAAAGACCAGCAGGTTTTTGATTCTTAGGTGCCTTCCTAGACTGACAACTTGGACAAGTTTTCACAAAATGCTCAATATCTTTTTTCATACCTATCCAGTAGTATCTTGAATTAATCTTACTAAAAGTTTTAGAAAGACCTAAATGACCAGATAGTGGATCATCATGACATGAGGACAAAATTTCATGCTTTAACACCTCAGGAATGACTAGTAAATGCAAGGGACCAGTAGAACTCGAATTTTTTCTGTACAAGACATCACTTTTCAAAATATAGGTAGAAGCTTGACGTTGAACCTTAGCAGGAGCAGATTCAGGATCCTTAAGGGCATTAATAATTGGAGTCAGAACTGGATCATCATTTTGTTTCTGAGCAACCTCAACTGGTGATAGCAAACAGGTAATTAGCTCATCAAGTTGTTCAATTTGATGCTCTTCAGGCTGTAACACAGGGAACCTTGACAAAACATCTGCGTCATTATGTTTCTTACCAGATTTATAACATATATCATAATCAAATTCCTGTAACTTTAGACTCCATCGAGCCAACCGGCCTGTCAAATCCTTTAAATTGTTCAGATAACAAAGGGAGTGATGGTCTGAAATAACATGCACTTCTCACATCTCTAACATTCTTTGGGCGTGGTAGTTCTTTGATCACTGTAACTTTCTCAGAATCTGGGGAAATTCCATCTTTAGATACTTCAAAACCCAATAACTTTATCTTTTCCATAGCAAAGAAACATTTCCCAGGTTTCAGTTTAAAATTATGCATTTCCAAACGTTGAAAAACAGCTTCTAAGTTTTCTAATAATTGTTCAAAAGTTTTGGCAAAAACAACAATATCGTCCAAATATGCTAAAGCTTTCTTAAATTTCAAGTCTCCTAACAATTTCTCAGCAACAAAACTGAAAAATCTTGGTGCATTAGCAAGCCCAAAAGACAAACGTTCAAATTCATACTGCCCTTCATGAGTAACAAATGAGGTATACTTTTTACTATTCTCCTCTAAAGGAATTTGAAAGTATGCTGACAACAAATCTAAGGAAGCAAACCATTTAGCTTCTCCAAGGTAACTAAGGAGGTCATCAATAAGAGGCAAGGGAAAGGCTGAATTTACTGTAACCTTATTCAGTTGACGATAATCTACACAAAACCGCATAGAGCCATCTTTTTTCTTTACCAACACAACAGGTGATGACCAAGGTGACTGAGAATCTCTAATAATACCAGCATTTTTCATTTCCTCTACTTGTTGGGAAATAATCTCTTTCTGCTTATGAGCTACCCTATAGGGTCGTTGCTTAATAGGTTTGTCATCCTTTACCTCTATTTTAAATTCAGCTACATTAGTTGAGCCTAAATCTTGCAATGAAGTGGCAAAAACATGTTCATATTTTAACAACAGATTATGAAGATCTGACTTTTGAGCTTCAGTTAAGTTGGTATTAACATTAAATTCAAACTTTGGAGCGTTCAATGGAGTAACATCCTTAGGTGAAACTGAGTTACTTTGAACAAATGCAACCTCATGAGCATTAGCTAATACAGTTTTAGCAAAAAGTGTTTGAGGAACAGCTGAATTATTATGTACTGGTATCACAAAGTCCTTTGAAGATTTGCAAACTACAGGTGGAATAGAAATATTCTTCTTATGCATAATACTGGTAGAAGGCTCGAACATAACCTCATTTGTAATATCAGCTGAAGGCTGCACTGCCACAAAACAAGTAGTAAGCGGTGGCAATTTAACATCTTTTGCAACAGAAACTTTATTAACTATCTGTACCTCATCGTTCAATGGAATCACAGCAATATCTGTAAAGGGACCACCACATGTTGTTTCAAAAGGAATGTGTACCATTTCTCCCTCATGAGTTTGAATCTTAACTTCTGCACAAGAATAATCAATGGTAACTTTATGTGAAGTTAGAAAGTCATTACCCAAAATGAGATTATGTGCCAAGTCTTTTACCACTAACACATCTTCCTGAAAAACAAAGTCATTAATTTGAAATTTCAAATTTGTTTGATAAGGCGCATCTAATAACTTGTTACCAGCTGTTTTAAGCAAAATCTCGACAGGTTTCATTTTAGAAATGTCATTGATATGAGCTGCATTCACAATGCTAACTGCACTTCCTGTATCCAACAAAATTTGAAGTTTTGACTCCCCAATGGACCCCAAAATTTGCAAAATTTGACCTGGAAGAGAAACAACATTAGACACAGGTGAACTTACTTTGGGTACCTCTAGGTTATGTCGTTGGAGGCTGGGCCTCTCGAGTTTTTTGAAGCAGATGGTGAAGTCCAGCAATTACGTGCCATATGACCACGCTTGTTGCAATTGTAACACACAATAGGTGCCTGCTGTCTCTTTTCATGATGTCTTGGAGGCTTAAGTGGAGGTGGATGCACAGTAGATGCAGTAGCAGTGAATTGAGACTGAAGCTGTTGCATTTGGGTAGCAAGTTTAGTGACCTGTTCACTCAATGTGGAAACAACATTAATAACTGGTTCAGAGTGATTTACACTTTCAAACCGTGATAAAACAGGTGCAGATGACACAGGTGGAGAAGTGTAAGTTGCTGTTTGTGCTTGTACTAAATGTTGTCTATGTTGCACATAAAAATTAGCTTTATCAATGCTTTTAATAATTTGTAAAACCTCCTCAACTGTTTGTGGATTTAATGGGAGCAAAGCTTGCACATACTGAGGTTTCAATCCTTTCACTAAGTTTTTTACCTGCTCCATTTGTGTCATTGCAGCGTTAACTTGGTCACACAAGGATAATACATCATAAATGTAATCTAATACAGGTTCATTTTCTAATTGTACCCTCTGCCTAAGTTTAATTTCCAACAATTCATCTTGATTGGACATTTGAAAAGCTGCCAAAAACTGTTGAGTTAGAAAATGCCAATCATGCTCAGGGTGTCTATGGCAAAAAGTTCGGTACCACAGTGCTGCTGTGTCTCGCAAGTAACATGGGAAAAACTTCAACTTTTGTACATCTGACCAACCATTTGCTGTAGAAACTAAGTTAAATTTTCTCAAAAATTCTGAAGGAGATATCAGTGCTATCCTGTCAAAACAGGGTGGATCAATAAAAGGCCGAGAAACTTGCATTGTCTGAGTCTGATTAACATTAGGTGCCATGGATACTTCTAAATTACTAGGTACATGTGCACTTTGATTAGCTAAAGCAGAAGTCGAAGCTATTACATCATGTGAATCCATTGTAACTGGCACATTGGATGATTGCCGCGTTTTCTTAGGCATTTTGACTTACTTTTAAGTAACACTGGACACCAGAATAAAATAAGCAGAATTACCAACTGGAATGAACACAAAAATGAAGTGCATCCTTCACAAAAACACCAAAAAAAGAAACTATTTACTTTGAATTTTACTGCCAAAACTCACACAGCGTCCCTTGAAAATCAACACGTGACCACGTGGTGTCCATTATCAATTTCCATGTAGTTATAAAAAAACAATTTTAGCACAATATTATGAAATAAGTTTACTATTGAAGAAATCAAATAAAAAACAGACCAAAAGTTAAAGGATTACGAGACGATGACCAGATTAGAATTTCTAACTAATTGAACACCACGCGGTCGGCCATGTTTCCTCCATCTTTCACCACCGTATACATTCAAATTTTTTTCATAAAAACCGGACTAAAGCAAGGAGAAAAAAAAATTTTGAGATCTTACCCGCGTCTCCACCAATATGTCACACCCTACATTAGAATAGATTTAATATTTATTAGCTTTGGGGGGAATCCGTAGCGGTAGAGCTAAACTATCTCAACAAACACTAGTTACACCACGCGGTAGGGTGGACATGTTATTTTACTGATAACTAGCTTACCTGCATGGTGGTGAAAGGTGGAAGGTCCAGCGAAGGAAAACTCACAAATGCATTTTAAAAAGGGGTTTAATAATACCAGACAACTTACATTCAATGAGGCTTGTGTTCCGGAGGGTTGCTACAAACACATCCTCTCGCGCTGGTGGCGGCCGCTCGTCTGGGGGAAGAGGATATATCATCCCCCCTCCCCAGCGCAGCCAACAAACAAAGTTAAGCCAGTAGCGCCAGGTCTGACAACCCATACAGGGTTGCCACAATATCTAGTAGAAGGTGTGCTAGATCACCAGGCGGCCCCACCGAGGTTTTCGGTAGTGTTCCCTGCGGGGTTGACGCGCGTAAGTAGCGTATCCACTTCCATCCCAAATTGACGTTATTGTCGATGGTACGGGGATGTTTAGGAAACCGGGTATTGCCCTAGGAAAGATCTCCGGAGTTTTCAATGGCTCCCGGGTTGAACGAGACCAGGTTCTTCGTACTTTTGAGTAGGTCCTCTGCAGATAAAAAATAAACCAACGTCACAGTAAATTTCTTCCAATGAAGTTGCAGAAATATTTTATTTTTTAGAAGGACAATGTCATAAGTATTGTAACGGGAGCGCTAGAACACCCTGTGAAGCAGCTGGGAGCGGAAGGCAGGGGAGGTTCGGTTAGCCACACCTTCCCCTCGTTTGTCTTATAGTGGTGACAAGACGGCGGTTGGGAGGTAAAACATGACTGTGCCATATGTTTCCTTACACCTGGTTCTCGATCTTTCTGTTACTAGAACAATCCTGTAAACACCAGAAGGTGGGATATTCCGATATAAAGAGGGTTGCAGACAGACGGAGTTAGTTAGTTAGTCAGTCAGTTGGTTAGTGTGTGAATGAGAACAGTTCTTGGTGTAAGAAGGCAGTGTTAGTCAGTGACGTGTTAATGAACGAGAAGATTGTGCAACGGAAGACTGTACGTAACTGTGAAGGTGTACCGGAGCTTACGTAATTACTAGTGCAGTGAAATTGTAACGGACGGACTCGTGAATTGTAATTGTGTGCAGCAAGTAATTCTGTGTAATTGGCAAGTGTTGAACTGTAAGTCGGTGGAAATAAAGAACATTTTTGACTGGTGAAATTGGACTTTTCATTTCACGAACCCACAAAGTCACACTGGTGTCAGGAAGCGGGAAGATAACATCACCGAGCATTACAACCATGGACGCGGCATTGGAGAAAATTTTGGAGACGATGATGGAAATGAAGGCGGAACTGAAAGAAATGAAGACGGCCAACGACAACATCGCCGGGAAGATGGAAGAAATGAAGGCCGAACTAATCTCGGAAATGAAGACGGCAAATGAAAACCTCACTGCAAAAATAGAAGCGGCAAACAACAACCTCATCGCTGAGTTGAAACAAATGAAGACGGCCAACGACAACATCACCGCGGAGATGGAAGAAATGAAGGCCGAGTTAACCACAGAAATGAGAGCAGCGAACGGCAGTCTGGCCACGGAAATGAAGGTGGCGAACGAGGCTCTCGCCGCCAAGTTTGAGGAACGGTTGGCCGGCGTGGGGGATGACGTCACGAACCTGGGCAAGCGGAAGGGTCAAGTAGACGACCGCCTTAATGATTTAGAGGAAAAGGCCGACAACATCGCAAAACCCCTCACCCGCCTGACGGAGGAAAACCGGCCTTATGTGTGGACGGAGGACGCCGAAGACGCTTTCCAGCACCCGAAGGGGACCCTGTGCAGTGCTCCAATTTTGGATTTCCCACAACCGGGTGGCGCCTTCATTGTGGACACCGACGCTAGCGACCATTACATTGGAGGTGTCCTACCGCAGATCCAGGACGGCCATGAGCGCACAAGAGTGGAAGAGAAGGAGCGTGCCGCAGCAGTCCGAGTAGTTGTGGCAGTGCCTGCTGAAGGCTGGGATAGCGCAGGCCTGAGGAGGGAGCAGCTGGCGGACGCAGACTTGGGGCCACTCTTGAGGGAAGTGGACGCAGGGACGAGACCAACCTGGGAGGACATCGCACCGAGGAGCGCCACCTACAAGTCGCACTGGGCCCAATGGGACTCGTTGAAGACCAGAGAGGGCGTGCTGTTCCGGGTATGGGAGTCACCCGATGGGAAGGCGCAGAGAGGACAGTTGGTACTTCCCCGGAGCAAGGTCCCGGAAGTCTTGGTGGAAGTGCACGCCGGTACTTCAGGAGGACACCTGGGAGCGAACCGAATGATTCACAAACTACGGCAGCGCTACTTCTGGCTGAGACTCCGAGCAGATGCTGGTGGTACACCTGGACCGCCTCGCACGCTACGATGGGGCTGTTCGGGGCGAACAGCTTTGAGGAGGGAGCAGTGTAACGGGAGCGCTAGAACACCCTGTGAAGCAGCTGGGAGCGGAAGGCAGGGGAGGTTCGGTTAGCCACACCTTCCCCTCGTTTGTCTTATAGTGGTGACAAGGCGGCGGTTGGGAGGTAAAACATGACTGTGCCATATGTTTCCTTACACCTGGTTCTCGATCTTTCTGTTACTAGAACAATCCTGTAAACACCAGAAGGCGGGATATTCCGATATAAAGAGGGTTACAGACAGACGGAGTTAGTTAGTTAGTCAGTCAGTTGGTTAGTGAGTGTGAGTGAGGAGACAGTCGCAGTTCTGGGTGTAAGAGTTAGTCAGTGACGTGTTAATGAACGAGAAGATTGTGCAACGGAAGACTGTACGTAACTGTGAAGGTGTACCGGAGCTTACGTAATTACTAGTGCAGTGAAATTGTAACGGACGGACTGGTGAATTGTAATTGTGTGCAGCAAGTAATTCTGTGTAATTGGCAAGTGTTGAACTGTAAGTCGGTGGAAATAAAGAACATTTTTGAGTGGTGAAATTGGACTTTTCATTTCACGAACCCACAAAGTCACAGTATTATGGAAATGCGAATCAGTGTACTCAGAATAAATCAATAAATCTCGTGTGAAAATGTCACATTTCTGTGTCAGATGTATTCTGAATATGATTCAAATAAAACTAATTTAAAATTAGCGAAATGTGTAGTGTTTAACGCCCGCTTTTACTACATACGGCACCGCAGGCGATGACACTGATGATACATGAGATGAAGATGGAGCACCGGTGGAATGAGATGGCGGGGAAACCGGAGATCCCGGAGAAAACCCGCCCCCGCGCCATGTTGTCCACCACAAATCTCACTTTGCGGTCGCCTGGGATCGAGCCCGGGCTGTCTTGGTGAGAGCCAAGTGGTCTAACCACTGAGCCACGGCGCGGCCTATTAAAATTAGCGAGATGTAGCTTGACGACTTCCATTAAATATGTACCGCAAAGTAGCCGTTTTTGCCATAAAGGTTTCTGCATTGGGATAGATTATTAAAATTCTGAGTAAACGATATCTAATCAGTGGGGTTGGTAATTTCTGAGCTGTTGAGGCTAAAACATAATACTCATTAGGTGTTTTTGTTTTCAATATTTTGCTGTTATTCATTTCCTTCATCTTTGTTTAATATGTTTATTCTTGAGTTATATGGCTGCGTTTACTTTGAATAAATTGAAGTCATTGTTGTTTTCTCATGCCAATTTTCAATCCTTACATAACTCTCAGAAGTGTTGCGGTAGTTCGTAGAAATTCAATATGCACTTTTTGCTTTTGTAGTGATCGTCACCTTATGTCAGTTGACACTACCCACATTTCAGTAACTCTGTTGATGGTTGAAGTGAGTAAAGCAGGTTAAAACAAAATAAGGAACTTTTTGCGTTCTTTATCCTTTAGAAGAGGAGAGAGAAGATAAAGAAAGTTTGTTCTACACCGTCACACAAATTGAGGAGGGGGGTGGAGGTGGGCTCTTCCCTAGAGCGAAGTACAAAATAGAAACAACTGCACAACCAAAATACTCAAGTTCCTTCCTCTGAAAAGTATTGAGGCGTGTTAGACTTCCATTTCTTTTAACTCTTTGTCGCCCTACCTCGTTACTGGGCTGAGGAAGAAACAAAAGAAACACGTAGCGACGACCTGGAAGCCACGTGCGGAATCATGAATGAGAGGATGCCATGCTGTTTGTTGTTTTCTCACGTGCCTCAGCGTTCAAATGGAAAAGTTCGGTGCACTGGTTTTTCTGTGTTCCCCGTGTTTTCTTTTGTATGTGTGTCTAATAATGATCTAAAGGACAAAAGAACCTTGACAAAAAAAAAAAACTTTTTTGGGTTATTGATACCCACGTTTCTTCAGTCCTGATTTAACGAACTCCTTTCTCTGTAGAATAGCAAGGGAATGTGGCTGCTTGTATTTAGTCTTAATCCAGTTAAACTTTTGGGAAGAAATTTCTTCTTTTCATTTCTTCCTTTATTTCTTTCTTTTGGTGCAATAACAGGCCTTAGCTTTAACCTTTTGTCTTGTGCCTGCTTAAAGGTCTTTTATCTTTGGGAGGTGTGCATAAATTTCGAAAAACAGATGCCATATGCAGAGAACTTTCGTATACTCGTTATATCTTGACATTAAGGTTATGCATCTACTACATAAGGAAAGTACTATGGGAATGCGAAATAGATGTTTTGTCATGACCAGACATCGGATCGCGTACACCTTAGCAATCAATGTACGCACACAGGTATTATACAAGGCCAAGTGAGACATCAACAAACGTCCATGTCAACAAGTATACCGATGCGCTCTGTGTGTACAGTACGGTACGGATACAAAGTGTAACCTACGTTACAGTATGCCAACCTCCTCGTTGCTTTTGATACAGTAATTACAGCCAACAACCAAGTACATTCGTAAACTGTCGAATGTGAATTTCCTGCACCTCTCGCTGAAACAGTACAAAAATATTGGGAGAAAGATCGTTCATCTTCAAATGACGTTAATGGTGCATATGAGTTGTAAAAATAATTTTCATGTGCTTGTCCGAGAATTAGTATATTTCTTGTATTACGCAGCACTGAAAATCCGTATTTTTGTGTACAATACTGGACAATTTATTTTTTGCTCGTTTGATAGGTGGTGCATTCTGTATAATGTTAATTTTTGCATCCACCTCCTCTACTGCCTTTAGACAGCTCCAAATTACATTCTTCAAGCTGTTTAAAGGCTGCTAATGATACCCAAAACTTTTGATGTATAACATAGAGATCGTCCAATAATTGTTGTGAAAGTAATGCTATTAAATAAGTCAAACACCTTGCACTCTGGAAGGCAGATGTACCTGTTGGTAGTTGTCCTTTGCGAACCGGACTATCCCTGCGTGTTGTGCTGGGGTCGTCGGCGAGATTTGTAAACTTCATAACCCTTTAAAGGTGTATGGGATCCGATGCCTGGTGATGACATCTGAGAATTACCAAGCGGGTGAATGTTAGCTGAATTCTCCACAGTATTAAAATGATATGTAGGGACAGGTTCTGAATTGACCCCAATTGAGATGCGATTGTTCTGAGTATCGCTCAACAAGTTTACAAATCTCGCTGCAGAGTAACAGTAAAGTCCCAAAAAAAGAACCATATCACGCTGATTGTATTCCTGTAGAAGTACTCCAATAAAGATTTCTGGAGCCCCGCGGAATATCAAATAAGCATGTGTATAGGACAGTAATTAAAGTGTATGAAACATGTTTTGATGCCTGGAATTGGCCAGCATAAGTACCATCAGCTGTCAATTATGGCGCGGAAAGTAAAATCGTGGCACGAGCTGAACTCTGGCGCTTCCAAAAGAAACACCTTTGGTTGGGGATATTCCAAAGATGCACTCGACTGCAAATAAAGGCATTTTGTAGCTTACTAAAACTCAAAAGCCAAAGAAGCTATTGATAAGATGAACCTGAATGTCTGTCACAGTGATTCCACTTCATATTTTTATGGTAGGAATTTCAATATCATTGGTGTCGAATAGTATAAAAGATTTCCTTTTCTCTTAATTCTGGTTGAAAAATAATATCCACTGGAACAAATTCAAAATTCGAACAAAAAACTGACCTTAAACGTTTCGTTGTATGCACAGTATATTTTAGCACTTTTCTGTTCTAACCAAAAAGTCAAACACAAGCAACTTTGTTAAGCTCAGCAAGCCCAAATTTATAGAATATGGTAGAAATCTGATATGAAGATCTAAAGTATCCCTTGCTGAAGGTTTTGAAGAAGATCTGAAATCGCGTCGAAACGTCCAAGTCCTTAACAGCGTGTCTTATTGAAGACTCAGCCTCATTTCTGCTGCGGTGCGTACTGCAGTAGCCAGTCATCAGTGTTTGAGGAAATCTGTCCCGGCGAAGGATGTATTTTAGAGTTAAACGGTATCTGATCGTCTATTTTATAAAAAAAACTATTACTACGGCTTTCAGATTAAACCCCTAAGTTACACATAGCGCTCGGAACTTGGAACACGATCAGCCTTGCAGTCAATGGAGGTTCAGGTATGTAATAAACCTAAAGCAATATTCAATAACTGTAACCTATGTTGGTAGGAAGTGTTTGATAACATTGTATATCGGACCTTTAGGCATACAAGATCCTAACTCTCAAACTTAAGTCATCAAGTTTTAGATAAAACTTTAATAAAAATGTTTAATTATGGAAGCAGTTTACCAAAATTTAAAAGTCAAAATAATGAGTGCATGATGTTGTCTGTCACTATAGGTCGTTAAAGTGAAACTTGATCATTTAGTAAAAATAAAGTCCACTTGCAAATAAATATTCGGAACGCTGTTAATTTTATCTCTCTCACTCTCTCAACATTAGTTTGAAACACCTTTTCAGAAACATAAACACTAACATTATATTAGGCTGCTTTCTCTGCTGACAAAGGTATTTTATTGGAGCACGTTATTAAAATATTTAAATAGCTGGGCTATAGGAACAATATGTTAACAGTTTCTCGCGAAAGCTATAAAATATACCCTTTACTCCCCTAATTGTTTTAACTGAGTGATTATCATTCTCACAAATCCTTGCCTTTATTAAAAGATATGGATGTTTGTTTCCTACCTGTCGAATAGATGTCCAGAAAATCATCCAGCACTTAAATTTTCAGCATATTTGTGTCTTGATAAAAATAACATGATTTTCGTGCAAATGCAGGTGAACCATTACCCAAGAAATTTTAGCGCAATGCAAATGTCTGCCTCAGCAGCAGATAAAATGTTTAGAAAAGTGCCTGTGCTATAAGTAGTCAGCTCATTGTTTTCACATCTGTGAGGTACTGGGTTAGATTTCTTGCTACAGTTTGCGAAATCCTTCATTCGAATCATTATTATGACATAAATGACAAGGCAAGGTTCACATTAACTCACTTTATTTGGCACTAAAATCGTTAGCTCAGTGCTAGTTAACGTTTCTCTTTTCAACCAACTCACAGAGTAAGCATGTCAGTCCAATTTCTGTATATGTTGCATAAATCAGCTTGCGCTGCTTGTAATTTCTCCGACGCACACAGGTTCTCCTTTTCCACTCCTGTGCTTGTCGGCTCTGACACAAGAGGACCCAGCATGTACTTTCGGTAAAAACTCGGTCAAATTTTGCGTGGAATGCAATATCTTTTTTAGCGGTTTTCTTTACGTAGAAAAGGTATCGTATTGCACATGAGAGAGAAAATAAAGCCTGGGTTGGAAAATCGAGCAGACCACTGCCTCTCAGTTTGGTGATGATCGGTGTGTATAGGCTGTATCTCTATCTGAACGCTCATAGTTTCCATTATAAGTCTCAACGACTGGGAGTTCTCAATACACTGGCCCACAGAGCTTTGTCTATCTCTGACCCCAGCCACTTAAAACAAGAGTTACTGCACCTGAGACTCACTTTCCATAAAACGGCTACTCCGAATATGACATTGAAGCCTCGATCACAAAAGCTAGGAAAGCGAAACCTGTAATACAGCAAGCGTCAGATAAGCCTATCGCTGCAGCCTTCATACCGTTTACCGGCAATCTATCCGGCAGAAACAGCAGAATTCTCGCCAAATACAACAAACATCAGGGCCATCCTCAAGCCACCTCCGAAGATTAAACATCTGTTGAGACCACTGAAAGACAAACTGGACCTCCAAGTTCCGGGAGTGTACCGCATTCCCTGTGACAAACCGGAAGGACCATCGCTCCCAGAATAATCGAACATGCAACTCGTTTAATACAACTAGAGAAATCTGGGCTGGCAGAGCATTTTTGTGATAACGACCATAGAGCCAGTTTTCGGGAGACGGCCATCTTGGCAATATGCAACAGTTACTGGAAGCGGAGAATTAAGGAGGCTTTGGCGATTTCCTCTGAAAGGAGCACGCTTAATCGTGATGCTGGATTTCAGTTCAGCTCCTCTTGGAAACCGGCCTTAAAAATGGAAATCCGTCGATTTAACAAGCAGAGATCTATACAACTTGATAATCAAGTTAAGTAGTTACGTTTCTTTGACACACTTTTCTATACTCACGCTATCTGCTGACCTCCATTTAATTTACTGAAAACAGTCTTTTGTTCAGGGATGCGAATTTTGATAGTGTTTTGTCTTTGTTTACATTTGTGTTATATCCAGTATTCCATTTGTGGTTGTAACATTTTATAATTATCCTGATGATGGGAGAGATGCACACTCCCGAAACGTCGATATCTAATCGTCTTTTCACCTGGCTTGCTGCCCGAGAAGAAAGTGAGCACATTCCTAGCCAGGAAAGCTTCAGAATTCTTTTAATGTGGAACCTCTTTCCATCCATGCCCGCATTTTATACGTAAACGTACCTACTTCATGTTTCAAACGATGAGCTACGTTTGTTGAGTCTTGCAGTAGCTTCAATCCACTACGATATTCTCCAAATATATTTAACACAATACACTGGAATATCCAGCCGTTTGTTTTTCTGTTATTAACTTTTCTCCTACACCATCATGTTGGAATTTTAATTACAAAAAAGAAACTTTAAAATAAACTAGTGCACTAATATAGGGCAAGGACGTAAACACAAAAGCGAGGATATCTAAAAGCGAGTTTTCCTTACAAGAAACGGAGGGAAACCTGTCAAACGTTGGTCCATTAATTAATTAAGAGGCTCACGTAACACGGAGGGTGAAGTTCATCTTGGCTGTTGTTTTTCTTCGTTTGTGATATGGCTTAACTAAGAGCTTCATCTGATGGTGCAAGAGCGTGCAAAAACCAAAGACTAATGGTCCTACAAGCACGATACTTTGTATTTCTTGCCTCTAATTGCTCCGGCAATAGCTGACCGTTTATATAATTTAAAATAATATTTGGGGTTGCCTAAAGAGCTTATTGTAAAACATCATATTTAATTAATAACCTCATAAATGATAATGGTCGACAAATTATATAATTTTTGTCGCAGGCAAACTGTCCAGCGCATAAATAACAAGTAAACCTATTGTCTAAAATTTGCAATAAAGCTTAACTTCACCTTTATGAATGTATCGCCTATATTTTTGTTTTCTCTGCCGCTTACCACACGTAGGTGTAGGAAACATAATAAGCGATAGTTAGATATCACAGGAAATAAACTTAGAGCTACAGCATCCTCCACTAAAACACTGTATTTGGGAAAATAAAGTCGGACGATATCAGACTTCGGATTTAAATTATAAATCAGCTTATACAGCTTACAGTGCTTAAAGTTCTTACACGTAGTAAGTTGCCATTAAGGTAGCTGTCTCATGTGTTTATGAAAACTCCTAAGTAGTTTACCGGGAAAAACACGAGTCAGTTGGAGAATTTAATGTCATGTCGGCACGTTGGCCATAGTAGCTCAAGGGTTAGAGCGGCTGGACGGTAACCAGAAGATCCGTCATTCAAATCCCGGCTATGGCATTGAATTTTTCAGTCTGGCTCTATCTTTCCATACTTTAGCCTACACACGGCCAGTGTGAAAGAACAATTTATTTCCATTAATTGACTTAATAGTGGTTAACTAAAAAGCCTGGGCCTTAAAGTGCTTACACGTTGTAAGTCGCCATTAAGGTAGCTGTCTCATGTGTTTATGAGAACTCCTAAGTGGTTTACCGGGAAAAACACTAGTCAGTTAGAGAATTTAATGTCATGTCGGCACGTTGGACATAGTAGCTCAAGGGTTAGAGCGGCTGTACGGCAACCAGAAGATCCGTGGTTCACATCCCGGCTATGTATGACATTGAATTTTTCAGTCTAGTTCTATCTTTCCATAATTTAGCCTACACACGGTCAGTGTGAAAGAGCAATTAATTTACATTTCCACGTATGTTTTTGGTTATTCCAATTATGTGTTAGAGCGCCATACTTTGACTGCCTCCGTAATCTGGTGATCAATATGCTTTTAGGTATAGAGGTCCCGGGTTCTAGTTGGAGTTTGGGAATTTTTATTGAGTCATTATTATTCTCTACTCTGTCTTCATTCTGGAATTACGAGTGATAGTGGGGATGAAATTTAATATAATAAATAATTATAATCAGAAGTAATACCAACTCAAATATAAACACGTGAGTGATTTGTGAGCAATTGTTTCAAGTGACAAAGGCTCTCAATATGACCATTGAGGATGAGCGACATAGAAAGGCTAAGCGACATTCAAACGTTAAAAATGTTGATCGCTATGTGATGACTGAATTGCCTCCCTTTGCATGATCAGAAGAGGGGGAGGGGAGCAAATGCCCATTTATTAATTGAAAAAAGAAGAAAAAACGTATGCGTTACATTCGCATGACTTCCAGTACCAAATTATTTTATTTAGCTTTTACAAACTACACTTGAAATCACTTATTTTTCTCTCCACTCCATGTTAATATAAAAATAAAGGTATGCAGAGTTATTTCCATGACGCATTGTCGGTAGGAGGCACATGGATAAGACCTGATAATAAATTTTTAAAAGCGGGTCCGTATAATGATCTTCCCAAGATATTGCGTGAAACAACTAAAGAGTGGCGGTACTTCATTAAATGACAAGGTATTGAATATTGAAACCGATAACATTTGCTACCTCGGAAATGGCGCTTCCCACACAAAATAATGCTTATCTAAAATCAACACAGTTTTGGGCAAGAGGATTTGTCGTGCCCCGCTTGCAAAAAGTACACATTTATTAGATTTAAGGAGAGTATATATACCGGATGGCTCAGGCGGTTTCGTCTGTTGCTGGGTACGATTCCAGTGGCCGACCTACCTGACTCGAAAAGAGGGTTTTCCCGGATCGCCAGGTGAATGCTGGACAGGTTAATTACACCCTCCGAATTTCTGTTCCTCCATTCCATTTCCATTATCATTTCACATAATCTCTTATCTGGGTAGAAGTGTCGGCGGGTGTTTTTGCGGTGCATGGAAGGATAATATGCTCTGAGTGAACCACTTCCTCCTCCGGTGTATCGGTTGCCGTCTCCGAACCGGCTGCTGGGACCGCTTCCAAACCACAATAGGGGAAATATCGGTTGTCCTGGTCTACCGAAGCAGGTTTCCATCTAAGTAGAATGTAGGGAACCTGCCCTCTACACTGCCATGGCTCAGAAATGGCTGCGCTCTGTCTCCTCTCGCCTCATCCTTTCTCCAATGGATGCCCCACTTGGAGGCAAAGGTACAATAGATCAAGACTGGTTGCAGGGCCTAATCTCCTTACAGTAAACGCAATCCTAAGGAGAGTATATACACAGAAAATTCAATATTCAATTTTTATACCAAGAGAATTTATTAAGACATGGTGTTCTAATTAAAATGGGTAGAGGCATCTTCAGGGGAAAACAATGTAGAATATTAATGTAACGGATGTTTGAGAAAGAGCAGGTGTCTTGAAAATCTTGGTTTTCGGATCCTTGATAGATGATAAGCTTTTATAAAGCTATTTTAGTACATATTTTAGGCCTCTTTTTTAAAGTAGTTGTTCACACATAGACAAACATGCTTGGACTTTATCTAAAACTAACGTTTGTGGGTTCGCGGGCCTGGAGAAGCGAACGACGAAAGCGTGGTAACTCCCCTCCTTAAGTGCAGTAACACTAAAACACATACACTCCTATTAGGTGAAACCGGTTTGCCTTTAGATTTTATGCGGTTTTCCCCTTTTATGGTCAAGATGGGATCGGAAGTAGAACAACAATTTGACATTTTATGAGTACTGCTACCCATGCCTGTATATCTCAAAAGAAACATTTCCAGTGAATTTTGGACTTTAGTTTTTATGTGGAATACAATACTTTCTTTAGAGAAGGCATAAATATAAAAGTAAACACGCTCTTTCCATATTTTCCAGCATAAAATAAGAATTTACGTAAATATTTATTATCATTAAATAATTATCGATGTCCCTCATGTGTGCGTCTATCCATGGATACATTGTTTCTATTTAGATACATAGATACTCGTGTGAGTTTGCTTAGTCGGAAATAACCTAAGGAGTAAACTCTAAATAATTTATATTTAAATGGATCCGGCATAGAAACACTGGATAAGGTTGTGCGGAAGCCAACACTGGACAGCCCTACCTCGGCAGAGTAACTGAGAACGGGAAGGGCAGAGGGCCGCCCTAATTAGAAGAGGTTTTTGTCATCGTCGTCCTCCTTCGTCTTCTACGAAACGCAGCCGAGAAGGAAGAAAGAGACAATGAGAAATAAGCGGACTTAATAGTGTGTAGGGGAAGTGAGGTATCCGGGCAACAAGAGCTGTGGTTGCCATGGAGATGACTTGGTAACGGGCTCCTTTTCATTTTCAATTCTATTCTATTTTTGCGTGTCACTGAGTGAGAGTTTACGGGGTAAAATGGAGAGTCAAGCGTAAGGCACTGGCGCGAAACAAACATCCTCCCTCATCACAGAAAATACCAATTAAATGCTGACATCATTATACCGCGCTAACTAAACATGTTGCACAAACATTATAACAAGGGCTGCCCTCAACCTCCAATAGTCGTTTGTTTTCTCTCTTCTTTCCTTAAGATGGAAGTTTCCAACAGTGGCACATTTCCTGTTGCTCTAATATATTTGCAGTTACATAGGCTAAAATTTACATTTATGTACTAGAGTAGAAAATTGAGAGGAGATAAAACTAGGTTTCATAACAATCAGAGCGTTTTTAACACAAATTTGAAGTTGCATTATCATGAGTTTCTATATGAATTCTCTTTAATTAAAAGAAAATATTCTTCTGTCTACGGTAACATTTGCAGAAATATTTTAATGCACATTATCTTCCAGGTACAAGGAGATAAAACAAACAGAGTAAGTTTTATTGTGTAATCCTTCAAGAGCGAATAACTATATTATGACTTTGAATTTGTATTCTTTCTGCGTGACTAGAAAGGTGAAATAAGGGCTTCCTGCTTCCTATATGGGAAAAATATACGTATTTGAAAATTCAAACACATAACAAATAAAATTTCGAAAAATCGCTAAAGCCACTGACAAAGTGCCGCGTATACATTTGCAATTCTGGCAAAATATATCGAGCTGTTCATTCAAACTAAAATTCAAATATGCAAGTTCTCTTCGTGGTTTTATGAAAATATGTGGAAATCGAGTTGCCGCAGAAACACTACATAATTCGCTCGAAAATGTACCTTATAATGCATGCCAAAAGTAAAACAATTTGGCTTCTTATTAAGAAGTAAAATTTCTTGCAGTAAACACATTTCCGGGGGCGCCGGGGTAGCGCGGTGGTTTCGTTCGCGGCTCCCGTTCTAAGGGTCCCGAGTTCGATTCCCGGCTCTGGGGTTGGCGATTTTAAGTCGGCCCTATCCACGCCTTCACCTCTGTCTAGCACATGTGAAGTATCCCCTATGCCCAACGTGGTTCGGAGTCCACGGTAAAAACTGTAGGTCCTCTCACCTCACCGCCATCTTCACTATCACCGTATCATCGGAGGTAATGGACACCGCCCTCTGGGTGCCTCCACCTGAGAAATGGGTCCGGTCATCACTTGGTGGGGTGAGGTTACCCCGAAGGCCAAGGTTGCCATGGGGGGAGTGTTAGTAACTAACTAACACATTTCCGGTATTAGCCAGTTGCGAGAACCAAGGACAATTTGCCTAACTAAAGTATGTATGCATCGTCATTTCGCATAAAAGAATATGTTTCATAAACTTATTCCTGACTCGCATGGAACTTTTTCTTATTATTTAGTTATTTTTATGTTATTTGTTCATAATGTATAGTTTAATGAACTTTGACTGTGCCATATAGAAATCAACGCACAATGCATGTCAAAATTAAGCGAAACATTTACTTAAATTTGATGAACTATTAGTTCATCAAACTATTACAACTATTTGATGAACCAAATATTAAAATAGAATTGTAAAAATGTAAAGAGTTAAAAAAGCTGCAATCCCATTTCCTGGTTGCAGTAAATCACCAAATATAATTTATGTTTCTTGGTTAAAGTAAACCGCTCAATATTTTGCAAGATTCTAAACTGTATAGTTATATCTGTTATATCTCGGAATGCATTTGAAAGCACCAATTGATCTTGCAGCTTCAAATGACGTAACACATGCAAATTTCCTCGATGGGATTGCTGCAATCTCCGACGTTAATTGGATACAGGGATGTTAGTGAATGATATGTGAATTGTGCACACCTTATTTCATTGTTTAAAATCCTGTATTCCTTTGGAGTAATTTCTTGAGTTTCAATGTATCGGATTCTCCAAATGGTCATGATATGTGCTTTTGAGAATTACGTCGATGGCCCCATTGAAAACTTTCAGTTGTAGAGTTAAAGGTTCCCAGCTATTGATTGGTTCTGTTGGGCCAGAAATATGTGACTTAAAGGCTAGTGAACCACTGATCTTAATGTACGTAGGTGGTCTGTAAAGTTTCCGACATACTAAAGATACAATACTTTTTTCGGAATTTTTATTTTTTTTCATTTTTTCAACATAGTCTCCGTGTAACTCTACACACTTCTCCCAGCGATGCTTCCATCTCTGTAACCCGTCGAAATAGTACTAGGCGTTTTTCTCTACAAAATAATTGTACACGAAGGTGATTGCCTCTTCATCTGATGGAAATCTCTGTCCTCCGAGCGCAATTTTCAGATGAGGGAACAAAATGAAGTCGCTTGGGGCTAGATCTGGTGAGTAAGGCGGATGGTCAAGCAGTTCAAACCGTAATTCGTGGATTTTCGCCATTGCAATCGCTTAGATATGACACGGTGCGTTGTCTTGGTGAAACAGGATTTTCTTTTTCTGCAAATGTGGCCGTTTTCCCGCAAGTTCTGCCTTCAGCTTGTCAAGTAATGATGCGTAGTATGCTCCTGTAATGGTTTTACCTTTTTGAGGATAATCGATTAAAATAACTCCATGACTATCCCAAAAAAGAGTCGCCATCACGTTCCCAGTCGAAAGAACAGTTTTTTTTTTTTTTTTTTTTTTTTGAGCCGGTTTCCTCTTTGCAGAACTGTATTTTGTTTCGGGCGTACATACAAGTTTCATCTACAGTAATTAATAGGCGCCAAAACTTAGATTTATTGCGCCTAAACTGCGCCTGCAGAACGTTGAAAATGTTCATTCGAACACGTTTTTGGTCTAACGTGAGCAAACGTGGCACCCAACGCGCGGATAGCTTTCTCATGTCTAAATGTTGATTTAATATGTGACAAACACGTTCTTTTGACATGTTCGTAGCCTCTGCTATCTCTCTCCCTATAATTTGGTGGTCGTCTAGCACCATTTGGGGAACTTTGGCGATGTTTTCGTCGGTCACAGCAGTTTTTAGACGTCCCGAACGTTCATCGTCTCCCAAGCTCTTACGGCCACGTTTAAATTCAGCTGCCCAAACTTTCACTGTGGTAAGTGATGGTGCAGAGTCCCCTACTCAGAATCCAACTCATCTTTGATTTTCGTAGGCGCATTACCTTTCAAAAACAAATATTTAATGACAGCTCGATACTCGATTTTTTTATTTTCACAAAAACACATCAACTCACTGAAAGACTGTTACATAACAACTGAGCGTCCAAAATGGCTGAAACTTTGGTGATTAATTAAAGAAATTCACTAGCTTTTATTTACGAGTGCTGCCATCTTCATGTTCAGGTCGGCAACTTTTCAGACCACCCTCGTATAGTACACATTTTGGCTTGGCTACAGAGCAACATCATTATTATGACAAATGGCTGCAAGTCACTGTGTTGGTCTGTAATTACTCAGTATTCTTCCTTTAAATGAAGTTTTACGTGCAAACTAAAATGTGTTATCAATGAGCAGTTTTATGCTGTTCGATAGAGAATTATGTGCTCTATAATATCACATATTTAGCTTTTGTAAGCTTATACACTATTTGTTCTTTTCAGCCAGTAAAATGGAATATCAAATGGACAACTAAGAGAATTTTCGACTAATTCTGGTTTTTTGCATTTAATAGTGATGACAACGGCATAGAAACTGTTCTCGAGCGCTCGCACTTTTTGCAAATTGCGCAGAAAAGAACAGGGGCAGCGTGCTATTTTGCAGAGCACATAATATCTTTAACTTAAAACGCATTGCCAAAATATAATAGGTTACGATTAAAAGGAAAGTGCCTAAAGTAATGAGCCAATGCACTAGTTTTATTTTGCTCAAAGAATTTTGAAATCAACAGAGAGTATGTTTGTAAACCTTGCAACTAAAAACATTTAACCTGGACAATGACAATGCAGACAATGGCTACAGAAGATTGTTCTGACGCCTTATGCCTTGAGAAAGAAGCGGGAATTTGCATTGTCTTAGAGCAACAAAACACTATCCCTTACACTATGTTAAGGATACCTGTTCTTCAGCATCAATGCAGGCTACTTCTATTGAGAGGAAATTCTCAACGCGCGCGCGCGCGCGCGCACACACACACACACACACACACACACGCACACACACACACACATACATGAATGTTAACTCCATGCTAGTTGACGTATAGTCGACGTAAACTAGCCAGCTTCTGCAGCACTCATTCATCGTTGTGCTCTTCCGTGATCTAGGGGTAATATCTTAAGCTCTGATATAGAGATTGTGAGTTCAAGGTTCAAGGGACGTAAAGACGGTGGTCCCGTGACCTAGATTTACGGTACGTAAAATAACCTCAAGCCTGAGAGGCCTCTGACCAAAATTAAGCGGTATTTAACGCCCAGTATAAAATGGGAACCACGGCAGTTAATCACAGACCGTCCATAAATAAAAACTAAATTTCAACTAGAACACTCATTTGTGAACTCAAAATCAATGCGCAAATCAAAATATATAAAACTAATGACCAGAGAAGATAGCTCAATGCTTAAATATATGCAACTTACAAAGCTGGCAAAGATTCAAAGTTTTATTGATATGAGCATTTCTGTTCTATCTCGGCTAGCGCTGGGAGAGGCACTTTTAATCACTCTGTATATTTTCCCTCTTCTTTAAACAATAACATAGAATACAGTGAATTTAAGTGTTGAAAAAAATGCTGTTGAATGTAATACTCCAATCAAGCCGAATTATGTACATGTATCCTTAAGCCAGCATTGTCCAAACGAGGAAAAAAATAAACAGACAGCACACTGTTTGGAACAAATAAAGCAAAAATACAATTTTCTCGTTCTACTTCATTATTAAAGGTTTTGCTTACCAAAGCAAGTTGAAAACTGCAAGGCTAATATCAAAACACGCGAGTACACGTCCTATTATACGCTGTTGTAAAGGGGCTGATTTATGCTTAGATTTGGTACGCGAAAGAAAACAAAAGCATGGGGGAGGGGAGCAATGGTGCACTCTCTTGTCAGTTAATTAAAATCCATTTCAAGTCCCGTTTCGTCTCCTCTGCAGGTATGAATGGATTTGAAAGCGACGCAGATTAAAAGGAAGATAAATATTTAATTTACTCAAATGCCATTTCTCTCATGCTCAAAAAAAAAGATAAAAACCAAAGGCTCGCTGCAAAACATGGCTATTCTGTGAGCATAAAAATTATTACGGAATGCTTAATCGCAATTCCAATTTATATTGAAAATGCTATTCAAGGTAATAAAAAGAATCAACTCCTACATTCAAAGCGCTAAATGCGTTTCGGGAAAACGGCAGAATTATGAAAGCCTTTGGCGTATTTACGTATTCCTTTGCAAAATTCAATCTAAATTTGTTTTAAATCACTACCTGTTTTATCACAGAGGTATATGCTGTCAACAAATGAGATTTTTCTGGATGGATTTAAAGCAATTCTCTGCTGTCATCAACTAGCGATATTTGTCATTCATGTGATACTCTTCCATAGGTTTTGAACATATGCATATCATAAAATATTCAATGCTTTGGCTGGGAAAATATATTAGGAAATACTGGTGCACAGATTAAACGTGAAAACATACCCATCATCGCTCTTTGATAAAAATATGTTTCAACCCCTTGCCTTGATACTTCGTTTGTTTTTGTGCAGCTTTAATAACTATGTAAAAACCTACACATTTACGTCCACAAAAGTAAACTTCAAAGGTAATGAAATAGCAAACATAATTTCCGTTCTCTCTGGGCTTATAGTACATTAGTAGATTTAATCATTTAGCACATATGGAAAACATTTAAACACTTTATTGCAAAATGTCACGTAATTATTCAAAATCCAACATGTTTGAATTCGTTAACATTACAAGTTGAAGCTTCAACGAGCAAGGCAAAAAACAAAATATGAAATAAAACAGTTGCTCTTCAGATTTTCAGTCGAACTAAAGGTTTTAAAAGTTATTCGTCTGAGTGCTGGTGATTTATTTTAATCTGTGAACAAATTTTTACAATGAGTTTTCCATTTTGACTAGTAAGCCTAGTTCAAAATCCACATCTTCCTGATAAATAGCAGCCAAATCTATTAAACAAAACGATTTTATTCATAGGAGAACGTCGTCCCTGCATAAAAAAGTTAATCGGATTATTTATTCCCAAATCGAAAGTCAATAATTTATTAACCGTTTCGTAGGTGTATTTTAAAACTAACGGTTAGCACATACAAATCAGCGTGAAACCAGACAAGGAAACGAGCTGCGTGAATTGAACCCTTCAAAGAATGAAAAGCATTTTTGGAGACTAGCAGAACCCGCAGCTGTTCTTGCGTTAAATGTGGAAATTCTTGCTTTGAATCTTTCTGCTTCTTTGTCGCTGTTTATGTCTCCTCCACTTTCACCCTACTTCCCTTAAACCACCATTCCTTTTTTCTTTCTACTTTCACTTTCATTTTCCCACACCCCACTCAATCACAAACATTTTTCTATGAGTATTACATGCAACGTGATGTTTTAAAAAAATCGTAAATGGCACATTATGTGGCATGCTACAAAAAGTTAGAAAGACAATATGTACTCCTAAAGAGCATTAAATAAGAAAACTTGTTCTGCACTGTTATGATGCAATGAGTTCCGAAGTACAGTGTTTCTGTGAGTAACAAAAATTTATCAAAATATACTAATTTCACAATTATTATATGCCTGCCCACCACAAGAAGACTAGCGGTGAATGAATGGGAGAGGAGCTTGAACTGTTTATCTGCTCTGTTATACTCTATCTCAGGCTAGTTTCTCAGTAGCTGTAAATAACAAGGCGGAGCTGACTCAAGTCGCCACGTGTTAGACGCCACATACACGCATGTAAGTTTTGCAACATTAGCAGTATACATATGTAGCAGCGCTAACTTCTAGACGACGAATAAATAGAGTTGGATTACACACTAATTATTAAATCTATGAGTTGAATTATTTCTGAAAAGATAATCATGAAATAAGACCTGAAGCTTTCCTGGCGACGAGTATGTTCAAGTTCTTCTCGGGAAGCAAGCCAGGTGAAAAGACGATTAGTTCCCAAGGAGAACTTGAACAAAATAATCAAGAACTTTACTGCGTATAGCACTTTTTTAAAATCGTCGTATTTCCCCATGCACTGTTCTCATTTACGCGATTTTCCCTGTGTTCTTAGAGTTCCGGATGCTTCCCGTTCCATTCTAATACTATGTAAATTTTTTTTATTTACGTCCGCCCCAACGTTAAGTTATATCGGACGGTGAATGAATTGGGTAAAATGGTGCTCAAATAATTCCAGGGTCCATGGAGCTTAAAGTTACCCGACATTCATCTTGAAGGATAAGGGAAACCCCAGGAAAAACCTTATCCAGGTAACTCACCCTGACCGAGATTCGAACTCGAGACCTCTTGAACGTGAGGCACACATGCTACCATCTACACTACCGAGGCGGGCTAATACTATAATAATAATAATAATAATAATAATAATAATAATAATAATAATAATAATAATAATAATAATAATAATAATAATAATAATAATAATAATAATAATAATAATAATAATAATAATAATAATAATAATAATAATAATAATAATAATAATAATAATAATAATAATAATAATAATAATAATAATAATAATAATAATAATAATAATAATAATAATAATAATAATAATAATAATAATAATAATAATAATAATAATAATAATAATAATAATAATAATAATAATAATAATAATAATAATAATAATAATAATAATAATAATAATAATAATAATAATAATAATAATAATAATAATAATAATAATAACAACAACAACAACCACAACAACAATAATAATAATAATAATAATAATAATAATAATAATAATAATAATAATAATAATAATAATAATAATAATAATAATAGTAATAGTAATAATAATAATAATAATAATAATAATAATAATAATAATAATAATAATAATAATAATAATAATAATAATAATAATAATAATAATAATAATAATAATAATAATAATAATAATAATAATAATAATAATAATAATAATAATAATAATAATAATAATAATAATAATAATAATAATAATAATAATAATAATAATAATAATAATAATAATAATAATAATAATAATAATAATAATAATAATAATAATAATAATAATAATAATAATAATAATAATAATAATAATAATAATAATAATAATAATAATAATAATAATAATAATAATAATAATAATAATAATAATAATAATAATAATAATAATAATAATAATAATAATAATAATAATAATAATAATAATAATAATAATAATAATAATAATAATGATGATTTTTTTTTGTAATTTACGTCCTCCAACGTTAAGTCATATCAGACGATGAATGGAATCGGTGAAATGATGCTCAAATGAGCCCGGGTCCATGGAGCTTAGAGTTACCCGACATTCGTGTTTCAGGATAAGGGAAAATCTCGGAACGACCTTATCCAGGTAACCCACCCTGACCGAGATTCGAACTCGGGACCTCTTGAACGTGAGGCAGACATGTTACCACCACGCTACCAAGGCGGGCTATGATGATGATGTTGATGATGATGATGATGATGATGATGATGGTGATGATGATGATGATGATACACTTTGCGAAAACACCAAGGAGATCACCAGTTTCTTTCTCAATGTTTTATAAACGATTCCAGGTTTCTTTCTTTAATCATCGCAAAGGAATTCGCGATAAATCACCTCTCGCCGCTTTTAAATGGTTTGTATTGATTGTGTTTCATTTCGGCCTGCTCCATGATGAAAAGCTTACTGATTTTAAATTGCATATACATAATTGTTATGGGGCTTGTGGGTACTCGAAATGTACAGGCTATATACAGTGTTAAATATCAGGAGCAATTCCACACTATATTAAAGTGTGTATTGTGTATTGTTTAGTAAACAATAACATCTTAATCAACTTTCAACTCGATACAGACCTTGCTGCGAGAGAGCTGCCTGGTATAAGAATGCAAAAATATTATATAATAGCACTGTCCTTTAGTAATTGTTAAATAAACTGCAGCTTAATTTAACATAAGTTAACAGTGGGTATAATTTCACCTGTCTTCTGTCTAATCTCTATGTACGATACAGAACACATCTATGTGGTATGTGAAACATAAAGATAACACGTGGGGCTATTACGTTTATAAGAATCGAAACATTTGCATACTTTTCTCTCTCGGGAATTAGCTCACGCAGAGCAGTGATCAGAAAATTACTTACAGTACTGTGCTTAAAGGAGGGGTTTATTGTACGCGTAAAAATAAAAGAAAACACCTTTTAACTTAGCTAAACCAATCAACAGCTTAACTGTTTTCTGTCGCAATATCTCTGTCTCTGTCTTTTTTTCCCACCCGGATATTTACAGCACGATCAAACTAGGTTGAGATAGATTAAAGTGGATCTGTTTACCATGAAATGAGTGTATATGACAGTGCATATGAGTCACCCATGCTGGCAAATCTAATGCTTGTTTCAGTAACTACAGTGATAGGTATTATACATGGGTGAGTTATGTGACAACACTATGTATTTGACTTGAACCTAGCATCCATATCATATCCAGAAGGCAAGCATAAACACAGCGAAAGGGCTACGTTACACATTTCTCTGCCTTGCCTTCTTGTGCTGGACAGACAGTATAACGTTCACACATCCTATGGAAAATATAAGCAGTAGAAACTACTCAGAAGGATTATGCTTATATAAACTTTAGGCAGCATTAAAAAAGTTAATAAAGGTGATGTTTCGATTGTTTTTATTTCGTACTCCATTAGGACCGTATCCGCTTCACAAAACGTAGATTCCATACAACCTATTTTATGTGTGAGACGTATCGTGTATCATCTTTAATAACAATCAATGTGGCATTTCTTGTTTGTAACCTATTATATTCATTGTCAGTGGTCCACCCATAATCGAGAATTATCAGAAAAAAATTATCTCTAGATATAGGCCATTAGGAGGAACACTCCTCAATGGTTGATCAGCTGGACCACCTGCGTAGAAAATAGTTATTTTGCCTAGTACATTTTATAGGTTGATGTACAGGAATTCGTCCTGTAAAAATAAGGAAAATAAAGTTATGAATGCTGCTAATATTAGCTTTCGTTTAACCAGCTATTTCAGATTAACCGCTTAATGCTTACACTTCGGATATTTTATTACGAAATCGCTGAATACGTTAAACTTTATTTGGAACAGCTCCAATCCATAGTGATTGAGCACAGAAAGTCAAATTTCAAGGAGTTTTTTGTGGAACTCTGCTCATTGTACGATATAATCATGTTGAAAATAAATAAGTTGGGTACTATAGGTATACTTAAGTCACAGTTAGACAATTCAGTTACATGTGACATAAATGATCATGTGATGTAACATTACTTCACTGATTTGTAAGAACAGCCCACAGGGGAAAGGGAAAGACAGGTTTTACGACTTGCATATAGGTGCTAAATGGAATATATAGATCACTTACGTAGCCTAGTCCTTTCAAACTTCGCCTTTCCACTAGCTATGCTTCCCATTGAGTTCCTTTCTCAGTGCTAGATAGCTACTTAATCACAGATGTCATAGAGTATTCAGTTGGCTGGCATATGCTATTTATGCTACACGGGAGTGATTCAGTAATACCGTAACCGAATCTCAATGTTCAATGCAAATATGGAATTTAAATTGTACCTACAAGACAATGACCAGCACAAAGTATGTTTGATCTTTTATGACAGTTTAAAAAAAACTCTCCTAGCATATTTCTTTGAAAACAATATATGATTGGTTCACTTATTTCCTTTCTTAGCGTTTACTTTTGTAAGCTTAATGCTGGAGGTTTCAAAGAATATGGTTCATTAGTTTTATTAAGTCATCTCTTTTTCTGTTGATAAAATCTTAGTACGGACTTATGAACTGCCAAATATTGAAGTGAATTCATTCCCTAGTTCATACTTCCAGATTTTGCAGAGTATAATTATATTTTGCAGAGATTAGAACCCGGGACCTTGGCGTTGAGAAGCCACTCCACCATAAAGGCTGTCGAGTTCATGCACACTAGACAAACTTTAGTAGTGCGGAAGGCAGCGAGGGAGAATATTACCGCGAAAGAGGGAAGCATTAACATTTAAAGAACAACTGAACAACTAATACTGCAGCCGTAAAACTATTAATAAACATCCGAATTACAGTTTAATTATTTAATCAGTTTGGAATTGCTTTCGAGCTAAAGCATTTGGCAGTAAGTACTTGTTAATGGCACTCCACCAAATGTTTAGCTGACTGCAGAGGCAACTGTAACCTCCCACTGTTGAGGTCGGTATTTGCTTTTTGTTTTCTGTATCCCTTCACAGCGATTTCCCCTTTTGATTTGGGAAGCAAGAAGGCTGTGGTTTCAAGGGACTGGCACGTGTTTACTGAGCAGAACTCTGGTGCATTAAGTGCATCCAGCTCTGAGAGCACTTGAGGATGCTTTTAAGAGGGTTAATCTTGGATAACCGAGTGAGCACACGCAACATGATATATCCCCGTGGCAGATAATGACCTCTTGTTGAGAACCGAGCATTTGTATTGAGAAGTTGTAATGCACGCCTGAGTTGAAGTTCCCTCTCCATTGTGTTGTTCTGTGTTTGTTCCAATCTGCCAGCAGGAAATTAAGGAAAACTTTACCGCACTCCGTTATACCATGCCTCTAGAAATGAAAATGGTGCACTGCGTTTTGGTTCCCATCAACCGCGCTGCAGCCTCTGGCATTGTAAACTTCCCCGAACACCTGTTTGTGTCTTCCGTAAAGGTAAAATTAACATCAGAGAAGGCATTCAGTTTTTTAAATTAGAGACGCTTGCAGTTAAATAAACTTCCAATAAAGATGAAGTATTTCACTGAGAGTCTCCTTCTCCCCCCCCCCTCTCCCCCAAAGAAAGCAAACAAAACTTTAAACTTTCCTACCTATGATGCAGCGCTATTCTTGTGTATTTCAAATATTCGGGGCGGAGAGGGGTAATTAAAGTCAACGTTCGTAAAATACACTGACTTTTGAGACAAATGGGAATTTGGTCATAATTTCGGAAAACTAACATGTGCGAATTCTTATAGTAATTAATTAGTACCGCTAACTCACTGAGCCCAAGGGGAAAAAATGTTCCTTTCGATTTCAGATTTGAAGCGAATTATGAATAAGTGTTTTAAAAGCATTTGAATACCCAGGAAGGGCAATTTTAAACACGAAATGTACGCTATCGTTAGTCCACCCACACGGGAATTCCATAATGCTTTTATAGGTATAGCAAATAACATGAATAATACCTATCCATGATTCCTCGTTGTATTGTTTTTCAAATGTTAGTTAGTTAGTTACTAACACTCCCCACATGGCAACCTTGGCCTTCGGGGTAACCTCACCCCACCAAGTGATGACCGGACCCATTTCTCAGGTGGAGGCACCCAGAGGGCGGTGTCCATTACCTCCGATGATAGGGTGATAGTGAAGATGGCGGTGAGGTGAGAGGACCTACAGTTTTTACCGTGGACTCCGAACCACGTTGGGCATAGGGGATACTTCACGTGTGCTAGACAGAGGTGAAGGCGTGGATAGGGCCGACTTAAAATCGCCAACCCCAGAGCCGGGAATCGAACTCGGGACCCTTAGAACGGGAGCCGCGAACGAAACCACCGCGCTACCCCGGCGCCCTGTTTTTCAAATGTTAAAGCTGTGACACACTACTGTATCAGCAAAGTTCCGGGAATTGGTCAATAAAGCACAAAATATGCATTATTCATCCTATTTTATTTTATCTTCAAGGACCCTTACAAAATCATACATTTTTGCCTACAAATAATACAATTATCAATTTTGGAATCTTTGTCAATTGTCGCCGCGAATTGTCCTTTGTGTCCTCTATCGACTGAAAACGGGTGCCTCGAATTAGCAACTTGAGTTTTGGAAAGAGAAAGAAGCCGGCCGGTGCCAGATCCGGTGAATACGCTGGTTGTTCGATGAGATTTGTTGATATTTTGGCCAGGAATTCGTTCACAATGATAGCCTTGTGAGTTGGGGCGTTATTGTGGTGCAGAATATATGAGTTATCTTTACACAAATCTGGTCTTTTTCACCATATTTATTCTCTCAAACGCCGCATAATGCTCAGATAATAGTCTTCGTTTGCCGTCTGACCCTCTGGCAAGAATTCCAAGTGCATGACACCACGATAATAAAAAAAAAAACTGTCGACGTGACTTTCAGTTTTGGTTGTGTTTGACGTGCCCTTTTGGATTTTGGTTCAGTTGCAAGGCACTACTCGGAAGCTTGTTAACTGATTTGCGTGCCAAGCTTGTAAACGCACGTCTCATCACCAGTTACAATACCTTTCATGAATGTGGGGTTGGAATTGGCTCGTTCTAGCATGTCTTCAACTATCCTTACGCATTGAGTTTTTGCAGAAGGTTCAAGTATTTCGGAAGAAACTCTCATGGCATCCCCAAACAATCGGTTAGAATGCTACGAATCGATTCATGAGACCCAGAAAGTTGAGCGGCAATCTCTCAGACCTAAATGACGATTTTCAAACACAGTTTTCCTCACTTTAGCGATGTTCAGTTCAGTTGAATCTGTTGATGGCCGACCAGAGCGAGGGATACTTTCCACCACATCTCGACCACTTTTGAATTTACTGTATCACTTACACGCACGTGTTTTTGATAAAGTCGATTCACCGTAAGCCCTCTTTAAAATTTTCAGCGATTTGGCACACGAAATAAACTTTGCAATGCAAAATTTGAAACAGATTTTTGATTCAATATTTTTATTCATTCATTATGTCGCGGATCCATTATTTACAAAGCGCGGCGATGCACACAAATAGATAGTTCAAGGCACAGATAAAGAGCCTGCAGATAAAGATACCGCGGAGATAAAAGTTTTGCCGGCACAGATAACGTTAGACGTCTGGAATGTTCGTGTTTCGTCTAGTGACAGCACATTCGATTTCTTGTTTGTTACAGAACAGTCTAGAATCATGAATGGTCGTGTATAAAAAGAAGCCGTGGCTAGCTTATCGGACAGTCATAAAAAGTAGTGGTAAACAAGAGTCATAACGAGAGTTGTAAACAGAGTGTAATCAGAACTGAAATGTGTGAACGCTTTTGTTTGTGGACAGCGACCTTGGAAGATTGTAATTGTGTATGTGACATAATTCTGCTACTTTAAGTGTACTTCTACGGAAATCGAAATCATTTTGAAGTTCTGCAACTTGGACTTTTAGTTGTACAAACTAAATTGGTGTCACAATTGGTGTCAGGAGTGCGACATACGAATATGGACTCTACATTGGCAAAAATTCTAGAAGAGCTGAAAGAAATGAGAACAGCGAATGACAACCTTGCTGCGAAAACAGAAGCGGCAAATAACAACTTGGTCGCGGAACTGAAACAAATGAAGACGGCTAACGACAACCTCACTGAGAAAATGGAAGAAATGAAGGCCGACTTAACAACGAAGACGGAAACGGCAAATAACAGCCTTGCCGCGGAAATAAAAGCTGCAAACGAAGCTTGGCCATGGAAATGAAGACCGAATTATCTGAAATGAAGGCTGCAAACGAAGCCCTCGCCGCCAAATTTGAGGCGCAGTTGGCCGGCGTAAAGGAGGACGTCACGGAATTGGACGAGCGCGTCAAAGTCCCGGTGAACCGCATTAATGACCTAGAAGGAAAGGCTGACAACATCAAGAAGAATCCAACGTCAGACATTTCTAAGATGTATGGGAATAGTTAGTACCACTTCTACTATGGCAATACTTGTCGCCATGACTATATGACCTATGGACCTTAGGATCAGGCAACGCGGTGCAAACTTTTGGCTAAAGAAGAACTATGAAAAGGCTAGAAAAATAAATAGGGAAGGTGTGCCTCTCCAGACGTGAAGTTAGAGAAATTTTAATTTCAGAATTGCAGACATAATGAAACAATGCTCTAGAAGGAAGAAGGTCTTACGAGATGTATCCGAACATTAGAGAAAGACTCAGCTTAAACAATAATGAGCCCACTAGAGTAGGAATACAATATTTAACAGGCCATGGTCCCTTTGATACATATTTCAAAAGGATAATGAGGCAAGAAACAGATATATGTAGCTTCTGTAAATTGAAAGGTACTCCAGAACACATCGCTTTTGAATGCAAAAAATATCAAGAAATGTTACTAGAAGAACGTAGGCAGCTTTCCGGAAAATCTATATGGAACATAGAATAAAGGAAGATTTTGAAATACTTCAAAAAATAATGAGTGTTATCTCGGAAGAGTCAGTAAAAGAATATCGTCCAGACAGAGGAGCACGCACTTTAAGATAGGCTCAACAGGAAGTTAAAGTCCGAAGATCTCAAAGAATTATTGACAGAAACAGGCCATTAGAGGAACATACGAATTTAGATATACAAGGAAGTGAACAAGGTGATGATGCAGGAACAACAGGAACACAAATATATGTTGATAATTTAGTAAAAAGATTAACAATGGATTAATTATCACCTAATTATAACAGAAGCGAATCAGCCAGCAACCGAGTATGTGGAGAACCTGGTGGACCATCTCCACGACATGCATGAGATGGCTCGTCAGAACATCCAGAAGGCGAGAGACCGCTAAGGACTCGATACGACAGGCAAGGCAACAGCCAAGGTTTCCAGGAAGGTGACCTGGTCTGGTTGTACCGCCCTACCCGGACCAAGGGACGCTGCCCGAAAGTTCAACAACCATGGTAAGGACCGTACCGGGTGGTGAAGAGGATTAACGACGTGGTCTACCGCATCCAGAAGGTGCCCCGAAGAAAGATGTTGGTGGTATACTTGGATCGTCTGGCCCGCTATGATGGTGCTGTTCGGAACAACCAGCCTTGAGGAGAGAGCAGTTTCGCGGACCCATTATTTACAATAGCGCGGCGACGCGCACAAACAGTGCAAGGCAGAGATAAGGAGCCTGCAGATAAAGGTAGCGCGGGGATAAAAGGCTCGCCGGCACAGATAATGTTAGATGTCTGGAACGTTCGTGTTCCGTCTAGTGACAGAACGATTTCTTGTTTGTTACAGAACAGTCTAGAATCATGAATGGTCGTGTATAAAAAGAAGCTGTGGCTAGTTTATCGGACAGTCATAAACAGTAGTGGTAAACGGAGTCGTAACGAGAGTTGTAAACAGAGTGTAATCAGAACTGAAATATGTGAATGCTTTTGTTTGTGGACGGCGACCTTGGAAGATTGTAAATGTGTATGTGACGTAATTCTGCTACTGTATGTGTACTTCTACGGAAATAAGGTACTTTTGAATTTGTGCAACTTGAACTTTTAGTTCTTCGAACCCACATATTCACAATATTATATATTTCATATCATATTCAATTATATAATTAACAATTATATATAATATTGATATTTTCAGCGATTCGGCACACAAAATGGCATTTGCAATGCAAAATTTGACACAGATTCTTTGTTCAATATTCTTATTCATTCATAATATTCATAAAATAGAGATGCACTAACAACTTGGTGCCTTAGCGACAATAATAATTCGAATCTCCTCTTATACGAGATTTTTATGTGACTAATTCCCGGTACTTTCCTGACAGAATGTATTATTCTGAATTTTTATGCATGTTTCAAGCACAAAGAATGTCTGTAATAAAACTTTTTACCGAGGACCACTGTGCCGTTTCAAAGATAACTGAAACGATGATAAGTTGTAGATATGCAAAAATTGTATGTCTATTTTAATACCATATTTGGACGGCCTTTAAAATTACGGTAACATAGAAGACTGGCATTTCCGTAACTTTTACAGCTATTCTAGTTCCAGATTACTACCTCCTGGTTTTATTATAAGCCGCACCTGTTGCTAAGTTTGCCATTCAGCTTGCCATGTAACATCATCTATCCCCTGAGTTGTTCGCTGGATTTGTCAGCTCGAGGTTCTTATCGAGGGAAAATGAACTGGTATCAAATTGAGTTTTTTATCAACATGATTTCCATTCTAAATTTTAAATGATCAATACTAAATTATCTATTACTTATAGCATAATTGCAAAACTTTAATACATATAATCAGTAAATTTAAAGTAGTATTCTCCAATGTTAAAATTAATGAGCAATCTAATGCTACAATATTATTCCAACATAAGCACAAATGGTGAAGTTACGATGCATATATTCCAACTTAAAACCTAGAAATCCGTTTCAATTCTGGAATATTCATCTGGTTACTTAATTTTTTCAATTAAAAAAAGTTTTGGTTTTAAAATGTCATGTAACGCCTTATACTGCAAGATTGTACGCCAGAAAGATTGTAATTTTCGTTATTTCTAGCTGATCGTTGGGTCATGAGAAGATGCCGCTAAGTGGAGCCAGTGCTGATGACAGTACCTGATCAATAGACTGGATTACGTGTAGGATTACCCCAGTGCTTCCAACTACGATTTGTTAATAGACTCTACTGAACAAACCTCGTCTTCCTCCAGTCATTAATTTGAAAGGGATGTACGGTCTTGCTGCCTTTCAGGTAGGGGTAGGGGAGAAAGAATTACTTCCTATATCTGAAAAATTCCCTTTTTTGACGCATCCGCTTTGCCTTCTGGTGAAATTTAGAAGCGCTCTGCCACTTCCAACAATAATAAATAAGGCAATTAAAGCAGACTTGAAAAAATATAGTTAACTGGTTTTTTATGTATAAACAAGAATATTCTTGTCGACACAAAGCCATATTTTACCTTCTTTGCTACTTACCTCGGTAAATGGAGGAAATACTATACTCCACCTCCAATTTTCACTCAAGATTTTACTAGAAAACAAAGCATCTTAGTAAACTGTCGACCAGCTCGAATACGAATCAGGTAGAAGATGTCAGATGCGTACCAAATTTCTGAGTAGGCACATTTGCACGTTTCAAAGTTGCAACATGAAGATTTTGATTAAAATATCATGGTTGAGGTATTGATGTAGCAAATGACAAAAGTTTACCACAGAAAAATTTGCAGCTATAAACACCTATAAATATGCAGTAGGTATGTGTTTATGTGCCACTTTGTAGTTTCAGTCGCCTCCGAGACATTTCCTGTCATACATTCCAATCTGCGAATAGGCCTGTTTTTGCTTTTGCTTTTTTTTTTTATTCTTTTTTAAGAGTTTTGATTGAATGTTCACAATATCCTCCTTCAGGCACCTAAAAACCTCACAGAAAATAGCAGCAGCTGGAGAAATTCACATTTTCGCATTTTCCACATTTTCGGTAGTGTTGTACGTGGTTGGTGTCGTTCTGCCAGTCAGAATACCTCGACCAAATGATCTGCTGTCAGTAAGCTTTAACATCTCATATATTACGGTTGCTAATACTTTTTCCCTCTCACACAGAATTTGATATTAGTTCTCTGCTCCAATTTGAAATCCCGCATGAGATTGTAAATCGTTATAAGCACCGAGTCAAATATATATTATATCACATAACACCGCCTGCGGTGCCACATGTAGTGAAAGCGGGCGTTAAACACTACGCATTTCCTTTCATTTGTTTCAAATAAGCATCAGTGGAGATAACGCTCTGAAAACTGTATCACGTCTTATGAAGAATAACTGTCATCACTATGAGTATGTCATATACGACGCGGACGGACGTGGTTTGCGCGCGCACTTCCGTGTGTTTCAGATTACACTGTGTTTAACTGTGGAATTAAATTTCTTCTTGTAAACCTTATTTTTACAATCAGTGCAAGAAGTTTGTTTGCTAACGTGTGTATAGTGTCCCTTCGGCACAGTGACTTTCTTTTTCTCCTTCTCTCTGCTTTTGCCCCCCCCCTTACTTATTATGTCCCTCACACCGGACGCTACCGTTCATCTGTTTATCGATATGGTCTATAATACCACTAGTGAATGCTCACAGCAACCGTCTCTACAGCCAACTCGGCCAATGTCTACGCACCCATACCAGGTTTCTTGCACCCCTACTCTCAATTCTAATTCACAAATACGTCAATCTCCCTTACGCCTGTTACAGCTATATCCTACCACGTCATCTACCGCTACAGTGGCCGCTAGAACTACCAGTGACGTTACCATGAATGAGACTGCCCCATCTAACAGTTCACCCGCAGCAAGCTCTAGCCGCGTGACCACAGACGTTATTCCTGCAGACGCCCCGAGTAAGCGCAGATGTACTGCAACGCTACCACAACAAAGTGCCTCCCGCTACGCTTACTCTGTTTCTACGCACAACCGTTTCGAATTATTAGACGTTAACAATGCCATGGACGAGACCACCATTACCATGATCCCCCAAGGAGAAAATTCCACCAATTTGCTTGCGCAACATTGGAAATTATCAATTACTGCTTCAGGACCTAAAAATTAATGTCACCTCTGAGTTTCATACAGAGCTTCGCGGGTCAATCCTTAAGGTTTATCCCTCTACTTCAGGTGACTTCCGCAAACTTACTACCTACTTTAGCACCATTCAACAGGAATACTACACTTTTAGAAATTCTACAGATAAACTTTTTTCTGTAATTATACGCGATATCCCTCCTTAGCTCACTGATACGCAAATATATGACGAACTATGCTTACAGAACTATCCAGTGCGGAAGGTCACTCGTCTTCTGAATCGGAGAAAACAACCAATTCCTCTCTGTGCGGTGGAATTATTAAACAACGGTGATGGTAAAGCTATTCTTAACCTCACTCCCCTGTTTTACAGTGTTGTGAAGGTGGAACACCACCGTCGTACCTCTGAAATTCCGCACTGCACTCGCTGTCAGAATTATGGTCATACAAAGAACTACTGTCAGCTGACCCCAAGATGTGTTCGATGTCTCGAAAATCATCACTTTTCACAGTGCACTAAACCAAGGGATACTCCAGCTCAGTGTGTGCACTGTCATGAGAACCACGCAAATAACTACCGTGGGTGTCGACATTATTTGGAACTGAAATCCTGGACCCAAAACAGCAACACCAGACAACAACCTGGCAGTTCTCATCGCATCCGTCCACTACGCCAATGTGATAAACCTGCACGGCAACCTTCACAACCACCAGCTATATCACCAGTACGTCCAACTTCTTCTCCAGCAACCTATGCTTCTGTAACTTCTGCTTCCTCAACTCGACGTGCTACTGCACAACAAGAACCATCTGACTCCACATCTCTCTCCGCTCTGCTAAGTAGCCTGTTCACTCAACTTCTGAATTCTTTATCCACTTTCCTCACTCCTCTCTTACCGCAACTCACCCAATGTTTCCAAAATGCTCTTCCGTCTACTTTCCGCCAAGCTAGCGTGTAATAGGCCATCTCATTCATCACTCACTCTCCGGAACTGGAAAGCTAATGGCATCAATGAACATCAATGTTCACCTGGTGGCAAAAGCGCAATAAAAGTGGGCACTTCAGAAGGAATCTACTACCATTGGTCGCCATAAACTTCACAAATGGTGCATCAGGCAACTCGAGTCATCTGCTTTTGGAAACATGCATAAGGATGTCACGAGGGTTAGACACGTTTGAAGCAAGAAAGCACAAACCTAAAACTCTTAATTGAATATATTTTATAAATGTAGGTAGTTACTTTTCATGTCCTTGCATATGTATTTCTAAGATGATCCAAATAAAGGTTGCATTCAAAATATGGTGGTATATGAGCACTCTACGTGTGAGGCAGAAACTGACCGGACGCCGGCACCGGATCTGAACGAAGGGGAGAGTGGTTAATTTATGAATACTTAATTAAGGAGGTTCTCTCGGCGTAACATGAAGTGGCCAGCCATCCGTCTACCCCCTCAAGCACGGCTTTACAGCGACATCCGCCTTGCTTGCCCTTCCATACAATTGATGCAATTTTTAGAGTATGTAATGAAAATTGTAGGCTTTGTATGGGGAGAGTGCTGGCGGAAACCTGGGTGTTAACTTGCAAATTGACAAGCAGAAAGTACTGGAGCTGCGCGTAAACGTACTGCTTACCTTCTCTCATTAGTATCTTAGTAATTCATGTAGGTAAGTTGGTTCTCAAGATTGTTAATGTAATAACTACAATGGGAGATAGCGTTAGTGCTTAGTCTTATACATAATTGCTTTTAGGTTATACAACCAGCTACCTTAGTGGCAACAATGGTATATTTAACTATGTGTGTGTAAGAGAGAGACCACAGATCAAATGAGGGTTTAATGCGCGTACAGGGATCTCGCCATGGTAACAAGCGCAGATGTCGAAGTTCCGACGTTCGAGTGCAGATCTTGCCGTTTAATTTTTCATATCTTAGTTCAGCTTAGTCAAATTTTTTATCTGCACGTTTAGTTAATCAGTTGGACCGTACAGGATATAAGGTATACTAAGGATTCATTCTAAAAGAAGCCCGCTTGAGACAGCGGCTCTTAAACTCTGTGGAGGGGAAACCTAGCTTGAAGCCGTCTGATACTAGGGTACAGTAAGGGTTTAAGTAGTTTACTCCACGCCGTACTTTAATGAATGATGGAATCGAAATTATTATAGGAGAGTGTGTTAAACAGAAGTGTATGAAATTTAACAGTTACAGGTCTTTTTAAAGAAGTGTAGAGCTAACAAACTTTCAAGAAATTATTGTTATCCGAGCAAAAGAGATGCTTAGTGGTGAACTGATATCTGCATTAGAATTGCTTAAGGATAACCCACAAATGCATTCTAGAGCAGCGACATTTCATTTTCGGGAGTAACAATAGCATACATGAAGAATTTTATTTTCCATGACGACAGCAGCACTTTACATCACAGTGGCATAAGAAATCCAGACTTTTTCGCCATATATAATGAACGACAGGGCTGGTTAAAGAACTAATTCTCTGGATAATATACGCATAGAAAACATAAACGAAGAATTTAAATTCTGAAGCGCAATTACTGAGATTTGGAACTTATAAATATTGTTTATAACATAGGTATATTACATAGTAGAAACCAACGATATGCTGACAGTGACTTATAGCTTGAAAGAATGTTTGAAAACCTGCTTAAGCGCCATTCTATCTTTTAACAACCATTATCAGATTACTGAACATTCAGTTTGTTTTATTTTATATGCGTAGTTAGTACTTAGATGATTAAAACGTTTCCTGCATCATTTTTTGTATCGTTGTATTTATAATATAAGATTCTCTTCTACTGAAATGAAATTAAAGTTAATTTTTGTAACTCAACGTTCGTCTAAATAAACTTAAAACGGATGCTATGTCTTTTTCAAATGGCAATATAAAATGCATGAGGCTTTCCTCCATAGTCGTTTAGAGGATATATAATCAAAAGCACTATACATTGATGTGAACTGTGGTTCGTGTAGAAATGCAAATTATTGCTTCACCGTTCTGCAGTTCAGTACAAGCGTGACGTTTCTAGGGGTGGTTCTGTACTATTCCAGAGCTCATTTGTACAATGTGAGGTGCTATTTTAGAATTTGTTCAAGGTGCCGTGAAACATTTAACACATTGTATTGTGAGAAAACAATTGGACTTATGCCTCATGTGATAAGTTTTTGTTGCTACTCTCAGTGTAAATGATAGGTATTTGTGCACTCGGGGTCTTTTGAAAGGCCATATTTGAATACAAAACCCTGTGGTAGCAAGATAGTGCATGTGTAGCCGGAGTAGAGGGACCGCCCTTGACCAGCGCCAAGCGGGCACAATGCTAACTGAACAATGCTAACAATAAACAACGAGGTACTGTTCGCCAACGCAAAGAAAGTCCCTGACAGGAATATGCCTCCCTAACACAGAGCAAAAAGGGCAGGGAATGTGTGTAGAAGAGGACGCATGCTATACAACGAGTAGAACCGTTAAAAAAATAAAAACAAGCGCCTTATTCACTCAGTATACTAAAACTGAAAAGATTTATTCACAAAAATAGAAGGCGTCAGAATGGTTTTGAATAGGCTGTTACTGAACTCACCTGAGTGTCATAAACTTACCAGGCAGAATATCGGAACAGTGTCTAACCCCCGTTGTGCCTCATTCCACTGGGACTTTCTTTGCTGCGGCCAACTTGTGAGATTTGCCGAGGCCGGTAGGGCACAATTGTGGGCTATTGTTAAGTTTGCTGTTGACACACAAACACGAAAGTGCGTGCTCGCATACGCCCACGCATATACCCATATACATATAACACATATATACCTATACAAGCATATATAAGCATTTCACATACACTAATATGCAAGTATACACAGATACCCTCCGTGGCCCATGGGTAATGTGTTATCCTTTGGTTCCCTAGATCTCGGATTCAAACCCGGTGGAAGGTGATCGATTTTTTGGGGTGCAAATATCCTTAGCACGAGTTCCTTCAGAAGTTAAGTAAAGCCGGGGTCCAAGATTTTCGGCAGTAAATGAACCTAAGACCTGCTAAAGAGGCATGGGCAAAACTAAGCCGACTTTCACGATCAATATACAATATGGCGTCCATAAATAAAAACTCAATTTCATTACCGATATGTATTCATACTAGTCTTAGGACAACATTTTGAATACAAATGTACCATCGTTCGCCCCTATTTCCTCCTCTCACTTCGCTCTGTAGTAATGCACACTCTGGCATACAATAATTTGACGGCCAGAAGTTGCAAGAATCGCAATCTGTACATTTTATGAAACTGCGCACGCTACATTGTCCTAAGCTCCTCGACCCAGAACCTATTTACACGCAACCCATTATTGAGTTAACTATGTAATTTTGGGCTTTCGGTTCCATCTTGTTGCAATAAAAGGAAGGCCGGAGTTTCCCTCGACATAATCGAGTTAAGGGAAAGCGACAGTGCCTTTGCTGGCAGTGCTGAAAGCCTGCCCTGTCTCTGATGTGAGCCTCTATCCCTCATCTACTGGAAATTATCAAGTTTTTTGCTCTGTTTAGACTATAGAGCGATTAAATGTGAAGGAGATTGTTAAAAAATGTCACACCATTGTATTTATATCAAATGTATAGTTAAGATTAGTAGCAAAATATAAATATATAAAATATAAAAATATAAAGATGCCTTTATATAAAAGCATTATATACTTTTGTATTTACCACCAGTCATCCTCAGTAGTATAGGAGTAACATGCTAGTCTCTGGTTCCCTGAGTCGTGGGTTCAACACCGCGGATTGCGTTGAAATTTTTTGGGCATAAAATTCATTAGGATGCCTTCCTTAAGAAGATAAATAAACCGCGGTAATGACTGGTTGTAGATTTACAGCACGAAAAATAACCTCAAACCTAATAAGACGCCTCTGAGCAAAATTAAGCGATTAAGTGGTCTTCCAGCATCGGTCGCTCAGTACAGATTAGGACATTGAGAACCACAGCAGTTAATGAATGTGTCCAACAATAACTCAATTTCAATTTTAACACTACCCCAGCAATACTACTGCTACTGCTTACTACTACTACTACTACTACTACTACTACTACTACTACTACTACTACTACTACTACTACTGCTACTGCTTACTACTCCTACTACTACTACTACTACTACTACTACTACTACTACTACTACTACTACTAATAATAATAATAATAATAATAATAATAATAATAATAATAATAATAATAATAATAATAATAATAATAATAATAATAATAATAATAATAATAATAATAATAATAATAATAATAATAATAATAATAATAATAATAATAATAATAATAATAATAATAATAATAATAATAATAATAATAATAATAATAATAATAATAATAATAATAATAATAATAATAATAATAATAATAATAATAATAATAATAATAATAATAATAATAATAATAATAATAATAATAATAATAATAATAATAATAATAATAATAATAATAATAATAATAATAATAATAATAATAATAATAATAATAATAATAATAATAATAATAATAATTACAGAACAATATGAAGTAGCGACTGGATTCAGAGAGTTAAAGAGCCTTCTAGCTCTGACTTTGGGTAGCTGTTTTTAGTACTTTACGTGTATGCAATGAGCCCTCGTTTTGCTTTTCCACGAACGCTCACTTGCCAGTGAGGAACCCAACGCAGACCTCCATAAACTAATCTTCCATGCTATCGACAAAATGTTAAAAATATATTTATATTTTCTAATGCAGAAGAAGCTTAGTACAATATAGCATATTTTGTTGATGTTGCGCTGCCTACTGATCTTCTGAGCTAACCACGCATTTTTCTTGGCAGAATTTTCGCTCAAGTCGTGATGTGTTCCATAAATCTGTGCATTTTCTTATAAAACAATAAATATGGTAGATAAGAATATCTTACAAAATTAATACAAGAAAACCACTGTTTGATTAAATTTTCGAAAGAAAGCAAACATAGACATGAAATACAGAAACATAAATTCCCTACTGTTGCAAATTCAGTCATGAGGTGTCCCGGTCTATCGATGCATACTATGACGTACCGCCTGAGAACCCTAAACGCCTGCGGGTAAAAACACAAAGGTGTAATATACGGAATTAGTTTACTGTATTAATTTCAGTATGTAACAAGTGCACTAGTTCTGATGGTGATAGCTACTTACATTATAAACTATGAAATGAGATAAGGAACCTGTGTCATCGAGTATGCTTTGCCATAACACAAAAGCCAAGCCAAATAGAACTGGCAACGCTTTTTACGTAGTCTCACTAAATATATTTTATAATTTTGCTTCTTATACCTGAATTCACACTTGCTTCATTACGCGCTGTCAGGATTCTAAAGTACAAAATATGAAATAACCTACTCACGCCGAGTGCCGTTCAGTGCCCCCCTATTGGCATGGACAGGCTCAGGTAGAGGGGCACGTAATACTCACAGGTAGAGCACATTCACTGCCGAGCGCAGTACGCCCGACCTTATCAACACCAAATGATGACTAAATTGAAATCAGGTGGAGCAATAAAATTTGCAGGTATGTGTTGGGAGAGGAGCATTCGTAAAGTATAATAATAATCCACTGCTGAGACCTAGCGACAATAGAAAGTCACGAGTAAGAGAAAGAGAGACCGACAGAGAGAGACAGATAGAGAATTAGGATTTCAGTACGCAGGGGATTCGGTACGTAGGCCACCATGCTGGGCCCATTATGCCTATGCCCCAGAGTGGGGCACCCCTAGCAGGAAGGATGAGGCGAGAGGAGATTGAGGGTGGCCGACCCAAGGATCCACAACAGTGCAGAGGACAGGGTCCCTACAGTTTACTTACATAAAGACTTCTCCCGACAGACCAGGACAGCGGACACACTCCCCTACTGCGGGACGGCGAGCCCAACAGCCGAGCCCCTAAGGGCCCTGGCAGAGGCGCGCAGACTGTCAACCGAACTACCGGAGGGAGAATTAGTTTACCTCAGAGCATATCATCCCGCCTTGCATCGCCGAGACACCCGCCGACACTTCTGTCCTGAAAGAGACTACCAGATGAGAGATGGTGTGAAATGATAATGGAGGGACAGGAAATTCGGGGGATGTAATTAACCTACCCAGCATTCGTCTAGCGACCCGGAAAAACTCCCGAAAAAACCCATGGGTCAGGTAGGTCAGTCACGGTAATTAAACCCTGGCCTCCCGAATTCAGGCCACAGACGAAACCGCCTGAGCTCCTCCTGTGTCAGAGAGAGCATTACCGTTCACCTCGCAGTTTCAAACCACGACCTTCCGCATGGTAGTCTCAAATACTGTAACCTTTACCTTTGGTAAATGTCTTTCCATTATTTTCTGCCAGGAAACTTATTTTGGGGGAATAAATCCTTAAAGAATAGTTTATTATTTATTGTTTAAACATCCTTCGAATATCGCAAGTGCATACCAAGTTTAATTAAATTTCCTGTATTTAATGTTCTTCATGGTGACTTTTAAACATAGAAACAAGAGTATCCCTATTAAAAAGTAATGTGAATTTTTAAAATAATCATACTGGTAGTTATTTTTACTATACATCATGTAATAAACTAGTCTATGTTCCTCTCAATGCGGTACACCCTCTCATAAAATTGCAAGTTCATTATACATAGTTGCCTCGGGCAAGAGGTAAGCGCTCTAAAACCGCTGATGGTTGCGGTTATCTAACGTATTTGCTTTCCGCTTACACGTTATTGTTTTAAAAGACCTCCATTTCTGCATGGCGAATGGTTTCTTTTTTTATGGTGACGATAAACTTTATGAACACCATATTTCGTTCCTTTTCGTGCGATGGAGCCGTGTTTCGGTGTAAATGTTTTCCCCTCCAGTTCTAATACCTTGAAAAACACTACGTTCGCTATTGATTACTGATATAAACCGTGCAGCGTTGGTTTTTCCCTGTAATGCCGTTATTGGTTAAAAAGGTTAACGGTCCACATTTTGTATACTCGTACGTTGGATTAAGAAGAGCGGGGTGCCAAAAATATGTAGGTTCTTGTGACATGTTTAATTCCTACCTGCTCCTGATATGTGTGATATAAGTATACCAGTTTTTTTATTATTTTATCTACTACTATTTAGAGTCAGTGGAGAAAGTATTGCATTCTAACAAAAATTTCGATACCTAGATTCCAGTGGAAATACATATTTTGAGGTCCCTCGAATAAAAAGCACATTTATATGTATGTTCATGTGTGCCTCTAGAGTCGGTTAAATAACAAATATATAATATTTAAATTCAGCATCTTCCAACAATGCGATACTAAGCCTTTCAAAACACTCGCCAAATTTCAAGTTTCCCTTCACGTATAAATTTTTTCGAACATTTTAATTTTATCCAAAATGGCTTTAACGATTTTGATTAAAATATCATTTAATGAAAAATGAAATATATACATCTTAAATTTTCTGAGAATGTCCACAGAAATTCTCTACTTTCCTCTACTTTTGTAAAATATAGACACACTCTTACTACATAGAAAATGTAAGTTCCATTGAAGCACACACTTTGTGTTTATTTATTTATTTATTCATTCATTTATTTATTTAATTACTTATTTATTTATCCATCCTTGTATTTAGTTATTTTGAGTGAATCATTTTGGAGATATTTCGTTTTGTTTAAACTTTTCAGTGTGTATACATTCCTCAAATAGGAAGTAGTTCTTAATTTTTTAACTTTTAGTCATGAAAAGAGAATGGGATTTCACCGGCAAGACAGCGACCAGCTTTTTTAAGATTCGAATATTTCTTAAAGCCTACCGGATTCCGATATTTGCGTTGCACCTACAAGGAAATTGACAACAGAATAGTATTTATCTCGATTGACTTGAGTATATAGAATAATAAGCATCTGTAAGAATATTTTGATAAGAGTAGAGAAAGTCATGAGTATGCAGCACATTAGATTCACAGGGAGGCAGGCGTTGCATACATATTCTCTCTGTCGTATACTTGATAGTACTTTACTGGAACTGTACATATCAGCTTAAGTTTTGCTGCTTTTTGTCGTCAAGGTTTATAAAGTGTAATTTATTTCAATGTTTGTTCAGAAAAGGTAATGACGTATTCGGTTCCCAGATATCGAAGACGAACTTAATCAAAATATTTGCTTTAATACGTTTAATTTTATTAATATAGACATTGCTTAATTTGCTATAAATTTAGCTTATCCTCAGGCTAAAGCTGTGCGGTACAAGAACTTGTTTTTACTTTCTTTGTTACGTAACTTACGGCAAGTAGATAAAGTAATGTATTCCATCTAAAATTTGGATACCGAGTTTTCAGAATAAATGCATGTTTTGATATACTCTGAATAAAAAGGAAAACATTCGGAAAAGATTGGTGTGTGTGTGTGTGTGTGTGTGTGTGTGTGTGTGTGTGTGTGTGTGTGTGTGTGTGAGAGAGAGAGAGAGAGAGAGAGAGAGAGAGAGAGAGAGAGAGAGAGAGAGAGAGAGAGAGATAACAGCACGCCACGTCCGGAATAATGCAGGCATGACACAAATTTGTGACGTCACGTTGGACGTGCTACGAGCTAACGAATCGCGGATTAGTAATTTGTAATTTCTGTATCCGTATGACTATTTTCAGGGAGTTGAAATAACATATCTGTTTGTACTAGGTACATACACACTGTCAAAGCATATAAAATTCACACAAAACGTGCACTTCAAGAGTAATTAGAAAAATTTTAATGAAATAATGTGTAAACACCTAGCTAGATTTTTATGATCAGACCACTGGAGGATTGCTACAAAAATGACATCTTGCATTTGTTTTCGCACAAAACTTTGTTGTTTATTATTTTCGTATAATTATTTCCAGAATTATTGTGCTCTAAGAATGAGAAAATTCTTCATAATTGGTGTTATATTCGTATCAATTGTCACTAAAATAAACTCCAGCTTCTTCGTTTTCATTTCTAAAATATTACTAAAATGAGCACTGTGACTCCTGCCATTTAAAAATGCTCTTTGAATTTGTAATGGTATTATTGTATGGCTCTACTTGACAGTAACTAGTTAACTGTTAATGTTGGCGAATACCAATTTTGAATTTGGTCTTGGAAAGTTAAAATGGACTCCTGAAAATCAACCCACAAACATGAATCCACTGTTCAGAAGGAAACTAAGAAAATAATCTATGTGTCCTTTCTAGCCTGAGAGGCAGTTATTAGAAATGCAATCTGGCACATTCACCCCATTATGTAATTACAAGTCCACCAGCCAGCAAAATGAGGTAATGACAACTTACGGTAATGTTTTGAATTGCGCATAATTTATTATTATGATTCAAGTACATTTACCTCTCATTTGTGTAACACTATAGTTGGAAAAATTATCTCAATCGGTTATGGTATACTTGAAGTTAACTCCTTGTTTTACCTCTTTTAAAAATAACATCTGAACACTGGCTATTAACCCTTCAATTTAGCTTAATCATGTTTTTTTTTTTTTTTTTTTTTTTTTTTTTTTTTTTTTTTTTTTTTTTTTTTTTTTGTAATTTACGTCCTCCAACGTTAAGTCATATCGGACGAAGAATGAAATGGGTGAAATGATGCTCAAATGAGCCCGGGTGCATAGAGCTTAGAGTTACCCGACATTCGTCTTTCAGGATAATGAAAAACCTCGGCAAAAACCTTATCCAGGTAACTCACCCTGACTGAGATTTGAACTAGGGACCTCTTTATCATGGATGATATTCCTTTCAAAATATATTTACTCATATTCCCTTAAGTTTAAACATTTCTTATGTGTACATTGGCTAAAGTTCTGATATAAGATTTATTTAAATCGTTGAAAACTTTAGTATTTAGGACTTTTGGAGGATCCTTAAATGTCACTAAATGCTACTCATGTTCCCCCAAATTGCAAATGCTAGATTTTTTGGCAAGTCAGTAATTCCTATTTTGACAGTATAATCTGGAAGAGGTGCCCAAAGACGTACTTTGTTTGTAATAGACAAGAAGCTTGAATCAGGTTTTCTGAGTGAAATTATCAGCTTCAGTGCCCGTTGTCAGACTTTGTGTGCAATTTTTAATGCCCATTTTCTTACATTAATATGTTTCAGCGAAAAGTATTCTGTAAATTAATTGTCCTTTTCCTGGTAATTTTTTAATATGCTTAGAAGTAAATAAACATATTGGAGAAGGTTTTTTGAGTTTTGTGGAAAACTCATTGTTTTGAAACTAAGGTATTTAAATTATTTTAATGCATTAGGATTTAAAACAATTAGAATTAAAATAGAATAGTCACTGTTATTCCAAGCAATGTGACTAACAAGCCACATTTCGAAATGTGTAAATGCGCCCTTCCTAAACACAAAAGAAATGTGTTTGTAATTTATGTCCTCCAACGTTAAGTCATATCGGACGATGAATGGAATGGATGAAATGATGCTCAAATGAGTCCAGGGTCCATGGAGCTTATAGTTACACGACATTCGTCTTACAGGATAAGGGAAACCCCCAGAAAACCTTATCATGGTAACTCACCCTGACCGAGATTCGAACTCGGGACCTCTTGAACCTGAGGCAGACATGCTACCACTGCGCTACCATGGCGAGCCCTAAACACAAAAGAAATGTGTTGGTCTCATAAATGCGTTAATTAAATCACCTTAAAAGCTGATATGCATAAACCAATTATGACGCAAACTATATTATAGCGTGATAAATAATTGTAGAATGTTTAGATATATTGCACAAAAACTAAAGTAACACAATAAAATTGCAGCTATTCTGCATGTTTACTTTTATGATTCTATAGTGGAGGTTTTTAATAGGAGCTTCCGTCATTTACTGCAAAGAGCCTACTGGTTCCCTGAGACAACAAGGGCTGCTTTTCTACGTAAAATTGGGCAGATCAATAGTTCTCCGTCAAGGTCAACTCAATCATAAAGGATACAAGGTATGGGACTCCGGCAAGTCAGAGCTATCTAGGGTACTTTGAGGTTGATATACTATTGCATTTTACCCTGTAGAGCAGACGTCACCTAAAACTCAGGTGTCCTACATCTATCATCGATATTTGTTTGTAATGGTGATAAACCAGTTGTGGTCTACTCTACAACCTCATGATCAGTGCCACGATGTACACAGGTTGAACAAAGACAATAAAGTAATGCATTAAATTACACCCATATACAGAATCCACGATACATATCCTGACATGCATTAATGTAATTATTTCTCTTTACCCCTTTTTATCCGCTAAAAGCATTTAATTCACCCGCACATAACATGTTAATTACATGAAAACACACCATTACTCAGAGGATGCATTATGGCGTACCACCCTTTGGAAAGCTGTTTCCATTGTCATGCAACTTGTTTAGAGTCAGCTACAATAAAGGAGTGCTTTAGATAAACTGCAAAGTAATCAATTCATAACTGCAATCTCCTAATCTAATAATTGATCATGATTCACTGATTTAATATGGATTTAGGAAGCGTATTTGTTTCGTTTATTCCATTACCCAGGGATCTGATCACAAGAGAAGTGGCCATGACTTCTAAATAAGCGAAGTAATATCGCTCCTGTTAAATTATTCCATTTCAGCAGTTATAGAGATTAATCTGGGGATATATTTTCAGTTTGTTATTTTTAGTAATACATTCAGTGTTATGAGAATAATAGCGGGCACATTTTTGTATGTGGTTGTTGAGAGCTCACGGTTTTTACAGCAATAAACATCAAAACAACGAATGCCTGTGCACAGAGGGTAATTTATATTGTACAAGAGATCTATAAGTACCTACTCATGTACGTTAACTATGCAGTAATGAATCTAATTCAACTGATAACAAACAAACCTGACAGCATATCTTACAATTTCTGACGGGTATGAAGTCTATAATAATTGTTAAAAGTGTAGATGTAAAACGCGCATTGAAAAGCATTTAGATTTTACACGGGTAGCAGTTTCATTAATGTAGTGTACATGAGGCATATTATTTATCTCTCGATTACTAGTCATTCGTCCGACGTTTACTAACCGCAGTGAAGCATACGCAACTTCCGATCTGGGTCCATTTTTCACTGGCTGAGTACCTTCACCTATGACAATAAACTTCACTTATTGCCGTAATCATTATCACGATCAGTTGCGTTCTTCAACCTTTGGTGTGGTGTTTGGGAAGCGGGGTTTTCTCAGGGTTTGTTGTGAGGCGTGACATAACGATTTGTACTGTCCGTCGACTAGCTCTGTAGATCCTCTCATAGTCAGGTAAGCGGATCCAGCGTTGGAAAGGTACTGACACTCAGCTGGTGTGGTTTCTCTCTGTTTATGTTCCAGTTAATGATGTGTGACTTGCTTCTGCACCCTTCCTACTGGACACACAATTTTCATTATATGGTGTCGTCTGATAATAGTTCCCTACTTCTAATTCCGATACCTATCTCCTACAATAACTTTGCGTGCTTCTTTCGTCTGTAACTCTTATGCGCCGCGATATATGCATATTTAACCCCCCCCCCCACCTAAATGGGCGAATAACTGTGCGCGCTTTCTTACTCCGTATCCTTTCTTTATAAGTGTACGTCCAGGTGAGAATGAAACTGAACACGAAGCCTTCTGTACTTCTGGATGTTCCGGAATACAACCAACTAGTGTCTTTCACATCGCCCCAATACCCCCCCCCCCCCTAGGATACCTTATCATTAGACTTAGGATTTTCAGGACTCGTCTTGTACGTGCGCATGCTGTGAGTATAGGAAGAGGGGCGTGGTTTAACTCCAGTAGTAAACAAGGTCGGCCGCCTTAGGGGTATGCAAATGTGCTAACAAACTGTTTTAATAAAACAATATATAAATTATGTCATTGTTTTCAGAATCATTCAGTAGAAGTAGATGTATAACAAAACACATTTTGAATAATAAAGTAAAATAAATTACTTTTGCGATACAAAATAAATGTCTATTCTTCAACTGTTCAACTTATTACAATGTATAACAGCATACGTTTAATACTTTTTGAAAGTAAATCTCCAGTCACTCAAGCAATATTTGTGATTTGAAAAACTTCGACATCAGATGATGTAACAGGTGCAAACATAAAATAGTGCAGATCACATTGCCTTGTAAGCGCTCTTTCCTTGTGCGCTTGCAAATTATTTTTAATGTTTACCATTTTAAAATAGCCTGAGTTTTTCTCAAGTACGGTTTTCATTTTTTGTTAATTTTATCCATGACATGTCCAGCAGCTGCCGAGTCTATCTATTGAGCTAGTTCTTCTATGAGCCCTATGGCATGAGGCATTTTATTACCCCTCTTTTCTAACTGAACAATGGTTTTGAACATGTCTGAAAAACTGTTTCTGATGAAGAGCAAATCTTCGTGTAATTTGCTTGAAATGAGGGACTGAGCGACTCGTACTGCAGAACTATGCTCGTTATCTAACACACTAAGAATTTCAATAACTATGTCGTAAAGTTTCGCATAATACATAGCGGCATTTAGCCAGGTGCCCAAGCGAGCTGTAACCGGCTGAGGAGGTAAGGCGCCAATGCGCCACATTAACGTTAGGCGCCATTTCTTTAGATTTAATTTTCTGCTTGGAGCTTTCAAAAATATCTTTTCTACATTTGCAATGAAACTGTCTACATCAGTGTAACTTCTACGAACTACCTACACGATCTGACACAAGGGCTGAAAAAATCGGACTGAGACGGTGAAGTTACACTTGGCCCTCATTGTTCCTCGACCTATGTTCTGGCTAAAATCATTGCTTGATGTTTCTCAGTGTAACAGTGCCCTTAATTTCACATAGCATACCTTGCATTGGATGTTTTCTCACTTCTGTGTCCATCGTGCGTTTACGTGCTTCTGACATTTCTGTTCTTCACTGTCAGCGAACAAATCAATGTCTCCAAACTCAGTCACTATGCCACTAACGGCAGGCAGGGCGTGCAGTGTTTATACGGCCCTGAGCGTTTTGATGCATGGCGTTGTAGGTTGTATTACGTCGCGTAGCATTTAACTGTGTTCTCCCGCGGGGTCCTAAAAGTCCTAACTCTGCTTATCATCTATCCACGTCCGTTATCTTGGTTGATACTATTTAGAGCCTATCACGTGGTATCGAGTACTTTTTATTGGAAGCGGACTTTTCTCAAACTGAAGTTTATTGGTTCTACAACCTAGTATTGCTGTATGGGTTGACCGTTCTATCCTCCAAGGTGTATGACCCTATGGCGTCCTAATGGGGCTTTTCCTCGGCATCTGTGGCAATATCTGTAGAAACATTACAATCCGGGTAACACTCTCTTGTTACCAGAATCCGAAAGTGTATTGATACAAACGGAGGGCACTTCGAACATCTGTTCAAGTGACACGGTTTCATCGGACAAGACGCTGCTGGTGATTTGTGGGTGCGTTTTCCATGCCGGATGTAATGCACAACAATGACGTTTCTGAGGATTATAGGCCACTAGTAAATCTGTTTTGAAAAGCGGAACCAAGTGTGTTATCACTAATTCTAGCTCTAGGTTTCATTTTGCTAGAATAAGTATACATGTTCCATTTAAAAATACGCAAAATGGTGTCGGAAGTGTTATTTGTTTACTTTTATGGATTCTGCATAACTTCTCATTGTGTGAGCTCCTGACATATGTACGTTCCTAGCCAATTGGAATTTTCATATTTTGTTTAAATTCGGATGTATTTGAGGACGCAGAGTTAGGTGGGACACCCTGTATACTATTTTGTTCTTAAACTTTGATATTGCTTATGCCATTAAATCTATATATTACATCGTTTGATTAACCCATGTCTATCTGTCCTGTCCTATTAGAAATTCGTTGATTCTGCTTCACCTTGCAACATTTAGCATTTCTCTGGTTTGTTACACTGAAGAACAAACAAATCAAGTCTCAGGAAGAAAAAAAAAATTGTTTATGAAAGTATTTGTTCTCCTAAATTCAAGTGTGACATCGGTGTTCCCCCATCACGCATGGTTTCTGAGAAACAAGCATTTATGGTTTCAGACCCTTTACTATTTTCTTAATTTTTAACTACAAAATATTCAGACATTCTGACTCATTTAGAAAGAAGAAATGGCGATCTTCTGCAATATTTTGCCTGCGGAGCATCCCTTTCGAAGGTCCAACAATAATGAGCCAGCATATTACAATTCCATTTGCCTGTGTTACACAACAGAAATCTCCTAAAGTAAGTGTTATCCTTCTGCATCGCTCACTGCGTCAAGGTTGTACGGGAAGAAATCTAGGTGCGAGTGCCGGAAGTGTACGTTTAAGGACATACTGTAATCTAAATGTTTATATAATATTATAAGATCGTTGACTATACCGCGGTAGCTTTCAGCTTTTCCCAATAACCTGGGTAACTGTTTTAAATGCCTGCCAAGTGTTCTTTCCAGTGGATTCAATATGTCCTCAAATTTTTCATCATGCATTGGTGATCGTATTTATGGAACCACAAATATACCTTCTTTTATGTTTGCTTCACTAAGTTTAGGAGACTTTTGTTTTAAGTACGTAAAACCGGGTGTATTACCAATGGCTTTGACCGAATTCTTCATTAATCCTAGTTTAATACGTAACGAAGGTAGATTAACGAAGGCAAATACACTAGGAATACACAATCCATTATATTTCATATTTTTCCAAGAATGAATTGTTATTCGCATTTAGATAATTATTTTCTAATATAATGGTTTATTTGCCCTTACTATCCCAATCGCACAAAAACAACAGTAATTTGTGTAACCAAGCTGCAGACCAAGATCAATGCAATAAAATGCAAATCACCACAATATTCCATTCATATATTGCATATTAAAGATTTTCCAATAAAAATTTAAAGTTTGTATATACTTCCTTCATATTAGGTGAGTGAACCTCAGGTACGCATGGGAATTTATTGCCGTTATGCAAAAAGCACTGTTTTTAAACTTATTTTATAAGTACCTAGTGAATTTTGCTGAGTTATGTTCAATACCAAACATCTCCATAAATTAAGAATAGTTATTACAAAACACTGGGCCATTTTCTGTAGAAAAATAGTCTTTAAATGCAGAATGTCGATTACGAGAAGATACCTTTGTATTCTTTTGAAGATTACATCCATCCTTTTCGTCCTTACAGCTCTCTTCATTTACTGTCCGGAGGTCTGGAGGTTTGGGTTATCGGGAATTCTTTGCTGTGTGGAACTGGTTGCATTGCAGAATGAACTTACACACTGCATGTTTTGATTTTGAGATAACCCTTTTAATGTTTGTTAACAAAAATAACAGAGTAGTGATCCCTGGGTTCCCTCCACATCATCCAGATTGCAAATGGCTTGCTGCGGTGCCATTTTTCGAAGCAATGAAAAGTGTCGAATACGATAAGCAACAGATATGTGGGGCCTAGGTCCCTGTTTGGTCCCCAACTTTACATCCAAAAAAGTTCTTCACTTCTTCACTAATGGAGTAAGGTTTCGCCTTTGGGACTTGAGCTTCATTCCACCACATTCACGACAAACTAAAGTGGCCAGGATGAGTTAAACAAACTCTAGGCATTTTGAAATTAAAGATTTCTTGAAAAGAAATAAATTTGTAAATATGTAAATCACAATTCATACACACAAAGCACTCACAACAACGTGCTTACTGGTTTACTGATATCTCGAAACTGGCATCGTTCGTGTGCTACACTACATAATTGGTATGTACAGTGCTTTTTATATTCTGTGTATCATGAGGAACAAAATAGGTCTTTACCAAAAATAAGAGTTCGGTTTTTTTTTCATATAATTTACGTCCTCCAACGCCATCGACGATGAATGAAATTGGTGAAATGGTGCTCAAATGAGTCCGGGGTCCATGGAGCAGAGAGCAACCCGACATTCTTATTTCAGGATATGGCAAAACCCTGGAAAAATCCTTATCCAGGTAACTCATCCTAACCAAGATTCGAACTCGGGACCTGTTGAACATGAGGCAGGCACGTTACCATCTACGCTACCGAGGCGGGCGAGCTCTAGTTATGACCAATATGTGGCCAAATGCCGAATGTCACAATCTATGCGTTGCCTGTAAAAGAAGCCGTTTTGCTCGTGGATGGCTGTTTCCGATAGCTAACACTAATATTTTATTTTGTTCAAGTGCTGTTTACCATTGTTTTTGTTTTGGAAAATTCACTTTATAATAACTTTTTCGCAGGAAATTATTACTGGTTATTCTGCAAGAACGAAGCACTTTTCATCCTCCCTTAAAAGAATAAATTGTTAAACAGACAGGCAGGACATGTAGGTAGGTATATTCGTGCAGATCTGAAGTTTGGTAAGAAAAATAGAATCCACGCTTCATCTAATGAACACTTGTTACATGGAAGTATCCCAGTAGATTTAAAGTTTCTCTCTCCTCTGTAGCTCTCCGGACGCTCAAGAGTGTTATTTAATTCTCAAACTGTTAAACTGTGGCGCCAGTCGCTAAAGAGAGGAGTAGAAGCTTGCCTTGTTAAATGTTATTCACGACGCTCCTTCTCAGCGACATCTGCGTTACTATTGTGGGGACAGGAACTACTGTAAAGGTATAGATCCCAGGTGATTGCTCGCAAATTCGAATATCTTAACGAAACTGGAGAAATCCATTGGTATCCCTCCAAAATACGTCACTTTAAAATATTATAAGCCTCGCGTTTTGCTCGTTTGCTCGAAATCACTAAAAATATCCCACACTCTCAATAAAATGACAAAAGTGCCTTTAAAATCTATATTCATGGCAACGGGACTTAAATGTCGTGGCATGAATATTAAAAAAAAAAGCAATAATTTTCAATGTTTGAAACATGAGTCTATGAGTCTATAGTTACTCGCATATTCAGTGGTATCCGGTTTGCCTGGATGATGATGATGATGATGATGATGATGATGATGCTTACGTAAAATTCATTAATTATTTCATTTAATAAATGAAATTGATGTTTTAAAATTACAAACTTACCGTTATTTCTTCCCTTGTCTCCCTTCCAGTAGATAGCGATTTTAAGAGTTAAAGGTAATATTGCACTACAAATATAATACAGAGTTCTATAAAATAATCTTATGAGAAATTCGGAGGAAGTATGTCTAAGACAAGTTTCGGAGGGGGGAACTTATCACTCCGAGCTATAAAATCTGACGGCGCCCGCTGGGAGAAAGCGTTGCGATGAGAGGATTCGATAAGCCTTCAGATCTGAGTAGAAATGATAACAGAGGGCAAGGTCTTTTACGGATACAGATTTAGACTTATAATCGCCTAGCCCTCAGTTTTGGGAGCTTATACATAAGGATGTTGATTTAGAGGCCGAGGAATTATAGAGAACAAATTCCCTGCCATGAACGCTGTAAACCCCGCCAATACTCCTAACCCTGAATTAGCCAGTCAAGGTGAAAGATGAAGTTAAATGAGACGTAAAGTAGCGTCACGGTACAGGAAATTGGGTGGGTGCAACTAACATTCTCAACATTCGCCTATCGGCCGGGGAAAACTTCCCAAAAAGAGCAGTGTCAGGAAGCTCGGCCATGGGAATCGAGGCCACGACTTCCTGAATGGGGACACGGACGTCACCCACTGAGCCAGCCCGTTCAGTAGGCTGTTTAAACTATTCCAGGTTTAAAAAGACAAGCGTGCAACGTTTGGTAAATGAGCTATGTTTGATGTATTTGAAATAATATGGAAGGATTCAAACAGAGTCAAACGTCAAAACCAATGACAAGTAACAAAAGTACTAGATATATTTTTAGTAACTTAAAATGTGAAAATGTTTATCAAACCAATACCTACATAAACTAAAGGACTGCTTCTAACTGTTTTGTCTTTTATGCCGCTAAGACCAAAAAGAAATTCAGGAAAAGTTGAGTACAGTAACAAATCCTTCTCTTTACCAGAGAGTTGACGTCCGAGGAGAAAAATAGGGGGAAAAATAGGGGAAGCAGTAACTGTAATTAGGATTCCAAGATTCCATCTGAGCTCCATATTCAATTATACTACTAATTAAAATTCCTATCATCCTCCCTTTAGCTACACTGTTAGGAGTGTTCTTTTGTTCCTTGGAATTACCCTACTGGGATACAGGAAAATTAAAAAGCGGCCAACCATCATTACACTGCGTTCTTGTACCATTCAAATGAGAATGGACAATTTTCTGACTAAACGGCATTCCGATTTATGCGGAGGGAGAGTGACAAAGAGGTGGAAGATAAGGAAATATGAGAGGTGAAGAAAAATGAAGCCAGAGACAGGAAAAAAGAAAGGAGTTAATTTAGAGTGTGCATTTGCATAATGCGACTGAGATTAGTGCAGAACGTATACGTGATCCCAAAGTAAAAGTGTCATTCAGGTTTTTAACAGTAACATAAATTATTTTTCTACCCTTGCTCTTCCTCACTTGCAAGCTCTTTTCAATCAGTCTATTTATCTAGCCATCTCTCTCCCTCCCTGTTTCTCTCTCTCTCCCTATACACACACACACACACACACACACACACACACACACACACATATATATATACACATATATACCTTTCCGCATTTATTCTTGAATTAGGTAATGCAACGTGCTAAGCGACATATGTGACTTTGGCCTTTATTGAGTGTCTTCTAATGGAAGATTTGTAGAACGGCTTAGGGAGCACGGGTAGATAGCTCAGTGCATGTGTTGTATGGGACAGAAAGCAAGCACTATGTATGCAGTAGTAATTTTAGACGAGTTTGCAAACTTTTATTCATTAAAACACACACACACACACACACACACACACACACACACACACACACACACACACACACACACACACACACACACACACACACACACACGCACACACACAAACACAAAGACACACACACACACACACACACACACACACACACACACACACACACACACACACACACACACACACAATTTAAACACGTCCCTGAAGGAACAACCTATCACATGCATCAGTTGAAAATAACACTGGAACATAAAATAGCAGATCTACACAGTGGGAACAATTGAATTTAAATCTTCAGCCAATACACGTTTTCGTTGCACAGCCATGTCAAAAAATGCTGAGTGCTCGATTGCTTTCACTTCTATCGCATATTACGGCACCTCATACTGTAGTTGTAATGGCGGATACAGTTATTTTTTTATTTGCTTTAAAACTACCAAAACAAACCCTAAACACTGTATGAAGCTGTAAAAATCATGTAAAGTTCAGATCTGGGTTCTGAGGTCTGTGGTTGCTTATTCGTCCAGAGACCTCTTCTAGCAAGGTACCGTTGGATAAATGGCATTATACAGATTACATCGCCATTTCCCCACATCAAGTTGAGTTAAACCCTTCGTGTTTAGCTCAGAAATTTTAATACTGTTTATTTTACTTGTTGCAGCCTATCAATTGATATTAGGATACATATAACATTTGTATAACATTATATATGTTTATAAAATACAATAATCGCCAGGTAGATATAAATTTATAGTTCGTAGTAGATAATTCATTATGGTCGGCATTGTGCTTGACGCATTCAACCTATCACTTTCAAACACAGTTTCAAACACTTCACAAATACAAAGTGTCTATAGCTATTTGCGTCTGCTCAGTGCTTGGCGTGAATGAATGCTCCATTATCTACGTATTCAGTATTCGAAACCTTTCAAATACTGTGGGAGGTCGTCATTGTGAACATTTACTGCGTTTATGAAATCCACGCTCTTTGACAATTTATTTTTCTGTTTAACCCAGAAATTAACACGTTCATAACTTCTTAATTAGTAGAAGTTAAACATACGATTTAAACATGAAACAAAAACTATTATATTTAATGTCGATAACATGCTCCTATAAACGAAGGCTCACTGCATAACGTGGTTTACAACACCAGACGGTACAGATTATAAAGGGCCACAAAGTTAAGCATGATCCCTAATTATGGATTGTCATTCTTGTGTCTTTGAACAAAACAAAACAAAAAGTCATTTATTTAAGGTTTCCGCAGCTTCTTAGTTTTCATTAAGGGCTGTAAGTATTATTGCTGCATGCGTATATTACCGAATAAAAGGCAAGAGCTGCAATAACGGCTTTTGTGCCAATGCCCTTAGACATTAGTATATGAACTGCAGGTTGCATAGATAAGAATAAATAGGGGAAGCTCACCTAGTGAGTTACATGTGTATGTTACTGTGTGTGTGTGTGTGTGTGTGTGTGTGTGTGTGTGTGTGTGTGTGTGTGTGTGTGTGTGTGTGTGTGTGTGTGTGTGTATGTCTGTGTATGTGTGTCTTTCTATCTAATCTGTCTATCTTGTAACCCACTTTTAATTGCGATGACGAAACGAAAACCCTAGAATTCTATTAAAGGTCAAAGTGAAATTGAATTTGTGTCAGACATCACCGTTTTACTGCTAAGGAATTGTGGCAGCTGCTACACAAGGCAAAGAACGCAAAGTAAATTTGGACACCTTGCGAATTTATTGGTTTTTTCTTTCTTTGACTGGTATCAAATGTTATATCTATGTAAGTACTAGTTTAAAATCTACGGGGCTTAACAGGGCTGATAGCAAAATTTGACTTGTTCACGTAAGGATAAAAATTTTGGCCTTGTTCGACTGACAGTTTGATATTAGACGCCGCAAGCCGGGTTTTAAATTCACTCGCTAGCTGTTAGTTTATATTTGTGCAGATTATTATCAAAGACATCCTAAAGTGTTTCTTAGTGACTTTAAGCAAATCTTTGGGGGATTTATTGCTTCTTAAATTAACGTTTTATGAAGCGATGGCTTGCTACTTTTAAATTATAACAGGACATGTGCATTCAAGTTGAGCATAAATGTTTAGTTCAGTCTTTGCGGTAGTCTGTTATTAATTTTGCTTTGTTCTCACACATTAAGATGTGATATTTTCCGCACCTTAGTCCACATTACACACATTTGTAATCTTCTGATGAAATTTCTAATTGCTGCTTGTTAAATAACGAAATATATGTGAACGTATATAAGCAAAATATAAAGTATGTATCTGATATTATTTGGCGGATTTATTTATTTTAGCTGTTTTAACCCCGTTGAGATAAAATATAATTCATATCAATACCATAGAGATTATAGTGTCTATTAATCTTGCATTCGTTATAATGCAATTATCGAACTGCTTTAAAGTGTAATAATTAATTAGCTACTTAAGTAGCTACTTAATCGAAGTTGCCAAGATATTAATTTCTGTTTAGGTCTGTGATTATTGATTTTGACATACATCTTGGAACGAATATGTATTGTGCCAGATTGTAATTCTAATTATTTCCTGTTCAAGGAAACCTTAGACTATTTTCGTTTTCTTCTGACAAACGACAATAAAATTGTGGATTTATGCTATAGAGTTGTTACCTTTAAAACTTTTTGTGTATACGTATATTAAACATTAAATGATAAAATAGACTGTTAAGGGATCAGATGCACTATTTTAACTCTACCAGAACAAATTCAAGATTAAAAGATTTTATATATCTTATTAATGTAAAAGATTATTCATTATTCAGACTTCGATTTTGAATTTGAAAATGTATATTAAACTGCTTTTTTTTAAATTTCAGAGATGAAAATTGAAGAAACCAGTGCTTACTTTTGTCAGGTGTACATGGGTGTAAATACAAGGCCGTTGTGTGAAAGGTCTGAGATATTACTCGACAGAGCGTTGATGCGTATTGACCTTCAGGTGACCAGCGTTGTGATCGTCTCTTATTCCCCCCCCCAGGGGCCTACTTCAGTAGGTACGGGTTTGGCGCACTCAGGGTCCCGAGCCAACAGTCTCCCTCGTGTGGGCTCCTCTTCGTGGTTGAGGGAGACGGTCAACAGGCCCACCCACGTGTAGGCCATGCGTGGAGACCCGTGTCGGTGGAAAGGTTTGTCCTGGTGTTTAAGGGATGCGTATCTGAGCTCGTAACAGTGTTCTTCAGAATTCGGGGAGGGTGCACATTTCTAATACACTACTTTGGCTTCTGCTTCGCCTAAACGGGAGGTTAGGGACTAGCCCACCCCTAATCAATCGGCCAGGACTAGGTATTGTACCGAACTCCAGGGTGAGTGGGACGGCGAGCTCGCTATATCCGCTGTGTAGCCCTGTCATCCCAGTGGGATGACCCCTTGTTGGGCTCCCTGGTGGGATGGGAGCACTGGGGGATGAAACTTACTCCAACTATTATGGGAAACTTTACTTTAAATAAAAATTCAACAAAATGTGTAAGCAATGGAAAAGAAGTAGTCGAGTCTTGTGGTCCTCGCTACTTGGTAGTCAGTCGAAATGAAGAAGGCCAGAAGTTTACGACAGTTAACCCTTTTACCATCCAGAGGGGATTAGACAAAATTGCTGGTCCTGTCAAATCTTGTATACGATCACGAAACGGCACGCTCCTGGTTGAGACGCATTCTAGCTCCCAGGTAGCATCATTATTGAAGGCGAGCATGCTAGGCAGTTATCCTATAAACGTTACGATACATAAGACCCTGAACTCCTCGCGCGGGGTGGTAACCACCCGTGCGTTGGACGGTACGTCCAACGAGGAGATCCAGGAGAACCTGAAAGACCAGGGAGTTACTTGTGTGTACCGAGTACAGCGCAGAGAACGTGGGGAATTGTTGCCTACTCGTACCCTGTTCCTTACTTTTGATCAGGTAAATCTTCCTCAAAAGATTAAGGCAGGATACGAGAGTATTGAGGTTAGGCCCTATATACCAAACCCCCTGCGGTGCTACAAGTGTCAGCGTTTTGGTCACACTAGTCAAATATCTAACGGATCTCCAGCATGCGTCAACTGTGGTTTGGCATTACACGATGGCGAATGCTCCTCGCCCATTAAATGTATAAACTGTGTCGGGGGGCATTCATCTAGTTCCAGGAACTGCCCACGATTTGAGGAAGAAAAGGCACTTCAGGAAATCCGGGTTAAGGAGAAGGTATCCTTCTCGGACGCCCGGAAATTCCTGCGTACTCGCCTGCCCTCCGTCCCCAGGTCCGGTACTTATAGCTCTGACTTAGCTAAGCCCGTTCCGAGAAAAGAAATCGGAACGCAAAACTGCGCTGTAGGTGAGGCTACCATCTCAGATAAAATTCTTGTCTCGACACAAGTACGGAAGTCTAAAAAACCATCACCAGTGTCGGCAACTACATCGCCTAAACGGACGAAGGATACTAAAACCTCAGCCCCGTCCCCAACCAAACCGTTGACTTCGACAGCTAAGTACGACAAGCCTGTAGTATACGATCCACTGCCAAAAGTATTTAAGACCAGCTACCAGAGGACAGATTTCCTTAAGGATTCGACCCGTATCCCCAGAGAAAAGGCAGCCTCTAGGACATCCCGAAGCTCTTCTGCTGAGGGGCTTTCTGGTGATGATTCGGATCGACGACTGCCATCTTCGTCGATCTCTGTGTCCAATAGATTTGAAGCCTTCGAACCTAAGTTCTCTTTAGGGAAAGGGGCCTCCTTCGCCGAAGAAATGGACCAAGAGGATACAGACCACACTGCAAGAACGGCAACGAAAAAGCGCCAGGATAAACTGAATGAAAAAGGTGTTAGCCCTACACCGAAGAAAAAGGGTAAACTGATTCGGCCACCGTTGAAGTCGTCTTAATGTAGATCAACTACTACATCTTATCTCCATAGTTCCAATAGCTATCCTACAATAGAACATACGAGGTTTGAGAACACATCGGTCAGAACTGGAACTTTTGCTCAGTAAGCATAACCCCTTGTTGGTATGCTTACAAGAGACTAAGCTACGACCACAAGACAAGTTTAAAATCAGACGCTACACACCACTGAGATGTGATATTGAAACAGAGGAGGGCATTCCTGCTCACGGGGGCACCATGATGCTCCTCAGGGATGACATATTTTTAGATCCGTTACAGCTACAATCTGACATACAATCTGTAGCTATAAGGATTAAGCGGCTCAAATCGGGCATGTTCGAGGGGCAACCTAATTGCAAAATTCTTGGAGAGCAACAACTTGGTTCTCCTGAACACCGGAGAGCCAACGTTCCTTTCAGACGCCTTTAACACCTATTCGCACATCGATTTGGCAGTGTGTTCATCCCAGTTAGTAGATTCATTACAGTGGAATGTCATCTCTGATTTACATTCCAGCGACCACTTCCCTTGTCTTCTTAGTCTCTTAGCACAAGATGTGTCTCACTCGCGTATCCCTAGATGGCGCTTTGATCGTGCCAACTGGAACCTATACATCCAGTTGGCTGTCTTTGATTATAACGAGCACGATTCTGTGAATGATTTACTTGATCATCTCACAGAGAAAATTCTTTCCGCTGCAGAACAGTCTATTCTACGTCCGACTAACCAAACCGGTTGATTTCCTGTCCCATGGTGGACTAACGATTGCCGAAATGCTATTCGTGCTCGTAGACGTGCTCTGAGGGTATTCCAACGCCACCCTACCCTAAGTAATCTAATTGAGTACAAGAAAGCGCGTGCAAAGTCTATGCAGATAATTAAGGATAGCAAAAAGACCTCATGGAACAACTTTCTATCATCTTTTAACAGATGTACACCTTCATCTGTTGTATGGGATAGGTTAAGGTGCGTGGCCGGAAAATCAACCCACTTGCCAATCGCTGGTCTGAAAACAACCTCAGGAGTTGTTGATCCGTTTGTCGTGGATAACACCTTCAGCTGTGCTTTCGCTCAGGTGTCTAGCTCAAGTAATTATTCCCCTGAGTTTATCTCAATTAACACTCAGGTAGAATTTGATGGCTTCGTGTTTAGTTCCAGAAACCTTGAAGATTATAACCGCCTCTTCACCTCGGCAGAGGTAGAACACGCTCTTTCATCATCGCGACTGACAGCACCAGGACCGGATGGAATCCACATTCAAAAGTTACATCTCTCACCTGAAGGTAAGGCATTCCTGCTCGAGGTCTATAACCGCGTTTGGGTTGATGCCACGTTTCCTGACAAGTGGTGAGAAGCCACCATTATACCTATCTTGAAAGCTAGCAAGGACCGTCACCTCCCTTCTACCTAGCGTCCTATTCCCTTCACCAGTTGCGTATGAAAGGAGATGGAACGCATGATAAATGGGCGGTTGGTATGGTGGCTTGAAACGCACAACCTACTGAATAACATCCAGTGCGGTCTTGGACGACGCCGTTCAACAGTGGATCATCTTGTGTCCATGTCGACAAAGATTATGGACGGATTTCTTAAAAACTGTCAAACAGTTGGAATATTTTTTGACCTCGAAAAGGCTTATGATACGTGTTGGCGGGCAGGGTTGCTACATACTCTGCACACCTGGAAAATACGTGGACGCCTACCACTCTTCCTTCAGAAATTCTTGAAAGACCACGTATTCCGAGTAAGGGTTGGCTCGGTTTTTTGAAATCTTTTTGTTCAAAAGAACTGTGTACCACAGGGATCGGTATTAAGTGTTACGTTGTTTGCTATTGCGATTAATTCTATCTCGATATGTGTACATCCGGGGGTCTCGTCATGCCAATTTGTAGACGACTTTGCCGTCTACTGTACATCTCAGCGCACACCGATTTTAGAGCGCCGTCTACAGACCACCTTGAACAACCTTAAGAGTTGGAGTTTAAAAAACGGCCTCCGATTCTCCGCAGAGAAAACAATATGTGTTAACTTCTGGCGTCAGCAGAGTCGACTACCTCCAAGGCTCCGGCTAGGCGCTGATCTACTACCTTTTGCAGATGAGACGAGGTTCCTTGGAGTGATATTTGATAGAAAACTTAGTTGCTCGTCGCATATAGCACAACTGAAGGCACGATGTGACCTATCTTTAAATATCTTCCGGGTACTAAGTGGAAAATCGTAGGGAGCAGATCGTACAGTGTTATTGCGACTTTATCGCGCACTCACCAAATTAGCTTATGGTAGTTGAGTTTATGGCTCAGCTCGACCATCTGTTCTGAAGAGATTAGACACAGTCCATAATTGTTGTATACGTAAAGCAGTTGGGGCATTTCCAACGAGCCGAGTTATAAGCCTGTTTGCTGAGTCTGCAGAACCTCCTCTGCAGTACAGGCGCAACATGTTATTAGCAAATTATGGCTGTGGACTTAATTACATGCCCACACATCCATCGTTTACGCCGTTCTTTAACACCTTCATGGACGTGCGTTATAGGAACACTTCTATTAAACCAAAGCCACCTGGGTTTCGTTTCCGGGAGCTTCTTAGACATCTTCATACTGAAATGCCCAAGATGTATCCTAGGGGGTGGAGGACATACCCTCCTTGGTTGTGCAGAGCGTCCCACGTTGATCTGGGCATGACTAAATATGATAAATCTACCATGTCTATGTCTAGTATCCGCACATGCTTTTTAGAATTTTATCGCAATGTGAGGACCATTTTATAACTTATACTGATGGCTCTAAGAACTCAAATGGTGTTGGTTGTGCTTATGTGTGTGGAACCGAACCGTATACATTCGGATTCCACACTAGCACTTCCATTTTTACTGCAGAGCTTTATGCAATATACCAGGCCATTTTACACGTATGCCGACGAAAGTTGGGGGACTGCTTAATCCTGAGTGATTCCCTCAGTGCACTTCAAAGTCTACAGCAGCTGTACAACTACCATCCTATTGTGCAGAGTATCCAGGATGCCCTCCACGTTTATCACGCTTCTGGCGTTAGCGTGGTGTGTGCATGGATCCCTGGTCACGTAGGCTTGCGGGGGAATGAAATGGCGGATTCGGCAGCCAGGACGGCTACCATGAAGCCCAGGGTTCGAGTACCATCTGTGACATCGGAAGATTTTAGGGCCGTATTGCGGAGAGCTGTGCAAACCTGCTGGCAGGAAGAGTGGTCCGCTCTCCGCAATAATAAACTTAGATCTGTGAAAGAACTTCCGAATCCCTGGGCTACCTCCTGTCGGTCATCTCGTCGGGAGGAGGTGAGTTTGGTTCGGTTGCGTATTGGGCACTATTTTTTACTCATAGTTTTCTTTTTAAAAAGGAACCTGCTCCACTGAGTCCGTTTTGCAATGACACGTGCTGCTAGAGCGTTTTTCCCTAGCACACCTTAGTACGTCTCTGCAACTGCCGGCAGCTTTGCAGAAATGCTAGCGGACGATAACGCAGTAGTGGAGAAAGTTTTGAGATTCTTTTCTAGACTAGACTTTAGGATTTAGCGAAGAGAATTTATGCCATTTTAGAGATATATTTTCTTTGTTTGTATAGTTTTTTATGTGCATGTATTATTTGTAAGTCTATTTACATATTTATAGTTTTTTAGAAAAATTTATATCTGGCTTTTGCCATGACCAGTTTTCTTAAAAAAGGGCGCTGATAACCTCTGCATTTGAGCGCCCTTGTACTCATCATCATCATCATCATCATCATCGTCGTCGTCGTCGTCGCCGTCGTCGTCTCCTATCGGGTCTTATCTGGTCGATTAGAAGAGTGAAATATAAGTATGTTGATGTACAGTAAGTTACGAAACACAAATAGACCTATTGGAAGCCGCGTGTGTCTATATGATATGTTTTCTCGTGCCTGCCGAAGTATGACACATTGCGGTTCAGAAAACATGATAACATCTGAACAGATTATATGTACACTGGACTTACCATGTATGAGCGATAAGCTGAGGTAAACATCCCTGTGTTGCGAATTTTTACCGATAAGCTTTGCTTTTTACTACTTTAGAAAACATATTTGTAAATATACAAAAATCATAGACAACAAAACTTTTGTTCAAACAGTCACAGGATAATCTTATTTTCGGCATAATGATTTTTATATGGTCTGCCTAGTCGTTCGAACCTAATTTCATTTATGCTTTCCTTATTATCTATTGTTTTTGATTTGCACATTTGGTGTGAAGTTTATATATTTAGAAACGTGTATGTTCTTGGTGTTGAGCGACACGCTATTTAATATGGTTGCTAATATTTATATTGATACAAAAATTACAAACTCAGAATGCGAAATCCGCCGGCCTTGTGTTCACTTCAACGATTGTAGTAGCACCCGGGTCTTCTCCGGCCTCTGTTTCTATACTATCCTTACATTTTACGTCAATGCCGCCAGATGGCAGGAGTAGGTAACATACACAAGTGCACAAGCGCTTCCCCTTTTTCCTTATCATCCTTAATTAGAAATGAAATTTAATTTACATATTACTTGCTTCTTGCCCTAAAATGTTGTATTTAATTACTCACACAACAAGCAACTATAACAACAAATATTTTCTTCGTTAAACAAGTTGTTTATAATAATATAATTAATTATTATTATTATTATTATTATTATTATTATTATTATTATTATTATTATTATTATTATTATTATTATTATTATTATTATTATTATTATTATTATTATTATTATTATTATTATTATTATTATTATTATTATTATTATTATTATTATTATTATTATTATTATTATTATTATTATTATTATTATTATTATTATTATTATTATTATTATTATTATTATTATTATTATTATTATTATTATTATTATTATTATTATTATTATTATTATTATTATTATTATTATTATTATTATTATTATTATTATTATTATTATTATTATTATTATTATTATTATTATTATTATTATTATTATTATTATTATTATTATTATTATTATTATTATTATTATTATTATTATTATTATTATTATTATTATTATTATTATTATTATTATTATTATTATTATTATTATTATTATTATTATTATTATTATTATTATTATTATTATTATTATTATTATTATTATTATTATTATTATTATTATTATTATTATTATTATTATTATTATTATTATTATTATTATTATTATTATTATTATTATTATTATTATTATTATTATTATTATTATTATTATTATTATTATTATTGTTGTTGTTGTTGTTGTTGTTGTTTTTAGTTACGGGGGAGATGGTCATATGGGAAAATGGCCAGTAGTTTTCATTGTTGCAGCTGTGGTGTCATGTTTTTGAAATTTGGTTAACGGCAAGCTATAAATTGTAATTACAAGCTATAAAGTTATAAAGTTCTAGCTATAAATTGTAGCTCCTTTGCCTGGTTTATGTTGTCAGCTTCCATATTGTCCATTATTTATCCACTATTGCACAGATAAATGAAAAACCACCCTACCTTCAGGATAACAGTTGGGAAATTCATGCATACGCTAAATGCACATTGAATGTTTTACTTATGTTACTTCGATATTATAAGGTTCTCTTATCTACTTTTGTGACTTGTGGCCATCTCACTTCCCCAAATGAGAGAGATTGTCTATTGCTAAATAGACTAACAGCCGTGTTAAGTCTTAAGATCTGTTGGTGAAATTGGGCATAAAAGTCATCCAGTGATTCATATTTTAGCAAATAATAATGCAATGTGTAGTCTTTAACGCCTGCTTTTACTACATACGGCACCACAGGCGGTGTCAGTGATGATTCATGAGATGAAGATGGAGCAACGGTGGAATGAAATGGCGGGGAAACCGGAGATCCCGGAGAAAACCCGACCCAACGCCGTGTTGTCTACCACAAATCTCACTATGAAAGAATGCAAGGTTAACGTTAAACCCTGGCACTACGGTCCATATCGGACCAGGACCTGCCTATCCGACAGCCGACAGCACGCCCACATACGCAAAGTAGAGATGGGATATCTCCAACCGATACGACTAGGAGATGTGGTCAGCATTTTTACACCCACATCCGGAAAGTTGGCTTTCATGACCAGGGTCGCTTACCTATCGCAAGCTGCTCAGTTTCCACAAGATGATGAGTGGGCACCGCTCCTATACACAGTACTCAAAATCCGCACGCCCAGGGATGGGATTGAAACCGGGCCCAATCCCGTATCAGAGAACCAAGTCATGATGCCTTAGCCCACTATGCCACGGCGAAGGGCACTGCAAGGTTAAGGTGTCACTGAAAAAAAAAAACAAGCATCTCAAAGTCATTCAACGGATTAAAAATTTAGCTTATCAGATATACAGACTTTGTGTACGTGTGCGTGCGCGCACGTATGTGTGTGCGGTGAGAGAGTGATGTTAACCGAAGCAATGGCTGGTACTATAAGAAATAACCTTGAAACTTTTGAAGTTATGGGAAATAATAAATGCAGTCAATGTGTAGAATTGGTGAACGATTCGTTGAAGATAAACAACGATAAATGCATTTTCTTCCCTTTCCCATAAGTAATGAAAGGAATATTACATGGACCACTAAGGTTTTGAGGTATCCAGGTATTGAGGAATAGCTTAAGCTATTCTTCCATATTCATGAAGTTTTGCCTAGGATTTCATTTTGTAGAGCAAAATTCTGATTCTAATCCATGTGTGAGCTAGTAAGCAAACAGTTACCCGATAAACCACACCGGCGATGTTCCTTTTTTGCTCACGGTTAGCAGATTCACATCGTGATTGAAATCTATAATGGTCACCGGGCTGTAAAAATCGGCCAGGCATTTGCATTTCCAATGCAAGCAAGCAAATGCGCCCTGTATTCTCAGCGTTATTTCTGCGCAGAATTAAAACACGTATGTTGCTAGATGACTCTACCTATTCTCTGCTTGCGGTAATTCTAGTGGAGAAAAAAGATACGCATTTTCACGTACTGCATGTGTGATTTATCGATAATGCAATTCATATTCTGCTCAGAAAGAACCCAAAGGAGATTCAGCTTTTCGATAGAAATTGTTAACGTAATCATTTATCCTATAACTAAACTTCCAATTGTCTGTGAGGTATTGTGTATCTGATTCTTTTGAATCATCACAATTATTTCCAGTTTTGTGGCAGCGAATGCAATTCTGGAGTCTTTCGGTTGGGCTCCTACCGCGCTGTAGATGTTTTTATCATCAAGAGGTATAGTTTTGGTTAAATGTTATTGAGCGGTTAAATGTTAGTGTTTTTGATATCATTGCGTACATGCTTATATTAACACGGTTTTAAATTTACTTTCTCTGCTACTTGTAATAGAGACGATGTTTCATTTCATCCAAAAATTCGATGTCGAGTTTATCGGTACCCCCAAAATCTGTAATTTAATACATATATTGACATTACTATAAATGCCAAAATAAGACATTAATTTTTGGGACATCTCAAATATATTTTCCCAGTGAAATACCATTAAACCTTTTCCTAACTACCATAGCTAGGCGGCAACAAAATTTTTCAAAAAAAGTCTGATATTTTGCATTCGAATGGCCTTCAATACTCTTCTACAATAATCTATTGTTATAAAAGACTATTCGTTTATCTTTTCCATCAATCAAGATGAATATTGCATAAAGATGTTACTGCACGTTTCCTTGTAGGTAAAAGGCAGTTAGAGAAATTAAGTATTAATTATTAATTATTAATTAAGTAGACTTGAAAACTAACCAAATCTTATAAGAGCGCGTTGCAAGCCTTAAAATTCCGTTCCCTTTACCTGAGCATTAGAGAAGAAAGAGAAAGGACATAAGAAAAGAAAGAAATGAAAATCACTTGAAATCACTTCAAACCAATAAGGCGGAATATATCAGAAATGATAAAGGATTCCAAAAAAGTTATCTGGTATTTATTGCGTCCTTTAACTACAACTTTCTGTTTTTTTAAAATATGTATTATGCGAAAACTATTTAAAGAAACTGTGTTTAAAATTAAGTTTATACTATGATTCGATAGTTTAAAAATAGATATTCTGAAGTTTAATCTTTGTAATATTAAGTGCTCATGATCATACAAATTTAGTTGTACGAAAAAGTATCGAATTTTAAAAATGTATATTGTCGCGAGAATTGTTGCCGAAACAGAGAAAGAAAGAGACAGATTACTGGAAGGTTCGTCTTTCTTCTGGTGCCGTCTTGATTGCTAGAGAACATTCCACGAATTCCTGGAACAATGTTTGGAGATATAAAAGAAGCCGTGGCTATTTTATCGGGACAGTCATAATTGGACTCGATAACCGTGTGCGTGCACCTGTGATTTGAAAGTGAACTCTTATGTTTGTGGTCGAGTGGCAGACGACCTTGAAGGTTGTGTATGTTATGTAATTCGGTTGCTCAGGGCTGTACAAAAGGTATCTTTCTACGGAAATGGGCATTTTGAATTTCTGCAAACTGGACTTTTAATTTTACGAACCCACAAAGTCACAATATTTAGCCCAATTCTAACCTACAGTATGGGGGAAATGGCCATGCACAGGGATAGATCTCACTCCAGCAACACATTCAGTGATTTATTAAATACCAGATTTACATTTTTGTTCACTATTTCATAACAAAGTTCTTGTAAGTAATGGTCCCTACAGAAAAATGTTGTCGAAAACTATAAATAAAATATGTATTTTAATTGATCTTTTTATTGCTTTTCCACAAAGCAGACAAATCCTAATTGATGAATACACGACGCCAACACAGATAATGGAACATTGGTTTTAAATGAATTGTCTGGTTTGTCTTTTCGTAACCTTTGTCGCACTCAATCAATTCGTTAGCTAAATCAATGAAGCATTCTTCGATCTCTATCTCCCCTCAAAATTGCAGCTATTGTTGAAACACATAATTTTATAACCATCTTTTGATTCAGTATTTGCCTGTTTTTAAATTTTGCCTACTGTTAGTCTTATTAGCTTTCACCTTAACCATCTTAATATTCTGGAAGCGTGGGAAGAGAATTTCAACAATAGGCGTTGAATTTCACTCTTCTTCCTGGCATGTTTTAATGGATGGGATTAGGGGAGAGCGTTCAACAGTCTTGTGGAAGTGTGATCCATAATGTGCTTAAATGTAATTGGTTGTCGCTCAAATTTTTCTGGCCAAACTAAACTTGAACTTTCGGTGATATTTCCGTTATTAAGTTCAAATCGGATATTAAGTATCCTTTACATGGCGCACTCGAATGTTGACTTACGTCTATAAAGCATGGTTAGAAGTAAATCAGAACCTTACCAGAAACTTACAATTCATAATTAGCATTTTAAGGCTGCTGAGTTTAACAAGTCACCATAGCGATAAAAATTAGTAACAATGACGAAGTGTTTTTTTTTTTTTTTTTTTTTTTTTTTTTTTTTTTTTTTTTTTTTTTTTTTTTTTTTTTTTTTTTTGTAATTTACGTCCTCCAACGTTGTCATATCGGACGATGAATGAAAAGGGTGAAATGATGCTCAAATGAACCCAGGGTCCATGGAGCTTAGAGTTACCCGACATTTGTCTTTTAGGATCAGGGAAAAACTCGGAAAAACCCTTATCTAAGTAACTCACCCTGACCGAGATTCCAACTCGGGACCTCTTGAACGTGAGGCAGACATTCTGCCATCTACGCTACCGAGGCGGGTACGAAGTGATATATCACAATAAAACAAATTACAAATATTTCCTTAAAAATACAAAATATTTGAAACCATGTCTCGGCTGTTAGTGTATTTAGCAATAGTTATATCAGAAATTGCATTGCGTCAACATGTGTTAACTTAACACTCTTGTTAAACTAACAAGCCATATTTCTGTGAGGTTCATAACTGTAGAATTGCTAAGAGGCAACGCAGATTTTGATGTCGATTTGCTATATTTAGACCGTCTAAATGGCATTCGAATAGAGAACGATCTATGTAGAGAAATTATTTTGAAGAGCTATCACAGGATCTTTTACGAAGGTATAGACGGTCGAAACAAGTTGTTATGACGGTTACTGAGAAAGTACCAGAGAGATTAAAACATGTATAGAATAGGAATATGCTAATCTCGCCTTTGCTTCAAGTATTAATAGCTTTCCGATTTTATAATTTACTGAATTCTGTGGGTAATACACTGCCCACCTCCCGTCTTGAAACGTTCAAGTCTCTCTTCTCTTCTATTCTTCTTAGCACCTCGTTTTAAATTTACGTGATATTGACGATGTTGCTTCGTACCTCTGGTTGTGACATTTGCATTCGAATTAAATTCATTTCCATTTGTTCCCACGTCATATCTTTTTCTTTCATTTAACGCATTCTTATGTTTAGTTAATTCAACCAACAATTCTTTCTCGATTGATGAGAAATTTGTCCCAGGGCTCCTCTTCTGATTTTGTCCACCTCCCATTTTTTCAGCTGTGTGTAAACGAAAATAAAAACAAAAGCGTATCGCAGTGCATTCAGAAAATAATACTGTTCATCCACAGCCTTCTCTATCTGCAATATTTACAAGTCTGTCAACGTTAACACATATTTGTTAACATTTTTGGAAAACAAGTTCTTAAAATGCAAGAATTTTAAGTTTTGTTAACGCTGTAAAAATTGTTACATTTGTTAATGTCGATTTTAAAATCTATTGGTGAAATTGGGCATAGCGGAATAGGAAACTCTGAAAAAGCTTTGCACTTTAAAAAGCAATTACAATTGTAATCAAATACCTAACATTGAAGCACTCTACAGTTTAAGGAACTAAGAGAATATCCCTGCCCAAATTGAAGTGAAGTTGCAACATTTTGTTTAAGCTGTATGTTTCGAGAACCCATCTAACATAAAAAATTTTAACTCACACTTCTTTACTCAAAGACTTTCTTTTCTAGTTCATATGATTTCCTTTAAAAGTGGCCTGTTGTTGGTCCCTCGCTCTACGCTCTTCTTTAACTTTATTCTGTTTAATATTGGTTTGTTTTATTTCATAAGCTGCACTGTGTAGAATTCATTAAATTCATATTCAGAAAACAGAAATGGTTGAAATTTGATACTGTGATAGGACGCAATTGTTGTTTTTATGGGGTGGGAATCGATGAGGTTAATAGTGATAATCCCGAAGAAGATAACATCACATACATATGCAGAATCTCGTGAGTCAGGCGGAATTTTCATAACAAATTCCAAAGAAGCATTAAGCGAAAATTGTTTTGAAAATGTTTTCTCTGTTGCTGAATACGCAGAAACATTGCTTCATTAATATCCTCTTTTTTGTGCTGCCGCTGATCTTGCGATTTTTTACCCGCGCCTCGTTTTTTACCTCCCTTGGTCATTGTGTCGTCCTCAACATAGGCAACCACGTTACATATAACTTAGCTCGTTTTTTTCTAGCTGAAACGCATGCTTGTGGCCGCGCATAGCATGGTTACTGGGGTAGTCCAACCCTGCACCCCACACCTGTTTTACTTTTTTTATTTCATTAAAAGCCTTTTCGAGTTGAATATTCATGACTGTATGCTACTGCCATCCTGCGGCCACAACTCGAATCAACATTCTGCACGAGCTTGCTTTGTTGTGGTGAATAGAGAGAAAGAGAGAGCTAGAGGAAATAGGAAACGGGAAAGGAGACAGAAAAAATTGAGGAAATAAAATGAAAAATATGAAAAACCACCGTCAGCATTTCAACAAGGGGGAAAAGAGGACCGCGTAGGGCGAAAAGGGGTAAGGGAAGTTAAGCGTTTAGCTTAAGGGAAGAAATTTTCAAGGGAAAGGGATTTTTCCCCCGACGTATGGGAGTGGGGAAAAAAGGAGCGTCAGACGGGGTGCATGTTCTTCAAGGAAGGGTGAAGCAATCGTTAGAATTTGTCGTGAGGACCCCACGTGTTCGTGAGTATCCGATTATGGAGCTACTGAAGTAAAACTTGTTCGAAAGGGATAAAAAATGAGATATGAATTGGAAATCTTCTAACTTGCCAAAAATGGAAGATGCAATAGAGATCTGATTTTAGAAATATGACCAAGACATATTCTTCCCTAAGTTAAACTATTTTTGTAGAACTAAACACGAAGCAGTTGTGAAAACATCAAGATGCGGGCTCAAGTCTAATAAACCGGAAAAAATATAGACTTATCACTTATCAACACAGTGGTTTAGACACCTCCGCGCAAGCGTAGATATGGACAACAAACACACACACTTACACACACATACACACACACATACAGCAGCAAATATTTCGAAAATTGTAATGTCCACAAAATAAGGTTTAAAATGATTTTATATAAAATGTGTGCATTAAAGAGAGATACGTTTTTGCGTAGTAAGTTTTCGTCTATATCTTTTAGTTGACCAGTTACGCCAAACTCATCCGCAATTGAGAGGCCATTCCCAGAAAGTTTAAGTCATGCATTCCATTTGCCATGCCCATACGAAATCTTATACATATGACATTTTAATCAAAAGTGTTAAGCCCATTTTGGAGGAAAAAACTGTTTTTAAGTTTCCATGTAATCGATAGGTTGGGGGAATTTTCTTGAATATCCTCCGGTCATTCTTGAAAATTGTGGAACTTAAAAACCAAGTTTGTTGTTTAACCCCTTTTTCGTTTTGAGCCATGTTTTTCACTAACACACACACACACACACACACACACACACACACACACACACAGAGAGAGAGAGAGAGAGAGAGAGAGAGAGAGAGAGAGAGAGAAGAGCCGTTTTCTAAAAATAAAAGCTTTAAAGATACCTCAAAACGTATTTCCAGTATTATTTGTGGGCAAAATGCAACACGGCCTCTACTCACTACGTACTTGGTAGAGTAAGTAAAGCAGTTTTCATTTTAATTCACATTTGGTTGGTAATATACTGTCATAACAACTCTTGAGTGAGCTTTTAAGAGGGACCCGTGAATCCCTTGCTTTTACAGACTTTAATTTCCAACTTTTTTATTTCGTGACTTAGTCCTAACTTTAACTGTCACTTGACTAATGTGCTCTCACTATTACCTAATCATGATTTCATAGTTCTACTTCCTCCGTCACTTCAATTGCCTTCAGGAGGTAGTGGCGTCACGAAATACGCACGATTTAGCCACTCCTTCAGTAAAAGTCACGCGCCGTGGTCTCCAATCTCTTTTGCATTAGCAGCAGCACTCTTTGTGCGTCACAGCAGTCCTCCCATAGGATGGTATTACTTTTTGTTGCATTCACTCCCTAACTTTGAAAGCATACCCACTAGACCTCTACACAGCACATTCCAGAAGGTTCTGGATGCGGGAGCAAGGTAAACTTCCAGAAGATTATGATTATGGTGTTTTGAAGTTAAGGAGGCGTTTATGACTGAATAAGTTGAAACACTCGCACTTTGCATAGTTCCTGTCGGTCTAACTCCCGTGTTTTGATCCCGACCGCTGAAACATTTACGTATCCATGTCGGTATTCTGCACTTTACGAGTTATTTCAGATATTTAATGTTAATCTTATATATTCACACCTTGTGCTTTTGCACTCCGCATTTGCGTAATTTCAACAAGTAAATTAACGTTGCACACTGCATAATGCCAATGGTGTTAAAAATTAATCTCTTAAAAATAGCTTACTATTGCGATTATTTTCGTCACATCACCTTAACTTCACTGTACTCCTTTTCGTCTATATAATTTCCTCAGCATAAGTGCCAGTTCCTCATTGATGCATTCATATTTATTTGTCACTTACATGTAGGATGTCTTCCCCGCGAAGTTTAAGCTTAAATGTTCCCATGAGGACAGACGCAATATCTAGATAAGACACGTCTCACCAGAATCTTAGTTTTTGCTTATTAATATGTGGTTTACTTGTGATGGACAGGTCTGTCAACTTATAACAAAGAACAAAGGATTTCTCTGGCGTCTTCGAGAAAGAGTATCTATTTCCAAACATAACATATTGGCTAACAAACTGGAGTTTAATCAAACAGCATATCACAATATTATGTAAGATGCCCTTGTTAACCGCGGACTAAGCCCTCACATTGCGTTCTCAGTCATATGTATTTTAATTAATTTATGCACTTGCTACAATCATATCTCTTTCCATTAACATTGCATTTCATATCGTTCTTATAACTCAGTGATATCGCAATCAATATTTGTGTTAGATTTGTGTTTCTTTGCTTCTGACTCAGATGTGCTTTGGTACATTTACTTCAACTTTTATCGTTTTTTCCCTTCTTTCCTTCCGGGCTGGCTTTTTCTTTACACAGTTTGCATTTGTCAGTAACATCCTCTTCGAATATCTTTGCTATTGTCTCCAAGTCCTTAGTGATTTTGCTTTCTTTGACGCGCCTCCCCGCACTTTTCCATTTCCTCTCTTCCCTTTTAGAGACAGCATGTAATGGAACGTGAAGAGCTTTCAAAATTTGCTGTTGATGCGACGTTCATCTGTTTCTAGATATCCTACACAGGCAGTCTTTTTACGAAATGTTGAAATACAAGAAAAGGCTGTATTATTATAACAGAAAATGAATATCCTGCCTTGTTGCTTTTGTGTCTCAAAAATAGAACTTACATTTGTCTACGAAATCCTTCTTCCTTATTAATTTTCCATTAACTGGAACAGCGATATCTTCTTCTTCTTCTTCTTCTTCTTCTTCTTCTTCTTCTTCTTCTTCTTCTTCTTCTTCTTCTTCTTCTTCTTCTTCTTCTTCTTCTTCTTCTTCTTCTTCTTCTTCTTCTTCTTCTTCTTCTTCTTCTTCTTCTTCTTCTTCTTCTTCTTCTTCTTCTTCTTCTTCTTCTTCTTCTTCTTCTTCTTCTTCTTCTTCTTCTTCTTCTTCTTCTTCTTCTTCTTCTTCTTCTTCTTCTTCTTCTTCTTCTTCTTCTTCTTCTTCTTCTTCTTCTTCTTCTTCTTCTTCTTCTTCTTCTTCTTCTTCTTCTTCTTCTTCTTCTTCTTCTTCTTCTTCTTCTTCTTCTTCTTCTTCTTCTTCTTCTTCTTCTTCTTCTTCTTCTTCTTCTTCTTCTTCTTCTTCTTCTTCTTCTTCTTCTTCTTCTTCTTCTTCTTCTTCTTCTTCTTCTTCTTCTTCTTCTTCTTCTTCTTCTTCTTCTTCTTCTTCTTCTTCTTCTTCTTCTTCTTCTTCTTCTTCTTCTTCTTCTTCTTCTTCTTCTTCTTCTTCTTCTTATCATCATCATCATCATCATCATCATCATCATCATCATCATCATTATTATTATTATTATTATTATTATTATTATTATTATTATTATTATTATTATCGGGCATTTTTACTTTTATTAAATATTTAGATTTAAAGAAATTTTAAGTCATTGGGTTTAATTTTCAAATTACAAAAGGTTTTTAATTATTAGGTATTTTAGGTCAAAAATGTATTGAGAACATAAGAGCACAATAGTATATAAATATTATTATTATTATTATTATTATTATTATTATTATTATTATTATTATTATTATTATTATTATTATTATTATTATTATTATTATTATTATTATTATTATTATTATTATTATTATTATTATTATTATTATTATTATTATTATTATTATTATTATTATTATTATTATTATTATTATTATTATTATTATTATTATTATTATTATTATTATTATTATTATTATTATTATTATTATTATTATTATTATTATTATTATTATTATTATTATTATTATTATTATTATTATTATTATTATTATTATTATTATTATTATTATTATTATTATTATTATTATTATTATTATTATTATTATTATTATTATTATTATTATTATTATTATTATTATTATTATTATTATTATTATTATTATTATTATTATTATTATTATTATTATTATTATTATTATTATTATTATTATTATTATTATTATTATTATTATTATTATTATTATTATTATTATTATTATTATTATTATTATTATTATTATTATTATTATTATTATTATTATTATTATTATTATTATTATTATTATTATTATTATTATTATTATTATTATTATTATTATTATTATTATTATTATTATTATTATATTATTATTATCATTATCATTATCATTATCGGGCATTTTTACTTTTATTAAATATTTAGATTTAAAGAAATTTTAAGTCATTGGGTTTAATTTTCAAATTACAAAAGGTTTTTAATTATTAGGTATTTTAGGTCAAAAATATATTGAGAACATAAGAGCACAATAGTATATAAATACTATTATTATTAGCATTATTATTATTAGCATTATTAGTATTATTATTACTTTATGCAATTCACTAAAATATAACCTTCAGGGTGGTCAGAAAATCAAACTAAATTTTGATAGAGAATTTCCACTGCATACAAATATTTAATAAAATTGAATATCCCGTAAGATAAGGTGAGAAGACTACCAGGAGTATGCTAATGGACAGGGTGAACCCATATGAAATAAATGTTAATTTCAATATATTTAACGTTTAGCATTTGCGTTCAAATTGATTTTTTACATTCTCTACCGCTTAAAAAAAACATATCTAAATATATGCATGTGTTTAAAGAGCGTTATGAAAGAATGAAAAGTCAAATATATGCCAAACTTGTTATTGAAATTCAGCATTGTTCTAAGAGTTCAACATACATATTTCAAAAAAAAAATCTCCCGTTGCGAATTGCTATTTACATGAATACTTTAAAAGGACTACTATATTTTTATTAAATTACTGTGTGATGATATTTGGGTGCCATAAAAGTACATTCTGAATTTTTTCATTAAATTGTGCATACATTTTAATTGCAATGAAGTCATTTAAGATAAACGAAAGCTTACTGTAGAAGATATGTGGGTATTAAAATGTACAATTTATGTCGGCGTTTAGGTAACATTTGCCGTTTTAGAAATATTTCGTGTTGTTACTAAGTCCTCCCTAGAGAGGCCTGTAAGTTTCTGATTCGTGCATGTTCTTCCCGTTGCAATTGAGTGTTACCACGAAAACATTAATATAGAGAACGGTCCAAACTTAAAGAGTTCCTCTCAGATTATTTTGTTTGGCACAAACCGGTTTTACCTGAATATGATTAACCCAAATCAAGACCGCTAGCAGATCTCAATAATGCCTGGAGGCAAAGTTTCAGGTTTGTTACAAAGAATAATCACTTAATAGTTTATTCAGAATAATAGATTATCAATACATAGGTATTAGAATCCGTTTAAATATCGAGCGATAGACTGTGAAGTGTTGCAATATTAGGGTTGCTTAAGGCTGTAGCAGGAATAATTGGGATACTTCGAATGTTTGTTTCTTTAACATTCTTATCTCACATTTGTCCATGGAATAGCATTATAGAGCATTTGCATTGCAAATTCATGAACACCAAAATGTTTAATACTTTAGCGAGACCGCAGGCGGAAGATCTACTCAATTAAGCTCAAAGAAAATATAACAATTTAATTCATCTAAATGCTCTATTTAGGATTCTGGCACTAAGTTCATAATTTTCAGTTTTGTTAAACAAGGGAAATATGAGGGTAAGCAATTACATTCACACGTTACAAATGTACATATTAAAACACCTGATGGGCAATACTAATACAAATGCTACTATGTCAAACAGCAATTTAGTTTTATTACGATATATTTGTGGTCAGAAATAGATTCCAATTAAGCGATAGACACAGTAGCTTGTACATTGGGAAACTGTACCATATTTGCTTATAAAAATCATTTTATTTGAAATTAATTCGAGCGAAAAGGAAAAAGATTCAGCTGTCATTATACACTTTCTTTACATCACCTAACAACGTAATCCTTTTAAAAATAAAACATTCAACAAAATATTTCGGAAGCAAATTTGAACATTTTTTGTAAGCTTTTTACTTAACCGTTACACAAAGTTCAGTAATAATGTTACCCAGTAAGATTCACAAATACTTCATGATACAATTTTACTTGTCATACAAATAAGTATTTGTAAGGTAGGATATTTTTAAGAAAATCGACAAAATCGTTTTTGTGAAAGGAAAAGCAAGGAAACTAAAGAGTTATTTGGCAGGAAGCTTAGCGAAGCCTCTTGTATTTGCTGAAAATCCCAAAGTATAAAGTTTGATATTTTTCGATTTTCCATTTGTCAATGTACCTTTTGCGGTGTAGAGATGTATACACACAAACAAGGATTTTTTTCTTGGACGGAGTTATTTCGAAAGATGTGCAAGATCTCTGGAGAACGTCGATCTCCAAATTTTGGATTAAATACAGTTTATACCTAAGCAGTAGAGAAAGCCAAGAAGAAAAAGTGTGCAGACGGATACTGTGGAGAGTCCAACAGCAGCGACAAAGGGAGGTGCAAGGGGGGCGGGGCGGAGACAAACAGAGGACAGATAGACAGGGGGGGCAGTTATAGAACTACTGCTGCAAAGTGGCCAAATTTTATACTTCCTTGTTCTACAGCACGAAAGTTAGTGTGGCATGGTGCCCTCCCCGGCCGGCTAGAATTTTCGGTACGGGGATAATTGAATGGTGTTAGGATGTAATAAAGCGCAAAGCCGCATTAAAACTGTGAGCCTGCATGCTATACAACACGCGACGCAACAGGGGTGACCAATAAAAGCCGTTGATCACTGATTGTACAGTGAACCAATACTCTTGACATTCTTAGACTATTTTTTGAGCTTTGTTTCGCAGTTTTCTGATTTAGATTTCTAGTGTAAAGAAGGGACATATTCATAAGAAAAGTCGTAATTGCTAAAAATCGCGAGATAGCTCGAACTTCCTATTTATAAGAATCATCCGCTTTCTTATCCCTTTACGAATTTACGTACCCCGTGTATACTGTTGTTCTCAAGAAAACAGGGTATTCTACCAAGCGGTCAATATTTTAACCTGTATTGTGTCTTAGACTTCCGTCGAATTTTAATAGAGGTTAGTGCTTTATTGTGCAGAAATGTTGTATATTTGGAATTGTATACTGAAAAAGAATATTTTCGCTCTTTGCACAAAGCTTTCCTATTGAACTCCTACTTCCATAAAGCAAAAATGTGAAATGATATGTGGTTGCACTGCTACCTCCTTCCCTTACAATTTTAGGTGCGAATCTCTCGACCGACCAGGTTAGATATGCCCATAGTAGGCTTCCTACTGAGCAAGAGTAGGGCCTGTCCATCGTCCATTGTCATAATAGATGATCACGTAATGCAGCCTCAACCTTAAGCTTTATCCAGGCAATTTTCAAATGTAATCTAGGCTTTAATGCACAAAAATGCTTTGACTTGACACTGAGTCAGCGTTGTATTTAGTAAGCCATTGTTTTGATGGATATTCCGGCATTGGCTTGACTTAAGTTTAAATCTGATGCACAAAAACAAAGGAACGCTTGACGTTGAAAACATGATCTTAGTAAGTGATCCTGACGTTTTATTAGAGAACCATTAGTACTACTTGTGCCTTCACAAAATGCTAACAGTTCATAAACGTTCTTTAAATAAGGTTACCAAGCCCAAAACCACTGTGCAGATGCAGGTTATATAGACTCGACGAGGAAATTTTTCCAGTTGGTTTCTCATTTCCTAGGAGATAGTAAAGAAGCACAAGAATGTGGATTAGCGTAGAAGGAGAATGCAAATATTTCTTCGTTTTATTGGTGATTCAGGATTTCAGACTTGTGTTGGCAGAAGACCTGGGAGTGCATCAGTCTACCTAAAAGTATTGTTGATAAAGCTAATAAAAATATATTTCCATCGCGATTGCAAGCACTTAATAGCGGTATGCAATCCTAAACAAATAGGTTTACTTTCCTATGTGTAAATAGAGCAATCGATTACACTCATGTGCCAGTTTTAAAGTCATAGACTTACGGCACGAGTACGTCATTAGAAATCATTTATGTTCTAGTAAATTCAAGCAAACCAAACGGTTTCGTATGTCGTCCGCATTCGGGAGGCTCGAGTTTGATTCCCGTGTCCAACCTTCCTGACCCATTTGCTTTTTTTTTGGGGGGGGGGGCAAATTTTCCGGATCGCCAGGCGAATGCTGGATAGGTTAATTAGATCTCCCGAATTTCCTATTCCTCCATTTCATCTCCATTATCATTTCACATCATCTCTCCTCTGTGGTCTCTTTTCAGGGTAGAAGGTCGGCGGGTGTCTCGGCATAATGGCTCTGAGTAAAACTTCCTCCTCCGGTAGGACGATCTCCCGGTCCTCCGAGCCCGGTCTGGTGGGGCCGTTTCCGGACCGGAGTCGGATGAGCAGCCAGGTGTGCTGGTCTGCCGGGGAAGTTTCTAAGTGTAAAGTGTTGAGATCCTGCCCTTGTACTGTCGTTGATATCTTTGGGACAACCGCCCATTTGTCACCTCTCACCTCGTCCTTTCTCCAGGGGAAGGCACAGTAGATCAAGACTGGTCACAGTGCCGAATCCCCTCCGTATGTAATCTCAACCAACGTTCAAGCTACATGGAGCTATGGTAGAGACTTGGTAACAAGTGCGGATGCTACGTTGCTTGACAGTGTGCATAGCAGTTTACTCAAGAACCGAACCTTTACGAAAAACTGCAAGAACAACATGGAATAAGGATATTGTTGTGTTACATTAGATGGGAAATTATTTCTTGGTTCCTTACACCCTACAATAATCCTGTAAGTGTTGTGAAGGAAACTACAATAGTGATGTTTCGCTCAATTAAAAAGAAGTTTCCTTTACGCATGGATGAAGTAAAAATTCCTGCGGAGAGGGTGCAACATATTGCTATATATTTTTTTTTTCATATTGCATAATGTTTGCGATACTCGATGCTGCGAATGATGGTAGCTATGAAGAGGGACTTAAAGGTAAAGGACACATAAGTATAAAAACGACGCGGTGGAATACAAAGAAGAAAGGATATTTCACAGTTGTTGTAGGAACATGCCTGTTGCAAATTTACAATACGAATGTTGTAAAATATAAACGGTAAATTCAGTGTTTAGTGACAACAAATGCAATACTTGTGTAGCTGTAAACTGGCATGTAGTTAGCTTCCTTTTTTTAATTAATGGCTCTAGACTATGCGTATTTTAAGGCGTAAATTCTATTTTAAAAGGAAAAAAAACCACTCAAAGATTCATTAAAACTCGTTACCTATAAAAAGGGACTGTGGTTTCATCCACCAATAAGAAATGTTAATGGTACTTCGAACAATGATTTTAATTTTCAGCTCCTCCAAGTTTCATTTGTAAGTTCATCTTGCAATCTTTTAACAGCCATAGTTCTAGCAAATAAAACAGACAACAGGAAAATGACGCAGTTTTAAAACGCATGAACTATAGTTAAATTGTTGAGAACGATTTATTAACTATTAGATTGAGGCATTCTGCAACAGCTTTGTCCTCAACGTTATTTTATTTTATCTGAACATGTTTTAGTTTCTATTTTCTCCCATCTCAGTATAAATTTTAATTATTACTTAGAATATATTGTTTATTTTACCTGGAATTTTGCTCATTATTGCAATGTTTTCTCTTTCAAGCAATTTACCATTAGTTTTATTTGCTGATTCCTTGTAGCGTTGCGTTTATTTTTATTCTGCCCTTATGTTAAGAAACCATTTTTCAGCATTTACTGAGAGGTGAACTTTGGCTTACTTTCTTCCAGTTTATTACAGAAGATATGCAGTGCTTCAGCATTTTTACTCCTTGATGCTCATCATTTGAAATTTTTTAGAGTATTAGGAAGAGCCTAAAAATCTGTATAAATAGTCTTGAGAGTTTACGTCATTAACCATGTATCGGACACCAGTATTTTAATTCGCCGAAGAAAAAAACGCAATTCATAGGAGATACAGATGAAACCTGGGCGTGCAACAGTTTTTTTCAATTCAAAGTTGAAAACCCCTAGTGTAAGCAGAATAGATTAAAATTATTTTTATTCATGATTTGAACTTACCAACAAATTATACTTCTACTATAATATAAAATATTTCATCTTAGTATACACATTAGTCTTCAAAACAAAATCGTGTATTATATTCACATGACTGAATGTTACTCTTTTTGTAAGCTTGACGTTGTTTTTATTAGATTGGTGCTTATATTTATCTGTGAATTTTAACACAAAACATGTTTTGGCGAATGAATTAGAGCATTAGAACTCTCAGCTCCGTTCTTTTTTTTATTAAGTATTGAAATCAAGAAAAACCTTCGAATAACAAATGACTGTTCATAACCTAAAATATCTCGAAGTTCTTAGATCCCCTTTCGGAAAGGTGTAAAGTAGCAAGAAAATTCTAACGCAGTTGATATCAAAAAGACAGATAATTCAGAGATTATACTCTGCTTAAGAAATAGCTTTGTTATTATTAAAGTTTTCAGTAAAGACCCATGTTTAGCAGAGAGCTGAAACTAAAACTTTTGAGGCACAGCGGAACAGTGGCTCGTATTAACAATGCAGATATGTTAGAAAAGCAGGACTGTTTACTAATTGAAGAATATTCGTTAGCAGCAATACTACTTATGTTTTTTTTTTTTTTTTTTTTTTTTTTTTTTTTTTTTTTTTTTTTTTTTTTTAACGTTCTCCAACATTAAGTCACATCGGACGGTGAATGATTGAAATTATACTCAAATGGTCCATGGAGCTTAAAGCTACCCGACATCCGTCTTTAAGGCTAGAGGAAATTCCCGGAAAAAAACCATCTCCAGGAAACTCACACTGACCGAGATTCGAACTCGCGGACCTCTTGAACGTGAGGCAGACAGACATCTACACTACCGAGGGCGGGCCAATCAGATATGCATATCCAACTCAAGATTATGCTCCTGGTTGAGAGCAGGTCCAACCTAGGCGACTCCGGTCGACAGGAGTGAGGGAATTGTTGTCAACGTTTCAGGGCCAAAACGGAACACAGCCAAATGAAACTGGGAAGGTAAATAGGTATTTCGAAAGGATCTATCCAAGCAGCATCACATTAAAGGTGATGTAGTTATGAAATTTTACCTAAATTCTGAATAATTTAATGTAACCTCTTGATAATAAAATAATATAAATTCTAAGTTTTTTAAGAAAACACATAGTTTTTTTTCCAACTTTTCCATTTAAACTATCAATTAACTGAAGTATAAATAGTCGCGTATCTTACTTCATTAAGTGACAAGTGTCAGTATTTTCATTTTTTCTTTTCTTTTTTGGTAGCAAACGTTTCTCCAGCATTTTTGCTTATTCAAGATGTTCTACACGACGCAAATGTTTACTATTTCTTTCATTTATACATCCCTTTAGCTATAATGGTCACATCGGTGACCTTTTTTCTTTGTAACATATGGCGTACGGATATGTAATTAGTTTCTTTTTGTGTTATTTACACTAAATCATACACACATTTACACTTTGTGACTTCGGAGAAGATAGGGAATAAAATTGGTTAGAAAAAAACATCAGCGTGAAAATAAACCAGGGACCGTTCGCACAACAGGCAGTGTTCTACCAAATGTGGTAGAACTAATTTTTGTAATGCCTCTCAAAAACATTCAAGAAAATGACCAAATGACATTTGTAACAGATTGCTCAAATTTTGAGAAATAAATTATTAATTTTAGAATTATCAGCATTTTTTTTAATTTACGTCCTCCAACCTATGTCATATCGGAAGATGGATAAAGTTGATGAAATGATGCTCAAGTGAATCCGGGGTCCATAGAGCTTAGAGATACCCGAAATTCGTCTACAGGATAAGGCAAAACACCGGAAAAAACCTTATCCAGGTAACTCACCCTAACCGAGATTAGAACTCGGGATCTCTTGAAAGTGAGGCAGACAAGCTACCACCACCGCTACCCCAGGCGGGGCAATTATCAGGAATGTTTGATAGTGCTAAATAATAATTGTTCCCAGTTAAAGATAAAAATTCTGGTATTGACAAATATTTATGTAAAGTGATTTACTGTAAAACCGGATTTTCAGTGCAAACATTTCTAAAATGCATCGTTGGCAGATCTCAACAAAATATTTCAAATTTTGTACATGCATTACTTGTAAAACTAAGCGGAACGTAATAGAGTTCGCGTAAGCCAGGGCTGCATACACACCCTAGCTCTCCTGGCGAAAAATTATCTGACTCCTCCGAATTAACTCAAGATAAGTACTTCCCGAGAAATGTTTTTCATTTGCGCAACAAAGTATTTAATATTGCAGGGGCAGACAAAATATTCAGATTTTTATTACATCAAATACAACTTCTGTAAAGAAAGAAGGAATTCCTCGTTTTCTAATGTTCATAGATGGCGTACTAATGATTAAGGGAACACAGCAGTCTGGCTCTAGTTAAATACACTATAATGAAATTGTTGGACATTATTAATTCTAGAGAAATGTATTTTATGTCTTTGCTTTCCTGTATTGCCCAAATCTACATTTTGCTGGTTTAATTTTGTGTCTTAATAAATTCCAGTTGAATTAAATCCAAGATATTTTTACGCTGCTGTTTAGGTACAGAAGTTCAAGTCATCCATTATATACCAATACAAATATCCCAAACTTGTGATGTTTCATTCCACATTCATAAGTCGTTTTAAGAGAAGAAAAATAGAAACAAAAGTTTCCAAACTAAAGAGTGTTATTGAGGAATCGAGTTCTCGTGTGTTTTGGTGATTTAGTCTAAATGTAGGACGGAGGTGCTATTCTGATTTTTTACTTTCACTACCATCTTCTCTATAGAGAAGATAGAGAAAGTACTGTAATCCACACAAAAATGCGATACCAAGATTTCATTGGAAAATACGAGGAATTTGAAGTACATATTTTGAGGAACTCTGAATCCAGAAACGTGATGTTTAGAAAAAGATGCGTCTAATGTGCGTGTACGCCCCGTGCATTTGTGAACAGCATGACCTCAAAAGATAAAGTCGATTAAATACCAAACATGGTATTTAAAAAATGTAACACGAAAATTTTAAGGAAAAGCTCATTTCAAACTTCTTTTTATGTGTATGCTTCTGAAAATTTGGCTCTAACAATATATGTTCAAGATATTTTTAAGAAAAGAAAATGAATATCTTGAGTTTTTGGAGATGTCCGCAGAAATCCCCTTCATTGTGGATAAAACTGTTTGTATAATTTCTAAACCGTAGGAAATAGACAAAAATCTTGCTACAGATAAAACGTAGATCTCGCTAAACACACAATTGTATAAAGTATCTACAATCTTTGTAGAATTCACATTCCCAAGATATTTCGCCACTACCTTCACTATCACTGTAGTTTGTATTTTTTTTTTTTTAATTTACGTCCTCCAACGTTAAGTCATATCGGACGGTGAATGTAATGGATGTAATGATGTTCAAATGAGCCCAGAGTCCATAGAGCATAGAGTTACCTGACATTCATCTTTCTAGATAAGGAAATACCCCGGAAGAAACCCTTATCCGGATAACTCACCCTGACCGAGATTCGAACTCGGGATCTCTTGAACGTGAGGCAGACACGCTACCATCTACTTTCTGAGGTGGGCATATCTAATTTTACTCCCTGTGGATCCCAAGTACCAAACATAATGCACTTGCTTTCACAAATCAAGGTTCCCAACAGACATCGCACTACATAAGTTTTAAAACCAAACATTGTATTATATTTGTTATTTCCATTTTGAGGGAATTAATACACCATATCCACGGCGCAACAGCCTGAATAGAGCCTGAGCCTGCCAACCCGACTGCCACACTTAAGGCAGAGGATGGGTAATCGTCGAACCCATAACAGGGAAGAGATATGGTCAGCATTTCGGCATCCCCATCCGGAAAGATATCACTTTTGACCGGGATAAGCTGTCTATTGCAGATCCTCAAATTCTTTACAACACTGAATGGGCTCCGGTCCTATACTCGTGAGTTAAAATTCGCACCCACCAAGGGATCAAACCCGAACGCCTTCCGTGGATCCAGAGTACAATGCTCGAGCCTACTGTACCACGGCGCAACACTAAGGAAATACCGTAATTTTCATTTTGTTTCGGAATATAATTTTGATGCCGGATTATACCTCATATGGGCCTCCGTTGTGGAATTTTCTCCTGTTATATGACATTCTTATAGGCTTGAGCGTTCGAAGCTCTCTTTCACCTTTTTTCCGTTGGTTTTTTTCCCCTAGAAGCGAGAGCGAACGAAATTTTCGAGCGAACGCCTTTGCATATTTCACGAAGAGTATTTTCTATCTCTCATTCCAAATCGATTTTCCATTCGTTTGGGAACAGGATTGGATTGGAAGGGTATATGAGTCTGGCAAAACAGGGGAACTCTCGAACCTGCCTAATCCTCTGTAGAATCAAGGTTCTGGCCCTTTCCATTCTCCCTGCGTTTAATATATACCAATAAAGAAAAAAGAGATAGGATATAAACTGCGTCATTAACCAACAGAATTTAATTTTTAATGTGTCAAATATGCTAGCCTGCTGTTGTAATGTTTAACCTATACTCTTTATGTAAAACTGGCTTCCAATTAATGTATATATAGGTAAACACATTTTAGGCATTTTATGCGCATTACTCTTTGTTCATTTCATCCTCAAATGACATCCCAAACTTTGCTTTAATTTTCTTGTTCATTATAATTTGCTATGTTTGTTAATACATTATCTTTAAAGAGGCAAAGAAAGAAAATAAATAGGTATTACTTCTTTTAATTTTAAAAAATATTGTCTTATTTTTCTCTTTCTTTAGGTATTTGTTTTATTTTTTTACGTGATTATCTCCAGTAGTTAAGCCAAACCTAATTTATCCTAATAAGGTGATAAGAGATCAAAGAGTTGCTATATTTTTAAATGACCAAACCTCAAGCTATGAATATAATTATATTTTAGAGATAATATGTAAAATTTAATACTGTCCATGCAGTGTGCATATAAAATATTCGTAATGTAATTATAAAATATACATACGTTCACAGTAAGTAATTCGGTATTTTAATTTCCACTGACAGCTGAGCATTCGAGGGTGAACTCTCAGCAGTTATATTCTTTCACAGTTAACTTTATTGAGAAAATGAAACAATGTAACTGGAAACAGAAGGCTCTATTATGGAATATTCTCTTAATAAAGTCAATAACGATTTATATTGTATGTAATACCTGTAGTAGATTAAGTTAACTGTTACTACAAAGTTGAAACGATCTTCTTTTCCTTAGAATTACTACATATTTGTGGAAATTATATAGGTGGAGACGTTTTTGGCGGGGAAAAAACTTTGATTAAGGTGATAAAGTTAAAATAAAGTTAGACCAAATTCCAAGTTGTTTACCTTGAATTTTTCCTCTGGTCAATGAATGTGTTATTCCTTAATAATGCTTCTTTGGGTTATTATGCACGTTTTCTCCTTATTTTCTCTATTATCTGTGCAGAAGGTAGAGAACGTACTGCACTCTACTTAAAAGTCGATACCGATAATTTATTAAAAGCACATGTTTTGAGATCCCCTGAAGAAATTAACATTTCTGTGGCGTCTGTGAACATATATCTCAAAACAATAGGTGGGTTAAATACAAATTTAGTATTTATGTTCTCTCTATATTTAAGTTATTTAATTTAAGTTCTAGTACTCAAGTTCTCGCCATCTCTCTAGGATGCGAAACTATTTGTCAAGAATTCTCCACCTCCAACTACCGCAAACATGAACAAAATATCGAAGATATTGCCTTTCTCAAAAATAAAAATGTTTATTAAAATGCCATATTTTACATTGTCATGACTAATGAAACATACACTTTTTGAGAAAAAAAAAAATGAGCAGCCTCTGGAAGCGCATACTTTTCTAAGTCCACATTTTTCCACGGCCGGTTTACAACGGTGTCACGATACACGTCTCTTTAGCTTCGTGCTACTAAATCCTCTGATAGTTGTACTACTACTACTACTACTACTACTACTACTACTACTACTACTACTACTACTACTACTACTACTACTACTACTACTACCACTACTACTACCACTACTACTACTGCTGCTGCTGCTGCTGCTACTACTACGACTACTACTACTACTACTACTACTACTAATAATAATAATAATAATAATAATAATAATAATAATAATAATAATAATAATAATAATAATAATAATAATAATAATAATAATAATAATAATAATAATAATAATAATAATAATAATAATAATAATAATAATAATAATAATAATAATAATAATAATAATAATAATAATAATGTGTAAACATTGTGTATTGTTTCACATGTTTCTACACATTCACATAGGGCACCCTTTTTTTTTCTTCTTTTTTTGGGCACACTTTAATGGTGCGAGAAATTGAGTCTCATAATTGACTCATACCTACACTACTGTTGGTGAAAATTGCAACACAAAGAAGGAAAGACATGAAGACAATGGATTTAATATCACAGGTTAGGTACATGACAAGTAGCAAATGATTAACTTTTCATATCTATACATGACCTTTGAGTCCTAACATTCAGTATTTCGAGTGGCCTCCATGCACTGCATGGCATTGCATCAAAATATATATCTAAGGGCGCTCAACTACGGCGGGCATCAGCGCCCTTTAAAAATACTAGTCATGGCAAAAGCCAGATATAAAACTTTCTAAACACTATACAAGTGTAACAAAACCTATTAAAAATACACGTACATAAAAATCATCAATCAAAACCTACTAAAAATTTCGTTCACTAAATCCTAAACTCTAAACTAGACAAGAATCTAAAAACCTTCTCCGCGGGTCTCCACGCACGGCCTACACGTGGGTGGGCCTGTTGACCGTCTCCCTCAACCACGAAAGAAGAGCCCACACGAGGGAGACTGTTGGCTCGGGATCCCGGGTGCGCCAAACCCATACCATCCGAAGTAGGCCCCTGGGGGGATTGCATCAAAAAGTTTCTGAATACGTTCCTGAGGAATTTCCCTCCACGCAGTTTGTATTCAAGCTTAAAACTCCGTGACACTAGTTATTGTAGGGCCATGACGCACCAGGTGCCGAGGAACCATGTACCAGACATGTTCCATGGGCGACATGTCGGGCGAACGTGCAGGCCAATGAAGTAATGGACCCGATGCTCTCCGAAGAAGGCTTGTACATTCCTTGCAATATGTGGCCGGGCATTCTCCTGTTGAAATAAGGCCTGAGGAGGTGCCTGAATCAGGGGGAGTACTTCAGACTACAACCACCGTTAGGTACCGGCTGCTGTACAAAGTACCCTCAATTCGTTGGACGCGAAATCGGTTGTAGCTAATGGCGCCCCAAACCATTACACCTGGTGTTTGTCCGCTATACCACTGAACAGTGCAGCCCTCCAGGTTGCGCTCACCACTGTTCCGTCGGACAAGCATGCGGGCATCGCTGTAGAACACGTTGAATCGGGACTCATTCGAAAACGTTACAGGTACTGCGATAGTGGTGATGGTCGTAGTGAGCCTGGTGGTGGTGGTGGTGGTGGTGGTGGTGGTGGTGGTGGTGGTGGTGGTGGTGGTGGTGGTGGTGGTGGTGGTGGTGGTGGTGGTGGTGGTGGTGGTGGTGGTGGTGGTGGTGGTGGTGGTGGTGGTGGTGGTGGTGGTGGTGGTGGTGGTGGTGGTGGTGGTGGTGGTGGTGGTGGTGGTGGTGGTGGTGGTGGTGGTGGTGGTGGTGGTGGTGGTGGTGGTGGTGGTGGTGGTGGTGGTGGTGGTGGTGGTGGTGGTGGTGGTGGTGGTGGTGGTGGTGGTGGTGGTGGTGGTGGTGGTGGTGGTGGTGGTGGTGGTGGTGGTGGTGGTGGTGGTGGTGGTGGTGGTGGTGGTGGTGGTGGTGGTGGTGGTGGTGGTGGTGGTGGTGGTGGTGGTGGTGGTGGTGGTGGTGGTGGTGGTGGTGGTGGTGGTGGTGGTGGTGGTGGTGGTGGTGGTGGTGGTGGTGGTGGTGGTGGTGGTGGTGGTGGTGGTGGTGGTGGTGGTGGTGGTGGTGGTGGTGGTGGTGGTGGTGGTGGTGGTGGTGGTGGTGGTGGTGGTGGTGGTGGTGGTGGTGGTGGTGGTGGTGGTGGTGGTGGTGGTGGTGGTGGTGGTGGTGGTGGTGGTGGTGGTGGTGGTAATGGCATTATACTCCATGTCAGGCTACTTAATCGTCAAACGTGTGGGAGGGAAGGACAGTGAGCGAAGAGACTGTTAGGTTGTTGATTGGGTCAGCGAAGCTATGCAAATAAAAGAAAACACCCCTTATATCCGCTGACCCAATCAATACCATAGTCATTTGACTGGTTCTCTTCCTTCCCACACGTTTACACCATATTTGAGGTAGTCTTACTGACACCACAGTGGTGGTATTTGTACTGTTGAAAATAGTGATGGTAGTAGTGGTGGTAACAGCAGGAGTGGCAGTCGTTCCAGTCATGGTAATGGTTGGAGTAGTGGTAGTTGTACCAGTGATACCGGTGATGGCGGTAATAGTAGTAGTTGTAGTGGTGTTAGTGGTACTGGTATTAATGTATAATGTAATAATAGGAGGGCTGTTCAATAAAGAATTATCTTTTTTTTTTTTGACAACGTACCTTTACTCATCCTCATAATTTTGATGATCCTTCTCAAAATATTCACCCCTGAATGCGATGCACTAGTCCCAGCGTTTTTGCCAGTCTTCAAAGACATGCTGGAAACCATTTTTGAGAGATCCTTCAAAATAGCCTCTGCAGCCTTCACCACTGCTTCTGATGATGGATAATGCCTCCCACGAAGACGTTTCTTCAAGTTAGGGAAAAGAAAAAAAGTCACATGAGGCTAAATACGGACTCTATGGAGGGTGAGGGATGCATTTCACGTTGATTTTTGCAAGATATTCAGCAACAGCATTCGCAATATGCGGCCGTGCATTATCGTGGTGCAGCATCCATCCTGCTTCACGGAAATGTAGTCTTTTGCGCCTGATATGGTCTTGCAATGTTTTCAGGACATCCCTGTAGTATTGTCCAGTTACTGATGTGTGTGCAGGTACAACATGCTGATAAACCATTCCATGATAATCAAAGAATGAGATGACCATAACTTTCCCAGCAGAAGCAACTGCTTCTTCTTTTTTGAGGGTTGGTGATGAAGGAGATTTCCACAGCTTTGCTGTTTTCTCTCAGGATCAAAATGATGTAGCCAAGTTTCATCAGCAGTGATTACGTTTGAAACAAACTCCGGATCTTCCTCTAACATCAACTTTAACTGCATTCAGACCTGCATGCGAATGTCCTTTTGTTCGCAAATCAACAGTCTTGTAACCCATCGCGCACAAACACGTCTCATGTGTAATGTTTCTGTCACCAACGTGTGGGTGGCAGCCAATGAAATGTTCAGTATTTCAGAAAGTGATCTTAAGGTAACTCGTCAATTCTTTCTCACAATGGTAGTATCAGTGTTGAAGCTTGTTAAAGAAAAAATCCTTCTTCTCCTGTGACTGCCTTATACCACTACATGGTGTGAAGGTATTCTAATTCCTCTTAACCCTTATGCGGGTTGAGGAACGGAATCTCTGGATCAGCGAGAGAGAGAATCCAGAATGGGATCAGTCCGTAGCCTGGTATGAGACTGAGGGAAGTGATGACACACAGTGAGAGCAACATGAAACAATAGGACAGATAACGCCCATGGGTAAGTTAGGGCGGCCACGGAAATCGAACCCGGGCCTCCCGAATACGGGCCACAGACAAAATCGCCTGAGGCAACCCACTGGATTACATCTTTTTAAACTACACAATTCTTCTTTATTAATGTAAATCATTTTCGAGATATTCTTTATTATTGGTTTAAATTTTAAAACATGCATACAACTTTAAAGTAGATCATTGCTATCTGGTACTCATACACAATATATGCAATTTCTAAGTCATCGTATAGCAATCTCTTTTCAAGAATCTGAGTATCACTTAAACTTCAGCAAAATGTTTGGTGTAAGTTTATCTAGATTAACAAGAACTGGGCACCAGAATATGTTTTAGTATGGATAGAGGAGTTCTTAGAGAAAATTATATGAATACAATGAAGGGCGTTTTTTAAATTATACAGTAAGATAAGTTCAAAAATTTGTGTGAGAATTATTATCACACATAATCTTGATTTGGAAATATCAAGGAGTGCTTTTGCAGTTTATGGCAATGTTCCTCCCTGGAATTAAACAGTTTTACATTCCTATTTGCAACTATTACGTAATTTGCCATCCTAATTTGTCTAATATCTTTCAACTGTAAGTTGCAACATCGAACTACGAATTCTTCAACGTTAACTGAGTATACCATCTACATAAATAGTGTCACTTCACAAGCGTGAAGCGTTGGAATAACTGGACGGTGTACACACCACTAGAAACCGGTAAAAGACAACCAGTCTCCAGCCGCTTCCGATAATTAAGTAAACAGGAAGTGAAGCACAACCAAGAAATTAGCAGAAGAGATATTTTTACCGGAAAATTTGGCGTTCTTTTGGGTGTGAACTCCTAATACTGCTTCTCTTGTTTCTCAAGAATTCCAGGGTTATTTTGTGACCTAAGGTCTGATACTCCCGTGCTGTACCCCTATTTTATACCGATTATTGTAAGTCATTATACGATGGTAGATATATAAAAATTAAATAGTGCAGCGATTATAAACTAGTTAACATTTTATGTAATCAACAATTTCCATGCAACATTTAATAAATTACTGCTTATGGTCTACTATCGTTCTTAAGGAGCACAGGATTTCGGTAAATTCAAATATCGCAACTTCCAGTCCTTAAATACGTTTGAAGTTTGCTGTTTGCATTTCAATTCCGTATGGGCTGCACAGGCAAAGTTTTTTCTTCCCCCCCCCCCCCCTCTTTCTTTCTTAGATGTCATTGGTCTTCGTAACTGGCAAATTCCTCGGAGAAACCTTAAACTTAAGACCTAGAACGTCTCCTTCCCAGATTTCCTTTTCAAATTATCGTTTAATTTTAGACATAATCTGTGCTCACCGCCTATGGTGCCATGTGCAATATAGTGCCATATTGGCTTAAACACTAAAAGAATGAAACAACAAAGATACTGCCCTATACGCAATATGGTGCCATATGCAGTTGCAGAAAGCCATTGTAGCTCTTTTGTTAATCCCTCGGGGATATATCACATCGTATGCATAATGTGTACAATCATGCCATGCACTTTTAGGGATGCACAAACCCAAAGAGAAGAAGTTAAGGTTGCCGACTTCTTTTAATCACTGATTGTACCATCTGAAAACGCCGAAACAATGTGGGAGGAGTTATTGTTTATGATTATATGGTTATAATCGTGATGTTTGCACAGGTATTTCTTCTGGTTCGTGTGGTTGTAATTACTGAATGCATTTGGTTGACGGCGAAAATGTTTGAACAGTTAGCCAAGATGATTCATGAACTCTGACCTTTGGGGGCTTGTCGAGTATCTGAGTAAATATACCGTTATGGTGCTCGCTGGTGCAATGTGCAGTTTTGGTTTTAGATTAGATTGTGAGCATTAAATGTTTTATAGCAGTACAAGGATACAAGTACCTTTTAAAGTGTTTACTACTGCAGGGCATCAACGTCGGTTTGTCGATTTCACTGTGTATATGAAACCATTCATGAACCGGTATACTGTGGTGCTAAAATGTTGTATTTGGTGGAAGTGTGTCGTCACATTTAGAGTTGTATGTAACCTTTTACAAAATTAAAGACACTTTAAATGGAGAACCTCATAAACACTTCTTGGTAAACCGCAGCAGCGAGCTGTATTACACAGTTGAAATGTGTATGAACTTTGAAGCGGTGCGGGATTCGATCCACGCGATTGCTGTCAGTGTTTCCACTTACTGATGTCCACAGCTAGCAGTTTGCCTTGCAGTCCTAGACATAGCTTTTCGAAACGTCCCGTGTTCGATGGTGGTCCTCGGCTTGCAACAGCTATGCTTTTTGTGAGGACAGGTACTTTTCCTTTGGTTAAAGGAACGCTAATCTCGGGCGTTGGGAATGGATCAGTCAAATGCGCGTGATTCAGTTTTAACATAAATTACTTCTTTCTTTATTTCGCTATCCAGTGGTTTTTACTATTAGTTACAGTAGGCTGAACACTACAATTACGGTTAAAACAATCCTTCCCGCGACGTTCTGAATTTATTAAAACTTTGTCCTCACAAATTCACTAATGTATATTGACTTAGGGTTCGCAAGAGCTCGCGACTATTCTAGCATATGACTTCCATGCAGCCCGTAACATGCGATTCACTTAAGCACTTGTCTGTTTAGTAATTCTACACATACTGCTTCTACGATATGTATTTAATGCTAAGATGAGATATTCACTGTTCGGTCTAGAACAGCTTTTCTAATTTGGTGTGTAATGCTATATTAATGGAAATTGTCCCTTTGAAGCTAACATGTCTTTATTGAAGGTTGATTTGCACCACTTAAAGGGCCAAAATATTTCTGACTTATTTCCTGGGTTTTCATTGGATTTTCTTTATCCCAGCTTTCTGAATGGCACCATGGGGCCAGGACTTTCCCTACTGAAGCTTGCATCTTGCTCTTTTGGTCACGGTACATTATCTCTACCTCCACGGTACCTTACAGTAGATGCATCCGTTTACCACATAATACTCTTACACATAAATAGCTTAGTTACTTTCAAAAACACTTATCTTGCCTCCAACAATTCAATCTGGGACAACATCCTAAAGTAATATTTAAATTCTTTACAATTAATATACGATAACTTCACTAATATTATTGAAACAAGTACATGTTTAACACGAATAAATAAGCTTTCTTTAGTTTTATTCCTAGTACAAACAAATAACTTTATGTGATAAATGGTTACCCTTTTTTAAGTGTTTATGAATCTATCTGCATTAATTATGAAATCTCATACGTTCTGGTTGTCGTCCTAGAGTTACCGTCTCAATTTGAACATTTGGCGATATATTTCAGATTTGAATGAAATTGTGCAACGTTGTAACAGATGAATCTGGAAATACGTGCAGTTATTTTGTAAACCTTTGCATGTATGATGTTGAAAACGTATTCTACAAAAGTCCCTTGAGTTTTAAAAAGTCGTTACCAAGTCATTTGTGGAATCCTCCTGTAGTTTAAAGCATGATAAACTACGCAATAATTTTATGAATCATCAGCTGGCAAGCCAAGACAAAATATCATTTGCTTGTTCTGCTATTTGATTTTGTCCTTATTTGTTTGCTACATAATGGCAACTCCACACTTGGACTGTATTGAAGCATATATTGGATTCCATTTGTTCCTTATGTTGACAGTCACCATTACTACAGCTGATTGGCTAATTCAGCCTTAGAATTGCCATTTCCTAACACATAGAAGGGTCTTTATTTTGCCGTTTCTAGTGAAGTAGAGTATACTCAAGATTGCGAATGATCTCTGCAGTTTCATCAGTGTCGATTGTGCATTCAGTTAAATGGACGACGGTTTGGCCTCTAAACAATACTTTGTTCCCAAGTAGTATGCATTCAAGGAACCGAATCCGAAAATTAATTCATAGCAATACTTTACTAAAAACATGTTTGCTTTTACATTGTCTATTACTCTGAAACATTTTATAGAAAAAAAAATTCACGGGCATATTCAACTATAGACATTTAAGGCAACATAGTGGAAACATGGTGCACCCGATAAAGTGTTGTGACATAAGACAGCTATGATTCCCGAACGGTTTTACAAACTTTTGTCATCGGTATATGGTGTAATCGTAAACACGAATGAGTAAAATCAGTCTTCTGATTTATCACTTTTTTGTAGTCTGCAAAACAAAGAACATGATATATTGAATGAAATGCGAACTTCTTGTACCATATTTAGCTATCACAAACAATCTCAAAGTATTTATTTTTAATGCTTTTTAAGTAGGAGTACGCTAAGACTAATATCATAAAATAAATAAAAAATATAAATTTAACAGGTGAAAAATGTCTTACTTTGAATGAATGAATGAAATTCCTTAAGTGGAACATAGGCTCTTATGAGCTGAGCTACCTGGAGGCCCTTAGGCAACGGGTTGGGAATATAGGTTTCCTGATCAAAGAGATTGCAGGATAAGGGATCGGCCCAACACCGTCTTATTTTAAAGTTTTAGTGCTATTTTTGCTTTTGTTATCATGCAAACGGTATGGAATTTAAAGCTAGCATTCATAAGAATTACTTCGTTTTAAATATATGGGTTTGTATTTGGGTCCTTCCTCTATATCTATAGGATTTACAACGAAATGCACAATGAAGCCCTTTCTGCAACGGTTTATCTCGATTTACATGGAGTGGTTAGAAAAATAAACTTTCGTAAAATTGGTTTTGAAAACTATACGTAAATAAACTACAGAGAAGCTTAATTTAATGTCAAATTTCAGAAGTGCAGAGTAATTACGTTTTAAGGCCTAAGTATACAGCCGTTACTTTAGAGGCTTTAAGCTGTTCCTTCAGAACTTCACTGCTGGCAGTTGAACTTAAAAGTGAAAGTTTTCACTGATATTTTAGCAAGCAAATTTCCTGGTGCTCATTGATTATTAAATTTTACGCATTTAGAGGAAGCAAGTTATTATTTACTCTGAAAGCTTTATCAAAATCAAATCCACCAAAATCATCAGTCAACATTAAAGATTAGATATAATCCATTAATATCAAAGATTAGATAAAGTAAACACAATTTCTGCTAATCTTGTATATGGCCAATTGGTATCAATACTGTCTGAAAAAATTCAAGAAAGGGTATGCCAGCTAATGCGGCAAGCAGGTTTTGGAGGGTGGGAGCAGTATTTAGTTGCAAAGAGAGCTCTTTTGTTTTCACCTCCTCGACAGTCTGTTTTTAATAACACGTTTGTTAGTATCTCCATCGTATCTAATGCAAGAGAATAAAAATATTTCAGTGCTTCCAATGACCTGGGATATATCTCTGCGATTGCCGTACTTTCAGCGGAACAACATGTCATTCCAGTCATAGGGAAAATTTACTACCAAAAGGATAAGCGAAAGGATTTTATATTTTGCGTAAGTACGTGTGTAATTTTAAATGAAACTTCACAGTTAGTTGAAAAATCATTTAATATACTTTCGTTTACATTATAATTGTCTATGCGACTTCACTGTAAGTTATAGTTGTTACACATGCCATCGTCAAAGATTTTTGTTACGATAGCCACTGGTTGGAGGAAAATGTACAACATGGAGACGAGAACTGTGTTTTGTTTCAGTAGCTGCATTAGCAGAGAGACTAATCTTCATAAATAAATTATTGTAAAGGTCAAAAGAATGACTTCAGTTACTTAAATGCATATTTTAACAGATATATTTGATATTATAATATCAATATAATATTTGATATAAATTACTTGGAAAAAGTATGTTTTATCTTAGGATCTGATGTCAGAAAGGCTGACTCTTCTGGCGTAGTAGAGAACGGGATTGCAGCTTGAAACTTTTATTCGCTTTTTCATTCAGCCGTTCTCGGAAATAACTGTAGAAACTATTAAGCAAACTTTACTAGGTGAACTTGAAACCCATTTGCGATATTCCCAGATATGTATGAATGTAGTTCTTGGATAAATTAGTATATAATTGGGGCGTTGCCAAGACTGGGAATGTTCACTACTTCTTACCGAAACGAAGGTATTCAACCCAAGCATGTTTATCGCTAGCAAACATTGATGTTGCTTTTAGTTGAAGTTCGAGGCTTCAGTATTGTATTTTATAAAAATTATCATCTAAGCATGCTGGCTTTATTTATTAGCGTTCGCCATATAACTGTTTCCAAAGCAAAGTCAGTGTCAGTCAATTTTGTCTTCAGTGACACTGAAGTAACACTTCTGTTGAAGGAATGGACTTAAAGAAGAATATGAAAATGTGTATGCAAACATATTTACACAACACCTGGTATTTCTAGATTGTAGTTTAATCAAATCAACTGTTTCCAATCTTTCTATAGGATTCATTTAAGGGAAGGTGACATCTTCCTCAAAGTAAGGCATTACCGGTGCACTGGCTGTTGCTGTAGTCCTCTTTTTGGTATTATTTTTTAGATAGCACTAAATGTCGTTCATGTTGTGGCACAAGTATTTGCAAGATCCTCTTGAAAACATCTGAAACATTGGTAGTACACAAAAACTATTTAAATTTCCAACCGGCCTACCTCAACCGATTCATCTATTTGATGGAAAACTCTTTGAATTTAAAGTAGTTTTATTGTTTTAAAACTTCATAGTTAAGACACCCTTAGGTCAATTGCTGTAAATTCATTATTCTTTCCCACTAACCCTGTGTTTGGGAAAGTAGAGCCAGACTGAAAAAATCAATGCCACAGACGGGATTTAAATCACATATGTTCAGCCACCGTCCAATTGCTATTAACCATCGAGCCACCATGACAACCTGCCAGCATAACTAAATTCTCCATGAGTTCAAGAGTTTTCTTACCAGAAGTTGAGAACACCTAGATTGTGAACACTAGATTTTAGACATTGAATTTAATCATTTTGAGTGCATTTTGGTTATGTTCTGAATGACATGACAGCTTCATTAATTCAATGCTTAAAGATTTTCAATTTTGAAAAACCGGGTGATGTTTTCCATAGTTTACTCCTGTGTTGTCCGCACTAACATATGAAGTATTAGAAATTTCAAAGTCCAGATGAAAAGTCAAAGTTTCTAATTTCTAAGTTACTAATTCACGCGAAATACTACAGAAAAATATTACGTATATAAACATAGGAAAACAAGGAAAACACTTAAAATTGCCTTTTTGAAGGCATCTTTCAAAATTGACAGAAACGTGCCATATTTTAATTCATTTTCTACGAGTTCTATCGAATGCGGAGCCACCACATTTTGTACCAGCAGCTCACTTTTAGTACACTTACAATGAACTTTTGGACTTAACATAGAATTTTAAAAATTGCACTTTCTAACTTAATGCCACAATCAATGGGAACCAACCCTGATTAGTGATTACCCGTAAGTCCAAAACATAGCAATAACAGTTCGGCTAGTCTAGCTTCATTTTCAATTGTGGTCTATATTACACTAAGAAGGTTTCGAATCTACTTTTGGAACTTAGTGCACTAGAAAATTTGCTTTTCTCTTGGTATAATCGTAGGCTCTTTGAAGTTTTCAATGCCTTCACCTTTTGTTTGCTAACAAAGTAAAACGCACTTTACAATTTTCCACCCTTTCATCACCACCTTTACCTAATCAACTCTTGAACTCTTTATCCTCTTAACCATTCATTATGAAATCAACATATTCTTTTCACTTTTTTGGTTTTGAGTTTCATTTTTACTATCCTAATTGTCAAAGCTCATTTCCACTACTTATTGTTCCACTTAGTTTACTGGCATTGTAAATATTATTCGCAGTTCGGGAAACCTAAATTCAACGTTTAGGTAGGCTCCTACTGAATATACTCGTCAAAAACTGTCTCTTCAACAATAAGCGTCTGAGTTCAATCAACTATCGACAGTTATTGTTTCGGGTTCGATCGTTGATTTACATCAGGCTCTCTACTACCGCAGGATACTCTCTGGCAGTAAATGGGTAGCGCTAGATAAGTTCATAAAGAAAACATGTTGCAGCATAATAATTGCTAGGAAAACGAGTTGAAGAAAGAACCAGTATACTAAAAAAAAAAAAAAAAAAAAAAAAAGAAAAGTAGGACCTGAAGGTCATGCTCGTATAGGGACACGAGATAGTCATAGAAAAGTAGTAACGATCCCTACGATATCAGGAGTGTGGCAATCCTAATCAAAATCTTTAAAGCTTTTGTTGAATAAAATCAAACATTAAAAAATGTTCCTGAAAATCTTCATATCATACCCTGAAAAGGTGCGGAACTTAAATGCCAATTTTGGTATTTAACTGTATTTTGTTTTTGAGTTTTACTGCTCACGGTCACACTCAACGGAGCTTTTTCTAAAAATTACTTTTTAATAAGAATTTCTCTCTGATATCTCGGTAATTCAAGGAACCTATGTGAAATTTCCACACTGCACCAGGAGTCACTATTACTTTTTCGTATCACTGGTCCCTACTGTAATTCATCTGAAGGCTGCACCAAGCATAAGCCTCACTTAGGTACCGTACTTCTCTCCATTACTACTTACACAATCTTGATTTATAAACTCTAAACTTTCATCTTCATTATATCTGGTAATGCCCACTGTTGTTCTCAGAAACAACCATTCACACTTAATTGAGGTGAAAGATACAACGTTAAATTTGTTAAAGGACTTAAATATGTTTGTGATCCTCTCCTAACCTTCCAGCCTTGATATCGTATTACACATCTTTAGTTTTTATATGTGAAAGAATAATAATTTATTACTTTTGACTATCTTCCAGAGATGCGACGGTTTTCAAGGAAATAGTTATTGAATGACAGATGCAATGCATGCTCTTAATCTTCTGGAAATAGCCTTTGAAAATCTCTTCATTCGAAAGGAATTTTATCTAATTTTACATAAATAATGAACATTTAAAAAGCATAAAAGGTACATTTTAAGGGGTACAAGTTAAATAAATTGACTATGTCATTTCCTGGGTATCTGTTACTAATGTTTCGGGTTGTTTAATGCTTTGTATTCCTTTCAAGTTCCATCGATATTCAATAGATTCTAAATATTGCCTGAAAAGAGTATTGCATTTTAGGGTCAGCATACATCTTCAGTTCTTAAACATTTACTATTGCTATTCCCTTGTATCTATAAGAAAATTACAATTTAGTGTAACTATTTCTGCAAATATTTATCTCCGTTAAAATGAATAAGCTTTCGTAGGCTCCATACCAACTAATAAAGGATAGAGCGTAAAACAGAATGCTTCATGTTACATGTTTTAGATATGCTGGAACTTATTGTAAAATTTACTTTCCTACATGACTTTTTTCAGAGAATATCAAAATTTGAATTACCTCTGGATTCTCGACATCGCATTTTTGGTTACGCTGCGTTACTCTACCCCAGGGAAGGTAAAGTGAAACCTGATGCGAAACTTTCCAATTAGAGCAGACAATAGCCACCATGGATAGGTTTTGTGAAAAGTTAACCAAAAGCTACAAATTCAGAACGATACACATTGCCTGTGCAGTCGGTACTAAATGAACCCCTGGTTTCATTCTATATGATGGTCAGGAATATTTTTCTTCTTCATCTACTTGTAGTAGACAAAGTAGGTGTTCCATTCCACCCAACAATTATATATCAAGGTAAAAACCTTGATTTGATTAGGGTAAACACCAAATTTATTATTTTAGATCACTATTTTCCGAAGACGACACAAAGATTTCCAACTACAACAAAATGTTCCCACGTCATCTATTCCTTGCAAACTGTGGATTGGTAGGTTGCATATTTCACATATTTACGTCAGAAATAAAATACACATTTTGAATTTCCTCCGTATACCCTGTGAAATCCCCTTCAATTCGCGTTAATTATGTGTAACAGTAAGGTCTAGGGGAAAAAACTTCGCTTTTCGAAGTATGCAGACCTCCTTAAAATAGTATGTAATTTATTTTTGTGCTCTCAGCCACTTCTGAGATGTTTGTCTTTCTGCGTAAGAATTTTTCAATTTTAACGGTTTTTTTTTTTAAGTGCTGTCATCACTCATTTGTTTTCCGTGATGTTATATGAAGGTTGTGGAAAGATGAAGCGACCGACCATTTGAGATTTACTATATGTTCAAAATCAAAATCAACTCATGGGGTGAAAGCCCAAGTGGACAAAAGCTTGCCAACCGGACTGCCGGTCTCATGCCCACATTCGCAAGGTAGAGATGTGTGATCATCCAAACGATACCAGGTGGAGATGTGTTCAGCATCCGGCAACGCCAGATGGAAAGCAATCAGCGTAGCTCCTCAATTTCCTACAATGATGAGTGGGCACCGGTCCTATACACGGGACTTAAAATCCGCAACGCCCCTAAGGACCATCGATCATGGGTGCATTCAGTGGCAGGGAACTAAAGCATGACGATTTAGCCCACTGCGCCACGGCGTAGGACATTTACTTTACTTTTAGTCTGCTACATATTCTGTACACCTACAACGAAATGTGTAATGAAGCTATTTCTGCAAAAGTTTATTCCTTTTAATATGTATATAAAAATTCACTTTTTTAAGGATAGTATAAGTCGTATAAAAATAAACGATAATGGCCGAAGAAAATCGCCTGAGTAATGCGTAAGATTGTTTTACGCTAACATTCAAATTAAGAAGTAATTGCAAGCTCTCTGTCCAAATATGTCCTCTCAAATGTATAGGTTTTTATTTTACGTGCAAGGTTTTATCATTTCATAATACATGAGCTATCTAATGAACAGAAGTGAGAGTACAGATGGCGCAGGATAGCTGCAATTCGGCAGCTCAGTGAAACACAAGCTGTAAACCTGCAAAGCGAAAAAGTAGTTGTGAAATTTTCAGTAGGAAAAGAGAACAAAAACGTTCAGACGGAGATAGAAGCAGGGGTAGGATGTTCCCCATCGCTTTCTTGCGCCGTAGTGCCCATCTTTGGAGTTGCCATGAAAGAAAAACAAAATGTGGAGGTACCTGCTGCTACTTTTCCTAAAATGGACATTAATTCAAAACGATGTAAAGGAGTAAACTTCTTTACAAATTTACTCACCCTTTAACTTAAAATTGTGACTCTGTAAGGCAACAACTTCCTTTCATATTAAAATGTTGACTTCTCATTACCATTAACATCCCGTCACTGCAGTTCAGATTGAAGTAGAATTATTTCATTACAACACAGTTACGGTTATAATTGCGATGAAAAAAATCTTTACATTACAATACATACGCTGCAAAACTTCCCCCCTCCTTAACACATCTCTGGCAAAATATGAGGAAGTTGACTTTTTCGCGCTTCCAAATTAAAGAGCTAACTTCTCTACTGATATTTGTTGGAGTGTGAGTCCTTGGCCCATATACTATATGGGAGAACGCTGGTCAATTTTATGAGTTAGCAGCTCAGTACGCTCTTGGTTTACCGTGAAAGTAATCTCAAATATTGTCGTTAGAATATTTTGGTCGTTTTCCAAATCCATCTCGTTTCTCTTTTTTAAGCATGTCCCGCTATGCTTCTTATCTAAAATCAAACCGTTTTCCCAAAATTATATATACAGTTTCACGACCGCAAATCTAGAAATGTTACATGTTAACACCCATGAAAACGATGAAATCAGGTAACAATCGAGCATGGAAACATATTGCTGTATTCTGTACTTGACCTGGAGAGGACTTTGTCCTACATACACAATTGATTTACATTATTTCTTGACGATATGGGATTCAAAAACTATACGTAATGTATTAAATGTATTCAACATCTGTACATGTCCCTTATTGAGGCTGGGACGAAAAATGTAAACTAAGATCTAGATGCATGCTGTTACTAGTCGGATCACTTTTATGGACTGGCGGGCTGATCCGATCAACTTATTGAGGCTGGGACGAAAAATGTAAACTAAGATCTAGATGCATGCTGTTACTAGTCGGATCACTTTTATGGACTGGCGGGCTGATCCGATCAAATATCATGGCATACCGTCCAACCAGTGTGTACATGGAAAGTAAACCAATTTGAAAATAAAGTTTACCAAAAATTTTATAAAATAACAAATGTATTGATGAAAGGCAATGAAAATATTTCTCGGCTGTAGATTCACTGGGTAATATAATAAAGTATAGCGATGAAAATGTTAAAATATTAGCATGGTGAATGCAACATGTGGCTGTGGATTTTCTTTAAACCAGATAAAATAAATTTCGATTATATGAACTTATTTCAACAATAATTTACCATGTTTCATAAGACAGTGTTGCTAGGACAAGTTGATTACCATCGTATGTAATATGTTACACATTGCCAAAAGAAGTTTTTTACTTTGGGATAGGAAAACTTTCCAAAGTGGATGCTGTTAAAGGGGCCTTTTAACAGCTATGACAACAGTTAAAAATTGATTTACTGACTTTAAACGTGTTCGCACATCCTCCGTTTTTGATGAGGAACGCCCACAGTGCCCGGCGGTTGCTACAGAGGAGACCATTGAGGAGGTCCACAATATGATCGTCGCTGATCGTCGAAGTGACAGGTGTGTCGACGAGAACGGTGATTCATATTTTGAATCATAAGTTAAAGATGAAAAAGTGTCGGCCCTATGGGTGTCGCGTTGGCTCACTTTGAATAAGCAGGTGTGGCTTGGAAGCTGACTTTGGAGCTATTTACGTGACATCCGAAGTACATTTTTGTGTTGGGTTGTCACCGTCGATGTAACCTGGATTCATCATTTAACTCCGGAAACCAGGTAACAGCCAATGTAATCGGTTGCTTCCGGTTGCCTCTCATAAGTCGGAAAAAAGATGGCGATGATTTTTCGTATAGTGCGAAAGGTTTTTCTTCATTGCCTTATTGGACAATATTATAGTAAGGTACTGTGCCGATTCGAAAAGACGTTGAAGGAGATACGACCCCATTTGGCATAAAGAAATTATTGTTTTAAAACTCTCCAGCATGTTCATTCTGCTTTCTTTCGCCAAAATGCATGAAGTGAGTTATGAATTGTTGCTGCCGTATGCCTCCCTCATATTCGTTCGATCTGTCTCCCTGCGTTTTCTTCTTGTTCCCAAATATGAAGTAATGGCACACGAAAACAAAATTTGGATCAAATGTTTCAATAATGTTAGGGGTTAATTGCAGAGCTTAACAATTCCGATTTTTGGAGAATTTAAAAAGATGGCATGAACGTTGAGAAAAACGTATATTCCTAAATGTTGAAAAATAAATAATTTATGTTTGAACATATTTTCTGTTTCATGGAGCTACAGAAACTTTGGCAGTAGTGCGCTTTTAATCCCATTTAAGGTAGCAGTCCCATTAACGAGTATGTTCATGCATGCCGCAGAAAGTAATACAGTCTATATCTTCGACTCCGCTACTTTATCGGAAAAACAACTAATTTTAAATCCCGAGGTAATTACATTTATTTTATATAAATATTCTAAGAAGGCAGCTAAAGCTGAAATACGCTGCTTAGTTTGGAATAATACAATAAAATAAAGGTTCTAACTGTGCTCTTCGTATATTGTGATCCATATAAATCTGAACCATTTCAATAGGTCATAACTTTTGAACCTATAATAGGGCACAGGTGCAACTTTGGGAGAATATAATACATAATTGGGAGATTGCGTTACACTATTTACACTTCAGAGAAAATTTTGGAAGTGTCCTACACCAGCATCTATACATGTTTGAACTCGTCTGGCCATATTCTCAAAAGTTTCCAGCAAGATGGAGCAACGTGTCATACATCTAATGACACCATGGAACTGGTAACCAGTTTCTTTGATAATCGAATAATCTCAAAAGGTCTGTTGCCCCCCAGGTCCCCTGACCTAACTTCACCGGTTATTTTTTCTTGTGGGTTTATCTAAAAATAGGGTATACAAGAATAGGCCACGGACAATTTCTGTTCTCAAGAAATATATTCGAACCGAAATAAGTAACATTGGTGAGGATACTCTCCGTAAAACTTCAAAGAATATGGTGAGACGAGTGCAAGCATGTACCTTATAGATGTTGGTGGATGACACTTCCAACATTTTCTCTTGAGATGTAAATAGTGTAATGTAATCTTCCAAAGCTGCGCGTGTGTCCTATTATTGGTTCAAAAGCTATGGCTTATTGAAATGGTTCAGGTTTATATGGCATATTACAACCAGGAGGTAACTTTAAGCTGCTTATCAAAGCATTCGGTGAGAACGAATTAAACCAGATATGCCATTATTTAATGCTTAAGGAACTTCATAAATGATCAGATGGTTCTTCTTAAGCAATTAATAACTGAAAATAAAAATCAAACGATCATATTAATTTATCCACCACATGGGTGTGGCGTGGTGATTAATAAGTGTTGCCAGTTGCTTCTGGGGAGTGACAGTAGCGAATTCCGAGGGTTTCCATATTAATATTAAATAGGATATTGCATAACATAAAACAAACACATATATATAAATAAAAATTATAGCGACATGCCGTATTTAAAATGTAGGTATTTACAATTTCTCCAATTTATAGTTTCTATTTATATTTCATTTCAATGCGCCGATTCTTCTCCAAGAAAACTTCGACAGAGTTTTCAAATGTTGCTTACTGTTGATTTTAACAACTTATTAAAAAAACCCTTTTCCGCTGATAACACGGCCTGAGATGAAAGTCCATTTTGAGTTTGAGTTGTTCTTAGATAAGTGTGTATTCTGCGGAGTGCTGAAGGAGATTGTTCTGCTGATGCACTGGTGGCAGGAATTTTCAAAATTAAATGTAAGATAGTGTGATGTGTGATCGTGTGTTTTAGTTTCTAAAGGTTTAAGATACGAAGTTGGCCTTCCTGTTGAAATTATGTGAAAAATTCTCTTTCACCAAAAGAACGCGAACTCAAGGACCGATTTAAAACGTTTCGATCACACCATTTATCCGCAAATTGTGATGTCATTCTTGTTCTTGTACTTTTAATATTAAATCATTCACCATATTACTGTCACACGTGAAGAATACTAAAACGCAAGTCTTTGCCGTTTCACTACACTGACAATTGTTTTATAAACAAATAACTAAAGCCTCGATTTCTTCGCAAAGTCAGTGACATCCCCCACGAATCTGCACGCTTCGAGTTAGCTACATAACGAGCTATTTAGAACTGGAAGACATTCGGTGACCGGTCTCGGGGGATCTTTCATAAATTAACGCAACTGAAATCTGAAAGTGATCCTCGCTTGGACTTCCCATTATTTTTTGAATTTGGATACACTTGCTTCAATTTATTAGCTGTTGCTGGCGGCAACAAAGACAACATTAACGCCATGCAACGCCACTAATCCACCAGCAACTAATGGAGTAACTATTATATTTTTACATCCGTCTTTATGAATAAGGGAAAACCCCGGAAAAACCTTATCCAGGTAACTCACCCTGACCGAGATTCGAACTCAGGACCTTTTGAACGTGAGGCAGACACGCTACTATCTACGCTACCGAGGCGGGCGATTAACTTTTAGATTCCACCTAAAAATGCCATGTAAGATTTCAGCGGAAAAGCATCCAAATTGCACCACGTTGAAGTAGATTTGTTGCACGTTTGGTGACATGTTCACGAAGGACTGTAGCACCACATAGAACGTTGGACAAAGGTGGTATGAAGGATGGCTGCCGGGTACTGGATTCTCCACGTAGCGGATTTGCTACCTACATATGTCGAAAGCCTTTGGTTTGAATTTGCCGTTCCTGTGTCCACGAATTATTCCCAATGGCGTTCTAACTTCTTTGCGGTTATATGTGAAGTACTTCTAAAAGTTCCTACCATGTATATGCATAGGCAATTCTTAAGATTTTCTTGAAATCCTGCTAGCTCGTAGTTCAACTGTGAGATAATACAGGTTTGCCGCGTTTGAAGACTAAGGAATTACTTCACAATAAATATAATTAATAAACTAGTAACTACTTCTCATTTATTCGTAAAGTTAAAGCGCACTTATGAGGTATTTAAAGAAAAACTTGCAACAAATGTACGAGGGCTGTTCAATAAAGAATGGTCCTTTTTTTTTGACAACGTACATTTACACATTCTCATTATTTTGATGGTCCTTCTCAAAATAGTCTCCCCTGAATGCGATGCACGTATCCCAGCATTTCTGCCAGTCTTCAAAGACATGCTGGAAACCATTTTTGAGAGATCCTTCAAAATAGCCTCCGCAGCCTTCACCACTGTTTCAGATGATGGATAATGCCTTCCACGAAGACGTTTCTTCAAGTTAGGGAATAGAAAAAAGTCACATGAGGCTAAATCCGGAATCTAGGGAGGGTGAGGGATGCACTTCACGTTGAGTTTTGCAAGATATTCAGCAACAACATTGGCAATATGCGGCCGCGCACTATCGTGGTGCAGCATTCAGCCTGCTTCACGGAAATGTGGTCTTTTGCGCCTGATGTGGTCTGACAATGTTTTCAGGACATCCCTGTAGTATTGTCCAGTTACAGATGTGTGTGTAGGTACAACATGCTAGTAAACCATTCCATGAATATCAAAGAATTATATGACCATAACTTTCCCAGCAGAAGCAACCACTTTTGCTTTTTGGGGGTTGATGATGAAGGAGATTTCCACACTGAGCTTTGCTGTTTGCTCTCAGGATCAAAATGATGCAGCCAAATTTCATAAGCAGTGATTACGTTTGAAACAAACTTCGGATCTTCCTCTAACATCAACTTTAACTGCATTCAGACCTGCATGCGAATGTCCTTTTGTTCGTCAATCAAAAGTCTTACAAACCATCGCGCACAAACACGTCTCGTGTGTAATGTTTCTGTCACCAACGTGTGGGTGGCACCCAGTGATATGTTCAGTATTTCAGAAAGGTATTTTAAGGTAGTTCCTCGATCCTCTCTCACAATGGCAGCAACAGTGTTGATGTTGTCTTCCGTAGGAGTAGTTCACCTTCCGGGTTCACCTTCCTTTGGAATTGACTGTCTCCCCTCTTTAAACATTTTAAACGACCTTCGAGCTATGCTGTAGGGAAGAACAGACTCTCCATAGGCCTCCTGTAACACTTTATAGGCCTCAGCTGAAGATTTGTTGAGACGAAAGCAGAATTTCAAAGCCCCATATTGGTTGTCGCTCGCTTGTTACCTGCATTGCAGCGGTAGGCGATACTGAACATGTCTGAACTTGCCTGGTTCTCACAGGCGGGAACCAGGAGTACCAAGAATGAAACTATTACGTCGTGTTTGTTTCACTTTAAGTTAACAGAGTATAATAAGATTAAGTTTCAGTGCAAAAAATTATGACCGTAAAAAATGATGATCATTATTTATTGAACAGCCCTCGTATATGAAAATTAAATTACAGCTCTCCACAGTTACTGCATTTACTTATGCGCACTAACTTTTACATTGCTTCTATTGTTGGGTTTAATAAAAATGTGTAATTCATTGCTTCTTACTATGATGCTTCCTTCGTCTTTTATGTGTCGTTTTTTCCCCAATATTAGAGAAGTTGAATCATGCTTTAATTGGCACTCTCCTCTGGTTATTAATGAACTTAAATTAAGTTCTTATATTCAGAACTTTTAACATGTACTAACACATTCATTTGAACAACATGATCACGGTTATACAAAAGGACTATCTTAGCCGAATATTTCTTTTTAATCTTTCTTTATCACATATTAACCGAGACCATTTTCTATTATTTCGCTCAGTAACAAATGCATAGTGCTGCTATAAATATAAATATCTCAGTGCTCAAAGCAAACTGAAGTAGGTACATGAATGGTATTCTAAATTTCGTAAGCGTTTCCTTGAAGTTTCCGTTTTGTAATTTTTGACAAGAGTTACAAAATAGTTTACAATTACTTTATAAATAATTCCTTCAATGTGTTTGAGTTGGTTAATCGCGATGCCAGTGTAAGAATTGGGCATTTCAACGCCAGCATATGCAGATATTTTACTAGCTTTTCCGCTGCCTGTGTTCTCTAGCAAGAATGAAATGTGTAATGAAACCCCTCTGCAACATTTGTCTCAATAAATAGAAGTAAATTGAAAAATAAGTTATATAAAAGTATATGTGTAAAACAGATATAAAAATAAGTTGTAGTCATTAGAAAGGGAGAGATTTTAAAGGAGTATATCAAATTTGCTTAAGCATTTAATAAAGACAAATAAGAACGTACATTTTAAATAGTTTATAACTAGTAGTGAGCGTTAAGAGGGAATTTACAGCCGGGTGAAGGTGCTATTGCTGCATTGTAACCAGCGCAGAGTAAGATTTGTATAATGGTAAAATGCTAAATTATGTCCAATTAAGGCACATTGTAAATAAAGCGAGATTAATAAAAATATTATAATAATTAATATTTAATTACTCAGATGCTTCAATGCATCCTGCCTTAATCTTTCCTATGTGAATTACAGTTCGACAAACAATACGTAATAGCTCTTCACCTATTTGAGCAAGCGTTACTGAAATACGTATTATTATTATTATCATTATTATTATTATTATTATTATTATTATTATTATTATTATTATTATTATTATTATTATTATTATTATTATTATTATTATTATTATTATTATTATTATTATTATTATTATTATTATTATTATTATTATTATTATTATTATTATTATTATTATTATTATTATTATTATTATTATTATTATTATTATTATTATTATTATTATTATTATTATTATTATTATTATTATTATTATTATTATTATTATTATTATTATTATTATTATTATTATTATTATTATTATTATTATTAATTTATTTATTATTATTATTTATTATTTATTAGTATTATTATTATTTACTATTATTAACATTATTATTATTATTGTTATTGTTGTTATTATTATTATTATTATTATTATTATGATCATCATTATCATTATTATTATTGTTATTGTTGTTATTGTTATTGTTATTATTATTATTATTGTTATTATTATTATTATTATTATTATTATTATTATTATTATTATTATTATTATTATTATTATTATTATTATTATTATTATTATTATTATTATTATTATTATTATTATTATTATTATTATTATTATTATTATTATTATTATTATTATTATTATTATTATTATTATTATTATTGTTGTTGTTGTTAATTGTAATGTTTTCTATGATGTATGTAAGACATTCAATCTGATATGCAAGGAAAGATAACATCCACTATCTTTCCTGACTAATCAACATTCTAAGGGTCAGCTGTCTCACTATCGCTGTCTCTGTCTCTCTTCCCAGGATTGAAGTGGTCTCTAACATACTGTTCACCCAAACAAGAGGGAAAGGCATAGGAGTGTGTAACGTAATCACTTTTGTTGTGTGCGTGATGTTTACAGTCACCGTCCGGATACAGGATGATAGGCTCATACAACGTGTTATCATAACTCACGCATGCATAATACTTATCGTTGCAATCACTGAAACCATCATTAGATCTGGAAGTATGGGTGACTCATATGCACTCTCATACACTCATTTCGAGTAAACAGATCCACTAACAGAGCAGATAAACAGTTCAAGCCGTTCTACCTCCTCAGGTCCCTCTTGCCTTCTTGTGGTGGGTAGACAGTACAGTATACATAGAATCTCCTCCTAAGAGGAAGTTATATACACTTGCGTGCGCCAGATTCACCTACTTTTCTTAATTAATTTATTTTTATTTTTTCAGGTAAGTACAACAGAACTCAGTTGGTGCTGCAGTATTTACATGAGAGCTCTTCTGGCATCCGTATACAGGTAAAGTTGAATATTAAATGCCATCGAGCAAAAGCGGAGCGGTTAAAGTACACAGTAACAAAAGCAAAAGTATTTGAGTATATATGATTTCAAAACAAAATGCTCTGAAAAGAGCTGCTAGTAAGAAAAACATCTGTGACCACTGTAGTTATTTATTTGAGCGTTAGAAGTTTTCCGAATTTTATTTTTTCCTTACTTAGAGTTGGAGTTCGAGTTGTAAACAAACCATTTGCTTTATACGGCTGGATACTTTAGATCTACATATAGATCTATAGATCTACATATACTCGTATACGTAATTGTCTACGAAGTGTTAATCATAATGAAATGGAAGTCTTAGATATACTGAAATTTTTGCAACTAATGAATTCGGCACGGCTCCTAATTCTGCATTTGCAGTTTGATAACGGTCGAAATTATCACAGAAGAGTTGGGATAGTAAGGACGTGCCGTAGCCGAGAGGTTAGACTGGTTTAATCTCACCAAGGCACACGGGTTCGCACCCAGGCGACCGCATGTGACATCTCGGGTGGACAACACAGCGCAGGGCGCATTTTCTCCGGACCAGCCGGTTTCCCCCATCATTTCAACAACTGCTCCATTACCTTTCCTTTCATGAACTTGACCTCATTCCAGACATCGGGCACATCACCCATCCTGCATTTCTCTATCTAATCCAGTGTTGCGGTTGCTCAACCCCACGGCTAACGGCATAACTGCCATTAACACCACTATAGTGGTTGTAACTAGGAAAATTGAGGAAGAAGGGTTGAAATAATATCTTGTTAAATACCAAATATCATCAGTTCCTTCCATGTGACCTAAAGATTTTTGCAGTGTCTTTTAAAATACGCACATCGATATGCTAACATGTTTCAGCTGTTTAAAAATTCAATCTGTAGTTGGATGTTATTACAGAAAATATATTCATTTGCTTCCTTATCCTCCTGGCATCCTCAGTGAACAACAGAATAACAAAAACAAATAATAAGATGCTTCAAAACACTAAGAGCACTAGACACTTTATTTCATGCACATATTTGGGCTTATTTAAGTATTTTAAATATAATACTTTATTTTCTCTACGACTTATCTTGAGTGGCATTTTGATATTCCCAACCCCATCCCCTTAAAAAAAATAAATAAAGGAATCGGTAGAATCTTTGAGATTTTCTTAATTAAAAGAAACATATTTCACTCAAAAAATTCTGAACGTCAATAGCACAACACAAAATACAAAAGATTGATAAATATTAATAAATATTAATTATATATTCGTATTTAATGTGGCACCCTTCAAAAATGCTTAACAACAATTTCGTAGTTCACCTATTGAAAACTTCGCGTAAAAACGAACAAAAGAACTTTTCATAAGAATTGCTCTAGCGATTAACTGGAACTTACAGTTAGTAGTAGCTGAAATCTACCCTTTTAATTTTGATCAATTTTATGCAAATGGGAAAAGAAATCTATCACAGAAAGAAATTTTCTCCATTTGTGTTCAAGGATTTTTAGACATTTTGGCTTCAAAATTTCAATAATTATGAAATAAAATTCTGCTGTGATTTCTGTTTTGTTTCTAAGAAGATGTGCAAAGAGTATACAATACCAAAGCTGGCGCATAATGATATTTTCAAACATGCATCTATTATCCTAGTCTGCTAGTTGCGTGTATGTTCCTATAGTAGATGTAAATTATAAACATTTTGGCAACATTTAGCATGTTTAACAGAAGTTAGACAGCAAATGACGTTTCCATGAATAATTTGTATACATAAAATACATGCCAATAAATGAGTGGTGAGACGTTACCGCAATTCTCGATACTCGATATCGGTACGGAATTTGAAGCACCGATACTCAACTTATAAAAAGCTGTCGACGTAATAGCTTGTTCACTGGTCACGCTTATTAGTAGTTGACCGTATATAATCGCGTGTAACCGTACTTGTTTGTCACCACTTCCAAATATCGCGGCATCATATTCTGACAGCGAAGGGGAATTCAACTTTGCTTTTTCATTACAGATTTTGTAAACCTCTCTAGGGCAGGAATAAAACAGGTTTATATGACTTAGAAAAAGCACAAGGAAAAAAAAATCTATATATTTTACCCACCTCTGTGCTTATTAGTAATTTACAGTTCAAAATAGTTACGAATTTTACCTATGGTTTATTAAATATCATTGTTGTACACTGAAAAAATAGGTTTGTATGGAATTCAGCTATGGTACTTCTATAAGCTGCGATGGTTACCCAAGTTTGACTTCCAAAATATAAGATAACAGATAAAAGGAAGGAACAAATATGTCCATGCTTTGTGTTATCTCACGTCCTAAGTTCTGATTTTTTGTTCTGTTTCATTATCACAGGTAAACGTAATGGTCATAAGTCACCACCAAGCCAGTTCTGACTTTTGTTCTGTTTCATTATCACAAGTAAACGTAATGGTCATAAGTCACCACCAAGCCAGTTCTGACTTTTGTTCTGTTTCATTATCACAGGTAAACGTAGTGGTCATAAGTCACCACCAAGCCAGTTCTGACTTTTGTTCTGTTTCATTATCACAGGTAAACGTAATGCTCATAAGTCACCACCAAGCCAGTTCTGACTTTTGTTCTTTTTCATTATCACAAGTAAACGTAATGGTCATAAGTCACCACCAAGCCAGTTCTACTTGTGTTCTGTTTCATTATCACAAGTAAACGTAATGGTCATAAGTCACCACCAAGCCAGTTCTGACTTTTGTTCTGTTTCATTATCACAAGTAAACGTAATGGTCATAAGTCACCACCAAGCCAGTTCTGACTTTTGTTCTGTTTCATTATTACAAGTACACGTAATGGTCATATGTCACCACCAAGCCAGTTCTGACTTTTGCTCTGTTTCATTATCACAGGTAAACGTAATGATCATAAGTCACCACCAAGCCAGTTCTGACTTTTGTTCTTTTTCATTATGACAAGTAAACGTAATGGTCATAAGTCACCACCAAGCCAGTTCTGACTTTTGCTCTGTTTCATTATCACAGGTAAACGTAATGGGCATAAGTCACCACCAAGCCAGTTCTGACTTTTGTTCTGTTTCATTATCACAAGTAAACGTAATGGTCATAAGTCACCACCAAACCAGTTTATTGCAAAACAGCTAAATCAGCTTTATTCACAACTCGGTTAAACCCTGCACGCGTACCTTTATTCCTTCTTCCACTGTTTTCCATGCTTTCATTTACACGGTGTTCATTTTTATCTGTAATTTTACCGCGCAAAAGTTGACGTCATCAATAGCATCGCTGATGGAGCGAGTTTATATACAATTTCCCTAGCGGCTTGTGATCGTATTTGATGTTCTGACAGCAGCTTTGAGGCCTCCCTCTACCGGCAGTTAAATATACTATTTGAGAAGTGGGTCCTGCCCGCGTAATACAAAGGTGCGTAATTTCGCCTGCTGCGTAGATACGATGACTGTTTTTTTTTAAAAAAAGAAAAAACTATATAGTGCAATGCACTGCAAAGCTAATTATGCAGCCATAAAAGTATACCATGAAGAATATATGAAATGATAAGTCAATGAACACTTACTGCACAATGAACATCTGTTTTTTCTGTTACAGTAGACATATATGCATATTGTAAACCTGTCACATAAAATAGAAATATTTCAATTTGATCTCAGTTCTTTTCTATCACCCACAGTTTCCTCACAATGTAACTTCATTGCAAACCAGAAAATTAGCAGAACATGTTCTAGAAATGAAAAATAAATTAGTGTTAGTATATGCACAAAGTTTTTATCCAAGTCTAAACAAGAAAATATCTCTAGTACATAGTCTTATGTGTCCATTTTCTTATATTTCTTTTCTCTTTTCCCCTAAAACACAGTATTGCGAGAAGGTATGCTTGAAGCCTCTCTGTCATAACATTATTGATGCTTCTAGATTGGGGCCAGTCAGTTTATAGAGTCCAGTTTCTCTCTTTTTTGCGAGTAACTGATCCTGTATCTTGGAAATGTTTGATGCAGCTATTGGTTTTGAAAGACATAAGGATACCAATATTAATAGTCATTTTAATTAAGCGTGAGAGTGACAAAAGTTTATATCGTATGCTGATAAAACTTAAGACTTTATGTTGCAAACAAAGGTATGTCAATTTGACGGTACCTGGACACTTTTGATAACATTACGCTCCGAGGAACTTCTCTCAATGCCGGATAGAGTTGCAGCGGTGTAAATTATATTTATATGTCGCACCAATTAATGCTGGTACGAAAGTAGCATACAAACATAGAGACACGGTGCTCTTTGTTCATATCCAGGGGAAGCTGGCTGTATTAGATACAAGCCCAACGACAACCAGAGCGCTGAAATTTTCTTACTGTTCCGAGAAAATTACCGCTTCTTCTCCGCCGAGGGCACTGTGATTTCAATATAGACTCACCAGTAAACTATGACGTCTTTCTTGAATCGGAGGGCGGGAACTAACGAATAAAAATGAACACTGTGTAGATATAAGAGCCTATGGACTGTTACGGTTATTCACTCAGAGGAAACGCAGTCGAAGTTCATCATGAGCTTATAGTCCAGCAACTCATTGGAGACGCGTGCAAGGCAATAACTGTAATCCCGTCTTCTTTCAATCCATTTACAACATAAATTTAAATGCAACCGCATTCAATAATGCGAAATTTAAACATTTAATACGGTGGAATGCTTATCTCAAAGGATAAGATATTACAGATTACACTGCAATATCACCGAATGTCTTTGACATCGAGGTCCTTTCCCTAAAGTAAATGATAGTAATTAAAGTGGGGTCAATAAGAATTATTTTCAGGACACTAACATTCAAGGTATGCAGCCGATATTTTGACCTACAGATGTTTTCACTTTCACGTCACTCCAAGTGACCGAACATGACCTGGTAACAGTGAGCCTCTATCTTTAGTATCAGCTGGCAGGCAGTTTCCGTAAAGGACTGAACGGAAATCAGAATCCAAGATTCATAATGAGATACACGCGTGGCGCGGCATATCGATTGCGTTCTCGTGCCTTGCTACCGTAAAGCAGTGTGTGTGTGTGTGTGTGTGTGTGTGTGTGTGTGTGTGTGTGTGTGTGTGTGTGTGTGTGTGTGTGTGTGTGTGTGTGTGTGTGTGTGTGTGTGTGTGTGTGTGTGTGTGTGTGTGTGTGTGTGTGTGTGTGTGTGTGTGTGTGTGTGTGTGTGTGTGTGTGTGTGTGTGTGTGTGTGTGTGTGTGTGTGTGTGTGTGTGTGTGTGTGTGTGTGTGTGTGTGTGTGTGTGTGTGTGTGTGTGTGTGTGTGTGTGTGTGTGTGTGTGTGTGTGTGTGTGTGTGTGTGTGTGTGTGTGTGTGTGTGTGTGTGTGTGTGTGTGTGTGTGTGTGTGTGTGTGTGTGTGTGTGTGTGTGTGTGTGTGTGTGTGTGTGTGTGTGTGTGTGTGTGTGTGTGTGTGTGTGTGTGTGTGTGTGTGTGTGTGTGTGTGTGTGTGTGTGTGTGTGTGTGTGTGTGTGTGTGTGTGTGTGTGTGTGTGTGTGTGTGTGTGTGTGTGTGTGTGTGTGTGTGTGTGTGTGTGTGTGTGTGTGTGTGTGTGTGTGTGTGTGTGTGTGTGTGTGTGTGTGTGTGTGTGTGTGTGTGTGTGTGTGTGTGTGTGTGTGTGTGTGTGTGTGTGTGTGTGTGTGTGTGTGTGTGTGTGTGTGTGTGTGTGTGTGTGTGTGTGTGTGTGTGTGTGTGTGTGTGTGTGTGTGTGTGTGTGTGTGTGTGTGTGTGTGTGTGTGTGTGTGTGTGTGTGTGTGTGTGTGTGTGTGTGTGTGTGTGTGTGTGTGTGTGTGTGTGTGTGTGTGTGTGTGTGTGTGTGTGTGTGTGTGTGTGTGTGTGTGTGTGTGTGTGTGTGTGTGTGTGTGTGTGTGTGTGTGTGTGTGTGTGTGTGTGTGTGTGTGTGTGTGTGTGTGTGTGTGTGTGTGTGTGTGTGTGTGTGTGTGTGTGTGTGTGTGTGTGTGTGTGTGTGTGTGTGTGTGTGTGTGTGTGTGTGTGTGTGTGTGTGTGTGTGTGTGTGTGTGTGTGTGTGTGTGTGTGTGTGTGTGTGTGTGTGTGTGTGTGTGTGTGTGTGTGTGTGCACGCCCCCGTTATTTATTGCTGAGCCACTGATGACATCGTGTATCGGTCGGTCGGCAAGCAGGCAGTGCAACTTATCGATCGAATCGCCGTACCGCCCTTCTCCTTCCCTTTTCCCGCAGCATGAAGGGCAGGTGAATGTGTAAATTGTGGACCGTGTGTCGTCTCTGGCTCTGAAAAATGCGCAGTTCACTGTCGCCACTCCACTGACTTTCCCCTACTGTCTCCGCAAATTGTATGTGGTAAAGAACAGTATTATAGTTAGGTCAAAGGTCGGACTTTGGACAAAATTAATGACCGAAATGTCCTATTTAGAACCAAATATATTATTTTGTATAATCCTCATATCTTTGGAAAGGCAGTATCAGACTGAAAACCACAGTGCCATAGCCGGGACTTGAACCAGTTCGGTTGTTCGAATCAACTGAGCTACTATGGCAACATGCTGGCATGGCAAACGCGGTTTCTTTTTCTCAGTAAAACATGCCTATACGCATGGTTAACGTGAAAGAACAATTAATTTCCTTCGGTATATCTTTATTAGAAAATGTATATTTTAGTAAACCTTCTGCACAAGTTTGTCTCTGTAGACCGCTGGTCACATGGACGTGCTAAGGAGGAAGGTGCTGATAGTAAACTCAATTTTTGCAGTCATTAGTTTTTGTTCTCTGTTCCCTGTAGTACTTTAAGTACGTTAAGAGTTGTCTGCATCTAACGTTAGCATAAGCCACTCTTAATGCTTATCTTTTCGGACACTGGTGAACCCTACACCACGCTGTGCACTTTGTAACCAGCCATTCATTGTAACATGTACGTAGGTGCTCGCCGCGGTAGAATCGATGATAGCGTGTCTGCTTCACGTTCAAGAGGTCCCGAGTTCGACTCTCGGTCAGGGTGATTTACCTGCATAAGGTTTCTTCCAGGGTTTTCCCTTATCCTGAAAGACGAATGTCGGGTAACACTAAGCTCTGTGGACCCTGGGCTCATTTGAGCATCATTTCATCCGTCTGATATAACTTAACGTTGGAGGACGTAAATTACAACAAAATGTACGTATGTGGTATGCCAGGATCAACGGGAGGACTAAGCACCTCCAGTTGTAGAAAATATTTCGCACCATGACCATAACGGGGCGTCCTCCGAGAAAGGAAGGTGAGGTGAGAGACAGGTGTCAGAACACTGACCTAGGAGAAAAGACGGCAGAGGGCAGCTTCCCTACAGTTTCAGATTTCAACTCCCCAATGGTAGCTCTTACAACTGGGCCCCCTCTTCCTGCACCTCCTGGGAGATCTGGGTGTAGACACCTCCCGATCCGGAAGACTAAGATTTACATGAGCATTGTGTATTTTTCGTTCCTTTACCCTTCTTTATCCGTATTTATCTATGATTTCTGGCCGATTTCACTATTTTACATTTTCAATTATCATTTGATGTTGATCTTTTACTGCTGATTTTATGTTAAGTACTACTTTTTAATATTGTGAACGCTTGCTTATAATCGCTGCAATTGCTATTTTACCTGCACCTCACTTGACCTCTTTAGTGGATAGTACATTGCTTGCAGTGTAATTTACACTATCATATCAACAACAAGAGATCACTTGAAGTTCACTTCGCAAAACACATCTGATCTAAACGCACAATATGTCTTTTCCCCTAGCACGGATTACAGTGAATTCATTTTATATCAAGGCCGCGGACCGCTTGTATACATGATTCGCCGGCACTCTAGAGCGCGGGAACTGCATACACAGAGCTTGTATAGCCTTGCCAAAAAATGAATTTAGTGTAGTGTATTTTAGTACTTATATAAACGTGGTTATTCTCTCCTAGTTGCGTTATTTGCGATACTGTTTTATCTAGGAACGATTCAAAATTAAAACAATAAGTGTTTAGTTCCACACTTCTTCGGAAGCAAGATTGTAATGTTTAATCGCGTTAAACGATCTCCTGCGCTGGAAGCGCGGGGGAAGGGGGTAAAGAAAAGAGTTTTTAATTTTCAAGACTTGATCAGATAACATTACTTGGGAAAGCATCAACATGAGACATTAGAATACGGATGACAAAAACCAAGCTTTTCACAAACTGTGTGTTTTAGTGAGCCTTATATTTTTCCTGTATTAGTGCTTATATCTCATATTAATTTCCTTTTGAATAAAATTGTACAACATTAAAATCCACAAAAAAGAACATTCACAAATCATCAAAAAATAGTGTAGCAAGTATGTCTCAATAAGTTTCGAATGCTCTTTTTGTTAACAAAATCTAACGAAACTTTTTTTTTAAGTTTGCGTCCTCCAACGTTAAGTCCTATTGGACGCTGAATGGCTGAGAAGGTGCTCATATGAGCCCGGGGTGCATGGATCTTAGAGTTAAACGACATTCGTCTTTTAGGATAAGGGAAAATCCCGGTAAAAACCTAATCCAGGTAACTCCGCCTAACCGAGATTCGAACTCGGGACCTCTTGAACGAGAGGCTACCGAGGCAGGCCTTTTTCCTTGTAAAGAAAGCTTTGGATGAATATTTTCTGAAAACCTACATTTAGTATTCTTAAACAGTGACTGACCACTGATTAAAGTATGAAATTTGGGATTTATCAGTTTATCCGATGTTTCTTATTTTGAGTCTGCTATACGTACATCTGCAGAGAGAGAGAGAGAGAGAGAGAGAGAGAGAGAGAGAGAGAGAGAGAGAGAGAGAGAGAGAGAGAGAGAGAGGATACCCTTCTCTCAAACTGACCTTAAAGAGTCTGAAAAAAGGCGAAATAATGATAACTAATGTTGGTTTTTACTTACTAACTTACCTTCTTAAAATAAAACCATTCAAGTGAAACAAAACTGGCTTTGAATAAATGATGGAAGAGATCGTAAAGAAAGTAAAAGCTACTGGTACACCACCAGTAAGGTAATAATATTAATAATAATAATAATAATAATAATAATAATAATAATAATAATAATAATAATAATAATAATAATAATAATAATAATAATAATAATAATAATAATAATAATAATAATAATAATAATAATAATAATAATAATAATAATAATAATAATAATAATAATAATAATAATAATAATAATAATAATAATAATAATAATAATAATAATAATAATAATAATAATAATAATAATAATAATAATAATAATAATAATAATAATAATAATAATAATAATAAATCACCTTAAATCACCACATACTTTCTGACTAATTTCTGTACACAATTACGATAGTACACACATACAAGTAACGAAGAGTGTTTAAAAAAAAGACAAGATCATTTAAAAGAAAGCAGGACAATTTAAAAATTATCTTTTCCGTATTATAAACTTTTTAATATTTGTGGTGGAAAGAGAAAGACCCTCACTTTTTGGATGTATAGTGGAAAACAATCTTCACAAAACAATGACAACATAAGATAGCATTCATCTTAGTCCGCAGTAGCCATTTTTTCTGTAAAGATATGTCAGAATTCCGGGCAGTGGTCGTTTTCCAGTTTCTAACTGGAAGAAGTGTTCAGTTAGGTAAACCTTCACCCATAAAGCGCAAGAACCGAGGAGGTTATATTTGCACCATGTGTATAATAAGCGTAGTAGATTATAGTAATAGGCACACCGATATCGAATTATTCGATAAACGCAATACTTGCTTCACATATCGCCAAAGCTTATGATTAGCGGTTTTTCCGCCAGATCTAGAGATTAGAACTTACAGTATCTGCGATAAAGTAATGCATCCGGCATATTGGAAATTCTAACGAGATTTAAGCAGTTTTTTCTCCACCTCAATACCTGTTGCATATAATATTCATATTCCGAAACTTAGACCATCCAGGTTCATTTAAAAGCAATATTTTTATGGATGAATTTTATCTGGACCTTATGTCATTTATAAGTGATAAGGCAGGACAATATGTTCAGGCAGCATAAATACATATATTATAAATAGTGTGTAATTGTGATACCTCTAAAAGTTTTGATATTGCGTATAAAAGAAGATGAAGTAATATTTCTGAAGTGATACTAGCTGATATGTAACGCATATGGAAAGTTCTTCAATTAATTAAATTAATATTTTGGGAGTGACTTTTAACATTTTCCTCACATAAATCAGTTGAATTGGAATATTTTGTACAGTAAATTATTTCATTTGTGAGCTCTATACAAAGAATAGGCAATATTATTTTTATAATTCTATTTCGCTCACTTATTGTTAGTTAGGTGCTTTTCTCCCTGCTCCGCTCCCTTGTCAAAACGTTGTCTCAAGTGACTTGGGCGTCTGTCTTCAATGAGCTAAGCCACAGGACCTCTGGAACGAAGAGTGAGAATTTGCCTTTGGCATATATTAAAAATGTGGTGGTCTCTATCTAGAGCAGTGGTATTCCTGCTGCTTACCAAGCAGGGTATCCGGGTCGATTCTCGGTGTCGACATGGTGAGTTTATCCGTTAGGATCTTGTACGCGGTACACTCAGCTTCGTTAGGTACTTGAGAGCTACTTGATTAAGAAGTAGTACCTCTAGTTTCGAAGATTGCATATTGGATCGGGAGTGCTCGAAGCGCTCACCACGTCCCAACCTCTAGTACTGCACCCTTCTCATGACATTTGGTGGGCAGAGATTCGAAATGCCCAACAGTAGGCATTCGCTCGGAAAGGACGGTTGTGCTGCTTTGAAAAGTAACAAGACTACGACATTCATTAACTCTACAGTCAAGATCAACGTTCTGGGTTTTCTACCAAAAGTTCGATTGACAGCTGGTGCAGGGCATTTTTACGTTATTAGAACGCCTCTATACCCTCCGCAGACTCTGGAAATATGCATGTGAGAGAAAACGTGAGCGTATTTCAGATGGTTATAAACTCAACATTAAAAGAGTAACTTGTTTTAAAGAATGCCCGCATATGATCACAGAAGTTAAATAAGACAGAGACATAGTCACTCACATATCTATTTATTAAAAAGTAATATAGGAAAATCAACAAATTTGTGAACTGCCTTAGCTTATTCTAATAGATTCTTCTGGTGACGTCTTGTTCTTGTTTTCTACCATCTACCTTTAGTGGCTAAGAAAAGGATTATTTCATATAATATTCGATATCGGTATTTCACCTAAAATGAATATTTTGAGACTCCTGAATAAAAATAAGCAAAAATATTAGAAAAGAAGTCCATGCATGATTTTGTGTGCGCGCGCGCCTGAGTGTGTCTGTGCGTCTCAAGAACATACTTGCCTACATGAATGAATGACCGGTTTTTTTTTCTTCCAAAATCAGCATTACTGTTTTGATTAAATAGAGAAATAAAATTTATTTCTTAAATATGTAGCTTGTGAACTTTTATTAAATTTTATTGGATTGTTTTATATTGGATTGTTATTTTGTATAAGAAGAAACTCTTAAAATACAAGAAGAAATTTTGATGTAAGATAAATGTCTGGCTCATAAAAATACACAATTTCATGCAGCTTTTCTTTCGTTATTTCTTTCTTTGTTACTTTCTTTCTTTCCTTCTTGTGTGTGCGTGAGTTTGTCGTTTTTCATACTATCCATGTTGAAAGTTTTCACCTTTCCTATGTGCCATTTAAAGGACATCATTGAAAGTATGTAATTCTTCACTTTACCCTGCCCCTGTTTCCTGTTCTTTCCATTCGCGAAAATCGCTGCTACGTAACTCTTGTATCGGTTTGTGTGACGTCATGACTAGTTTGCGTTTCAAAATAGTGTATTTTATCAAAGAATTAATAAATAGTATTTTATCAATAGTATTTTTGGAATAAAACAATATATTCATTATGAATTATAGCTTATTTCCTATCTGAAAAGCTTTTATATTATGGTCAGTTTAATAAAAATAGCCACTTAAGGTATAAATTATATATAATCATTATATGATTAAACTTACAGCAATTTTCTGTTAAAATAAGGGTATTTCTCACTGATTTCTTCAATTTTATTTCTTAAAATCCGAAACATAACATTTTGAGAATGTCTTTTCTAATATATCTTCCCATTAATAATTCCTGTTTCAAACTAATATATGACGATATATTAGCGTGACGTGTACGACAGGGGAACGTTGCCTCACAATGTGTATTGTACATATCACTAATTACCTACGCCACAACAGAAGCCATACGGTATTGGGACAGCAGCACCTCGCTAACAAATATACATACATACCACCCTCAAAGCCCTGACAACCAACCCTCATTTCCTTTCAGTGAGCACGGCTTTTGTGAATAAACGTTTCTAGGCATTTCGGGTGTCTGAAAGCGCACGGCATCCCAAGAACGTCTATACTGATAGAAGCGGCTTTCAAAGGTAGTGAATTGATTTCGAAACAGTAGTTGTTTCTGCTTAGGGGAATGTTGAATTGCAACCCTTCATGAAGAATTATATGTAGGGTTGTACCAGACGTGCGTATGTGTAAGACAGGTCACATAAAGCTTACTGGAGATGTATATTCATTACTCATGTTGGAATAGTACAGAACGTTAACGCAAACTGTGAAGTGTAACATAATCACTCCGTTTAGTTTTTAAAATAACATCTACCGAATTAACACTGAAAAGACCACAGTGATAATAGATATCACACACAGTTATTTAATTCGCAACCATTTTATTTATTTCAGGCTTCTCTAGAACGTACTTAGCAATCACTAAATAAAGGAAGCATTATATGCCACCCAAAATTCAAAATAGATTTTTCACGCGATCTCAACACACCTAAAGAACCGCACATACATGCATGTGTATGAATAGCATAATTACACATGAACAATTAGATAAATTATAAAATTAGGGCTTACTTTTGCTTCTTTCAAACTTTTTCTACGGATTCTCACGAAGTCACCAGAGAATTAATATACGAATTCGGAAATCAAGGGCTGCATTTGTGAAATATTTCAAAATATCCAAAATTTGAAGAATTTACATTTATTTGTAATGTAAACAGCATTTTTTGAAGACAAATCAGAACCACGTGGTCACCCTTCTTTAATTAGCGCATATTTTTTATTTTTTTTTATTTATTTATTTTAACTGTTTCGTTTGTAAGTACTCTTTTACATCTATGGTCATATCGTGGTCTTGACAGGAGATAAACAAGTCTTTGACAGTGTGTCCTCTAACTTTGGATTTTAAGTAATTCTAATTTGTAATTATCGCCCCACGAACATATTTTCAGACTCTACAAAGTCGGGTAAGTGTTGGCCTACTGCTCCGAGAATCACGGGTTTAACCAGCCCAGACCGATTGCTTTAAGTGTGCTTAATTTTGTATTCTGATGATTGATAGTTACGTTACCAAACAAAACAAAATATTCTGTGAGGTTAGCTAAAGACTGCAATGAAATAAAGTTTCCAGAGCTTCAGTATCAAACCCGAGAACTTTGTACAGTGAGCGAGCACTTGAACCAGTTTATTTAATATCATTTAGTATCATCTAACCTGGGAAAGTAAAGGTAGTCAAGAAATGTAATGTCATAATAATACAGCAACCAATCAAACACAAGTACTGAACACACAATTGTACTTAAACAATTTCAAGAGATTTGTTCATAGATTATGTTTAATGCAGTGAAGTAGAAGGCATATTGTTCCTTAACTTGTGTACAATGTTAGAATAGTGTTCAAAATATCATACTGATCTATTATGAACAGGTGGAGCTATTGTTTTTTAAAGTAAGAAGAAAATTCATCTTTTAAGTTGGGTGAATCAAGACTCATTAGTTGGAAAACAGCGGTTTTTTTCAACATGCTTATTCATGATCTCCCATTTGAAGCCACGAATTAAATTATCAATCAAAATTCCTCTAACGGGATTACTCTTTTTATGGAATAAATAATAAGGTTCTTTTTTTTACTTTGGGAAAAATTACTAGCGATTACGCATAAAGTACCATACAAATATATGAAATGAATTTATGATGAGTAAACTGCATATGTTGAACTTTTAGTAAGATCCTTAAAATTTTAATGACATTTTTGTTAATTTCCTGTAATTAATAAACCTAGGACTGATGCTCAAATTATTACCGCACTAGAACAGTGACCTCGTTAAAACATGCGATTTTGATCAAATATAAATATGTATCTCCTTAACTACTTTCAAGATACTTGTTGGTTCGAAACACATACGTTTTTTAAATCGCCATTCGAGTATGGGATTTCAAAGCCAGCTCATGCCATCGGTTTTATAAAGAGACTATCGCTCTATCTCTTTTATATGTTAGCTGTAGCGTAGTTGAATTATAATCAAACCCATTCACGACCTCTCTACTGCAGTCGCCGGGAAACTTACGCCGGCAGAGGCGGACTGGAATCCTTACTTTATAATAGATACTGGAAATGTTGGCCTTCTGCTCTCAAATAGGCAGCAATACCTCGTATAAATGTCTCGCTCACTCTCCGAAACTCAGCAGCAGGTATTCCTGTGATTTCTTGCCCAATGTTTTCCCTAAGTCGCTGTAATGTGCGAGGATTGGAACGATACATGTCTGTTGAAACCGAAGCCCTATCGCTACACACGTGTGCAAACGCTAAAGTCAAATGATCCTGCTAAACGTGTGAATTAAGATAACTGTTTTTCCAACCCGTAGAAAGGGGTTTCATTGTCCCACAGCTTTTGTTTTTCAGTGATGAACCTTGTTTCATTTAACTGGACTTCGAATACTCACTGCATTCGATACTGGGCTTCAAAAACACCTGTGCTACTGGATGAAACGTCCCATTATGATCAGAAAATTGGAGTGTGTGTGGTGTGCGATAAGTGCTAGAAGAATAATAGGACCCATACTCTTTTACGAAACAATAAATGCAGAGCGATATCAGAGGTTAATTCTAAAATCGCTTCACAAAAGAAGAGAAATCGCATGGTGGGCTCCAGCAAGATCCTGCAACAGCACATATCAGCTGTGTACTACTGCTTCTTTTACTTATTTCCACTCCAGACTAACCAGATAATTCGCTGTAAAGTATCATATGTTTCAGAATACTTTAATGGCAAATGAAACGTATATCTTGAATTTTCTGTGAATATCCTCAGCAGTCCGGAGTTCTCTTCATTTTGCATGACTGTTGCATAACTGTTCGACCGTGAGAGATAAAATCTTACTACACTAGAGACCGAGCAGCATGGCTTAGGCGGTTTCGTCTGTGGCCGCATTCGGGACGCCCGGGTTTGATCCCCGTGGCTGACCTACCTGACCTAAAATATGTTACTTATGAGAAAATAAATTCATTGCAACCGTTCAGTCAACGTTTTACTCTCTATTTCGAAGTAGGATTAATCAGTCACACGAAGGCAACTGCCACCCATTGTAGCTCAGCATCGCACATAAGATCATTTGAGGTTTTTTTGTGGTAGGAAGGAATGAGGGGAAACTCGAAGGACGGCCAGATCCGGACGGCGATGTGAGACAGCAAGGTCTGGGTCCCCAACGATTTCAGAATGGCACCAATCTTAACGTCGTTGCGAGTGCACCAGTATCGTTTTCAATAGGAGAAAAGGTTCCGTAACGAACAATCCTGCCAGTAAAAGACACCACCCAGTAATCCAAGCGCCAGGAGAAATCTTTACATCGCACAAAATGCACCTGCACTCCGCCATGTACCTAACCTGAAATATATAAATATATAAGGACGAAGATTGTGAAAGCAAATGGTGAGGATCTGAGATTCATGGTAGAAGTGACGCCATTCCAGTATTCGCCTAATGACCTGGGAAAACCACGAGAACATCCAATGTCAGAGTGATCGCCCTGTGAGGAATCGAACCTGGAATCTCTAAATGAGAGTATGATACGCTCATGGCACGATCCTAGTTCGATGTAAATATAGTTATTGAATGTTAATGCAGACATTAATTTAATAGTGATTTTGTTAACTGTATATTCATGAACCTCACATAAGATTTCTATCATTACCGATCAAAATGGGGCTGCGCTAAAGTGGGAGGCTCACATTTGGGATACCAAAGGTTCAAAATAAACGTTCTGTATGAACGACGCAGTCAACTGCCAGGATTATATCAGAGCCGCCAATATGCCGGAATTTTCGTCCAGCAGGTGTTCCTTCACATGCCGGTAAATCTACTGACATGGGGCTATTGCTTTTAAGCACACTTAAACATCGTCAGTCCGGGCCGGTTTAATTGATACACTCAGACCGACAGCTAACAGGTTCGATTTTCTTCTAACATTTAGTTTTTCAGTGTTTTAATCTAGGTAGGCTGCCGGTAGCTAAAATAGGAACTATTCGATATCTATTTCAGAATATACGTGGATTCCTACTCTTTTTTTAATTTTACGTCCTCCAACGTTAAGTCATATCGGACGGTGAATGAAATGGGTGAAATGATGCTCAAATGTGTCCAGGGTCCATTGAGCTTAGAGCCAGCCGACATTCTTCTTTCAGGATAAGGGAAACCCCGAAAAACCATATCCAGGTAACTCACCCTGACCGGGATTCGAACTCGGGACCTCTTGAACGTGAGGCAGACATGCTACCATCTACGCTACCGAGGTGGGCTATACGTGGATTTGGTGAGAAAAGAGAACACCAGTGAAGTTGGCTGATAAATTTAAAGGAGGCAGCTAAACGAGTTATTTTTAGAGAGTTATGACTACATAAAGATGTATGTAGAATTAAATTTTTTTCGAATCCCAACACGAAAAGCTGTAGCTATTGGAGTTAATATTATCCTTTAACTTCTGGTGTATCAGAAAATTTATAGTTTAAAATAACTGCTGGCGTAATATTAATAAGGATCTTAAGTTACGTGAGTTGCTAAAACGTGAATTTTCCTGGCGACGAGTGGCAAGTATGTACATGTTACTGGCTGCGGCGGTCTTTAGGCACTACTGACTGCCTATAATTGATAACAGTAAAACATTTCTATAGCATACGGACAGAAAAAAAAACAGTGTTTCAGAACTATACCGTTTTCTATTAACACAAGTCTCGCCATCAGGATTTTTCTCTATAAAGCCTACATCATATGTTGCCAAATATTAATTTTATTCGCATCTGTGACTTGTAAAATTCTAAGAACTGGTTTCCCCTTTATAATGCTCAGAGCTCAGGACACGTATATATTTGCAACTCTGATTTTAACGTATTGAGTTCCTGGTAGCGGAATCCTGAGTTAACGGATTCCTTACTGGTTGGTTTCATCGAAACTCCAATGGTCTTAGCTACTCTTAATTAACTAATTGATTTTTGCTTAACACATAGCTTTCTTTACTAATATCTATGTCTCGCTTCTTATGCATTGAGTTTAACATATGGAGATTATTATCGTAATTATTTATACATCCCCTATTATTTCTTTATAACATTATTTCTTACAATTCCGGTGTCAGGCAGTGCCGGGCAGATGGCGCGGTTGTTTCCACGAAAAAATTAAAACGGACACTAGAACGATCCTTGGTCTACGGGTATTTCTTCGCCCCCTCTAGGCAGCTCCAGCAAAGGAACAGAATTACGAGCCTGAAACTGTAAAGGCCAATATGCGTTCGCATTCCTGGGGTATGGTAAATAATATTCTATATTCTATATTGTAAGACGAAGCTTTCACGGCGAGCGTTATTAATCAAGGCTTCACGGGTGATCAGCCGTGTCAGGTTTATAAATGTCGAGCTTTCGGCCATTGTAAACTCTATGGCCAGAATCATTCAGATCCTGAAGAAGGCCATGGAGTCTACAATGGCCGGGAGCTCGACATTTATAAACCTGGCACGGCTGATCATCCGTGAAGCCTTGATTAATATTCTATGTTGTTCGCAGTATGCGAATTGATCCCTTTCCTAGTGTTGCCTGTACGTCTACCTAGAATTTAGAATTTGTACCTGGTTTGAGGTTCTACTTCTTTCTCTTTCCATGGCGCACCAGAATATGTGTGTTACATAAGGAATTCTCTTAAGGCAATACTTATGTGTTTTCAAGGCTTGAACTGCTTGACAATGTTTTGTTTTCTTTGCTTTAATTTAATTTGATGTCAGTACTACTAAGTAAACCTCAGTAACTTAATTTCTGTAGCTGTTTTATTATTTCCTTCTCTTGCTTTAAGGGCCAATGCTTCACAGCCATACAAGGTGCAAAGACTGTAAATGTCTTATAAAGTTGAAAAGCGCAATTAATTGCATACCACTTGTTGCCGTTATTACAGTCAACTGCAGCATAAAGAAACCGCAGGGTTCCCAGATGCTGGAAAACAAGTAACAGAACAACCAACTTGCAGAGTAACATATATGTACCCATTGTCTTTGTTTTAATCATCACTCTGAGTAAATGCTTCACCATAGAATAAAGCTCAAGAACTTAGAAATAAACTACACTACACTTCCGATTATTCATTAGTGCGTTACCAAGTTAGCGGATTATCCGTATAAATCCCCGCCCCCAAAAAGAAAGATATTGTACATACATTATTTTTCTCTAGTAAATAGCAATAGTGGCCCTCCACATGACAAAATGTCATTTCCATTGTTTAAACGATCACCGTGTGACATCAGGGTACTGTTGTCATTGTTATCGTTTATGTGATGTTATTCAAGGTGTAAATTCAATGAAGCAAGTTAAAAGACATTTATAAAAGAGGAAAACAAAAGAAAAAACTTGTTGATATTAAAATAAAAATTAATTGATAGGCTTGAGAAGGCGAAAAAAGTGGCAAATTAAGTGCAGATTGTGCAAAAAAATGTGAACCCCTCTCTGGAGCAGACCATCAGGCACTATCTTAAGAAATAATCGGGCCTACAGTAGGTACCTTTCCACTAAGGTTGAATAGATCTTCCAAGACAGAATACATGTTTCACAATAAGCTTTTAAATTAATTTCCAATTTACATGTAATTGTTGTGAATTAAAAGAATTACAAAAGTTTCTGGATTATCCCTGCATCTTATTTATTCCCCACAATTATCGAAAATATACTCTAATAGGTTCGCATTTGTTGTTCATTCATTTTAGTTACGTAATATGAAACATTATTGCATTTCGGAGTAAAATTCAGTAAAGATTTTAAATAACATGAAAATACCCATAATACATGGGGAAATCACGAACAATTTTTTTTTTTCGGAAGGGATCTGGCACTGCAACCTGTCTGGGTCTATTGTACGTTATGCCCCCAAATGAGGCAACTCCGGGAGGAAGGATGAAGTGAGAGGGACTCAGTGCGGCCGTACCAAAGAGCCACTACAGTGCAGAGGGCAGTCTCTACATTTTACTTAGATGGAAATCTCCCCCGGAAGGCCAGGACAATGGACATTCCTCCGTACTGTGGTTCGAAGACGGTCCCAGCATTCGGTTCGGAGATCGGCAATCGACCTACTGGAAGAGGAAGTGGTTCACTCAGAACATATCCTGTCATGCACCACCGAGACTCCCGCCGACACTTCTACCCTGAAAGAGACCACCAGATGAGAGATGATATGAAATAATAATGGAGATGAAATGGAGGGACAGGTAATTCGGGGGTGTAATTAACCTACCTAGCATTCGCCTGGCGATCCGGGAAACGCCCGATAAGTCGATGGGTCAGGTAGGTCGGCCACGGGAATCGAACCCGGGCCTCCCGAATGCGGGCCACTCGGTACGGACAGTTATTTGGTATTCTCCCTAGCTTAATAGCATTGCACAGTGCTTTTCTAACCAAGAATGACAATGTAATTCATTCATTTACTCTCTCTCTCTCTCCCCTTATTCTGTTTTCTTTCCTCTCTTTTCAGTGGTTCAGTTGTATAATTCTCTTTATCTTCTTTTTCTTGTCGTTACTAACTATAGGCAGAATGTTCCTAGTACTCCTTAAACAAGTTGAATTATTAGAGGCGTGCATTGAATATATTATTCTCCTAACTGCTGCACAAGAATTTTCGTAATTCTGAAAATGTAGTTTAGCCTGTAAATATGTTTCGCAAGAGAAAACAAAACAAATTTGTATGCCTCCTATTTGGTTGAGCAGTTATTTAATAACCTAAAATCTCACTTTTTCCACATAATACATACAACGAAATAAGAATTGACGATGGTATGAGGATTCCTAACTACCAAGATTATTGGTAGTCTATGACCACCCGGAAAAATAATCTACTCAGTTATTCGTTAACCATATATTATCGGGTGTGTGATTTCTAATGTTAGCCGGGCGCAACTTTCTCTCTTGATCCTGTTATTTAGATGCGCTTTTAACGAAAATCAAAGGAAACGAAACAATTATCTCAGACGGGGGATTTCATATTGTTTGTTATCAGTGTCTATCCTCTCGTTATAAGTAAGTTCGATCCTCATTTGTTCTACTGCCTTCTGTTTTTTGTTGCTGAATTATGACTGTATATAATAATTTTATCTCAAGACAAAATAGGAAGTATGTACAAAGATGTGTCACCGCGGCCTTAAAAATTCTCACATTGAATAACTGCATTTCATCCTTGGATAACAAGTGCTTTCGAACATAGTTTGATCTACTTGGCTCATTGACATACATATATTCAACAGTTTCGTGCAGTTTCCTTGCGATTTCTTTTAACGTCCTCCATTTTTTTTTTTTTTTTTTTTTTTTTTTTGTTATTTACGTCCTCCAACGTTAAGTCATATCGGACGATGAATGGAATGGATGAAATGATGCTCAAATGAGTCCGGGGTCCATGGAGCTTAGAGTTACCCGTCATTCGTCTTACAGGATAAGGGAAAACCCCGGAAAAAACTTATCCAGGTAACTCACCCTGACCGAGATTCGAACTCGAGACCTCTTGAACTTGAGGCAGACATGCTACCACCACGCTACCAAGGCGGGCAACGTCCTCCAAGTTAAGTCATATCGGACAGTGAATGAATTTGGTGAATTGATGCTCGAATGAGCTCAGGATCCATAGAGTGTAGAATTACCTGACCTTCATCTTTCGGAATAAGGGAAAACCGCCAAAAAAATTCTTATCCAGATAGTTCACCTTAACCGAAATATGAGGCAGACACGCTACCCCCACACTACAGAGGCAGGCTGCTCTGGGATGTGATAGACACAAAATTAGTTTAAAACAGGGTTCACAAACTTAATGATGAGAGCAAGAAAACTCGAATTAATATTCTTCACATCGCCTTTAAAAATTCAAGAACTTTACATTTTTAAAGCTGTGGATCATCATATAATTTATTAACACAGTTTGATAACGTACGAGAATTACTATAAAATTTATTAAAAGAAAACAGTGCTTTTCTAAATAAACCCTCCCAATACTGGAGTTACCTTATATGAGGCAATAACGCCATAACTAGTGATAATGGTGATGACAAAACCAACAACTATTATTGTTTAATTATCATTATTACATTATTATTATTATTATTATTATTATTATTATTATTATTATTATTATTATTATTATTATTATTATTATTATTATTATTATTATTATTATTATTATTATTATTATTATTATTATTATTATTATTATTATTATTATTATTATTATTATTATTATTATTATTATTATTATTATTATTATTATTATTATTATTATTATTATTATTATTATTATTATTATTATTATTATTATTATTATTATTATTATTATTATTATTATTATTATTATTATTATTATTATTATTATTATTCCAAATGATATAATTTTATCGCTTCATATCCTATCTCCTTTAATTGTTATTTACCAATAAATATAATTACTTCTTATATCATATAAGGGAAAATATGGGTGCAGCTAGACATGTAAAGCATATAATTGATCAAGATTACTGCCATCATAGCGCTCTTCGTGTGCTTTCTAATTATTTCCACTAATTTAAATTTTTATAAACTCTGATATGTTGTATTCGCTTAAGTGTGTCTACTTAGTGTTCTACAAACGTTTCTTGCAAAAGTTTATTCTTCTGGCTGCTTTCTGTTAATAAAGCTTTATTTCACATTTCGTTGGAGGTACAAGGATACAGAAGGCTAAAACGATGTTCAGAGTTTCAAAAAGTGGATCTCTGTGTGATAGCTTTGAACGTAAGGCATTTGCATTGCCACGACAAAAAACGAATATGAACTTTTAAAAAAATGCCTATTTGAAAATTAAAAGAGAGTATTTCATACGTGGTTAATGACTCAAAATGTTATTTAACATAAAATGTGAGTTTTAATCTGCATATTTTACATCTGTATATTTTCCATATTAAGATTTAGTCCCTTACGGTTTATCAGTTCCACAAAAGCCATTCAAGGCCGCGCCGTAGCTCAGTGGTTAGACTGCTTGGCTCTCACCAAGGCGGCCCGGGTTCGATCCCAGGCGACCGCAAAGTGAGATTTGTGGTGGACAACACGGCGCTGGGGTGGGTTTTCTCCGGGATCTCCGATTTCCCCCGCCATCTCATTCCACCGATGCTCCATCTTCATCTCATATATCATCAGTGTCATCGCCTGCGGTGCAATATGTAGTAAAAGCGGCCGTTAAACACTATACATTTCAAAAGCCATTCAGAATGAAGATATTTCATAAGCTATTACAAGGAAATTCAGTGCAATATTTGATTTGTCGCAAAAGTATGTTAAACTTATTTTATTTTAATCAAAATCGTTATAGCCATTTTTTAGAATATAAAAACAACAAAGTATTTACCATACACATTGTAGTTTATGATGCAGAATTTTCTTGTAAACCTTCCTCACGTATCCTTGGAACATGTTGAACTTCATTAAATATCAAGTTTCTTTCTTACTTAAGCTGTTCGCGCGCGCGTGCGCGCGTGCATACACAAAAATTATTCAAAAATGCCTTTGTTGGATTCATAGATGCTCAAAATTTCAAGTGAAAATTCGATGAATGCAACATTCTTATAGTTGGGGAGTAGAAATAGAGAAAATACAACTTGTCTATGTTAACTTAGTATTGCTTTTGAAAACAATCGTGATAAAAAGTCGCAACCCACGACCAGTACACGAATATTATCGCCTAACATATCATACTATTGAAATTGGAAATACTATTTCTTAATATATGATAAACGTTTACCTATATCTTCATTCTTACTGTGTTAGACATTCCAGAATAACAAACTGAGAGGCAAAACAATTTAATTACTTTTTGCTCCCTTTTGCTATCATATAAATCTTTCACATCCAACAGAACACGTTTGCGTTCTTTAACGTCATAATTAATAACACATACAACATCTAAGTAGTATTAACTAATGTAATTTTTTTTGAAAAATTACATAGTAATGTGGATTTATGTAGTGATAAAAGCCGTAAACTACATATTATACAAAATGAATGTAAAAATTTCATAAGATGTAGTGTAATATTTATTACCTGATCCATTGGTATGACATTAGAACATTTAAAAACAATGAGCATTAGATGTTATTAAATTTAATTAGTTCATGGGGAAAGTAGCAAAATATCTGCAGAGGTGCAGTTGTGCAATTCGATTGATCAGAGGTTTCGTCTTCATTTACCACGAACCATGGTTCTCCTGCTTCTTACTGAATTATTTTCTTTGGATTGTTATAATTACAAAAGTGAATTTATTTATGTGCGGTCAGATTTTTAATTTAATGTAAAAACTAGTTAGTAATAACGAAATTATTAATTAACCGGTGGATCAATTACCTAGTGTTCTTATTACATGTGCAAACTCGAACGTATCTATAAGAAAATGATGAGTAATTACTTTCAGGAATGTGTCTCACAGTTACAAACAGAAAACAAGTATTCAATATATACACATTAAGTTAATTGTTATTTACATGCTGGTATTGACACAATAGAGAAGCACTGTAATTGTCCTTCCATAGCTTAACGATGTCATTAGTTCAATTGAAATTACCTTGCGCGCCAAATATCCGTTCGCAACGTTGTATCTCATCTGTTTGCGGTTAACGTGTTCTGACGAGAGATGGCTGTAGCGTACAGAAGAAGAACGTTTGTGGGTGTCAAGAGGTTTACCAGCTTTTCCACCGCAGCGGCTGGGCGCTAGTGATGCAGCATGTGGGACGGAAGGACGAAGTCTCGCAAGGTGAAGCACGTGGTACAGTCAACCCCAACAAGAAAGTGTTCCTTGGTTCAACCCTGGAAGCAAGCAGAAAGCGGTCAGTATAATGCTAAATATGATGACCTTCTAAATTAATGCCTGTGTGTTTGGGTATGTGTTGATATCCTAAGTACGTACTGCGCACGACATTTGAGGCCATTCATTCGCGCTGTTTACTCAGAAAATGTAGAAAAAAATATTCGGTGGTGGTAGTGGTAGTGTTTTTTAATTTATTGGTTTAATTTATCAAAGTAAATGCATAAGTAATAATTAACAGGTTCTGCAGCTATATGTAATATGCGCTATGTTCACGTTGCACGAGAATCTGGTGTGCTTTTTATTTTTTACTCTTTATTTTTTTATTAAGGTAGTGAGGAGTCTGCCGAGGCGAAATCCCTTAAAATGATTGGGAAAGCATGGTAATACTGTAACTTTCTGATACACCCCTAAAGCCTTTCATGCATTGGAAACCTCAGAAACGTTAAATGCATATTCAGCGGGTTTATTTCTGAGGTACACTTTAATTGAAACACGCATTTTTTTAATTAAAAAACTTTAATGTTATAACAGATGTTGGTTGCTGAGATTCACCTGTCATCGGAACTAAAACATGTGTATTAGCTGCTGAAATCGTAAGCAGATTGAATGCAAACATTGTTTCTGGTTTGCACGCTATTAGTTCTGACCCATTTGATGAACAAAAAACACATAATATGCGTAAATTCACTATGATAATGAGAAATACAATGCTGCTATGCAGCAAGTGGAGTTAATGAATAACTCGGTATTATGTTATAATGACTTAGGGCAATTTTAAGCGTATTTGTTTAGACAGATTCGGTGTGCCGGGTATCCTGTCCCATTGGACGATCGCCGGACTCGCCCAATGGCTTTCGAATGACGCATGGCTTGTTGAGGACTTAGCCTTGAAATAACATATGTACATATGTTTACCTGTTCTAAGTGCTTGCATTTTATACGAGACAAGTAAACAAGCATGTGTAAGAGAGAAGACGAATTATTGCACGTCACCATCTTACACGAAAATGCAATGGATACATGTGTGTACAGATGCAACTGTGTGACAGATCAGGCACTGAAGCAGGAAACACTTGCTAAATAATGTCGGAACGCGCAAACTTTGCCCAAAAATCAAATTCGTGCCACTAATGTGTATAATACGTTATACGAAGTAAAATATTATGTTTTATAAATTTTGTTTGTATTACCTACTCCGGAAAGTTTGAACATTCTAGCAACCAAATTGACTGAGGGAAAACTTATTTTTTACATGCAGGAAAATGTTTTACGTTAATATAGTTCATCGGTTACTCTGCGACAATTACACGTGGGAAACACATATAAACGTTCAACACTAAATATTTCGAAGAGTGCTAACTCTACGCAAAGGCATTGGCTTATACTGTGTAGATATTAATGAGATCTACATATCTTTTGGCGTTTTCATTCTTATGCTTTCTAAGTATATACTTTCTATTCTATTAGTCAGAATCAGGACGAGCTACAGAACATTTGAATCCTATACGTTATTCCTCTTCTTAATATCTCAAACAGCTGATCATTTAATTGCAATCATAACTACTAGTTGTTTTTTTAATGAAATCGGTAAATATTTTGCACATAAAGCTTGTGAAAGTCATCTTGGCGTATTCTTGAAAGAATCTGGAACGCGAGTAAGATCTTTCCTAATTTTATGAATTCTGGTTTTTGAGTTAATGTTATTTTAGTATATTGTTCTCTCTCTCTCTCTCTCTCTCTCTCTCTCTCTCTCTCTCTCTCTCTCTCTCTCTCTCTCTCTCTCTCTCTCACACACACACACACACGTGCACATACACGCACACACACACGCGCACACACACGCGCACTCACACGCACACACACACGCGCACTCACACACACACACACACACAGGAATCTGTTAAATTAAAGGATTCTCAAAACTTAAGCTTGTGGTGAAATCTTCAAACTTTTTGACGCACTTCTTGTATTTTGTTCTTCAGTTTAACAAACACATTAACCCCAATGTACTTTAAGCGGTTAAGGTATTTCAGTACATGTGGCGTGTAATTCCTAGAATGATAATAATAAAACTCACTTTGTTTAATAAAAGAGAGCCATTGTTTGACAGGTAAGGAGTTCAGTTCGCTTGCACTTGCACAATTTCGCCGGAGACTCGGTTCCCTTGGACAGTAGAGAGAGCCCACGAATGGGTTACCATGTATTTTATTTGTAATTTGTGACATTGTTAATCTGGGCTTTAAAATTACTTGTCTGGGACCATATGCCATGAAGTGAACATGTCAAACAAACAGCACAATAATGTGGGAGATAATTATCTTAACGGTTATTTCATATGGCATACATCACATGGCATACATCAACAAGAATTCAAGCTCGACATAAAAGGCAAGAATTTCCAAACCATCATCGTTGTCTACAGTTATCATAGCGCCTTTTGCACAAATTATACTGTCCCAAAATGATCGTCACAACGTGGGGCCTTTATTACGCCGTCGTCGTCGTCATCTATAATAGCGCATTTTGCACAAATTATTCTTTTGCATAATAATAATAATAATAATAATAATAATAATAATAATAATAATAATAATAATAATAATAATAATAATAATAATAATAATAATAATAATAATAATAATAATAATAATAATAATAATAATAATAATAATAATAATAATAATAATAATAATAATAATAATAATAATAATAATAATAATAATAATAATAATAATAATAATAATAATAATAATAATAATAATAATAATAATAATAATAATAATAATAATAATAATAATAATAATAATAATATTATTATTATTATTATTATTATTATTATTATTATTATTATTATTATTATTATTATTATTATTATTATTATTATTATTATTATTATTATTATTATTATTATTATTATTATTATTATTATTATTATTATTATTATTATTATTATTATTATTATTATTATTATTATTATTATTATTATTATTATTATTATTATTATTATTATTATTATTATTATTATTATTATTATTATTATTATTATTTTTTTTTTTTTTTTTTTTTTCTGCTCTCTACATGCTCCACTACATAAGTAGTACTACATGCTTTTCACTCTTTTTGTGATTTTTGTACACATTGGTTATGTAATTTTCTTGGTTACATTCTAAAACGCTTATTTTGCTTTCTTTTTTTCAGTTTTGATGTGAACCTGTTAGTATTTTGCTTGTATTACACATTAGTTCCTTTTAGTACGTGAAAGCCTATAGAGTTTACAAATTTTGTAAATGATTTTAAATGTCTTTTAATTAGTATTGACTTGTGTGTTGGCCAGTTATCAGTTCTAAGAACACTATGTTTTAGAGTTTCTCTTGCACTATTCACCACACTGCACTCGAATATTATGTGATCCACCGTTTGCGGTCCTCTCCTGCATGAACACTCAGGGCTGCTAACGATCTTGAGTCTGTTGAGAAAAGTGTTGATATTTCCGTGTCCTGTAAGTATTGTTGTCATGTTTGGTGTTAGGTAGAACTTGTTTGTGAGTCTGCTTTCCACTGTTGGGAAGAATTCCTTAGTGGTTGTGCCTTTTGTACTCTGTTCCCATTTCTGCTGCCATTTGTTTTTGTTGATTTCCTAAGGATTTGTTTTATTGCTGTGAGCGGTAATTTGTTGTATATTTCATTAGTTTTTGCTGCATTCTTTGCCAGTCTCTCAGCCAGCTCATTACCCTATATTCCAATATGAGCCTTTACCCATTTGAATTGTATTTTCCAATCTTTTGCTCTGAGTATTGCTGTAGTTTTTCGTATTTTCTCTGTTAGGTTATTGTGATTTTTGCAATCGTCTATGGAGTCAATTGTTATTCTGCTGTCTGTGTGTATGGTTACTGTTTTGTTATGTGTCTATTATTATTATTATTATTATTATTATTATTATTATTATTATTATTATTATTATTATTATTATTATTATTATTATTATTATTATTATTATTATTATTATTATTATTATTATTATTATTATTATTATTATTATTATTATTATTATTATTAATTTTTTTTAGCCATTATAACCCGCAACTTTTCCTGCATGCGTTATTGTGTATAATCGGAGATTCTTCTTTGTCTCATCCTCCCTCATAATCTTCCTACACTGCTTTCTTTCCCTCTCCACTTTTTTTTTCTGAATATTTCGTCTTTTCTAACTTAAGTATTACATGCTGTTTAGAAAAACGATAATAAAAGTTGTTTTTCTGTATTATTAATAACATTTAAACGCCTGTAAATAGTGTAACAATACTAATATTGCGCCTGATTCTTGTTACGTAGCAACTGGTTTCGCAGAGAGAGAGAGAGAGAGAGAGAGAGAGAGAGAGAGAGAGAGAGAGAGAGAGAGAGAGAGAGAGAGAGAGAGAGAGAGAGAGAGAGAGGGGCGGGTGAAATGGGGGAAACGAGAGAGAAAGAAACATGGTCATTTATTTTTACTTGAACGTGTTTTATCTAATTGTTCCTAACGCACGGTTCTGATTTGGCCTTTAACAAGTGTATAATAAGCCACCGCTTAAGTTATAATGATTTTCGTTAGTAATATGTAAAGAAAAGAAAGCAGGATTACGAATATTCTGGTCATTTTTTTTAGGAATTAAGTGGAGAAAAAGCTTGTGATGACCACTTAGACGATTTTAGTGCCCATAAAATTAAAAGGCTGACTCTAGAAAAGAAGTGGAGCCTGTCCTCACATTGTCTGGAATTCCGCTGTGTAATTATTGTTATTATTATGGTATCTGAAAGCAGGTTATGATTTAACACTCAAGTTCACAGACAGGGGCTGTGGTCATGCTGTGTAACTATTTCACAGTCTCAAAATAACCACGCTTCTCTTTGGTTTGTTTACTTTTTCACTTCGTTCTCCCGCTTTAGCTTTCTTCTCCTAATGTTTTCTGCTTTTGCATGGCCGCCGCCTTGTGTGCGTTTCGGATTAACATATATTAATAACACAGTATGTTAGGGTTTTACTTGCTCTAAACCAGCACAACGATGCGCAAAGCTCTGGATATATCGCAGCCTACGTTGCATATTATTCGCTTCTATGCGTGATGACTCTGCACAAAACGTGACATTACAATGTTAGTAAATACTCTTTTGCTGAAACAAGGGAACTCTGAAGGTCATTAAGGAAGAAAACACACGCACTGCTCTGCGATCTAGAGGTGAAGGGTTTGATTTCTGGCTGTCAGGGGAATTGACGGAACTAATTAGTGTTATTCGCTACTCTAGGAATCTCTGCATAGCCACCAACGATGCACTGTTATTGTTATTTATCATTCGTATATTCATATTAGTCCTAATATTGTTGCTACTAATGTTTATAATAATTTTGTCAGTTCTTATATTTGCAATATCCTGCATACAACTTTTCTGCGAAAAACTGCATTTAGCTGCTAACTTCTTCGCCCTTTCTCTACGATCACAGCAGCGGTTTCCTTGGCGAAAATTGTTGTTACTGCCTTGGTAAATCGTGTCCCTGCTTGATTTGGTTATGCATTTTCGATTCAGGATTTCAATATGCTAGATTTCGAGATGTGTCTGCAAAATGCATGATATTCTTTGAAATTCTGTCGCCATGTATATATTAGAAGCCCGCTTCTGATGCACGTTGAATACTTCTTTCTCAGTTTAGCCTTCCCATATGAAGGACTTTGGACCCTTTGGAACTTACAAGTTGACGTTCGGGATCAGCTGCCCCTATAGGAGTAAACAAACTCTGGATCAGAGATGTGTGATCAGCACGAAGCCTGGATGAGGACTGAGAAAGGAGAGGATATGAAATAGGGGTTAAATGGATGATGGGAAGGGGTGATAATGGACCATATGGAATGAATGACGCAGGAAACTGGGAAACTGAGTAAATTAGTTCGTTGAGGAAGGTTCCAAGCTTAAAGAAATTAGAATTTTAAGCAAATGCCGCCTTACCTATGGCACGTATGACGTAACAGTTACAGGAAGGTCTAGAATTATAAGGTATATTAATGTGCATTAAAAAGTAGCAAATGATTAATGTGGGGTAATTTAGTTTTAAACTAAACTATTCATAAAAAAGTAATATCCTTCATATTGCAAACCTGCACATGAGCTTATGGGAAAAAATCGATTGATCACATATTACGATTACATATATTGATTCCCTTTAAAATATTCATACAGCAACATATTTTGGAAATATTAACGGTTCAAAAGCTGTTGCCATAAATTATTTTAAGAAAATATATCACGTTTCTAAGTAACGTTTATGGGTTTCCATTTAGCAAATCCGGTAAGAAAGAGGGCAGAAAACTTAACATACATATCTATTCTTCAGTATCTCAAACTTATATACACTGAAATCGAAAACTTAACCATTTTTCGCCTTCTCTGCGACTTATCTACGGCAGTCATAGCAAATATTACCAGATATCTGTTTTGAAGTTCCCTTAATTCAAGAGGAATATTTTAGTGGGTGTGTTATGAGGCAGAGAGGGGAGTAGAGAGAGAGGAAGAGAAAGACGATGGCATAAATCAAAAGCAAAATGTCGCGTCAGTACCAAAATGGTTTTTTTTTTTTTTTTTTTTTTTTTTTAAGTTTAGTAATTCCACAGGATGATGAAATAAGGATCGTTGCATCTGCTTTTATCTAATAGCTCTTTACACGCAAAATTACTAGTATGTGTTTCAAATGGGATGATGTTTATCCTTGAGCACTACCAGGTGAGCAATCAACGGAGTCCTGCGGTGTTGTACGGCATTCCCCCTAAGTGGTGTGTGATGAGCGCCAACTTAATAAATCTCTAATAAATACTTTCCGCGCTAAGACAAAAACTCGATTTTGCAAAACCTGATCCATGAGGAAGGTAGGAAGTAATGTATCTAAATAACCGCAAAAGCCCCATATTTTTAGCTCAAATAGTTTTCTTAATACAAATAAATACAGCACTATTATGTTATAACAATGCAACGCGACGTAAGCATTGTAATGGATATCGTTATTGATTGGCATATAGGTGTGTACGTATATTGCAAATTACTCAGAACTGAAACCTAAACGTTTGACATGACGTGATAAAAGAATTACTTTGAATAAGCCAAGGTGTTTGTTAAATTCGAGCGAGAATAAAGAATACATTTCCTGCTGACCTGTAGAATGATGCATTGGCAGAACGTGACTTGTCACACTATACCTATAGGTACTTGTTTATGAATTGTCCGTAAACTATATTTACTCTAGAGAGTTCAAAGAGTGTTATTCAATTATTCTTCCGCTTAAAAACCAGAAAAAGTGGATCAGCAGGATCAGCTTGCAATTGAAATCAGACACGAGGTATTATAAACCACTGCCACAACAATCCATTTGAGTTAATGTGGGCTCAAGTTATGTTGCAAACAGAAATAATACTGACTGACGCTGAACAACTTATTCACCAGTAAATTGACAAGTTTTGCACAAGACTGGGAAAACTCCATGAGACATGCAGACAAACTACAAGAACACTATTTTTGGAAAGAAATAGCACGTGACGAGATTTTGAAGCCTATGATCATTAACTTGCAACACTCAGACGATGAAGACAATGACGAATTGTCGCCTAACGGAAGTGACATTCATAGCTATATTGGCAGTTTCGTTGGATTAGAAAAATAGGTAATTCATAAACTTACGTCTAGCACCATGAAGACTCGCAAGTTGCGAGAGAGAGAGAGAGAGAGAGAGAGAGAGAGAGAGAGAGAGAGAGAGAGTGAGAGAGAGTGAGAGAGAGTGAGAGAGAGAGGAGTAACGGGGCAACGCTGAAGGTTCTAACGCATCTGATTCGCTACAAGCCAGAACTCATCCCATTTGAAACACATAGTAACTCTTTTTTCATCTTCTTAGAAATGGCTAAACATTGTAAATTAAACGACCATGATGTTTGGATATTTGCATTAATACAAATTTTAAATTTATTATGTATAGCTTGTGAGCATGCACACATAATCTCAGATAGTTTCCATGCTTTATCGTGCATGTTTAAAAGTGCTAGGTGACATACTTTTGTTTCTCGTACAAAGAATGGAATTTCAGACGTCCACTTTTTTATACATGGGGACAATGTTTCGGCGCCCTGTATCCCTCTCGTAACTATGGACTTATAACCAAAGAGTAAAAATTAACTAATTAGAAAAATAAAATTATGCAATAGTGTATAGCATACAAAAGTAGAGATGGAAAATCTCCTGTGTATGTAACGCACTAAGGTATTCTTACCTCCACGTTGAAAACAGCTTTTGCTTTCCTTATTCTTCTTGCAATTAAGATCATATTGATTTATTAGATAATACTTATAGTTTACAATGTAACTTGAACAGAAGAATTATTCTTTATAGACAAAAGATATCAGAATGGACAGATTCAGGTGTATGACACATTTTTATGAAGTGTAATAATTTAGCTAAAGTAATTTTATTACTCAATTCTTTCCCTGTAATCATCCATATTTTATAACAATAGCAGCATTAAAATGATTCTCTAAACAAGGCTGAATTTTCCTTATTTGTCTCAGATACTGCTTGAGTACACATTTTTAACTGTACATACAAACCTTTTGATAAGTGAGTAATTTGATTGGTAAAGAAAAATCTTTTGTAAGCTTGGAACTTTGAAAGGTAGCGTAAGATGTTATTTTCACTGTTAAAAATGTTTCTTTTTTAAAGTATTAAACTGTTTAACGCCTGCGTAGGTCTACAAATGTGTACTTAAATGTATACAAACTCTCTATTAAACCAAGGTAGTAGAATGTAAATGTTAGGTATAACTGAAATTTTGCTTGTACGGATAAAAATGTTTCAGTCTGAGTACTCCGAGGTATCGTGCTGTAATGTATTTTGTTTTAGAGTAGGAATCGAAAGGAAAATGGCTAATGAATTACCCATATTTGATGAATGAAGATGTTTTTGAACCGAGAGAAGAGGAATTTTAATGGAGACGTCAGCGAAGCTCTTGGCCAAATGCCCAGTGTGTAATTATGTGAGCAATGGTAGCACTTAGGTGTACGTATTTGTGAGAAAGTGTAGGCTTAAATTAGAGATATGGATGTGTGATTCTTAAACCTCTGAGACCTCCATTTATTAGGTGCTAAAGGCATAACTAAGGCTGCGGATCGTTGCCGTTGGTGATTACCGTTTTTCAAGCGAAAGCTATTCTAAACCTACTGTCAGAAGCTTCTTGTATTTCTTCAGTGTTCTCTCTCTCTCTCTCTCTCTCTCTCTCTCTCTCTCTCTCTCTCTCTCTCTCTCTCTCTCTCTCTCTCTCTCTCTCTCTCTCTCTCTCTCTCTCTCTCTCTCTTCTCTCTCTCTCTTCTCTCTCTCTCTCTGCTGTTTAGTTTTGTTTTTACTCTCTCTCTCTGCCGCAATCCTAAAGTATATATAAAACACACACTACACGAAATTTGAATACTCAAACCTCCACAAATTTTACGTTTTAATGTCCTCCAAATACTCCAAAAGTCTTCTTAGTTGATTCCGCCCACTCTCTCTACTTTCGTCCCTCCTCCCTCTCCCCCCCCCCCTTTGCTCGAGCGAGCGTATGTGCTTTACGAGTATAGTTCGAAATGTCGGGATAGCAATTTTCACATTAGCGTTAACGTACTGTAACGCGACCGTTGGAACACCCTGTAAAGCAGCTGGGAGCGGAAGACGGGGGAGGTCAATGTTAGCTACGCCCTCCCCTCGTTTGTCTTATAGTGGTGACAGGGACGACTGGGGAAAGAAACATAATTGTGCGGTCTGTTTCTCTTCCACCTGGTTCCAGAAATTACGGGATCTTTCATCATCTGGAAACGTCTAGAAGACGGCGAGATGCTTATAAAAAGGGCTGCAGCTAGTTAGTCAGTTGTTGGTTTGGTTGGTCAGTTGGTTGGTTAGTGTGGAGTGAGGACAGTTCTTGGTGTAAGAGTTAGTCAGTGACGTGTTAATGTACGAGAAGATTGTGCAACGGAAGACTGTACGTAACTGTGAAGGTGTACCGGAGTTTATGTAATCGCGAGTACAAGTGAAGTTGTAACGGACGAACTGGTGAACTGTAATTGTGTGCAGCAAGTAATTCTGTGTAATTGGCAAGAGTTTAACTGTAAGTCGGTGGAAATAAAGAACATTGTTGAGTGGTGTAATTGGACTTTTTATTTCACGAACCCACAAAGTCACACTGGTGTCAGGAAGCGGGAAGATAACATCACCGAGCATTACAACCATGGACGCGGCATTGGAGAAAATTTTGGAGACGATGATGGAAATGAAGGCGGAACTGAAAGAAATGAAGACGGCCAACGACAACATCACCGGGAAGATGGAAGAAATGAAGGCCGAACTAATCTCGGAAATGAAGGCGGCGAACGAGGCTCTCGCCGCAAAGTTTGAGGAACGTTTGGCCGGCGTGAGGGATGACGTCGCGAACCTGGGCAAACGGAAGGGTCAAGTAGACGACCGCCTTAATGATTTAGAGGAAAAGGCCGACAACATCGCAAAACCCCTCACCCGCCTGACGGAGGAAAACCGGCCTTATGTGTGGACGGAGGACGCCGAAGACGCTTTCCAGCACCCGAAGGGGACCCTGTGCAGTGCTTCAATTTTGGGTTTCCCACAACCGGGTGGCGCCTTCATTGTGGACACCGACGCCAGCGACCATTGCATTGGAGGTGTCCTATCGCAGATCCAGGACGGCCACGAGCGCACAAGAGTGGAAGAGGAGGAGCGTGCCGCAGCAGTCCGAGTAGCTGTGGCAGTGCCTGCTGAAGGCTGGGATAGCGCAGGCCTGAGGAGGGAGCAGCTGGCGGACGCAGACTTGGGGCCACTGTTGAGGGAAGTGGACGCAGGGACGAGACCAACCTGGGAGGACATCGCACCGAGGAGCGCCACCTACAAGTCGCACTGGGCCCAATGGGACTCGTTGAAGACCAGAGAGGGCGTGCTGTTCCGGGTATGGGAGTCACCCGATGGGAAGGCGCAGAGAGGACAGTTGGTACTTCCCCGGAGTAAGGTCCCGGAAGTCTTGGAGGAAGTGCACGCCGGTACTTCAGGAGGACACCTGGGAGCAAACCGAATGATTCACAAACTACGGCAGCGCTACTTCTGGCTGAGACTCCGAGCAGATGCTGGTGGTACACCTGGACCGCCTCGCACGCTAGTTGGGGCTGTTCGGGGCGAACAGCTTTGAGGAGGGAGCAGTGTAACGCGACCGTTGGAACACCCTGTAAAGCAGCTGGGAGCGGAAGACGGGGGAGGTCAATGTTAGCTACGCCCTCCCCTCGTTTGTCTTATAGTGGTGACAGGGACGACTGGGGAAAGAAACATAATTGTGCGGTCTGTTTCTCTTCCACCTGGTTCCAGAAATTACGGGATCTTTCATCATCTGGAAACGTCTAGAAGACGGCGAGATGCTTATAAAAAGGGCTGCAGCTAGTTAGTCAGTTGTTGGTTTGGTTGGTCAGTTGGTTGGTTAGTGTGGAGTGAGGACAGTTCTTGGTGTAAGAGTTAGTCAGTGACGTGTTAATGTACGAGAAGATTGTGCAACGGAAGACTGTACGTAACTGTGAAGGTGTACCGGAGTTTATGTAATCGCGAGTACAAGTGAAGTTGTAACGGACAAACTGGTGAACTGTAATTGTGTGCAGCAAGTAATTCTGTGTAATTGGCAAGAGTTTAACTGTAAGTCGGTGGAAATAAAGAACATTGTTGAGTGGTGTAATTGGACTTTTTATTTCACGAACCCACAAAGTCACAGTACCTTCTAAAGTTGCAAGGGGAATACATTTAGGAAGTTCATCATCGTCGAAAAGCTCTTCATAAGGGAATAGTTGTAATATATTTTATAGCATAGTACATGTGCTTTTACATTCTCTACCGTTTACATGAAATAGGTACAGAAAGTAGATCCAAGTACTAGTACCTTGTACACTGAAAAAGTTTGGATATTCTTTCTAAACGCAGGTCTAATATTTGGATTAAAGCTTAAGTTGGAATATTGAACGGAAGAATAAAATTGTAAGTACATCTAGAATTGTCCTTGAACTGTAAAGTTGTAATTTTTATTGAGAAATATTGATAGACAAAATCTTATAGGAAATAAATATGTGGTAATTAAAACACATAAATGGTGTTAATAGTGTGCGCAACACAAGTGCATCATTCTTCAAAATAATCTTCCTTCGTTTACTACTCTTCCTCCAGTGCTAGGAAGTACATGGGATTCCTTTGGGGGAAGTGGAATCTTTTGGTCGTGTGCGCAACCACTCTCCATCTACTGCTGCAGCTCAGAAAATTTCTTTCCTCCCATCGCCTCTTTGAGTAGTCCAAAACACTCGGTGCGAGCTATTACCGCTGCAGACGTTAGTTACAGACGTCAACACGCTTCTCTTTCATTTCTGGAGCGAACTGCTTTGGCACCCATCTTGCAGATACTTTGCGAAATTTAGAGCATGCCATGAATGATGTGATGTGCTCAGCCATAACTAACCTTCAGACTTGTGACTATTTCATCCATCATCACGGCGATTTCCCATCACAGTGGCTGCAACAGCTGCAGTAGACTGGTATCACAACACGGTGTGTCTGACCCGGGCTGCAGTAGTAGACATGTATCTCTATAATGGGCCTTCAAGCGCCTTTGGATTTCAATAGGTGTCTTCAATGCTTAGAAAACGTATGACAAAAAGCCCCTCTTCCGTGGTGCATATCGCAGGTGGAGCAACCTTTTTGCATTCGTATTGTGCTCCCTTCGCTTGTTAGGAGTATTTTGTACTTGTCAGCCATTCATTATATCAATTCTAACAGTCAAACTTAAATAACAATGGCTTTAAATGCCAATTTTATTTATGTTTTTAATTCCCTCTAGTTAGTATATGTGTGTTTTTCTTTGTGTGTGCGTGCATATTGCGTGTGTGTTAATTGTTTTCAGGAGAGAGAGAGATCTGAGCTTTTGAACATAAAATAAATTTAGCTTCTAGAATACTTAATTCTTAGTGGAACTAGTATACCATAAAATAATTGATTTTCACGAACTTGGCTCTTCATTATGTATTGTTATTTACGATTGCCACTTAGAGTATGCGTATACGATATGATCTTTATTTAACAGTGTATACTGCTGACATTTAGAATTTTGACAATTTTCATTAGTGCAAAATCTTGTCTATATACGTGTGCTGTTTTAAATAAAGCTGTGCACCAATACGGGACTGAGAGAAGGAAGGATATATTCTGTTATTGGTGACTTTCGCTGGCGGCATTATTATAGTTAAGCATTTCTGTGAATTATTTTGTGTCTGTCTTATGTCACTTCCTGCACAGACAACCCTTTTCCTCTAGTTCTACTTGGTTTTGATAAAAACCGTAGTAGTTTTACATAAAAAATTGTGACGAAATCTCTTGACAAACCCTGCTTCATCACTTCTGCTGTCAGCCTTCTACCTCCACCAGCTTGCGAAGCTTCGATGTAGACATACTACTTTTCGACCATTCTTTAACCCAAAACTCGATGATGTCCTGCATTTGACCCTTCAAATTGGGCGAGTCCACCCCGCTGTTTACTTCCAATAAAGCACTATTTAATAACTTATTCCCATGGGATTTTTTCACTTGTAAATTTGATTACCCATACTTTACATGTAGCTGCATCCTTTCTTGCTTACGATTATGTTATTTTTGGAAGTCACTTCATAGAAAAATCTTAAGTTGTGATGTTTTCTGTATCAAAAATGAAAATATTTTCCATTTAAAGCAAATATTAATGTCGTTCCAATCCTATATAACATATAATATATTTAATATATTTAAATGGTTTTGGATATTAATCACCTTAATTACTCTGTTGACATATATAATTCTCTATACAAAACTCTCTAATGCTGGAATAGGGAATATTCGAATTTCAAACATAATAGGAACCTACAATCAATACCGACGGAAATATCTTAAGAAACTTTGTATCATATAACACATTGAAAATTACAAATACATGCTTCCGCCACAAAGACATACACAAATATACCTGGAGTGCTAGAGGTAGACGTACAATCATAGATTATCTATCGCAAATGAAAAAGTATCACAATTAGTGGAAGATACACGAGTATTTAGAGGATATGATGTAGGTACAGACCACTTCCTATTAATTTCAAGAACTTCAATACCATCTAGGTGGAAAAAAATTAAAAGACACATAAATTAACCAAAATAAACTTTTAAAGTTCACCTTCTTTCAAGAAGAAAGCATATTACAACTATATCAGAAACGTCTTGATCAATATGTTTATGAAAACCCAATAAATAATAATATAAATTTAGAATGGGAAGAAATTAAACGTATAACTATAAAGGCAGCATCAGAAGTATTGGGTAAGAGGACTAAAAGATATAAAAATAGAGGACTTGAAGTTTGGAATGAAGAAATTGCGAACATGATAAATGAAAAAAGAGCATATCTACAGTTCCTAAATAATCAAACATCAGAGAACCGAACAGAATATAAGAGGTTAAATGCTATAGCCAAACGTAAAATAAGGGAAATAAAGCGACAAAGTTAGGATAAATATGTGAACAACTTACAGCATGATCTTCGTAGACGACAAGAAAAAGTATATAAAGTCCTAAAACAGTTAAATGAGAATGAAAAAGATAAACTGCAACATAACCCAATTAAGACTGAAGAATGGAGCAAATATTATAAGAAGTTATGGACTGATTCAGACGAAGATAAATTAGTAACAACATATGTTAATGAATATGTAGATTTAATAAGTATGGATGAACTAAAAGAAACTTTAAACAATTTCAAAAACAAAAAAGTCCAGGAGATGATTGTTTGAATATGGAACTATTTAAATATGCCTCGGTTAAATTCCAGACTACACTTGAATTTCATCTGGCATTTACCAGAGGAATGGAATATTGCATTGATATGTCCGATTTTTAAAAAGGGAGACCGAACTGAATGTGACAATTATAGAGGAATTAATATTTTCAACTCAGGTTACAAGACCTATGCGAAAATCATTACACAAAGAATTGCTCAAATCTGAGAAACTAAATTGCATGGTTCACAAAATGGATTTAGAAAAGGGCGTTCCTGCAATGATTGTATTTTCACAATAACACAGATTATGGAGAAACGACGAGAATGTAATCTACTAACTCTAATAGCTCTTATAGACTATTTTAAAGCTTTTGATAAAGTAAAAATAAATCTGCTTTTGGAAATAATGATTAAAAATGGATTTCCTCAACATTTAGTAGGAACAGTTCAAACTATGTCTATAAATACAAAATTTAAATTGGAGAAATCCATAGAAAAATATAACCTAGTAGAGATTAATTTAGGACTAAGACAGGGGTGTCCATTGTCACCTACCCTATTTAATATATATTAATAACGCAGTTGTACGATGGCAAACTATTCTCAGAACACATTTTAAAATAAAGGGGAGAAATGTTGACACATTACTGTTTGCTGATGACCAGATTTTAATTGCGGAGACGGAAGATAACTTACAAAGAGCCATATTTGAATTAAATAATATTACAAGAGATTATAATCTTCAAATTTCATATGAAAAAACAAAAATAATGGTTTTTATAGGAACGAACCATTTGAGAGCAGAAATTTGCATAAATGATAAACCCATCCAACAACAAAGTTATTTTAATTATCTTGGCTATATTGTGTCATATACCAGTAATAGAGATATACAAAACAAAATAAACAGACTTCAGTCAATATGTGGCACAATAAAAAGAACTTCTAAAAATTGTAATCGTCAAACTTTGTTAAAACTGTATAAAATAATGGCGATCCTAACCCTGTTTTATGGGTGTGAAAACTGGGTCTTAACTATCTCAACAGAAGAAAGTGGAGGCTGCTGAGATGAAATTTCTGAGACAGGTGGCAGGTTATAGACTCATAGACAAGAAAAGAAACTAGGATATTAGAAGAGAATTGGAAATTCAGAATCTAAATGAAACAATCATTGCATACAGGCAAAAATGGCAAGATCATGTGCAGAGAATGACCGAAGACCGTACACCACAAATAGTATACAAGTATAAACCTGTAGGTAGAAGAAATGTTGGCAGGCCACGAATGAGATGTTCCGATCAATTTCCTTAAAGTCGGAAGGGGCCACAAGGCTTATACCGTGATGATGATGATGAATTTTATTACCCTATTTAATTATTTGAGATGGGCCTGGAAAGTCTACTTTGCACGTTAACCTATTATAATAGGATACAAAGGTTTTTATTTTCATGCATTCATTATTGGCATAGAAACCTAAAATTTGCGATAATAACCCAATCGCGTTCCAGTACCACGCAGGATACACTAAATTTACATTTCCCCACAAACTTGAACTTTAAGAAGTTATGCAGAGCAACGCTGTAGCTTAGCGCGGACAAATAATTTTTTCTGTCCTTCTCTCCTCCTCTCCCCCTGCTCCTCCTTCCTCCCTGCCTCCCTTGCCTCCTTCCTTACGTTCTCTTTTTCTTTGGTTTTTTTCTTCTTTCCTTGTGTTTGAATAAATAGTTCTAAAGTACAGAAAGGTGTATTTTTTCTAATCTATAAGTTCCCCCGTTCATGAGAAAGAAATTAAACTATTTACGGTCTTCGTCATTTCACTTCATTTTATTTCACTCGGTGGGTAACATTTCATTTATAAGATGCAGTATTATACTGCGGTTGTAAAGTTTCTTGCTGATACAAAATGCACAATGTAGACTATTAGAACGAAATTGGAAGCGATGTCGCGACCCGTAGTTCAAGATTTGACCGCGTGGCAACATACTCTTAGCCATTTGTTTCCACTATGTCGCGTCAGCGCACGATGTGCGCATATCCGAGATGTGAATACCAATGAGATTAGTTGTTTCTCCGATGCTCCTTTTTCCTCCTTTCTTCCCTATGGCACTGTGGTGCATGGACTGCTTCCCTTTATCTCCCGAGGCAGAGATCCCCAAGAATGCTATTTGCTTTCATGATAGGAGTATATGTATGTCATTGTTTCTAGATGGGGTACGAAAAGCACTTAATGTCGCTGCTCAAACCTTTATCTTTCATTCTTTGAGTGGCAGAACCGAAATTATTTAATATATTATATGTCTACATTCAACGAACTTGGTCATCAACTATAAGTGATCCGTAAAAGATTATTTAACGTTTTATGCAATTATTATCATGAATCATCGGCAGCTTAACTAATACAATGCTTTTAGGTTGCACCATAGTTTTTGATTCCCAGAAAAGTTCTTAAAATATTTGTAGCATTTTTTAAAAATGACTAAAACCGCAATATATTTTCTGTAACGTTTGCGAAAAGAACGAAAGAAAATATTTGTTTTAAACTTATAATTACGCTTTTAAACTTAAGATACTTTTGTCGGGTTTTAAATTATCAGAACACATAGAAAGTTCACGTACTTATTTAAGCATTCGATGGAAAGAAGTATTAATAAAGCGAGCATTTTATTTAACAGTTTAATGAAATACTAGATAAAAAGGAATAGGGCATAAACTTTTAATAAGATAGACTGAAATATGTCTTATTTGTCTCTCTATTATGTAGCTATTCATTCCATGCATTCGATAGAGAGATTTCTACGGAAGTACATATTTTGGCACTCCACAAGTTTTTTTAAAAGTTTAATGAAAATGTCTGTATATCTGTGTGTGCGTGTGTGTCTATCACTATGTGGACAACAAACTCAAGAACTAACACTTCACAATTTGTATCAAAGTGCATTAACCTGTGTGCGGTAATTAAGATGATCTTGCATACTTTTCTCATCCGCTAAACATAAAGGTGTTTATTTATATGGGTACCGATCCTTTGAAACGTCCTCTCTATTAAAACCTGGGAAGTTAGTTAACACGTATTTTTATTAATGGGAATTATAATAAAATTGCTGTTGCTGACAAGGTAACAAAATAAACGTAACTGGGAAATGTCAGTAATAATGTAAATAAAAGTAAACCCTGATTTAAAAATAGGCCGTTTGAAAATACGGAGGTAAATTAGGTGCAGAAAATGCCAAATAACACATGCTTAAAATGCTCAAAAACGACAGACTGTCCAGCAAATTCTTTAGTTGCAAAAGTTGCAAACATTTCAGTAACTGGCAGATATTTGTATCAGGATTATGAGTACGATTGTTTCAAGAAGAAAGTACTGGTCACCTGAAAGTTGCAAGTCACTGTTTCAGCACATAGCGCTGCCATCATAAGGATTTAAGTGAATAAACTGTCAAATGAAGAAACTAGAAGCTGACGGAGATGTTTACGCAAGCCTATCGCACATACACGACGACTCATGTATGTACACCCTTCTGGACAACAACACGTCATAAATCGGCAATTGCGAGATCATATATAATGCGATTGAATATTGTGACAAGGAGAAAGACACAAAATCCCTTTGTGTCAAGCAACAAAACAGATATCTCCAATGGTAATTTGCATTTGAACATAATTGAAATGGGTTAACGTTTCATACAACACCCACAGCTACCAAGTGCTTTGTGTTTCGTCGCTTATTGTACACCAAGTTGCTAATATTTCGCTCTTCTAGTAAACAAGATAACAAAGGAATGCAGCGCTCGTCAGTGAAGTTCAGTATGTTTTGCCATGCAGTAATTCGTTTATAGAGTGCTAGTGGAAGATGGCCTCTTTGCTTTATGATTAACATGAGTGACTGGCTGGTGGGCAACCAAGGATTGCTTCACTAAACGAAGATAAAGGTAATATTTGTCCACCCAAAATACGTTGAAGTCCTTCGCCGTGGCGTAGTAGGTTAGGACGTTGTCCTTTGGTTCCTTGCCACGGAATTCGCCCGGGTTCGATCCAACCCTTGGGGATTGCGGATGAAGTCCCTGGTATAGTACCGGTACCCACTCAGCATCGCGAGGAATTATTATACTCGTTCCGAATAAAGAGTGTTTTACAAGTTATTTCCAAAACAATAAGATGTTACATACGTTTTATTTGCTTTGTCTTGTCTTAAGTATGTGGTAGTTCATTGAGATCGCTAAAAACCTATTTGGAACCAAAATTTTTTAGAAGTCTTCAACTTAAAATTAATTGGTGTGAGCACATTTTCTTAAAACTCTTTGTATCTCATCCTTGGAAGATTTTGAAATTAAATATCAATTTTATATTTTATCGGAAATTTTAGATTTGGATGACACAATTGAGAACTGAACTGTGTAGTGTTTAACGCCCGCTTTTACTACATACGGCACCGTAGGCGGTAACACAGTTGAGAGATACCTATACATGTGCGCGCGAACAAAAGTCAAAATGTTTTGCCAAAAATCTGTATTTCGCGTAAAATATCACACCCAATGTTTGTATGAAGTAAGGGCCTTTTTACTTGCTCGATACACGGTGCAAAATGTATTAAAGGGTCCATATCCAAGCAGTCAAGATTCCCACTAATTGCCATTTTCACCACGAATACCTAATGGAGATACTACCTACAAATCTTCATTCAGTCTATCCGCTAAACTCTTGAAGAAAAATGAAAAGTATTAGCAAGGAAAAGGAAAGAAGCAATTTGAAGGGATGCATAATGAATTAACGTTTGGGAGAAATATTAAAAGTTATAAACTTTTAGCAGATCTTGACCTACAGTATTTTTATTTTGTGGTTATTTCAGGCAGGTCTGAGTTAAGGCATACAAAGTTCAACTGTATTCGGTACAAGTTGGGTTAAAAATCTCGCTTTTCATTAAATTTAAATTTTAATTTACCTTAATTTGGTATAAATTTAATGAATTCTAATCCTACCAAAAAGTTTCATTTTAGGTTACTTGGCACACAGTTAAACTTTTTTACGGATACGCTATCTATATAATAGAGTTTAAATTTTTTTATCGATTAAAACCTAATGTGATAAAGTGACGTTTGAATTTTGTTTGAACTGCTGTATAAATGGTTTCAGCTAGGTATTGGGTGGCTTGGTGTAGAAAGCTACGATTCTACTTATCCAGCGATAGCCAGTCCAAACAGCTATTAACTGCTTTTGTTCTTCACTAAAAGCATGGTCATACATTCCATATCACTAAAAGAAAAATAATATTTCTAGTTGGATATTATTTTAATTACTCAGAAAGCTTCTGCGTGGACAGTCTAAATGAATAATAACCGAAAAAGTTCTTTTAAAAAAGCGACACATATCATTTTCTTCAAAAGCCTTTAGAAGGAAATTTCAATTTAAGCCGCCGCGTGGGGTATTTTGCATAAAAATGGAAATGACTTAATGGACCGTGACTGCCACGTTAGCAGAATAATTGTATTTTCTGTTAGGCGTATTGCGTTCTGTTGGCTTTAATTGTAAATACGTGCTGCTTCGTTAATTATTTTCTCCGCCTCAGACTTCTTACACTTCACTTATTCGCGGCACATTGTTTTCTAGTTTTGTGGGGGAAAATTTAAGGAAAGGAGAATAAAATAGATTACGATGTAAATTAACTCTAATTGCTTTCCAGAAAAAATGTATGTGTGTTAGTAGACCAATTGTTGTAATATATATTAAATATTTTACAGATAATAATCCATCTCCCCTCGAATTTTAATTTATCTGCAGCATGGAAGGAAATGCTGTGTCTTAAAATGCCTTTTATTCAAATACAGTACCAGATAAATTTGAGGAAAGGAATATATTGAGTACAACATTTGTCTCGTTGAGACGAAAAGACCTAAAACTCACTACTTTGGAATCACAACTGCAGGCGACTTAGCAACGGGATTCGGTTAATTTTACAGTCCAGTGCTGAGTGGAGCTTTTAATTTGGCAATCGTTGACTAAAAGACTCGTTTTGGTTCTCTGTAATCGCGTTTGTAGAGCCAATTGAACGTTACCTCTGGCATTCATTCAAAACTGCGAAGAGAGGCTTTCAGTTTAAGTTGCTTAATGTAGTGTTTCGGAATTACTACCACCAAGTTAATATGTGCATAACCTATTCTTTGTGAATGCAATACTTCAACAGGAACAAAAGAACACCGATTGCAGAACGGCGAAGTTGAAATGATAATAGCCAAGTAACATTTTCTTAGTACTTGAGCACATGAGCAGCTTTTTCAAAGAGTAAGTGAAAAACACCTTTAAAAGTCGAAACAATATTTCTGTTAATAGAACTATACTGAACCAGTATGTAAGGTCCTGCACCAATTAATTTAAAATTTGTATTATGTGATTGTTAACGTTCGATCTAAAGCCGCCAAGTTCGAGCATTAATACAATTTCAAGTGGTATACGCACCGTAGTCCGCGCTGTCCAATACTATTAACCCATATACACCGACGGCTGCAAACTACGGAATTCTGAAATTTGCTTTTCTAGGTTTCTGGCATTCCTAAAAGTGATTTCGAAAATGTTTCCTTCGCAATTGTAAAAGACAATTATTCTTAATGATGTATATTTCTAACAACTTTCTTAAAAGTCGTACTCTGCTTATGTTTACTTCTGTGAGGCTCATTTTTACTCTATCTGAGGTAAAGAACGAATGTTATACTATTCGCAAAAGTTCAACATCGAAAAGCTACATTATTTTTTAATTCACTCCCAAATCCACAATCCAATAAATCATTTTTAAGACAGAAATTGTAATATTTTGCACTTATTACTGTGACTTTGTGGGTTCGTGAAATGAAAAGTCCAATTTCACCGCTCAAAACTGTTCTTTATTTCCACCGACTTACAGTTAAACACTTGCCAATTACGCAGAATTGCGTACTGCACACAATTACAATTCACCAGTTCGTCCGTTACAATTTCACTTGTACTCGCGATTACATCAACTCCGATACTCATACACAGTTACGTACAGTCTTCCGTTGCACAATCTTTTCGTTCATTAACACGTCACTGACTAACACTGCCTTCTTAGACCAAGAACTGTCCTCACTCACACTAACCGACTAACTAACTTCACTTCGCTCCGGCAGCCCCTTTTTTTATAGAAATATCGCAGCCTTCTGGCTTTCACAGGAAGGTTCCAGTAGATGAAGGATCCCGTAATTTCCAGAACACAGGTGAAAGAGAAACAGACCGCACAATCATGTTTCTTTCCCCAGCCGTCCCTGTCACCACTATAAGACGGACGAGGGGGAGGCGTGGCTAACACGGACCTCCCCTGTCTTCCGCTCTCAGCTGCTTCCACAGGGTGTTCCAACGCCCGGGTGACATTACTTTCTCTGCTCTTATACAAGCTATACTTACAAACGCTTATTCCTCTATCTGTTTCATGTGAATTGTAGCAAAACTGCAAGAAGAATATGGAAATGCAGCAGACATTAACAATAGTCACATCTTTTAAGAGCACAGATGGTCTTCGGAGAGAAGATAGTAAAGTAAATAGCGACTTTTTTTAGGAAAGTGTAAGAATTGGAAGATTTGAACAATCAATATGGAATAACTCGAAATTTGTTTGCTTAGTAAAAAAACAAATTGGCAGTACTGATAATAAAAGGTTTTTTCCCGACCATATTGTCACTACAGCAATAAAGCGTACCTGCTCTTACTGCGGAGTGATAAACAAATGTCTACTTACCGCTAAGATTTTATAAGGTTCGTGAAAATGCCCAAAAAAGAAACATATTTTTACATGATGAAAATGCTTCGTCGCATACAGCAAAACTACAAAAATGTGTGTATGCTCTAAATGTCAGTACCATGGACCCTCCAGTTACAGCCTTGACCTAGCACGTTGTTTTTGTTTCAAAAAATTAAAGACAAAATGCATGGGAACCGTTTTTCATCATAGAATGAGCCAGTGGAATATTATTACTAAAAACAAAATAGTATATGAAGTACCTCGGAAAGAGTGGTGTAGTTTCAAGGATTGGTTTCCACGAATGCAAAAATTTATTGATGTTAAAGGGGAATACTTTGAAAAATAATAGTGATGTAAACGTTTTAAAACTAAACCTTGCTTGGCTTCTAACAATTTTCAGTGTCGTCCTCCTACTACTAAAAGAATTGAGCATTTTAAGTCAGAAAATACAGAATTTGCAAAATTAGCGAATTGCAAAACTCCAACTTAAGTAATATCAACTCAGGCATACCTCAGCTAAAATGTGTCTGTCGACAATCCAATAGCAACATTTGTTCATGTTTTTCATCGACGAAGAACAGTCTCAGGTAATCTGGTTCTCGATGTTGCGTGGTTCCAACCGTTACACGGTAACATATTAATTAATAATCTGTGTACAACACAGTTAGGGAACACGGTGACCCTTGCGGTTAAAATCAAATTACGCCGTTGTTGAGGCAGGCGTTTCGGCCGTTTTCCACGCACATACTTCGTCCGACGTTGCGCCTTCCCACAAAAACCGCCAACTGGCGGAAGAGACCACACACATCGATACAGGATTATGTTTTCAAAGTTTAAAAGAGAATGGTATTTGTAGCAGGTGCGCTTTTCGGCATCGCAGCATTAGTTGTGCCTTTAAACTATGTAAGATAGTAAAAAAAGCTATGTAAGATAACATCTGTATAAAATAACAAAATATAAACTTTTACTGAAACAGTAAACGCATACGTTTCTCTAACCTTAAGCGTTTCATAACTATTCAACAGTCTATTTGTGTAAATTATAAAAAGAGATAAATCGCTTAAAACGATTTTTTTATGTTAACCAAAACTTGTAACAACATTTTTGTTCGAATCTTTTATCTCATGGAGTGAGTTACAGACCTTTTTATAAAATAAATAAATAAATAAATAAATAAATAAATAAATAAATAAATAAATAATAGTTTTAACTCACTGAACCATTTCTGATGCCCGTCGAGCAGGATAAAGGTAACTCATATTTGCTTCCTACTCGCATAGTTGTACCAGATTGGTACCAACAAAAATATTAAGATTAGAGGCCTATAAAATGTTTTAGCTTTGTAGCACCACGCAGATGTTCAAAGTTTATGGTTGTACCGTGTTGGCTAACATATCAAAGATCTCTATAGGTTGTGGCCGCTACATTTTACACACTTTCGAATCAACATTCCTAAAGTATTTAGATTTGTTTAATGTAATTTCAATATATTTTTCACCGGTGGTACATAACAGTAGATGAAACATGAATGAATTATAGAAACATAGATGAATTATCACTAAATGCCAAAGACGAAGAAGCAGTCCAAAACAATGACAGCAGATGAAACCGCATCCAAGAAAAGAAAAACGTTTCCATCTGAAGGAAAAATCATGTTATGGATTTCTGGGATTGTCATGAAGAAGTGGTTGTAGATACTTTCCAAAAGGATAGGACATCACGAATAGTACTGTGTTACTGTACTACTAATCCTGTTAGTCTAGATGAAATTTATTTGAATAAAATGTCTTTTCCTTGTGAAATATAGTTTTATACCAATACAATAATCTGCTTTCAGACATCTGGGATTGTTGCTGCAAAACTGTATGATATCTTTTCCAGGTGCTTCCACATCTGCCATATTCATCGAATTTGGCTCCTATTGTTACTTTTTGTTTCCAAATCTCAGGAAATGTCGGGTTTTAAAGATTCACATTTAGAATGAGGTTGGAGCTAAGACATTCTTAATTTGAACAGTTAGATATATATTATTACTAATAATGAATATTAAATTAATTTTTAATATTAATATTAATATTAAATATTAATGAAATCATTGGATTAAAGGGTGTTTACACCCTTTACCTTTACAGGGTGTTATGAGAGACAAAAATTTGGTATATATATATATATATTTTTTTTTTTTTTTAGGCAGAGCTTTCTAAACTCTTAGTAGATTCGGATATAATGATATATATAAGGGCGCTCAACTACGGCGATCATCAGCGCCCTTTAAAAAACTAGTCATGGCAAAAGCCAGATATAAAACTTTCTAAAAACTATACAAGTGTAACAAAACCTATTAAAAATACACGTACATAAAAAACATCAATCAAAACCTACTAAAAATTTCGTTCACTAAATCCTAAACTCTTAACAAGAAAAGAATCTAAAATCCTTCTCCACGGGTCTCCACGCACGGCCTACACGTGGGTGGGCCTATTGAACTTCTCGCTCAACCACGAAGAGGAGCCCACACGAGGGAGACTGTTGGCTCGGGACCCCGGGTGCGCCAAACCCGTACCTACCGAAGTAGGCCCCTGGGGGGTTAGTAGATTCGGAGTAATTATGATTATACTATTAGTAGATTTATATGTAGATAATTCAGTGCCGTTAAGCTCTAGGAATGGAGAAATGAGTAGTTGGACTAAGCCGATAGCTCTTTGTGGGGTCTCTAGAGTTTCAGCAAACTTCACTCAGGCATTTGAATCTCCACTCCGGTTAAATGTACACCCACTCTTTAGCGGCTGAAGTTCAAATGGCCGTTAGGGGTGAAAATTAAGGGAAGGTCTCATCGCGGACATATGCGAATATTTACTTGAATTTAGACCTTAGAGTACATTTATAAATTGTTTGAAAATTGGAGTGTGGCTTGGGATATATAGTATAAAACTAATAGGTAAATTTTCTCAAAGGAACCTATGGGAGATATACTGTTTCTTTGGTAAGGATTTTAATCTGCTTCTCCCAGCGACATTAGGACGACTCTCGGTTCCTTTAAGCAGTGTAGATCACTGGAACGGTTACTATTATTTTTAATGATTCTGTGGTTCACAGATATTTTATAGATAGCCTAACTAAGAATGTGAAGAATATTATTTTACAATATCTAAAGAAAAGAAAAAAGATGTAGCTTGTTGGGGGGAATAAAGATGTTGTATACAAGACAGTGCTTTATAACAAAATATTACAGCAAATATCAAGATTCAGGTATTTAGAATGCAGTTTTAGTATAATCAGAAAATAATAATTAGTGATAAACGTAACGCTACTGACTTTCAGATGTTTTGAGGAGAATCTTAAAAATAAAACAAGAAAATATAAAAAGCTTATAAAACTTTAGATGTTCCTATATTGCTTTATGGGTATACACATTTAATGACAAAGAAGTTTCAAACTAGAATACCTACAGAGCTTAGCTTTCTCAGAGTTCGTCTGTCTCTTACAGTTTATCAATTATACAAAATTGATTCAGAATGAAAAGGACTTCACAGACTGATTACAAAACAGATATTGTTATACAGAGGTTGGATAAAATTAAACTGAACATATAAAATTTGGAAAGAATAGAACCATCTAGACTACCTAAGGGGAAATAAGATTAGAAACGACAAGGTGAAAAGAATTTAGGAAGATCTGTGAGAAGACTGAAGGAACAACTGTTAACGGCGTTATAGGTAATTTGCCTTGGCCGTGAAGTGGAGGTGAAAGTTAAGGAACTGTGATCTCATTAAAATATAACCTCTTGATTGGGTATTTCGTATACATTAGTTTTAATTTCACTCAGGTGGACCTTTGATGTGATTTTGTGTATATATGAATATATACTTTATTCATAGTAAAAATCAGCTTGTGGTGTACACAGCTCGGTGATATTATGTAGAGCAGTCTGTATTACCTAATTTGAAACAGTTTCTAATACATTGCTAGATTGCAAATAAACTTTCCTAAATAGCAATCGATTGCATCCAAGATTATTTGATTTACCCACAATCATAATAACAAGAACAATTTGGTTCTCTTTTGCTTACCCAAACTTCTTTCGCATTAAGCTGTGATTTTTCAGTCACTTCCAATAATGTCTAGTTTCATTCCTTCACCCTCTCATTCTACATTGTCATTCATATGCGAATTTACAATCTACTGTTTACAACAAATATGTTTTACATCAGTATACCTACTTATTTTAACTCCTACCCTCCTAATTCAAGTTAAAGTAATTTACGTTGGCCATCCTAGTAATCGTTTTGTATTGGCTTCCAAAATATTAATGTCTACACAGTCCACCATGGTTAATCTGCCTTTTGCATGTGAATCGCAAAATTCAATTGAATGGCCTACATTGGTGAACATTGGAATCAATGAATTTGGGATATCTGAACGTATTTTTTGCGATCAGAACTTAACTTTCGATATCGCAGATTGTTTATTATTATTATTATTATTATTATTATTATTATTATTATTATTATTATTATTATTATTATTATTATTATTATTATTATTATTATTATTATTATTATTATTATTATTATTATTATTATTATTATTATTATTATTATTATTATTATTATTATTATTATTATTATTATTATTATTATTATTATTATTATTATTATTATTATTATTATTATTATTATTATTATTATTATTATTATTATTATTATTATTATTATTATTATTATTATTATTATTATTATTATTATTATTATTATTATTATTATTATTATTATTATTATTATTATTATTATTATTATTATTATTATTATTGCCGTTGTCATTGTCGTCGTCGTTGTCGTGTCGTCGTTGTCGTTGTTGTCGTCGTCGTTGTGGTCGTTGTCGTTATCCTTGTCGTTATCACTATCGTTATCATTATCATTATTATTGTTATTATTATTATTATTATTATTATTATTATTATTATTATTATTATTATTATTATTATTATTATTATTATTATTATTATTATTATTATTATTATTATTATTATTATTATTATTATTATTATTATTATTATTATTATTATTATTATTATTATTATTATTATTATTATTATTATAACACTCGGAAGTATCGCATTAGCAAATACGAAGGACTTGTTTTGGAATTGTATTATAGCACCTATGTTAATTTTTAAAGATTTTCCCAGGATTTCCTCAGCGCTCATAACTGACAAATTGGGAAATACCCTTAACGCTGGTGCCGAATGTTTCTTTTGGAAATGTCTTTTCAAAATAATTTATTGGCATGTATCACCAGGCTACTCTTCCTGGCAGACGCAAGACGTTAAATTTTTGCAAGACAATTAAGTTCATGTTTCATTTTCTATAAGAAGGCTTAAGCCTCTACCAGACATGGTTGAGCTTTGCCTCAGCACAAACACTGGTAGATAAGGAAATGTGTCTCGTCGGTGTCGCGGAACGAGAAGCTGATTTATTGTCACTTGTTAACCTTCCAGTTTTGAGCAATTTGTTTGATGTCCTGTTCGCAAGGTAGCGAAGCGTTGCTGATACAGAAGGTCTGTTCTTCGCCAGGCACTACTGATACAGTGAGCACTCTGAGAGAAGAGGAAGGAATCTTGCCAAGAATGTAGTGCATCTGCTGTCGCTTTCAGATTCAGAATTAGAACACGTCTTCCTTCTGCCATGTCTCGCCTTTGGCAAATATCTTTGCTAGACACTCCTTCTTCGTCTTGGTTTATTATGTCCTGCTGAGAATCGCTACATCTGGTTAGTATATTCCCGCCAAAACACCAACAATCGAAAACCCAGCTTCTTATTACTATAAAGTCAACAAGAACCCGAAAAATTCCTGTGTATATTGCCGCAAAATTCTTGAACAGTTACGAGAAATTTCACCAGAATTCAGAATTCTTTGGGAGATACAATTGAAAACAAATCTGTAGAATACGCTGGATTTCATTAACTAATTTATTAATTAGTGTTTTAACTAACCATTAAGTTTAATTGTTTAATTTAAACTGTTTAATTAACTATTCAAGCAGCGATCCTATAATAGTGGGAGTTATTAAAACACGAGTGAAGAGTAAATTCCGATGCGAGGGAGCGTCTTGAGGGTTGCATAAATTTAGATATGTACAATAAATGTTTAACATTTAGCTGCATATGAAAAGCAAAAAAGGAAAAAGGAATTTGTCAACCTGTATTTTGGATGCACTTTCATAGTGAAATACTGATTCAAGTTCATGGGTATTGATGAAGACAAAATATTTATATGTGAAATTCAAGAGATGAAACTTATTCCCCACCTCCTGTTACCCTTAAGGTGATGGATATAAGAAGGAATGAACGTCTGAAAATTAAAGAAAATGTACGAAAAGTTGACATATTCATTAGTTTTCTTAGCAAGAAAAAAATGTAACTTCATTCTCAGAAGATGTGCTCATAGTTTATTCTGAAGAAATGTAATAAACAATTAAATCTCTAGCTTTATGGATGAGTAGGAAGGCATGAAGCAAGGAAAATTGTATATAATGGAACATAATTATAAGGGTCGTAAAGCAGCTATACGTTATTACTCCTGTAAGATCCAGGTGAGTTCGATATTGTCGATGGTTGCCTAAGCGCTGCCAATAATCTTATTTCGAACTCGCGTGTGGTATTTGTCCAGACGTTTTATTGAATGACACGTTTATTTTGTAAGAAATGATTTGATTTAATTGCATACCAATACCATAACTAAAAATACCGTTTATATTCTTAAAGATTTTTTGCTACAAGTTAGGAGAAATTGAGTTAGATAATCTCACTTCGGCAAGATTTCGGTAATCGCCTACCTAATTGGTTCCAACTGACATGGGCTGTGTATTGAATGTGTGACCCATAAAGAAAATAACTATTTGTTTACTTTTTCTGAAACATATAACAGGCACAAGTACTGTTTTCCAGCAAAACATTTCCTGAATATATACTTTACCAAAAACAGAAGTTTTGAGATTCTCTAAATCCAAAATAAGGAAAGGTTACCTTCTGTATCCAAACTGAATAACACACATAGGAAAAAGTTGGCTAAATATTAAAGCTGGTAGTTTTCTAACAGCATCATCTAAGATGATTTTTTTTTAAAAAATCTCCCTATTCCAAACTAATTCTTGCATGAAAAATGTTTACACATTTTAAATTCCTCCCAGCTGTTTTGATTACGACGTAATGATAAATTAAAAAAATGGATACGACAGAGAACTCTTCGAAGAATATAATGCGTTTAAAACTTCGAAAATTTTACTGCGCTAGGACCATTAGGAAATATTTAAAGCCTGATGGGTATTTCGTTTATGACAGTCATATCTAATGAAATATAACGAGTTCCTAATCAATAATTATCTGCCTTTCACAAAATGTTACGCATTACTTATTTATAAGCTTAATTGTAATGATTTTTGTTATAGATAAAGCTTATAAACTAATGATATAGATTATAGGAAAAAGAACTGAAATCGTCACATTTTACAGCTCCTTGAAATACAGGGTACTATAATCCTGAAAGGATACATATATCTACATAGACTCACGCAGAAATAATTATAAGTAACAAACTATAATCGCGTAAGACAAAACACAGCATGTAATACTACGTTAAGCAGATATTTTGTACCAGGTTTCGCGCATTTCCAGTTTATGCAGTCATGATAATCCTTATCTGCAGAACAAAATCTCTAAGCATTTTATGAAGTCTAATTCTGATGGAATTTCTGTTGATTAACGTAATTATTAGATTGTTCTTTAGCAAACATAATAAAAATCAGCTAAATATGATTATAATTTACATTTTTCTTCCAGTATTATTTTTAATTGTCTTATTTAAGATAATTTATCAAGAAAGTAAATTATGTATGTTTAACTGTTACTGTACTTATCCTATGACGAGTACAACGATTGACATCTTGGCATGTATGGACCATTCACGAGATCGCGTTTTTACTGCCCTCGGTGAATCGTGGTCGTTGTTGTGTACGTTTCATGTATTGATGATCGTTTGATAATTTCTAAATTAAAGCCAACTCCTCAATAATTCCAATGCTGAAAGCAGAGACCTTGTCTGCCGAAGAGGTTCATGTTAACTTTGTTTAGGTATATGTAGCTCCCGTTGACTGTAGCGCACACTAGATCTGAAGTACCGAGTATCAGTTATAGCCATTGTGATAACTGAAGAATACTGTTGGGACGAGGAAAGCCGTTGAAAATCTTAAAAAATATCGAGTTTAGCATTCATGTGCCCTTTGTTTTTGAAATATAGTTTTCGTATCTCGTATAAGCAAAGCTTCTTCAGTCAGTCGTACCTACTTAGCTGTACCACAAATGTGCGTTACGTAGGAAACCAATTTGGCTCATACTAACCCTCCTGCTTTCTGTCTTTTGGATTCGCTGGTCCCCAAAAAATTATTTCGAATTGTTGTGTGCTGTAAGAGACAGTCAAAGGTAACACTGTGCAATTATAGTTTTCAACAGTTATTGAGACTTCTGAAGGAACGAATCAAGTTTGAACCAAAAATAGGCTCAGAACTGCGGAGTTATTAAAATAATTTTAGTTTAGACGCATAATTTTGCGCGTTTTCTGGAAGCTGCGTCTACAGTAGCAGTAATGTTAGCGGTAATTAAAATGGAACATTTTGCAAGATTCTGAGATTCGGAAAGTAGGTGGTCTTGACCCAATAACTTGTGTTGTTTCCCCGCCTGGTTCCGCACGGCTGGGAAATTATTCCGTTCATTAACAGCGACGTCTTGCGTCGCTCAGTCGCCCGGACGTCGTGGTACACATCAAAGCCATTCCAATTGCGTCGCTTGCCGGAGAGAGGTTGGTAGGATTTTCTCAAGATCCTAATCGCAAGACCAGTTTTGTTAAATCTGATTTTCCGTTGTTGTTTGTTACGTAACTTTGCGTTTGTTAGCTCTGAACGGCTTTTCCATTACAGAATGTTGAGCTTGCAATTAAAACAGCCATGGTATGAAGCTGTTATAGTATTATTTCTATTATTTAATTCCTCTAGCATGTTCCTTTTTATCCGTTCATCTTTCTGCGTTAATTTCAGAACGTTGTCACTCCATTTGTTGTTTTCTGAGTCAACAGTGCCATTGCTGGTCGGCGTACTTTTTCTTTAAAATGCAAGGTAGCAGAAACAGGGAATGTCTAGGCTAGAAGAGTGAAACCTAGTGGTAATTAAAAAACAAATAAAAAATGTAACCGTGGCAAATGCATCGAATTGTCCTCCGTAGTCTAGACATATCAGCTATCCTCTGATTCCTAGGTCGCGAATTAAAACCCGGCGGAGGGCACTGGAAAATCCCTAACTTCCTTCGAAGGGAAGTTAAGTCAGCGGTCTCTTGAGATTTAGGCATATAAAAGAATCTCAAGCCTAATAAATAGGCCTCTGAGCAAAATTAATCCATATTTCACCCCAATATAGAATGGGACGCTGAGAACCAGAACAATTAAAGGACGCCCATAGATAAACGTTCAGTTTTCAATGTACCAAGTGTTCGCCTTTGTGGCGTCAGTATTCTTTTATCAGCAATGTTAGACTGAGCCAATAAAATTATTGGAACCTCAAACCCAATAAAGGTACCCGAGTTAAAATACCTAGGTGTTAAAGCTGCGAAATGCTGTATGATTGGTACGTTTCTTTATGATTTGTTTGAATTTGTCCGGAAAGCTTTATGTACCTGTGCATAATTTGACTGTGATCTCACTTTTGTACCCTTGAGAACACTTGTCGTGAATCAAGACTAAGTTGCAACAAGCATACACGTAAGAAAATCTCTCATTCACATATGGGTAAGGATATTGATGTACAAATTATAAACGCACCAAAAGTGACGCGTATTATTAGTGTGAGTATTATTATTATATTATTATTATTATTATTATTATTATTATTATTATTATTATTATTATTATTATTATTATTATTATTATTATTATTATTATTATTATTATTATTATTATTATTATTATTATTATTATTATTATTATTATTATTATTATTATTATTATTATTATTATTATTATTATTATTATTATTATTATTATTATTATTATTATTATTATTATTATTATTATTATTATTATTATTATTATTATTATTATTATTATTATTATTTATTATTTATTATATTATAATTATTTCTCTCAACTATGACTCGAACACAGCAAATACCATTAAAGAAATAAAATATTTTGTCCGAATAACTGTCATAAATGTTACGAACTAACAATACAAACAAATACGCATAAACATTGTCGATCCGGATTTCGGTTTATCAATATTGATTTTTTGCTTATTCTGGTTTTTCGCATCTCAAAGTAGCACATTGTTTTGGAACTTGCATTCTTTCCATAAAAAGTGATACAATGATTAGTTTAAGTAATAAGAAAAACGTTTTTTTTCGTATGCTTGTTTATCTAGTTTATTATATTATATTCATTTAATGGTTCTTTTCGAGATTGTGCGAATTTTTTAAAATTATTTTATTTAGAGTCGCTTTAACAACTAGGTCATATCGCGACTATTTTGTATAATAGAGTGTATACAATAAATTGGTTACAATTATTTAAACAGAAACATGAAAACGATAAATAACAAACCAATGACAAAGGTATTCAATACCTATAAATCATAAAGTTGTTAATAACAATCAGTAGAACATCACTATTTAGACAATTTGTTGTATAATAACCTATGTATATATAACTTATGTGTATATAGGTATATTTTTTCATATGCTTGTTCATCTAGATTATTAGATTATATTCATTTAATGGTTTCTTTTGAGATTGTGCGGATTTTGTTTAACTTAGAATAACTGCGATTCCATCTGTTCCGCATGTGGGAGGTTCCGGAGCATCTCATTCACAATTAAAAACTTGCAAACAATTAGATTTGAACCACTTTCTCTGGCCATGATGAGCTATAGTTTATATCTATATATGCTATTAGCATATATAGATATGATCAGTGACCAGTTTTTTTTATAAAAACACATAGCAGAAGCTCAATTAACCGCATTATAGGTTAACACGCATGTTAGCATTTGGTCCGAACGGTTTGAAATCCGCGGAAGGCAGTGGATATTTTCGGAAGGAAAATGAAGCTGGTGATGACGTATTCGCAATTTTACCGCTCGTAACAAAATCCCCAGTCTGTTAGACAGGCCTCTGAGGAAAATTAAGCGCTTTCTCACACCCATCTAGAATGGAACGCTGATAGTCATAGGACTTTAGTCAGCTCCATAAATGTAAAAAAAAAAAAAAAAAAAAAAAAAAAAAAAAAAAAAAAAAAAACCCGTCATGCCATTCACTCAACTGTCCCTCCGTTTGGCATTATTTCTTAACAGGTTTTTAACTCACTTTCTTCTCTGTTTGGTACAAATTTGTGATCAATTTTCAACTAAGTTCCCTGTGAGCCAGAGTAGGGCGCAAATATAGCTCAAACTGAATGATAATGCAATATTCGCTTTCAAGAAAATCCCAACATGGAATTTTTTTCAAAAAGTTTCATGTTCTGAAAAGCAGACGTACATAATGCGGTATTCATTAAAATACAATATGTTTAAGACATTTTCATAAGTGAAATGTATATGTTGAATGTTCTGAAAATAGCCTCTGAAGTCCTTTAAAATTTTAAAATAGCTCACAACTGCATGGAAAACAGACAGGCAGAAAAAGATTTTATTTTTAATTACGTAGATATATTAAGTTTTAATTTTTTATGTACCACCTTTATAAACAACTATAAAAATAATAAAATAATCTTTCCTAGCGGCATAAACTAATCACCAGACTCCATACCAATTCCTAACCCATGTCCAGCCGATTAACATGAAGTACGAGAGTGAGTAGAGTGCAAGCACACACAAAATTATTTTGTATTTATAATCTTCTGTGCCTGTTGTATAATATAACTGGTAGCTTTTCAAGTCACTACATATTCTTTGTTTCATAACTTTTTAAATAACTCGCTTTTCAAATTACTTTGATGGATAGGTATCCGTTCTTTTTTCTAAAGATATAAATGAATAATAAATAATCAGACAGTAGAGATTACATTTCAGACAACCTGTTCGTGGTAATATTAATAAAGATGCTGATGCTAAAAAATATTGGATGATAAAAAATGTGTTCTGATATTTGCAGTACAAGTGTAATTCAGAATACAGCTAGCAGAATGTGATTGTTACATACAAAACAGTTGCTGTAATTCTTGGTCAGCGTGTTCCTCACTAATCCAGAGAACGACGACCTTAATCCCAGTCGAGTCTAACTACTTTTGTGGGTTTTTATTTTCTCTCTCTTTCCAAACTTGAATGTAAAGGGACCACTTATAATCTCTGCGGACTAAAACAGGAGCACAATAATGCTTTAGAACCATGTTCAAATCTACAGAAAGTGAGTTCTCTGACATTTTTATTCTATTCCACTTCTATTATTCTGCGCAAAGTACCTTTTTATTATAACCGTTGACTGTGTCCAGGAGGAAAACGAAACAAGGCAAGGAAATATGAGATGCTATAAAACAAAAGCTGCATTATCGCAAAGGGACAAGTATTTTCGCCAAAAAACAGCAAAACTCGTATACAAAATAATAAAGGATGAAACAATGTTGAAATTAATTCACAAAAAAGATGAAATAACACTAGCAAGTAGGAATTCAGCTTAATATTTTTGTTATGTTTAATTAATGTTCAGATATAATTAGATACTTTATAACGCTATCTATGTATTTTCTTACTTTATTTATTTTAATGACAGAAGCAGTGTGTTAGGTATTTGTTAAGCAATTAATTTCTCTATTATTACAAGTTTTATTAAAGAATATACTGTAAGCTAATGGATAAGCCCATAGAAATACATGTATCTTCTCAAGGTGACTCATCACTTAATAGAATAATATTTTTAATAGAATAAAGTGAGTTCTCTAATATCATTTATTTAACTACTGGGATAAACATCGTTACTGTAACTACTCATTCCACTAACTGCATAAATATTTTATCCGTGAATATTTAATAAAGGATGCTGACTATCTACCTTCGAGATGTGTTACTTGATTTCTAAATAACCACATCATTTTAATGTTACATTTATATTGAGGAATTAACCTTCTAAACACACACACACACACACACACACACACACACACACACACACACACACACACACACACACACACACACACACACACACACACACACACACACACACACACACACACACACACACACACACACACACACACACACACACACACACACACACACACACACACACACACACACACACACACACACACACACACACACACACACACACACACACACACACACACACACACACACACACACACACACACACACACACACACACACACACACACACACACACACACACACACACACACACACACACACACACACACACACACACACACACACACACACACACACACACACACACACACACACACACACACACACACACACACACACACACACACACACACACACACACACACACACACACACACACACACACACACACACACACACACACACACACACACACACACACACACACACACACACACACACACACACACACACACACACACACACACACACACACACACACACACACACACACACACACACACACACACACACACACACACACACACACACACACACACACACACACACACACACACACACAGCATGAAACATTTTCCTAAAATTGTTTTTTTAATCCGAACGTGCATTTTCGGTGAAATCTCAGTGCGTATTTTTACTGAAATAAACATTACCTACTTTCTTTAAGTAATCGAGCAGGATGGCTCGATGCGACCCGTATTTGGGGGGCCCTAATTACATCGCCCGAATTTCGTGTCGCTCCATTTCATCTCCATAATCTTTTCACGTCATCTCTCATGTAGTGGTCTCTTTCAAGGTAGAAGTATCGGCGGGTGTCTTGGCGCCTTGGGTCAGCTGCCCTCTGTCTCCTCTCGCCTCATCCTTTCTCCCGGGGATGCCCCACTTGGGACTTAGGTACAGTCCGGTACAGTTCCGATATGAGGAACAGCTGTTCAGGTTGTTGGTAAGTGAATGGCACCACGCCCCCGGTTCAGATCCCTGACAGCGATAGGAAGGCGCACGCCTTCGTTTCGTGATAGCGGAGGTGAACCAGAAGCCCAGACACTTTAAGTTACAGTGAAACAAATAATTCACAATACATCTCATCGATTTTTTTTCTCGTAATTTACGTCCTCCAACGTTGTCATATCGGGCGATGAATGGAATGGATGAAATGATGCTTAAATGAGTCCTGGGTCCATGGAGCGTAGTTACCCGACATTCGTCTTTACAAGATAAGGGAAAACCCCGGAAATAACCTTATCCAGATAACTCACCCTGACCGAGATTCGAACTCGGGACTTGGATTATTTTATCTGCGGTTATTGAGGACAGTAGCAGATTGGCCATCCTTTTCGAATAATGAGCCTTCTCAGGTTTGTGCAGTTTTCTTGGGAATGAGGGTTGGGAGATATTTATCTGTTTTATTATGCGTATCAACTTGAACTCCACATTGGGCATATTTATTTTGAATTCTCTCATTTGATTACAAAATAATTTAAAGCTGTAACTTAAGCTCTATCTACACAAAATACACGGAGCATACAAAAGCATGTCTTCGTCACGTGCATACCCAATGCCCTTCACTACCTGTAAAATGGGGCACTATTATAATTTGTTGACTTTATTGTTGTAGAAATCTAGTGTCAATTGAACACATTATTTGTTTCATGTAACCCACCCCTTGTCCTTCTCTCCGATTCCCGAATCAGAATCCCAATGTTATGACATCATACCTATGACTCGGGACTTCTTGAACGTGAGGCAGACACGCTACCACCTACACTACAGATGCGGACACTGGATAATTCACATACTAATGCTAAACTGCATTTATCTGTACCGAACATTAATTTTCAAACTCAGATCTTGGAGCTTGTTATTTCCGATGGAACTTCTGGTATTCAAGCAGTCATAAACTAAAGCGCAGCAGAAATATGAACCACACAAAATGACTAAGAATAGATGCCACGCATTCTGTGAAAGCATGCTGCTTACACCGATGTGCCAGAAATACACTACATTAAACTTAAATCGCTTTCTATCATTTCTCCGGGTCAGCATCGTTAGTGGATGAATTCAATCACCTCCGATATACTTGACGGCTATGTTTGTAGTTATTTGACACAAACGATTAAGCCGACGTTTTTTCTCAAAACGAGGCTAAAACAATGAGTACGACATGGATAGAAGTTCAACTGTTGTTGCCCTAAAATCTTTATCCTAATTTATAGGGCCCATATTTTTTTCTGCTGTACAGAAGGTCAAAAGGTTCCTATCTAATAATAATCAAAATTGCAGTTTTTATCACACGTGAAAAACACGTGTTTCGTTTTATCTTCTCGTATATCTGTGTTGATATATACTCTTTCATGATCGTCTGTGATTCTGAGTGGTTTCTTATATCATATTCTATAACATTTTGTTTTTGAAGACAAGTCTGTTAAGTGAGTAACACTGTTCTGCATGGATTTTTTTTAATGAATGAGCGTCTCTGAATCACATTTTCACGCTGAAATCTGTTTTTGCGTACCACATTAGAATTTTTTGCAATTCGAAATTTTATGTTTGGAATATTTTTCGTAATTTAAGTACTGTAGTAACATTACCGTGCGCGTATCGTTTGTTCCAAAGGCTCAACAGCTTATAATTTCAACTTTATTACTTAACATGTGAACTAATAAAAGTACTATGTTTATTCTTATGTTTATGTATAAATATATATTGATATATTTTATATTTATTAATATCTACTAACTATATCCCCTTAGGGAATGTACAAAAATAACTTTCTCTTAAAATGAATAATTCCAAAGAGTGGACGTTCTTCTTAGATTCTTCTCAAAATGTTTTTAGGCGTTGTGCTTCATAATGATGACATTCTTCCTTCCATTCCTGTAGCCCATTCTATTGTTTCAAAGGAGACATGAAAATGTTAAGTTTTTGTTACAAAAATTACAGCTGAAAGCCATCTATGGCTAGGATGTGGAGATTTCAAGATTATTGAAGTATTACTTAGTCAACAGGCTAGTTTCAGAAAATAACCTGTTTTCTTCTGCGAATGGGGTAGCAGATCTAGGTCAGAACACTGGAAAAGGAAACATGGTCACATAGCACTAATTTAACAACGGTCAATAATAATAATAATAATAATAATAATAATAATAATAATAATAATAATAATAATAATAATAATAATAATAAAAAACTAAAAAGTGAACTTTTGATCTCTCAAAATTGTTGTCACCTCTCCATATAAAATTTGTGAAAACTCTAGATAAAGACAGTGAGCGCTTTAAATATATTTCCTTCATTATCCTATGAAAAAATTAAAGCTGGGGTATTCGTTGGTCTACAAATTCTAAAATTAATAATGTATAGTCAGTTCGCGAATAGTATGAGTCGAGAAGTGAAGGATACCTGGAAAGTTTTCAGATTTTTTTTTCAATTCCCTTCTAAATAAAAAAAAATACCCAAATTATAACATAGGGAACGTGATGTTATAAAGTTTTAAACAGATTGGTTGCAACTTGAGTGTCAAAGTATATTTCCTTCATTTACATCTCCATTATTTCCCTGGTAATTTTGGAGATTTCAATGAGGATCAAGCTCAAATATTTCACAAAAATATAAAAAAAATATGGAAATGAGGTACGAATGGAATTGGATGTTCACATGATGGCGGACTGGTGTTGGATGTTAAAAAAAGGACTGCTCTGAAAAACATGCGAGGTCAAAGAGGAGAAATTTTTAACTACAATATTGAGATAAGATTTTGAATGTGCTCATAATTATCGATAACTAATGGTTGATTACTATGTGTTTCAAATGGGAAGAGTTTTGGTTTCAGCGAATCAGATGGGTTAGAGCATTCAGCGTTGCCACCTCGTTACCCCCGCTCTTTTTATATTTCCCTCTTTTTCTCTGTCTCGCACACTTGATAGTCTTCTTGGCGCTAGAAGTAAGGGAACGCAAACTGAATTTTTTCAAAGCTTTATAATAATGCAGTTGTTCAAATCTCAATTACAACATGCACATTCGTATATTACGCATATGTTTTAAATATATAGTTTAAAAATAATTATAGTTTATGAATTACCTATTTTTCTAACCCAACGTAACTGCCAGCAGCGCATTCATATAGCTATGAATGTTAATTCTGTTCAGACAATTCGTCATTGTCACTGTTTTCATCGTCTGAGTGTTGCAAGTTTATGATCATAGACTCCAAAATCTCGTCACGCGCTGTTTCATTCCAAAAGCAGTATTCTTGTAGTTTATCTGCATGTTTCATTGAGTTATTTCTGTTCGCAACATAATTTGAGCCGACATTAACTCAACACTCAATACTTAGGTCGCGAGCATTGTTATAACAATATAGTGTTTTATTTATTTGTATTAGGAAAACTATTTCAGCTAAAAATATGGGGGTTTTGCGGCTATGTTAGATGCATTATTCTCTACCTTCCTCTGATTCCTCATGGATCAGTTTTTGCAAAATCGAATATTTGTGTTAGCGCGAATTGTATTTACTAGAGATTGATTAGGTTGATGCTTGTCACACACCACATAGGAGGAATGCCTTACGACATAACCGCAGGACTCCGATTGGTTGCTCGTCTAGTAGCGTTCAAGGACAATTATCCCTTTTGAAACACATAATTGTGGCAAATAACACATTATAATTATGTCCTAGTATTTCATACACAATTCTTGTTGAAAGTAATTTTATTACGTTTCACAAAGTTTTAATTTTATTTCTTTTATTTATGAATAATTTGAAAAACTTACGTGTTGGGAGGATTAGGAGATTATTTTCGAATTCAGCACAAAAAATCCGTTTAGGATCACCTATCATATTTTAAAAAATCAGAATTTTTTTTAAATGCAGAACAGGCAGTTTTCCTTTATAGACCGTGAACCTGCAACCACCTACGTTATAGAAAGGAAGGTGAGATAAGAGAAACAAAATTTAAAAAAAAATTGTATTATTAACTATGAAATTTGTGTATGCTCTATAGCTTCACCTCTTTTATGAAATGTCCTTATTGGCGGAATTTACAATATTTCAAGCTATTTGTTTAAATTAATCCTCCAATATTAAGAATTAAATTAATGAAATGGGGAAACGATCCTCAAATGAGTCCATGGTTTAGGGTCCATAGAGCTTAGAGTTACCCGACATTCGTCTTCCAAGATAAGCGAAAACCCCGGGAGAAAGCGTTAATCAGCTAACTCACACTCATTGAGATTCGTGCTCGGGACTCTTCAACGTGAGGCAGACTTGCTCCCATCTACGCCACCGAAGTGGGCAATTCAAGCTATGCTCATATGTATTCTTTCGTTCATTTGTTTCTAATTGCCCATGCAAAGGTATTAAAACTTATAAGTGCGGCCTACATTTAGCCAACTTCATTCTCTACCACCTTTAGGAGCAGGGGAAATATTGTATTGCCCCCAAAAATTAAAAGTAGATTTTTATGGGAAATACGTGTTTGAGGATTCTTGAATAAAAAGAAACAAGTTTAAGAAAAAGGTCCGTATATATGCACGGTGTGTAAGACAAGGGCGGATAGAAATCAAAGTTTGTATTTACTTTCAGCGTCTTTCAAGGATGTGACACCTTAAACTACGCTTTACTCAGGACCACTTTAAAAAATAGCTCTAAAAATAGTTATAACCAACTTTCATTAGAATGTCAAAGAAAGATATTCCCATACGAAGTACAATATCTGCTTTACATATTTTCGCAAAATTCAAAATATGCATTTTGAGGTCCTCTTATTTCTGAATGGCTTTTGCTCATGAAATAGACAAAATTGTACTACATAAAAAGTGAAGATATCTGTAAAATACAATTTATGACAAATGATTTGTTTTGTGGTGTTAATCATGAATCCCGTGTTATTGACTTGCGTTTTGAAGTACTTTTTTGTTTCAAGAGAGCATGCAAAGACAAAGGTATTTTGAAGCATTAATACATATTGTGCCTAAAGGAAGATATGCAATAAAACAAATTTGCAATGTTTATCTCGATTAACCAGAAGTAGATACAAGAACAAGGTGTTAGTAGAAAAGCCCGCCTCGGTAGCGTGGTGGTAGCATGTCTGCCTCACGTTCAAGAGGTCCCGATTTCGAATCTCGGTCAGGGTGAGTTACCTAAGGTTTTTCCGGGGTTTCCCTTATCCTGTAAGACGAATGTCGGGTAACTCTAAGCTCCATGGACACCGGACTTATTTGAGCATCATTTCATCCATTCCATTCATCGTCCGATATGACTTAACGTTGGAGGACATAAATTACAACAACAAAAAAGTGTCAGTAGCTAGAGAAAGTCAACAATACTTTTTACAAATAATTCGTAAAGTAAATAACTAAATAAGAAAGTAAACCTTAATGAGTAGCTATTGTGATACAACCGAGTTTACCAGCATGTTTTTCGCTTAATCTCGTCTTCCTCTCCTTTATAATGGGAAATTGTTCAGTATTTAGAAGTATAAACGCAGTATTCCCTAAACTAGTATTGCGTCACAGCTCGACGGAACCCTTTAACCTTTCTTTCTTAGCTTTACTATTTTCTTCAATTTTCGATGTTTTGTTGTAGAACGAATTTACATGCACAATACGGAGCACATTTGAATGCTGTATTTGATGCAGATTGGCACAAGCAACTTTACCTGTTCCATTGAAGATAAAGCGGGGGTTGAATTCCCTTCCAGCGCTGCAATTGTTTCTGCAAAACGTAGCCTTATCTCTGAAACACATAATTTAAAGCAAATGGCATAGTATTTTCCAAGTTCCCCCGCGGAACTTCACAGACACCTTCAAACTGCCTGCATAATATGAGCCTCGCTAAGATTACACTTTTAATGAAACATGCAGTTGGAAGGCAGCGGGCCATAAAGTGCAGGGGGGACGTCAGGGAATCAATTTATTATGGAATAAAAATGCAGGTAGGTAGCCTGCCCAGGAGCGTGCTCAAACATTCATGCTCTGCTTCCCTCATTTCGCTTCCCTCTATTAGGAATTAAAAATAAAAAGGCACGAATAGACAACTCGCGTGCTCTTGAGTCGAAAAGGTGCGAGATTTATGTCCGAAGGGAGTAATTACATTCGAGTGTGAACCAGGGGTGCCCAAATACATTCGACGTTTGACCACCATACATGGTACAGGCACATGGTCAGTACTCTAGAGTAGGTAATACTCTCAGTCGCGTGACTTTGTGGTGACGATATTTTTAGCACGTGTTTTAACGTTAAATACGTTTAATTTTAATGCCATTTAGAATGTATTTACACCATTGAAGAAGTATGCTGTATGCGATACCGTACATCCTCAACTCCTTCAATAATAACGTTATGCGTACTCTCCGCTGCATGCAGAATTACCTGCAAATACCATTCAAATTATCCGCCATAACTGACAGGATAAATCCGTTTAATTTGTTGTTTCGCCTAGTTTTCATCTGTGTCTTCCACTCAATTTTCATTGTGACTTATGAGATTTCGCTTATCTAACAGTCTAACTACACTAATGAGAACTAGTTCCAGGGTCCATTTTTTGTTTTCTTCATGACGTAATAAAATAAGCAGCACGATGTAGCCCCCTCTTCCGGCAAACTGCGGAGTCGAACACAAGACTTCTCTGAAGTAGAACTCGCTGCGTGTCACATTTGTCCCAAACTCGCTCAGAGAACAGCGCACTCGCTAAACAGGCTCACTTGCTGACTCACTCACAAAATCACCAGAGTGCTTACTTATCTAGCCATTGGGAGTAGCGACTGCCTTCTAGAAATTTCGAGATGAAGATATTTACGCCGAGTCAACGCAGTACTTATTTGTGTACCGTTCTGACTGTCCGGTGACGGCCTCCCGATACGCTGGGAATTAGCCGCTGCCTCATTCCATATAGGATGGGTTCCGAATCCTTCAGCTGCTGTGCTGCGACCGCTGTAGACTAATAACTCTCGTGCTTCTGACGTTACCATGATGGTTTTCACATAATGAAAGCACAATAGTCTCCTATAAACCATGCTTTTCTTAAGGAAGAATCAATTGCACCTTTGCCAAATGTGTGCATTTTCAAATGCAACTAAGATAAAATAGGAACGTGCATTTCGATATGAAATGTGTCGAAGAATACGATGGTGTGCACGAAAAGATCTTCCATATGGTTGCACATGTAAAGCTTTGTTGAAAGCAGGTCTACGTTTTTCTCGCTCCGTGCGCTAAAACATGGTTTTGAACCCAGAATATTGCAATGAAAAAAGTCGCTTGCTTTCATAGGCCACGTGGTATCCAGGAATTATTTCTAAATATATTTCCTTAAGAAAAATAAAGTTTAGAACGGAGTGTTTGGTTTCTTCGTTCATCCAATGAAGAGCATCATCGCTGGCCAATTCTCAATATACAAGTCCAAATAAAAGCTTCCAGTGCTAAAGTTGTCAGGGAAACAATGAAATATATTTTTTTTATCTACACATAGAACATCTCCAGAACCAAAAGCATCTATGAATCTAATATTTAAGGCAAGTGTTTTCAGCGCGCAAGGCACACTGCTCCTCGCGTCTTGGAGAGGATAAAAATCAGATGTGGTGTGATATTTTAAGGGGTAGTAAGGGATCGTAATTCAGTGGTTAAACTACTGCAAACACATAGAAGGGATAGAAGACAATATGTGGAAAGCAGATCAGCTACAGGATTATATTGTACCTCTAATCATTAGCTTAAACAGTAGTTACTCCAGAAACGACTCCAGTTCTTGTGAGCGCAGTGGACGGGCTAATCAAGACTCCTCTTTGGATGCTGAACCCTTTAATTATTAAAGTTAGCATTGGTTATTAAGTGCATTATATTATTAAGAGAAAAACTGACAGTTTTTAAGAGAGTGTAATAAATCGAGGTATAAGTGTGTCCCACTAGGAATTAACTGAAAATACACAATAATTAATCTAATTAACAATACTATAATAAAGCAATGAGCAATGATAATGATAAGACACCTGGTTATGAACGAAAACGTGATAAACCGCCGAACATAGTGGCAAGGCTGCGCTGATTCTCCGTAAGAATCATTGTTTTCATGACGTGAAAACCGCTGTAAAGGTACACCGGGTCCAACATTCGAGTTTTTCCGAAGGGGAGAATTCGAATTGGGTTGGTCTCGGTGGAGCAGCGGCTCCCGACACCCAAGGGTATTGGTTACACCCGGCTGGCGTAGCCACCCAGGCCGGATTGTTACTAACTTGTATAGCCAATAGCACGGTCATCTACTCTATGCTTCATATAACCTAGCCCCGCTGACATGTATCACATGTCACATCAATAAACGATCAATAAAATAATTTACCTCTCGCACTGGCAGAACACAACTTCGAATGGCGATATATGACTAATCCAGTTCAAAACAAGGTCAGTGATAAAAGTCATATAAACAAATATGTCATCACTACCGCTAAATCACGTGCTATCGTGTCATGTGCTTGAGAGCAAAGGAACCTCCTCTTTACTTCGTTTAGGAATTAACATGTATTTCAGATAAATCAACTCTGTTGCGTATATATTTAATTAAAACAGTTACGAAAATATAATTTGATGATTCTCTTCCAACATATTACCATGCTAAAGAACGAACTATTTTTTACCGCACAACAGTCTATACTGCAATAGCAGCCAATGAGAGGTGACAAGGTCACGTGACCGTTAAGAGATACGGGGCAAGCTTATGTGAAGCACAAGTGTACGTGCTCCAACGAAAGTCATATTGGAAGATGAATTGAAATAATGCTCAAATGAGACCAGCATCCATAGAGTTTAAAGTTAGCCGACATTCATCTTTCAGGATAAGGGAAACCCCGGAACAAACCTTATCCTGATTACTCCCCCTGTGCGAAATTCGAACTCTGGACCTGTTGAACGTGGAGCAGACAGGCTATCAGCGCGCTACAGATGCGGTCGTAAACGAGGGTAATACTGGATTATGAAAATATTATTCTACTGAATATTATATTAAATTTGTCGTATGAATGGCCCGTTCCAAAATCTATAATTCTATTTCTTCTATATTTCGTGCCGGCTATTTAAAATAGTACATCATATAAGAAGTTTACAATATAACTTTTTTTTTAAATACAGGAAAAATTGATAGCTCTTTCAAGTTTCAAAATGTTATTTCCACTGAATTGGTTTTAAAACTTTACAATAAGAAGAGTATGCATTAGTATAAAAACAGCATAGCGTGCGTTTACGTTTGACTGGCTTAATTAATATTGACTACATCTTTTAATATAATAAGTATACAGCAGAAAAATTTTAATAAACCTGGATTATGGTAACAAACATTAAATCCACACCCTGATTTTTCGGTTTATAATTTTCAATAATCAGCTTATACAGTTTTGTTTGAATTGGATAATCAGGATATTATGTGTATATTCAGTGGGTATTAATGTTAACACCAGCAGTGTAATTTACATCGCCTTGTTCGTTTATTCAAGTGACTTTGAAATACATAATGTACCAGATTAACAATGAATGTGCAGACAATTTTTGTAACGTTCTGACGCTTTTCATTTTGTTTCGGTTTTGCAACTATATGTGCTTAAAGTTGTTGCACTTTATTAATACAGATATTTATTTTGTTTACAGATGCATCATCCAATACAGATGAAGCCAGCCGACAGCGAAAACAGAAACGGTAAGTAACACACATTTTGTTTCTCTTTCTGTTTAGAAATACTTTGTTGTTCTGTGTTGTTTCTTCTCTGACTAGATACAGGAAAATTGTCAGGAAAATAAAACCTATCCGTTACTTTGAAAAGTGTTAACACTGGAATGGTTGAGGGCGGGTAGGAAGAAAAATGCGGTTATGCGGTTCCAAAAAAGCCGTCCAACTTTGGTAAAAATTATTAGTCAATATTTAACAGATTCCATAAAAACGCGTTTTGGTAAAATTTTCTGAATTGAAACTTCAGTTAGGAACATGTATTGATGGAAATATTAGAACCGTTTTTATAAAGCATTTCCAATCTCCAGCGGAGGGTTCTTCTCTTATGAGCAATTATAATACCTATGGCTTAGGCTCATCTAAGAGCTCATCTGGCATCTTAAAAAGAGGCAGAAAATTATTAAATTTAAGTTAGGTGGGGAGCCCATGTGAGAGTTAAAATTATACACGAAAGGAGCCATTTCTTGACAAAATATAGCATTGTGCCATGTTCATCTTATACCAGACTTTTCCTCATTGTTTTGGAGTAAATGCGGACAATACATTCCTTGTTCTTGTATTGTATAAAGGAAAGGCGGTGCTGCCTTTTTGTCAGAGGTGGTGTGTACCATTTAGAAGACGTTAGCGAAGAGAATGTTGTAATCAGTTTTGAAGCAGGTAATTGCTCTGCCACGTCAGTTTGATTTGCAAGTTGTTCTCGTGAGTAACAGCGTGTCATAACTGACCTGCAACGCTAAGTGGTGTTTCACATTAACTGCCCCTCCTGTTGTTAATCAATATACTATGCAAGTGGGAATCAAGGGATTACTTACCCATTTGCCCGCCTGTCCCATTGAGATTTGCTGGATGAATGCTCCGTCCAGGAGAATGCTACTGATTTGGTCACTAACTTGATCTCTGCTCTTGTCGTTCCAGAGAAGTATCTTAGAGTGATGAACCACATCTATAGTCGATTGAGCCTGGAACCGAACTTAATGTAAAGAAAAACTTTAGTATCCCTGTGGGTGATCGCATATCAGTTATACGAATAAACATTTAGTAAATAATTACGACGATTTTGGCCATTTCTAAGGTTTGTTTATGCTTTTGGTATACACAAATAATTATGCATACCTAATGGGAATTAAATAATTACACTTACAATAACAGATGTCCTGGAGGCGTCTGCGCGAGACTGTCAAAGTGTGTTAATAATCCTCGAGTTGCATAAACGGTATTTTCTTAGTTCTCTACTAGAATGGTATTTAAACTTTAAATATCACATTAATTTCACTAATGTTCTCAGTTTTTAACTGGGCATTATTTGTACATGCTTAATAAGAAATCTGAAAGATGAAGGAATCTTGGAATATATATCAGGAATCTGTAAATTAGCTATTGAAACGTTGGATGAATCATAAACTCTCTACGTTTCTTTCATTATCTTGTATTTTGATGAGATTCAGGTATTGTACGAATTTCTGTCAGTATGATAATATTTTTAAACCCGCGGAGCAGAGGGTCATGTACTTCCTTATGCATCTTCTGTCCAAAAAATTCAAGATCATAAATATGCACATAATCTTCGTTTCAAGAGCATTCAAAACTTTGTGCATTATATTTTCGCAATAATTGACATTCTAGTAAACATTCCCCAAAATTTCTCAATGTTTGGCAAATATGATCCATGTAAACTACTTTTAAATATTAATCAGTTTTAACTAAACCAAGTACAAGAATATTTTTGTTCATCCTGTAACATTGCTTTTTCCCTTTCTTTTATGGTTATTCATTTAAATGAATAAAAATAGAACTGACACAAGGTGATTTATTTTTATATCTAAATGTACAAATTGTATTTTGTAAGCCTGCCTACATGTATGGTTGTTTTACGGCTATGTTGCGTATTAAATATAAAGTTTTCATATTCCCAAACTCTCATTTATTTTTAATGTTAAAATTCTTACGCCCTTTTCCAAGAATTTTCCGTGTGCATACAACTGTATAGATTTCACTTCTAAAGGCAATAAGAATTTTTAAAAAAGAGCGCATTTATTTTCTCCGTGTATTTTAATTACATGTTTGTTTTATTCTAGTATATCTGAACTAGCAGAACCTTCAATCTCGGATTTGAAAACTTCAGCTACACACTTAAATTATAAACATTTGATGTGTAACTTATAAATTATGCCAATTTAGTTTTAAAGGGACCTCTATTTACATTATCCTTAATTATGTACCAATTTCAACTAGATTTGAATCGCGTCCTGAAGTTTCCTTTTGGCTTATAATGAAAAACACTTAATTCTGTTTCGGCACACCTAAAAATTGAAAATGAGTATTTATCTTAACTACAATTAATTTAATAGAAATTTCAACATAATTTCAAATGTATCGAACATTTTTCTTTAAATCCTTAGGTATATATAAAATATCATGCATTGAGGAAATCCTTCATGTCTATAGACAGATGACAAAATAATACTAATGGATGGTCTGCAGGACCGAACGCAACTTGTTTATACATATAATGTATAAGTAAACTGCGATAGTAATTTATTCAACAAGGGGCTAATCCGATGATTATGGTACGAATTATAGAATAGTAAGTGTGACAGTTTCGACGAGTGCCGCATTAAGATTACCTACGAATTTGATACAACATTTTCTCCAATCTCGGTGATAGAAATTTTACAAAATAATTCAGCATCCATAGCTGACATGAGTGAGAGCGTCTTCATTTGCTATACTCACGTCTTTTTCTGTATTCTATTTGCTATTAGCTTAAATTCCGCCGTTGCCCATGATTTTACGATTTATCCCTACTGAGGTTGGACTTCCACATACCCTTGGACTGTTTTGGAGTCCTTGTTATTACACTTAAAGAGTTCATTAAAATTGTTAGGATTTACTATAAACAAAATACCCAAAATAAATAAAATTCCGAGGAAACAGTTGAAAAGCGCAGTTGAACGTCATGTTGTAAAATGCACGTAAAGTATGAGTCGAATATTTTGATTTAAGAAGCCTGGTGTCACTTTCACTTTCGCACAACTTTAAGCTGACTTTATTGTTTTTATAAACATTAATTGCAACAACCCGCAAGTTATAAGCAACAGTTAAGTGCGGAGGTTCTACCCAATTAGTCCAAGACCCTTAGGTCATATGACCCTGGCCTCCTCCAACCCGGGAGCGATGGATAACTTGGGGGATCTTTCCATAGGACAATACCTGATTTCTTAAAAAGCCCCCCCCCCGTTGACAACAACGTCAAAACGGGATGAAAGCGGATACGCCACTTACGCACGTCAACCCCGTAGGGAAGACTACCGAAAAACCTCTGTGGGGCCGCCTGGTGATCTAGCACACTCTCTACTAGCTCTACCCGGGACTTATGAGCCAACCCTCTACCCCCTCCGAGTGGCCGTATCCTGGCCGGAGTTACCCAATTCCCCGTGGGTGTCGGGAGCACACTGTCCCTCGAGTCCAACCCAATCCGAACAACTCCCCATCGGGAGGGGCTCGGCAGTTCGGCCCGAGGTTCCTCTAGTAACGTCAGCGGTACAACGAGTGCTAAGGGTCCGCAGCGCTCGCACCACATCAGCTGAAGGGGACGGATCCCCTCCCCTACGAGAAGTTATATGCAACACAATAGGTATTGTGTAACGAAAATTTATAGTAGTATCATTATTAGTTTTAGTTTGCTTCCTTTCGCCAAGCCGTGGTGCCTAATAAAAGTTATTCAGATAAAATGAATTCATTAATTGCAGAACATTGAATCTATTTCATTCCCAACAACATTTGGGATTGAGCAGCATTTCACCCTTTTCATTTATCGTTCGATGTAACTTACTTTGGAGGGCATTAACAAGAGAGAGAGAGAGAGAGAGAGAGAGAGAGAGAGAGAGAGAGAGAGAGAGAGAGAGAGAGAGAGAGAGAGAGAGAGAGAGAGAGAGAGAACGTGTGAGAGAGAGCAACTTTTATGTATATTAAGATAAACTACTAGTTCATAAATATCTTGTAAAATGAACATACTGGCTTTTTAATATCTCTCTATCTCAATTAATACAGTGAAAATTAATTTAATTACACAAGCAATATAACAAAGTTTCATAAACGCCGGGATGCACCTTGGTGTAACTAGTGAGAAACAATGGTCTCCTTTTTTGTATTACTCCATATTAATTAATATAATGCTTCATAAGTTAATAAATTTAAGAACACTTTGCTTAGGTATACTTGATCCTTGAGTCTCCGAAGATTCTTTTTTTTTTTTTTTTTTTCCAATAATATTAGGCAAGCGTTCTTTTATCGTCAAATGCAGCGTTTGATTTGGGAAGGTTAAGTCTAAACTTAAAGTTTGATACAGTTACAAATTTTGTTTGCCCCTATAATATATTATTGTGTAGTGCCTTATGGTTTTAGGTGAAGCTGATATCCTTGATGATATCTATGCTGATGATAAAAAAGGTGATATTGTTTTGAAACTACTTGTGGCATTTTCAAACCAAAATATGAAACAAGCAATTATTCTTGGGTAATTGGAAATCGCTACCTTCCGCCCAGAACAAGGGTGTTTTAATTTTTCTTCTGGAAAATATTTCATAAAAGCTGCGTCTTCGACAAGACTGAATAGGTCGAGTCAGACTGAAAAACTCAATTTCATAGCCATTCTATGTATAATAAATATACAGAATACTTCCTTTCGTGCAAGAAAATATCCTAAAATGGTTTCATATTCTCTCTATAGGCTACAGCAATTTGGAATATCAGAATTATATCTTAATATTACAAAGATTGAATTCCTGTTATTGGCACGCATGTCATAATGAGACAATAACGTAGGGTACGGAATATAGGACACCTTTTTATGATACCAGAATTGCATAAAATATAAATATGTGATTGAAAAATTAGGATCAGACTGTATGTCATGGTCGGGATTTGAATCGCGGAACTTTCCGTTTTCCTCAAATTTCACTAAACAACTCAACATATGCACAAAATATGCATATTAATTTCACCCAACTTCTCGGTAGTCTCGTTCTACCTTAGTAAACCTTAGTGTACGCACTCATTACTGTAGACTATATGAAATTAAAACTCTTTGGATGTTTCAATTTGTATTAATGAAACTTATTCCTTTTTTGTATTTACATTTTGTCGTTTGTTAGTGTTATTATTGTTTCTATTGAATAAAAGGTGCGCTTCACGTTTCAAAAAATATTTTTATGAATCTCTACAATTAAACATGTAACTCCATATTGGTGACCCCGACGTGATATTCAGTGGGAACTGGTTTAAGCTCTTCATCTGTTCTTTCACTTTGAAAACGAAAGCTGAAATGTCAGTTACTAAGTTCTCTGCATTGAGGAATGTCCCTGGTAACCTGATTGCTGAACGCTTGTGGGGCCTCAACTTGTGGAATGATGTACGAGCGAAGACCTAACAAGATCAGAGGAAGGTTCAAAATCCAGTCGCCAGGATCTCTACAATTAACTACTTAACTCCATATTGGTGACCCCGACGTGACATTCAGTTGGAACTGGTTTAAGGCTCTCCATCTGTTATTTCAATTTGAAAACGAAAGCTGAAATGTCAGTTACTAAGTTCTCTGCATTGAGGAATGTCCCTGGTAACCTGATTGCTGAACGCTTGTGGGGCCTCAACTTGTGGAATGATGTACGAGCGAAGACCTAACAAGATCAGAGGAAGGTTCAAAATCCAGTCGCCAGGATCTCTACAATTAACTACTTAACTCCATATTGGTGACCCCGACGTGATATTCAGTTGGAACTGGTTTAAGGCTCTCCATCTGTTCTTTCAATTTGAAAACGAAAGCTGAAATGTCAGTTACTAAGTTCTCTGCATTGAGGAATGTCCCTGGTAACCTGATTGCTGAACGCTTGTGGGGCCTCAACTTGTGAAATGATGTATTAGCGAAGACCTAACAAGATTAGGGAAAGGTTCAAAATCCAGTCACCCGACATCTGTGCTTTTAACGAAGACTTAAGATGGTGATGTCATCGTTCAATGTTTCCATTGGCCGCAGGAATATATGCGGTAGTTTTGATGTGACAATACCCAGTGCGATGATGAGGCATTTGAACAGTTGATATTCAAATTGCCGTCCATGGTCCGTAGTTATCATGTGAGGCAGGCCGAAACGAGATATCCACGTTAACAGTATGGTAAATTAAACTGTTTCCGCTGTGATGTCAACTAGTGGAACCGCTTTCGATCAACGTGAGAAGCAGTCGATAATAGTATTAAGTAGCGATATATTTGCGATGAAGGTAAGGGTCCAATAACGTCGACGTTAAAATGACTGAACCTTGTAGTTGAAAGATACCGTCCTATTGCACTGGTGGTGTGTCTCCAGACTTTGTTTTACTGACAGTCTATACACGCTGATGTCCTCTGGTGATGGCCAAATGGAGTGCTTTCTGATGGTAGCTTGATATCCAGGGTGTGATAGATTTTGTATGGATTTGAAGATTGAAGTGTTTATGAGCGAACCATATTTTTAAACCTGTGACAAACAAGTTCCTTACCATTTGGTAACACTGTTGTTTGAAGTGCAACTGACGTTGAATTCTTAAGGTGTGTAATTCATCACATTGTTGACTCTCTGCGATTTGTTCCATTGTGATAGCTAGAGGTGTCGTGATCGAAGTAATTCGTGAATAAGCGTCAGCTGCATGTTTTTCTTTCCAGTAGTGTAAGGTATGTCGTGTTGATCTGTCCAATGAAATTGACTTGTCGCATCTGACTTGGGAATCTTGAACATGAAGGTGAGTGGCTCATGGTTGGTATAAATAGGAAAATCACGTCCTTCTAGTATGTACTGAAAGTGCTTACAGCAGCGTGCTCAGCTAGCATTCCCTATCGTAGGTTGAGTAGTTCTTCTCTTGAGTAGTTCTTCTTGTCAGTTTATTGGAGAAGAATGCTAATGGTGCAAAGTATCGTCTTTGATTGGCTGTAGAGATGCACTGATGGCAAAATCTGAGGGTCTAACATCAAAATTAGAGGTAAATTTGAAGATAGCTGAGCTAGATGTGCTGAGTCTGCCAGGCAGTTTTAAAGGAGGTTGAAGTCTTACCGAAGGTCTTCTGTGCACTCTATCTTCCATTTATTTTAGCACCATAGAGTAGGATCAAAATTGTTGCTTGTTTTCTGGTAGAGTCTGAAAGTGTTCTTCGTTAAAAATCGATGCAATTCTTTTATTGTTGCAGGTAGCGGAGAGTTGACAATGGTGTAAAACATTTTTGTTGGCTTCATCAACAATTTGTTGGCATCAGTTTACTGATGAAGCTGTTAATATCCCAGCTTGCCATACTACTACTGAGGGCTTACAACACTGTATTGACAGTGAAATGTAAACACGTCCTACATCTATTGCCATTTTCGGAGTTTTCCTCGTCTCGTGCTCCATTGTAAATTCTGTATAGGAAATGGTGAACGACAGAGAAGCGACAATGAGTGGGATGAGAAGAGAAGCAGCCGCTTTCTGAGAATGTGTAAACAGAGGAAGACAGTCATACATATAAGTATAGATATGCTATTTGCATTCCCTGGACGGACCACGAGTCGATAATGAATTAAGAGCCTCGCCCGGGCTAATACAGCGCTGCTCACCTAAAATAAAATGATACTCTTAAGTATAGACACATCGTCTATTTATTCATTGTTAATGATGAAGCGCAGAAACACCAGATCTACTGTACCATGCTTTTGAATAAGTACTCATGAAGTATGAAATAAAAATGCACAATAGGATATGATGCACTGCAGTACTTTCAAGCCAAAGCTGTTTTCATTTTGTTATTCTTAACATTTTATTTTCGACATGTTTAGTTCTACTGCTCCAATCTACCAGTTTATTTGAGCATTTCCATGTTTTTAAAAATCATTAGTTCAGAAAAATCCAAATAATTACAGAAGGGGAAAAATCCTGTGCCCACTCACATAATTTATGTACGTACTTTTGAATAAACTACTCTCTAAAACTACTTCTTGCACTTTTTTAATCTAAATAATCATTGTAGAAATGGATTTATTGCATGGAGCAATAGGTACATAGCTAAAGCCATTTCCAAATGCTTCATGACCTGGCCGCGTGTGATTGCTCTGACATTCCGTTTTTTCCCCACGGCCAGGACTAAAAACGAATTTTCTGTTTGCGAAAACTGAGTTATTAATTCAGAACAATATCCAGGAATATCTAAAACTGATTATCTTTACAAAAAGGGCATTTGACATAAAGTTATATTTAACGAACCTTGTATGTTTTATATAGTTCAATTTTGTGTATCTCTTACTCTTCGCCAAGTATGCACAAGTCATCCACAGAGAACAGAAAGATCCTCAGAGAGTATTCTCAGAACATCCAAGATAAGCATTTCAGTTTTCATGAAAGTAACTTTAACATATGGTACATTAATTAAAACCTTCAGAACTATTTTTGAGAATTTTTTTTCCAAAATTGTTCTTTATAAACATTAAGTATAGTTTGATGTAAGGAACTTTGTTATAAATCTTCTTATAGCATCCCCCAAAAGATGCTGAACTCACCAAGTGTATGGTATTCAGCCGACTTTACGTTTTTTGAGTTATACTTTTCACAGACACACTGGACGCACACAGACCTTTAATTAATATTTTAAATTCAGAGTACCTCAAAACTTGTACTTTTAGTGAAGTATTCGTATTTAATTTTGGACCATCTCTTCTATATACCTAGCGGAAAAATTAAAAGCTGACCCTGTATGTTATAATGGCATGACGTTCACCTGCTTTTTTTGTTTTCACTGTTATTCTGGGAAGTATTCATAAAGTATCTCGTGTTTCAGTTTATTTCTTATATATAGTTCTAAGTGTGTGGGTGCGTGCGTTAAAATGGCATCCTTAAAATACCTAAAAGCGTAAATTAACGACCGGATACGACGCATAAACGTCTAAAGCTAAATATAAGTAGTTGGACATAAATTATAGGTATATCTTAATGTGCTCTACGCCGTTTTTGTGCTAAATTTTGCTATCTGTATGTTTTTCAGTAGGTAAATGGTCGAAATTCGATTAGGATGAAAAGAAAATTAAGATAATACATAAATTGCGTATGCGATATTTTAATACAGTGGTGAAAAGCTGTGATTATGGATGTAAATTATAACGGAACATTTTCCATGCAAGGTAGAATGGGGAAAATGTACGGAAGATGACGTTGGTTCTGTATCTGTACAGTAACAGATACTCTAGCAATCCTTTTCATGAATCGAGGACAAGTCTTTAAAACATGCACAGTCATTCTGTACTTTTGGGCTCGAGCCCCTGGTAAGTGAATTTCCCATCACAGTAGAATTCCTCCAAATTACCCATAATTTACTTAAAACCAGAGTATGGAGATATTTGTTATTGCATTCCCTACTATTCACCTAAAATAAGTAGAGGAACTCTCACACTCGACCCTGATACCAGTATTTCTCTGGGAATACAGCCTTTGAGGTCCCCTGATTTTGTTTTAAAAAAAGTATTTTTAGAAAAAGTCCCAGCGCAACTTAAATAAGAAACAATTGCTAAATCACAAACTCTGGCTGTAAGTTCAAAAACGTCCAAAAATTAGATACTAATATTTTCAAGAAAATCATTTCACTTCTATCATTTATATAGAGATTTCGTTGATTATTTTCATTTTCTAAATTTTGGTTTTAACGATGTTGATTAAAATAGCATTTGTTTAAGATGTTACCAGTACGTAATAAAGGAATTTCTACTATTGCCTCTTTGTGCCGTACGTAAAATTTATTATTCCCTTGGTTCACTGTTAAATGTACGCATTGTCAAGTTATTTATCATGAACGGGTTAACTGTGATTAGAACAACAAATTTATGCATAGGGATGTAGAATAGAAAATGTCAGCTACTTTCTGTGATATATCAGGTGAGTTTTTACACTCAGGATTTTTATTATGATGCGTTTAATATTGGTACACCTATATTAAAAACTTCGAAATAAATATAAATTACCATTGCATTTTTATCTTCTGCTAAAAATATTTTTGTTGATTATAAGAGCTGCTTATACAGAGTAGGTGCTTGTAAACTAGGTGAGTTGAGTACTAGGTACATTTTCAAATAATTTTGCGCTTTGCATTTTAATGTTCGCGGCATTTATTGGTCGCTCTTGAAATCATCCACCACTCTTGTAAATGTAAGTTAATTGAATTTTAATCAATTTATGCGCTACCATATAGTCAATTTCAAAATAATTATAAACGAAACGTTCATTGTATTATTCAGAAATCTGTGAAGAGCTTTACAAAGTCGAGCGTTTTATATATATAATGACACTGGACTTTGAGACTAAACGCAATGGCACAAAATAGGGGGTGGGTGAGAGCATTGTTTCAAAACTTGATATCTGGAGGGAAGAGGGGGCCATGGTCCACTCTGGCCAATATGATGTGTACACACAGAAGACTACCTGCTGCACTTTAATTAATTGGTATTTGATTAAATTCTGCGTCGAGTGTGGTTTCCTCTTTGTGCCTCCCCTGTGGCTCCCTTGCGATTGAGCGAAGGGATGGAATGATACACTCCGGACAGGAAAAGGGGTGATGTAGAGGAAGAACTTCAAAAACACTGAAGGAGAATCGCAAGGAAGGAAGCCTTTGTGTAAAGAGGAGGCTAATAAGTGGAAGGGGGGATCAAATTAAACTGTTATGTCGGTACCTCAATGAAGATGAGGCCCTAGGGATCGATTTTTAAAGAGAAATATTTTAATTTTACCAGCTGCAGAAGAAAGCATGTTCGATACTAGGGAGAGTGTATAGAATAATCATTTTTCAAAGCACTAATCTTGCGCTGATTACAAAAGATATTGCTCTTATATAATTCTAAGGAAAAGTAATTAGTGTAATAAATTTTTTTTATTTGTAAGTATATGCTTTCCAATGCTGAACGTAGTTTAGAAGATAGTTTCTCATAGAAGAATTTCAAAACAATAATGTGCCAGTGTTTAAATATTAACACTAAATGAACCCAAGTGATCAAGCGATTATAGACAACCGTCAAACAAGTGAAGAACAATTTTCTTTGTTGAAAGGACATGTCTGACTTTCGTTTTAGGAAATCAGTAAAAGAAACTTGAATGTTTAATTCGGTGACTCTTTAAGCTGGATTGTATAGGATAAATGTATACTTCAACAGCTGCCACTGTATTTAACAATGATTAAATTATACTTCATACGGCACCACATATGGTGGTATATGAAAACGTGATAATTTGGAAAGGAAATTTGGGAAAGAAACTTTCAAAGTCCTAGTAAGGGTACCTGTGCGACATTTGTGAGTTACGATTGAGAGAAAACCTGCAAAATTTTCTAACATATGACGGTCCTGGCAGGATTTAAACCGAGACTTTCCTATACAATTAAGCCATCTGGTATAACATAATACTTGAGCAAACAATATGCATCTTAAATATAAAGTAAAAAATACAGTTAAATGTAGTGGTCAGGTTAGTTATCTTAAGATTTCAGAACTTCTAATCAAAATTAATGAGGTAATTTATAAGTATAATAAATGAGGCAATAAAACAAATTAGTATTGTCACAAGACTTCCTTGGTACCTTGCGCACGGAGACCTGCGGATATCTATTGGGTTTACGGCCCAATAAATGAGTAAAGGAATCTTCGATTTGAAGGCACATTGGCTACGTAGAGACCCGAAAGTCCCTAACAATTCCCGGCTCGAAGTTTTGTCCTGTTACTGGAGTTGCCCTTAGAGGACGTTGAACAACCCGTTCAATAAAGCAACTTCCTGTTGTCCACAACGAATTCTCTTTCCTTTGAATTAGCGGCCTCACCATCTGACCGCCCGCCTCGGTAGCGTGGTGGTAGAGTGCCTCACGTTCAAGAGGTCCCGAGTTCGAATCTCGGTCAGGGCGAGTTACCTGGATAAGGTTTTCCGTTATCCAGAAAGACGAATGTCGGGTAACTCTAAGCTCTATGGACCTCGGAATCCTTTGAGCATCATTTCACCCTTTGCATTCATCGTCCGATATGACTTGTTGGAGGACGTAAAGGTACCAAAAAAAACCACACACACACACACACACACACACACACACACACACACACACACACACACACACACACACACACACACACATCTGCTCGACTCCACTCTATACCATGAAACCTAGAAACACACCCACAACATGAGAACGAAACAGGATGATAGAGAAATGATGAAAGAAAATCGTGTTATTTCCTACTTCTCAGCATGCGACCATGGAAAAGTCGGGGAAAAAGGGGGCGCGCTCAACGGGAATCGTGCTCAGGATCTGGAATGCAAGCCTCATATGTTACACATAGCCATCTCGCACTGTATTAGTATATACTGTTAAAATGTCTTGTTTATTTTGAAATTCATAATATAAATTATGCTTTATCACTTATTTAGAGGCAAATATGGCACTTCACTCAATAAAATATCTTCCGATATTTTGATGATTGAATTTTTAACAAACTCTAACAAGCTTATAAAGCCTGCATATTTCGTTTAAAATATATATTTAAGATTCTTCAGAGCAGGTTGCGTTACTTACGGGAAATTTACATTTTTTGATAATATCAGATAAAGCAAAATGGATGTGTATACAAATTATTATGACATGGAAAACAAAAGTGTTTGTAGTTTTATTATCGCACCTGAGTTTTATTATTTCTCTACCATCTAAATATTAAAGAAACAACATATTTGAATTCCACACTAAAATTCGTTGTCGAGATTTCACCATAAATATGTCTTAAGGGCCATTGAATAAATAAATATTATTGTAATAATAATAATAATAATAATAATAATAATAATAATAATAATAATAATAATAATAATAATAATAATAATAATAATAATAATAATAATAATAATAATAATAATAATAATAATAATAATAATAATAATAATAATAATAATAATAATAATAATAATAATAATAATAATAATAATAATAATAATAATAATAATAATAATAATAATAATAATAATAATAATAATAATAATAATAATAATAATAATAATAATAATAATAAATACATTGTTATGTCCTAAGACTGGAAACCGATGGATTTAAAAATTATCACCACAGTAGCCATTATCAGGCCAGAAACACACGAAAACTAGTTAAGATGGAAACAGCATATGAGAAGTAAGAAATCAAGGTATTAATTTCTAAAGGGCAGCTTAATCCAAAGAACACAGTTTATATCATGATGGATGAAAATGTACATATTATTAGTTTTCTCATATACCTTGTACATTGTGGTCCCGGGGAAGGTCGCTGTCTGCCCACACATACTCGACACAAAAGCTTAACAGCAAAAGACCTAAGTGGCCGCTCTGCGTTTTCGTATATGTATAGGTAATGTAATCTCACATCAATACGTTAGTCAAATGAGCGATAGTATTTTCATTAAAATCATTATTAGTTTTGAAACAATTTAAAGGCAATGGAAAATATTCCATTTAGAGCAGCTTAGAATTTTTTTGAAAACTCTGAATCACTTCCTGGTAAAATATTGTACTTCAGCATAAATCTGGTAGTTATTTGTCTTGTAGTTCTATTTCTGTCTCTCTCTCTCTCTCTCTCTCTCTCTCTCTCTCTCTCTCTCTCTCTCTCTCTCTCTCTCTCTCTCTCTCTCTCTCTCTCTCTCTCTCTCTCTCTATCTCTATCTCTCACACACATACACACAATACATATTTGGAGCTTTTTGAAAAATATTTTGGGTTATTGATTTCAAAACATATATTTCTGAAGATGTCTTAAGTAAGTAGTAGAAAAAGTAAAGCATTGGATGTGTTGCACTCACATAACTTTCGCTGCCCTTGTCCAAACCATTACAAATGCTTAATGCTCTAGCTGCTTCGCGTTAATCGGAATAAATATATTATTGTTAATTTCCGTGTAGGTGCAAGTGTCTAACAGTAATACAACAGGGTTTAAACGATAGTCATCATCATCATCATCATCATCCTCATACAAACAAGATTAGACCATTAAAGATCTGTTCCAAACTATAGTTGTTCTATCCATCTTTCTGTCAGGTCTTCCTCGACTTCTTTTTCCTCTTGGGCTGTAACTTAATGCTCTTTGCAGAATGATATTATCTTCAATTCTGCACACATTGCTGTGCCATTTTTCTCCATACTGTGTGTTAGATTAAATATTCCCAACTGTTCTCGAATATCTACACTCTTCTGTTTGTCCATTAAAGCATAGCTGCAACAAACCTCAAACATTTTATTTCCGCAACTTCTATAAAATAAAATATTTTTAACATTATGTTTTCATAGTTTAATGTAAAACATTGGTCTTGTAAACCAAAAATAAGTCTTAAAGTTATCTATAAAGAGTTCAACTCAGACCCGTATAATAGAGCTGGAAATGCTAAACTTTTATGAAGTGTCAATAGGACTTCTTTGCGAACTGTCTTTGAGAAAGTTCTTCTAATTGTTCCACATATGTGTTGATATGAATTAAGTTTTCCATTTCTCTTTTGTTTTATCGTTGCCAATGAAAACTCCTAAATACTTAAAATCCATAACTTGTACTAGGAGTACTTTATGAATTACAGTTTCAGCTCTGACAGTATCTTTTCCATAACATGCCATTATTTTTGTTTCTTCAGCTGAAATTTTCAAATTATATTCTGTAGCCACTACACTTAAATTATAAATATCTCTTTGCATATTGTCTTCCGTAGATGCTATAACTGTTTCTTCGTCTCCAAAAGCCGAAGTGTCCAGTTTGTAACATTCCTTTTGAAATTTATACCTAACGTAGTTTACCATTTAGGAATGACATCGTCTAAATAAATATTAAATATTGCGGGTGAAAGTGAGTACCCTTATCGGACATCTTGATTTATTTGGATATATTTTCTGATAATTTATTTCCCCTTTTCAGTTTTATCTCTGTTACCAAATATAGACGTTGTATTTCCCGTATTACATTGTTAAGAAAACATTTATCCTTCACTATTTTCCACATTTTATTTGTATTTACTTTGTGAAATTCTTTGACATAATCTATGAAGGCTACATAAAATGGTAGTTTTGCTAATGTAAAATGCAATCTAAACTGACTCTAGGATATACCCTTTCTGAAACCATGTTGATTTTCCAAGAGAATTGCTTCACCTACATTTTTATTCCATTTGCTAAAATATTTGCATAAATCTTATAACCTGTGTTTATAAACTAATGCCTCTGTAGTTCTCATAGTTTTATTCCCTCTTTGGAATATTGGAATTACCCAGCATATTTCCAGTCGTCAGGTATGCTCAGGGAGCATATTTAAACGATGGTCAAATCTTGAGTTTCTCGCTATAAGAAAGCTATGAAATTACGGTCTCTTTGATGGCCAGGAGATAAAGTATTTGATGTGTTGCACTCACCCGACTTTCCATATTTTTCTGAAACCATTCTTACAGTCGTTTATACCTCTATTCACGTTAGACGAGATACTCATAATTTTATTAGTTATTTCTAAATTTCTTGTAGGTGCTAAGTAAAAATAGCTTTATAAAAAACTAAAATATAACAGATCTTCCGGAATGGTTCAGTACAAAAAATGTATTTGACAAGAATTGGTTTTTTTTAAATGAAGTCTACATTTTTGTGTAGGTCATACTTTACTACCCCATACCAGTAATGATAAAACTATCCAGTTTAAAAGAAACTTTTCATGAAAATTCGAGAAAACTAAATTATACATTTCATTTGTCATTAAAATATCTGAAACATAACGCTTTTCAATCAAAGGCAGTTTTTTAAAATATAAAATCATAATTTTAGGGAAAATATAAGGGGTACTCTGCAATGGTAAGTTTTTTTTTTAAACCTTCATGTTTCATTCCTTGGAAGATGCTAAACTTAAATACCAAATTTATCTTTAACTTCCTTTTCGTTTTTGAGGTATGCACACACGGAATGTTTTCTAAAAATGATTTTTTATTTACTTAGGAAGCGCCACAAGGTATATTTACAGTGCAATTTCTGTATCCTACTTTTAGGTGATACCTTCACTGCCTATTATACACATGGTAGAAAAATTAAAAATTGTACCATTATAAACAATGCGTTTTGTGTTTAAAAGTATAAATAATTTTAATTGTAAAATATAGTTCCTGTATTATATCTATTTTTTGTATAGATAACTTCCTGAGACCTACAATTTGTCTTGCAATAACTGTTGCTAATGACTTATTTAGTCACAGAACGGACGCATCTGAAAGTTAGCGTTTTGCGATGCTGCTAAACATCAGGAGGCCTTTTCCTTTGCCGTTTAGAAGATTCTTTACGGAATGGAAAATCCCTGTGAACAAAGCCCATGTATACTTCATTGAAGCGAATCGATATTATTGACTGTCCGTTGCTCTTCATGTCTTAGGTATAAAATTACAAGCACGCACTACGATTATAGGATTACTTAGTTCACAAAATTATTTATTGCATTTCCTTTCTCGTTTGAGTTACGTAAGTTACATTTCATGTTGGAAGGCAAAGGGACCCATATGCGACCTAGTGCTACTTTTGCAACTAACACTATATATCAGTATTTTAGAAGTCAATACCAATAAATGACCCAGTCAAATTATAATCTATAATAATCATATTTTCTAGTCATTGTGGCTTACTGTCGCAGCTGTTCTGTGTTATGTACATACGTATAAGACATAGGAAGTATTAGAATTTGCCGAAACTTCGACACCGATATTTCATTGAAAATGTAAGTTTTGAGGCAGTGAATCAAAACGAACTAAGAAAAACGTTTTGGTTGTGTGTATGCGTGTGTGGTGTTTTTCTGTCTGTCTGTCTGTCTGTCTCTCTCTCTCTCTGTCTCTCTCTCTGTGACAGACTCTGTCCTTTGTGACAGAGAAAGCATTCAAAAAGAAAATGTCAGAGGAACTTCAAACTTTTTGCCGAAGAAGTGACGCGAATTTTCTCAACAAATCCGTGTCACTTTAAAACTGCGTTAAACGACATTTTAAATAATTTTCTAAAAAATTGCTAACAATTTTAATTAAAGTTCCCTGTATTTAATATAGTTACATAACAAATAACATGTATATTTTCAATTTTCCGTAAACATCCTGTTAAGTTTTCTTCATTCATAATCAATTTTAGTTAATTGTTAGAGAAACGTAAATCCTTATTTCCTTATTTCTAAGAGGACCTTTGGAAGTTCAGAAACCATTACAGCGACTATTGATTACAGAGACATATAATGTTTTGTTGTATTAAGTACATTTTTTTTTAAAAAAATGATCTCAAAAGTCAAACGCTGGATAACGACTAAAAAGGGTTCTGGTATGGAACAGTGATGTTCATGAATTTTAACTGAAGATATGGGTGAATTATTCTAGATTCCATCTCAGGTCAGGTATTTAGCGTGGTAAGGGTGGTCCAACGAATTGGACAAGTCAATCTTTTAGGTGAAGGACAGTTATTTCCTCTGCCCGCTGTGGCTAAATAAATAATATGAAATAGAAAAATTATAATATAAACATGCTTAATAAAAATTATGAATAATGCTAACTGATCATTAATTTACAAAGTGTTTCGAAATCTAGCATTTGGACGCATTTACAGAAGTGCAATAAGTCCCATCTTGATGCATAAATGGAAGCAGTGAATTGTTTGGTTTAAACGGTTTTTTCCCATGATTCGTATTCCATTACGATGGATAACTCAAGCTCTCCCCAACGTGGTATAGCGGTCTCACTCATCTTCTGGCTTTCCATTAGCTGGATTGTGAAATGTTGACCACAGTGACGGGCGTTTCCACAGGGGACGCCACTCACTTTTCATGAACAACTTCTGTCGATTGAACATTCACAACCGTAAACAGTGAACCTCGCCAAATAACACAAGAAATCTGAATGTAAAGCCCTGTAGACATGTCCTTTGGTTAGTAAGCGCCCTTACGAACTTGACAATAAATTTTAATTTACTGTTATTTCAAATATGACGGTTTGATTGGTGTATTAAGAACCAGAAGTGTGTTAGATTTAGTGTTTTCAATTTTTAGACAAATGTCTATTCGACAAGTCATCCATACTAAATATTTTGTACACAATACCACCATTAAATTTTCTTACTCTATTATCGTGTTATAATTATTCGCAAGTTAATAATAGCAATGACGCAGATATATCATGTCGTGGCTTGCAGATGACGATGAAACGATTTTGTGATAGGTTTTCTCCTGCAAAATAGTTCTTGAACTCTCCTACTGTAACCTTAGTCACTGAGAGCTATTTATAACGTTTTAAGACTATATTACACTGTGTGTGTGTTCTTTTCCAAGTATTTAAGATGTTGTAAGGGAAGTTAGGGTGTTTTATTGAGCTTTATTTTATAGGAAGTTGCTCCCATGGCTATTTATCTGGAGTTTACTTAATGATTTGTATGCTTTACAGGTATTGTTCTCTCGCTATAATTCTTGAGATAGTATTCATGTACATTTATACGTTTCAAGGGACTTCTCTTTTTATGTAACCCCAGACATGTATTGGATTGTTGATTATGCTTTTAGGGATATTTATTCCCATTATTTTTTCTATGATTTATTAAGCCTTAAATTTAGGTTACATCCGTTGTAAACTTTCCGTTGTGACTTTCTGAGCATACATGCAGAGTACGACTTGCAGTATTTTGCAAAATATGTGTTACTGTGTCATTCTAAAGAATTCTTGTATAAAGAAGCTAATTCTTCTCCTTGATTTATGGACGCTCTTAGTCATGGATCACAGTGACAAAAATTCACTGTGTGCTATAATTTTCTCCATCAAACTAGTTAAAGTCCTCAAAGTCAATAACACTGAACGCCACGTTTCGACGATCTATGGAGAATGTACGCAGTCATATGGATATACTGCTTGTCAGCAATGAGAAGGCGCTGGATATGGCTACAACTCCGTTTATTTATCCACCAATCTATATATGGACCACATGTACCCAGGATGATATGGTACGTTGTCGTTATGATGTGCTGTTACCACATTACGAACTTGAAAGTTTAAAACTCATGCCCATGTATTCGACTCTTTCGGTCTTCCATTGGCTACTAATTACATTTTCTTGAACATTGGATATTGCGAATTTTCTGCGGATTATATATGCCATTATTTAAAATTAAAAAGAAAAAGGAAAAGAAAGATTAAAACAAGAAAAGAGAAACTATCAAAGAAGTATAAAGATACTCATATTGCAAAAAGCATTAGTTTTATTGGACTGAGGCCCAAGATATATTTTTTCGATAACAATTCCGTTGTGAACAAGAGTAAATCCATAAAACAATACAAGTTGAGAGCTATGTCAACTAACCTAAAAGCAGAGAAATCATAAGAACCTCGATAAATATAATTGATTCTCATCAGCAGAATGTTGCATTAGGAAGTCAACAAAATATCTCCATCTCCAAACAATGATAACACAATAATCGCAGATGACAAAATTCCGTATGCTTTTGATTTTATATTGTTGTGAACAGTACATACAAGTTTTTTATTGATTTATGGACGCTGTTGAATAGCTGTGGTTCTCAGAGTCCCATTGCATATTGGTTTTGAGAGACTGTTTAATTTTGCTAAGAGATCTGTTTATCAGGCTTGAGGTTCTACGATATTGGGCCACCCGTTTTATTTCCGTTTCGAAGTAGCTGTGGTAAGGCCTTATACTGCCGAAAAAAAATCCATGCCCCTCTGAACCCACGACCGCAGGAGCCATGTGCTAGCAGGTTAATCTTCAGACCATGGAGAACGACATAAAGAAAATGACTAGAGTGCAAAATATTGTTTCTACGTGAGGTCACCTGTAGAAAAAAATGAAAGTTTACTTAATTGTCAGTCTCAAAGGTGTTAAGTCTGCCGCTATGAATAAACATTCTAGCGCTGGTCCCAAGCCCAGGTAAAAGATGAGGGGCGCCTGCATTGCATACTTAACCTAAGTGATCACATACTATAAAGTCAAACATAGAAACCTAGGTAACACATCAACCATCACGCCCTCTCTGAAAATATCGTTAATAATCTGGAAACTAAAAGTACTTCAGCAACGTTGATTGGAGGAAATTCTACACTTGGCGTTAAACCTGATGACAAAAGCAGGGAAAAATAAAAACAATATCTTCTTAAAAAATAAAATTAACGTTTAACTGGCATAATGTTAGGTTAGGTTAAATTATCTAAACCTAGCTGTACACTGCTTATAAAATACTGTGTCATGTAGATGCTACCCTTAAGAAATTAGAAAAAATGACGTGAAAAACTATAATAAATAACTGAACAACATGAAAACATACCCTTTAAAGCGTCAACACATGCCAAAAAACACATGTGGGAACACAGTAAATGAGAAAAATGAACATTAACGGGCATGAAAACAGTTTTAATTATTATAGAGAGAGAAGAATACCTGTAAAGTATCTATGGGATCAACTTCAGTCTCTATAAAACAAGCAAAATTACTGAGCATCTAAATGTCTTTTTAAACATCCTAAACTCTCTTAAAACGATATAGCTGTAAGTGACAAAAATATTAGTAGCAGAGTCCCAAATTCAACTTCACTGAAAACTAAAGCTGGATTTACTGCACCCAGTGTAAGTATTGTGATCAAGAAATGTAAGCATTGTAATTAAGAAATGTAACCACTTTATCTGCAAAAAATATAACCATTTTGACCAAGAATTACAACTAAGCTATAAATGTATCTGAGTAAACAAATAATGTTAACTTTGTATGTGTGTGGTAATTACAATGAATGCCATCCTGGATTAATTTGGATTAGTGCTTAGGTTGGATGTGGTTTGGTTTGCTTCGGTGTGCCGTGGTTTGAGGTGAGGTAAGTTAAGGTATGGTTTGGTTTGGTCTGATTTGGTCAGGTGGGGTGGGATGGCGTGGAGTGAAGTTTGGTTTAAAAGTCAGGTTACGTTAGTTTTGGTGAGGTGACATTAGCTTTTTTTGGTTAGGATAGGTTAGGTTAGGTTGCACACCATTGGAATAAATGATCAGAAGTTTTATAACATATCAAAAATGGTTGTAAAAGTATTACGATCTAGTACAGATCGATAGGTTTGACTAAAAACTGCCAAATACACATAAATCTGCTAAATACAGCAATACAACCCGCTAAACCTGCCTTATTTGAGGTAACATAGCTCTCTTCCATTCTACTTAATAATTAAATACGCATTTAATTAAGATACACGAGCAGAGAGTAGTAATTAAATATGAGTAATCCCAAAAGAGTTAACACCGAATGTGACTTTGAGGTTCTTAATTACATAAAGTAAACATTTGTAGATTAATAAATGTGTGTGTGTATATATATATATATATGTATATATATACGACGACAAGTCAATGAAAACTTAAAGGTGTGATTAAATGTTGACAGTTGAGCTATTCTGTAAAGCAGCACTCTTACCAATGATGTAAGGAATGCTCAACAGGTGGTAGTATACAGCAGATAAGCGAGCGTAACCGACATGCCATTTCAAAATGGGCGCCCCATTTGCAACATGAGTCAAGAAAGAACAGCATTCTGTCACTTTTTTCTCAGAACTGAAGGTACGAAACCTATTGAAGGCCATCGACATGTTAAGGTCCTTATAGTAACGCATGTAGAAAGTATATTGGAGCAGAAAGTTCGGAAATAGCTTCTTGGCCTCTGCGCTCGGCTCAGAAATTTCAAGAATTAAACTTTACCATGTATATATTTAACATATGACACTTAAAGTCCGTCCATGGAAAAGATGAAAGCTGATATCGGTTATTTTATTAAGGAATCCTTTAGTGGCATTGATTGAAGTTTCTTACCCCACTTTTCTTTATGCATTGCAGTTCATAGTCACTTAGACCTTTGTCTTAACGTCTCTAAAATGTTACTTTTTGGGACTTCAAACTGTACTTCCGTGAAATTATTACCAACATGTAAAACAGGTTGAATGTTGAACTTTCAGGTTTTTGTCCGTTATGAGAATGTTGCGTTTGCTCTACCTAGGTTTGGCTGCAATGCATAGTATTTAATGTTCAGTTGCATGTCGGAGATAGATTAAATTACTGTCCGCTATGTGTAAAAATTGAACTGAATTTCACTTCAGCAAAGCGTACAAAACAAACTCAGAGTAAATAGTGAGATTCAGAGAATCCAGCTGTTTATGACTGCATAATTAATTGCTGCTGATATGCTTTATATACTCTGTTAATTATGAGCGAAGAACAATCATTTAGTGAAATTTGAAATTTGCTACCACTCTGCATGCCATAGCAAGGACAAAGAACTGGCGCTGTCATTGTTCTGCCTTGGATAACGTTAGAATTGCAGGAATGCCTTTTGAGAACGTTTTTGTTGATTTCACAAAGTGGGACGAAGTTGAATCTGCTGCGTTCTGTCAACTTCTACTTCGAGTAACGCAGGTATATCCAGCAATACTTTTGTACTTCCCTAATGAAACCAGATCCCTCGTGGCATCACAAAAGGAACTGAAACTCGTATTTTAATGTTGTGTTTGACAAGTCTTATTGTGCGCTGCTTTCGAAACGTCTATTTCAAAACAAAGAAACCAATCTCTTATTTCAATATCTTCTCTGGCCACCTCTTTGTGGAACGTTTTGTCATCAGCTTTTGTCTTTCAAAATGAACACCACAGAAGACTTTGCTATTATATGGATACCTACTTTTATCCCACAAGCCAAATTAAAACACTTACCGTTTGTTATAACCTAACTTCTCTTTGGTAAGTTGCAATTAGAAATTATATTTGTTCGTACATTCTATTCAGTTTCTTTTTCGTTTTGTATGGAATTAAGTTTTTTAATGCTCATCCTTGCATATACATAAAATCTTGTGCATATAGTTCTTATTTCCAATGTTCTTCCATACTTCATAATTTTTTCCTGAATTGGATATACAATGCAATTCGACTAGCTGTTAATGTAATTGCAGGTCACGTTTTAATTACTCTTCTAGGAAATATTGGAAGAACAATAATATATTTACACATTTTTAAATTAGAATTTAAACTATGTGTTGAAAACAATAAAGATGTACTATACCGCATCACTTAAATCATTTGTTAGTGAGGTAAACTTGCGGGTGCTTCCTTAAAGTTTGCTGGACATCTGTGGCAAGCGGTAAATTGTATACAATGTTTTAGAGAGAAATTAAAGTTTCGTGTTCTTGTGAGTAAATATCTTCAGGGTGAAGAATTTTCTCATTGTTAGTAATTACTTAAACTTCTACCCAACATCTGTAAATGTGTAAACATTTCGCGTTATTTTTCTCATTTCCGAGTTTCCGTCTTAAAAGCAAGACACGGCGAGATAGCCATATTTTAGGACACCCCTAAAGCTTAGAAAGTGCACGGCTGTACCATGTTAGACCACAATTTACACACTTGAGTTAAAGTTGCCCTCTTATTTAGTGACGCTTTCTTGTTTCTAACGCAAGACTCCAGTATCTTATATGTACTAAAAGCAGTACCCGTAATTAAGTAGTGCAGTAATTAAAATTAAGTTAGAAATTAAACGTATGTGAATTAAATATAAATTTTATTTAAGACGAAGATTATATGTAGATATACTCTAGTACTATTACATATTTATATTCGAATTGTCCCAATAGAGTTACTAAGTACACTTTCTTAAGCTTCGGTGAAGCTTTACAGCATTTTGCGAGTGCTTTTATGTACATACGCAGATATATGTAGCAAATATTAGTCGTAATTTTATTATCGTTTTTATGGTTTGTCTCATCAATAAGAAATAAATCTAGTTAAATAAAAATTAATGTGCAACAACCGGGAATCAGCTCTGCTAACAATTTGATTGTAGTCTGGTCCTATTTCTAAATGCACATTTGAAAATTGCGGTGTTTGATACTCGCAGATATCTTTTAGTGACTATAGTTTGTAGGTTATATAGAACTAAAAAGTAAGGTATTCAAGGACTTTGAGCCCTCCTGGTGTAGTAGAGTTTATTTCCCAAGAGGTTATTCAGAAAAAGGAGAAGAAATGACTTTAGTTGGGTATAGCAAAAATGATGTGCACATGCAGACATATCTATATGGACGAGTTTTTTTTCTCTCTTCAGAATACGTAAAATGCGCTAATTTCCAAATAAACGCCATGTTTTGCTTACATCTCTTTAAGGTTACCACAAATTAGAAACACGTTGTAAATATTAATCTTAATCTGAAGCCTTAGGGTTTATAGCTCGAGTAACATTCTCTTTTCCCATTTCACGGTGTACTGCAGGAGAGTAGCGCCGGATCAAATTCTGGGAAACGAAATTGATTTCCCAGAAGGAAAGAAAAATTAAGAGCGTCGAGGGATACCACATGGCGTGGGGAACGGGACGTGGCAAGAAGGGAAAAAAGTTAGAGGAAAAAGTTAAATGGAAGATTGATAGAGTTCTATTTGATGGCTTTACTGCTAGCATAAATCGCAGCAAAGGGTGTACAACTAGGGAAATATTTACATTAGAAAAGCCTGAACGTGCGAGATACTAAACTTGGATTATTATTTTGCTTTAGTCGATTTTCATTTCATTTTGGAGTATATTGTCGCTTGTAAGGTTTGTCCCTAACTCAATGAAACGAAGGAATGCAGTATTCAGACCACTGTTATTTTACTCCAATATAACGTAGTCCGAACTCACATCAACTCCTGCCAATATATGACCTGCTTATACATAGTGTTGTTAAAGATAATCGACTGTGATTAATCATTTTTGCAGTCAACATTTCGTTTACATTCCACTGTTTGCATGCTAAAGCAGGCAGTAAGGTAAAAAGAGTTTTAAAACACGTCAATTTGTAAAGGTCGCGCGTTAGATTTTGAATGAAAATTTCATATGTAAGGTTGGATGCGAGTCACATCAACTTTTGAGGGAATCTGGCATCGAGGAGAGGTACAGTCTGCAGTGAGATGTGCGTTTACGCACTAAGCTCAAGTAGTACAACTATACAAATAAATTTATCACACTTGCAGTGATATCAGCCATACGTAATAAATTTCTATAACTGTTTCCACTTACTCCACTGTCTCTCGTGTTCTTCCTCGTTTGATTTGCTGTTATTCTCATTATCTTAGTCGCTGCTTTCCATCCCATTATCTTCGTTAATAATTTGTTCAATCCTTTCTTCCACTACGGCAATCCCAGTATTGTTCAATTTTTTCGACATGTCGGAATGCCTTTTCCCATTATTTTTGCCCAATTTCCTGAAATCTCTGCCAGCGAGGATTTCATCTTTTAGTTCAAATGTTACAGTTGCTTTATGTTTTTCCGTACCGCAAAAAACTTTCGCAGTCGACTGTATACACAAACGCAACAGAGGAAAACAGGGCTCGCTGTTATCGTAACATAAACTGTTTGTTGAACTCTTTATTAAAGATATGCCAGCTCACTGGATTTCCGCTGGTCATTCGTCAAGAACTAAAGCTCTTCTTCAGTCATTTTCCCAATTAGTATCTAAAAACCCGCATATGCTATAGTCACATGACATTCTCTAACCTGGTACAAACTCTTCTCAAACCCTTGTTACTGTACCTACTCCGTGTTAATTGAGATAGGTAAACATTTGCAGATTATATTATTTTGAAAGTACAATTGGAATTGGGGGAAACAGTAGACTTAAAGATATACGCGTCTCTAGTCAAATTTTTTAACACCTGCTCGGGATATCATGTCTTTAAAATCGCGCTCCCCGCAGAGCCACGAATAAGGAAAGTAATGGCATTCTTTCACATAGATTGTGTACTTTAACGAAATGTATATTTTAATAGCAAATCTCTTTTGATTTACCAATTAAGCACGTTATTCAGAATGAGGACCTCACACGTATTCTCAGAAAATTCAAGATATGTATTTTATTTGCTATGAAAATATAAATTTATGATATTTTAATCAACTGCATTAGAGGGATCTTTTATAAAATCAACATTTTTGCGAAGTTTTTCTATGCAAAAAGCAGTTTGGGGTAGGATGTTTTCCTTGAAAATCTTAAATTCGTGAAAATTCGTGTCCTTGGAAGAAGCCCATTTCATTTATCGTCCGATGTAACTTTCTTTGGAGAACGTTATTTAAGGGGCGCACACACGCACACACACACACACACACACACACACACACACACACACACACACACACACACACACACACACACACACACACACACCGCTTATTACATATAGATATTTTTCTAGAACTTTTCTTTTTAATTCAGGAATTAAATTAAAGTTTAATTAAATTAAATCCTAATTTTAATTCAGGAAGCGTCAAAGCCTGCATTTCCAATGAATTTGCAGTATTGAATTTTTGTTCCGAATACTGTATTTCCTCTACTTAACTGTAAATAGCAGAGAGAGTAATTAGGCAAACGTCGCGGATATTTCAATCCAGAATGGTCAGGATTTTTTTTTTTTTTTTTTTTTTTTTTTTTTGTAATTTTACGTCCTCCAACGTTAAGTCATATCGGACGGTGAATGAAGGGGTGAAATGACGCTCAAATGTATCCAGGGCCCATGGAGCTTACAGCTACGCGACATTTGTCTGTGAGGATAAGGGAAACCCCCGGAAAAAACCTTATCCAGGTAAATCACCCTGACCGAGATTCGAACTGGGACCTCTTGAACGTGAGGCAGACATTCTACCATCTATGCTACCGAGGCGGGCGGTCACGATTTAGCAGCTCAGAGCACAAAACATCACAGCAAAAGACCTCGCATTATTCTTGCAGTGTTATGATATCTATGGACGAACTTTTTCTTTAACTTGCATTTTGTCGAAGTGCTGTAAGGCACACTCAAAGCAATCTCAAAACGTTCTACCTCCATAGATGGTTTTAATGACGTTTCTGTATTCAAAAATGTTTTAATTATATTTTTGCAAGAAAGTTGTACTGCACTTGCTCTTCATTTTGTAATTAAGGGTAAATAATTTTGTATATAAAGAGAAAATTGTCCATTGGAACATCAAATATTACTTAAAGATTTATTCCTGAGTGATTACAGGCTACATGTCCTTTAAATAGTTTCAGTTGATGGTCAAAAGGCAGAGAATTTTTAAATTCTCAAGTTTGATAACTACTTCGTTGAACATTGATGTCAATGTGATCTACAAATAATGTGGAAACCTACCTTTGTGTCATTAAATAATTACTAGACTACGATAGTATACCACAGTTTTAACTTTAATATATTTTGATTATTTAAACTTATTCGATCAGTTCAACGGTAAGTGGGAGTTATAAAAACTAATTACACTATATACGAAACTATGTCATTGACAAATTGCCTTGAAACAAAATAACTCATATGTTCGTATGTTTTCACAGCTTTATGCTGATTTCAAGAAAACATTGAACAAAATGCGTTAACGTAGTATCATAATAAAAAAACAACTCGTGCCACATTGCCCGCTTCGGTAGCGTAGATGGTAGCATGTCTGCCTTACGTTTAAGAAGTGCCGATTTCAAATCTCGGTCAGGGCGAGTTACCTGGATAAGGTTTCTTCCGGGGTTTTTCCTTGTCCTTCAAGACGATTGTCGGGTAACTCTAAGCTCCATGGACCCTCGACTCATTTGAGCATCATTTCACCGAATTCATTCACTGTCCGATATGTCTTAACGTTGGAGCACGCAAATTACAAAAAAAAAAAAAAAAAAAAAAAAAAAAAAAAAAAATGTTAAGACGTAATCTTGTAAAGATGAAGTAATATATGTATTTCAGAATTTCAATTTACATTTGAGATATATGAAGGTATCAATATGCATAAAATAGTAATTAATTAATCTAGTGTTCGTGTGTTTGTACTTCCTTGATTGATGGGACAAAAGCAATTACTCATATATCCTAGTTGTTTCAAAACTTTCTGATAGAAGTGTAGCAGAGTAGCCGATCTATGAGGTGCTATTCGGAAAGCAAAAGTAATCCAGAACCGCTTACCTCAGGTTTACCGACCTTCACACACTCCAATATCCTTCCCCATTCCCACGGGGAGATAAATCCTATTAGCCAATTGCTGGGAGGAGGGATAAAGAAAGATCCTTTGTTGCTGGTCACGCTTGTGACACCAATCGTTCGATCGTCTACAAAGAAACAAATCCCGAAACTTCGCTTATATTGGAAATAGAGCACTGTGGACTGAAATGTAAACATTTATATAATATAACCGCAGATTTAAAAAAGTTCATCAAACCTCTTCTTTTTTGATTTGAGATTTGCCTAGTATTACAGTAATGCTGGACTCTTTAAAGTCTCGTTTTAGGTCTTACATTTAGTATGTGAGAAGATAGGAGAATGCTTAGAGAAAGGTGCAAGCGCACTCGTACAGCTTTACTGAAAAATGAATTGTTGCAGAAACTCTTTGTACAAGTTTTTTTTAATTTACGTTCTCCAACATTAAATCATATCGGACGATGAATGAAGTGGGTGAAATGATGTTCAAATGAGTCCAGGGTCCACAGAGTTTACAGTTACCCGACATTCGTCTTTCAAGATGAAGGAAAACACCGGAACAAATTTTATCCAGGTAACTCACCGAGATTCGAACTCGTAACCTCTTGAACGTGAGGCAGACACGTGTACAAGTATTTATGCTCAACTTCTCAAATATCTGCTGGTGAAAGTAACATTTACTGGATATTGAAAAAAACTACACAAAAGAGAAAAGTGTGCTGTAATAAGTTCGATTAGGTCGAACTAGAAATCCATTTATGTACATATGTGGCTGGAGACTAATTGCTGGAAATTGAGGTACATAAAAATACAGTTTTCCAGGCTGATAAATATTCATTCTTAACCTATGCATTCACTGATCCGATCGAAGCTGGACTATGGGTACATCGTTTATACTTCAGCTCGTCCATCTGTGCTGAAGCTCTTAGACACGGTCCACAACTCTGGCATTCGTTCAGCTACCGGGACATTTCCAACTAGCACAGTCGTAAGCCTCTACGCCGAAGCGGCAGAACCTCCTCTGCAATATCGGCGGGAAGTGTTGCTGGGGAACTAGTGCTGTGGGTTTCTTAGTATGCCTTGGCATCCGACGTTTGCACCCTTCACCGAAACATGTTTTGACATACATTATAGGAACACCCGGTTAAGTCCTAAGCCGCCAGGTTTTCGCTTCCGGGAGCTTCTTCGGCGGCATGCTCTCGAGCTAGCCCGGTTGCTTCCTCGGGGTGAAAGGGTGTATCCACCATGGCTGCGAATTGCACCTAGCGTGGATCTTAGTATGGCTGTGCACAACAAGTCCACAACCCCCACGAGTACTATCCACACTTTACTTTTAGAATTTTTATCGGAGTATAAAGATTTTATTTTAATTTTTACCGACGGGTTCTAGGGCTCTGCTGGTGTTGGATGCGCGTATGTCCATGGGGCCGAACCCTTTACATTCGGTCTCCATGGCAGCACTTCCATTGACACTGCAGAGTTCGATGCAATATACCGAGACATTTTATATGTTCGCCGCAGAGGGTTGGGTGACTGCCTTATTTTAAGTGATTCCCTTAGCGTACTCCAGAGCCTCCGTGCGCTGAAAAACCACCATCCTCTCGTACAGCGGATCTAGGACGCTCTCCACGTTTTGCACGCCTCTGGCGTTAGCGTGGTGTGTACCTGGGTTCCTGGTCACGTGGACCTGCGCGGGAAGGAAATGGCGGATTCGGCAGCCAAGGTGGCAACCATAGATCCATACCATCTCATGTGTGACGGCGAAAGACTTTCGGCTTGTGCTTAGGGCGGCGCTCTCGTGCTGGCGCGACGAGTTGCCATTTTAGCCACAACTTTTTATTAAACCGGACACCGGCTCCAGTTTGTCCGTTCTGCGATACCGAACTGTCGGTGTGTCATGTATTTTTAGAGTGTTTTAGATTCGCACGTCTCCGGAGGTCTCTCCAGCTGCCGGCCAGCTTGGCAGAGATACTCGCGGATGACGAGACGGCGGTAGGCAAAGTTTTAGCGTTCGTTTTATCTGTAAATTTTAGGATTTAGGGCCTAAGAGTCTGGCTATTTTAACCTGTTTTCTGGTTTTATTGGTTTTAGTTTCTTTTTTATTCTTTGCCACCGTCGAGCGGGTGTTTTATGTTGTTTTTATTTAATTGATAGCCTTTTAGTCTCTTAGTGTTTTAACCTTTTAGCTTTTTAGTGTTTTAGCCTTTTAATTGGTTTTTAGCTCCGCTGGTTTTATGGCCACTGAGGACCCAGCAGTTGAGCGTCCTTAAAACACAATCATCATCATCATCATCATCATCATTTAACCTGTGCATTGCATGCTATAAATACACCAGATAGACGCGGAAAATAGATGTTTGCTGAGATAGCCAAGCAGCCTTAAAGGCCCTTAAGGCGGTTTTAACCTATTCCAAGTTAGTCTGATAATAGTAAAAGATGTTGGATATACAGTGTTAGCAGCCCGGACACCATTATTCCTGCTGTCTTCCAAAAGTGGCAAATATGAGATAACCCAAATAACAGGTAGTACTGCTGTTGAATATCGGAACAAAAAGCTACTGCCAGGTAGATCCAACATTAATTTCTGGATCAGATAGTTTCCAGAATAAAATTCCTTTAAATTCAAAATATCTTAATTCAGAGATGGCTATCTTACGGCGCACAACACGCTGCAATCATTCGAACGTAGTACAATGCATGAAATGTGCTAGCACAAATGAATCTTCCCAGCAGAGTCTACACGTTGTGAAAGCGCAGATGTGCACAAATACGCGTTCTTAGTCCTTTTTTTAAGAGGCACAAAAGTCTCTAATAACTGACTTGTAGGATTCAGAAGAGGTCAAACATATCATCGTCGTCGTCATCATCATCATCATCATCATCATCATCATCATAGGATGATTTAGCTTCAAGAATGCTTTAACTTTCAATGCTAAAGCGTCACAACAATGTTAATGTTATATTACAAATCATGATGCTTTGATAATGGCGAACTATAGAGCTCATCGTAAATAGCTCAAGTTGATAACCTCAACAGCAATTTAAACACCTTCTAAAATAATAAAATTAATCTACAAATAAGATCACATAATATTAGTAACATCACAGTCATAAGTAGACTATCTTGCGTTTGAGTTCCCAGCGTTCTGGCTTCTCAACCCAGAGGTGCCGATTTCGCTTCTCGGCTGGGTATCCCCCACAGGTCCGGAAGTTGAATAAAGTTAACAATTAAAATCAAAATTTAAAAAATCCTATAATTTAGCGAGCAATAACACATCAGTTGCTTCTCAAGTCAAAGCCCCGAAATGACAAGAGCAGCTATACAGATGAAACAAATTATAGGTACATATTTGCTAATGAAGGAGCTTGACTTAAGTGTGTTAATGACTTTCACTGTAATATGCTTTCTCTTGAATATGAATAGTAATGGATATTTTTTCTGGGGGGAGTTATTTTACCGTTTAAGTTTATAGCTGACACAGAAAGAGAACACAGAGTCCTTAGGGACCATTGGCTTCTGGTTAATGAAAACTCATAAATGAAAAGGCGTATTAATTCCATATCTGAACGTATACATCGCCCATAGTTATGAAACTCTTTTCATTAAGCTCTATTAGCGGATTAAATTCATACTGGAAGTGCAGTCATCGCAGCTGCGGTCCCAAGTAGAGTATCATTTATCGAGTGTTACATTAAGTATATAGCTATGGCCCATTAGGCCACACTGTTATTACCATAAACACTGCTATACGTTTAATTGAACTCGGTCAACAAAATACATTTAAGGTCGTTTCACACTCCCATTAAACGCTTGCGACTTTGTCCGATATCAATTTAATCACCACCTAAAACTGAACACTCATTAGAACTTTCACTGAACAACTTCTGCAAAACCCTAATGTAAAACATACTTCCTTTGCAATCCTTCAAGAAAAGATGTACTGAAACTAAAGTGAAAAGATATACAAATATTCCAAATTATTTTCTTTACTACTCTTACAAAATGTTATTTTTATGCATACTGCATGTCATTCTAGATTAACCTTAAATACACATGTACATACCTTAAATACACACTTTTACCCACATACTGTGGGTAAAACGATAACCATACTTTGAAAGTGTGTTCAGTGGCTTTGATTCAATTATATTTACGTGACCAAGAGAAGGAAATGGAAAATAGGAGAAGAAATAATACCGATTTATAAGTTGACAAAATATAAATATCAATTAAATAGCAATATGTTTATCAATTATACGAAAATAATTCACAATGAAGAGAATATTCACAATATATTCTCAGAAAGTCAAGGATATGTAAATAACTGAAAATGGTATTTTAAGAAAAGTCGTTAGAGCAATATCTTAAAAAATAATGTAATTTTTTTCATGTAAAGGATAGCATCAATTGGAGAATTTTCTTCAAAATTTGCATGACTCATCTGTCGAAGATTTGTACTCTAAATGTGATATTTAACTGACTATTCATATATTACTTATAATATTCATTTGACTCGAAACACACACAACTGGCTGGCACCGTAGCTCATTCGGCAGAACTTCTGCCTGCTATAGGAAGGGTTCCGGATTCGACTCTTTGCGGGGTTGGGAAGTTTTTTCTATACGAGATTGTTCCCTATTCTACACAGAGTCTGGAACTATGAATGTGTGTAATACTATGCACAAACCCAAAAATGGGCAATATATTCCATTTACCTGTTGCCAATATTTTTATTTAATGGACCTCAAAACGTGCTGCAATTGCAATCTCAGCATCCACTTATTGGATGTAGTGTAACATTTCCTGTATATAGTCCATAATATTATCTCTACCATATGTAGAGCGTGGTAATGCTTGTTCCTAGCTACGGAATATTCCCGGGTTCGATCCCACCCATTTGTGTGGGGATTTTAGGATGCGTACTTTATTTAGCCATGTCAATATCTCACTCTATTCGAAGCAAAGTCTTGACAATAGTTATTGAGGGTATATAAAGTAACGAATACGTTTTAAAGAATAGCATAAGACAACGGAAATTTCATGAGAATTTAGTGTTGCTAGATTTAAATATTAAATTTGTATTCCTAACTCTTTTAGTTTATTAGAAACATTAATGAATGCTTAGGAAGGAGGCACCTACATGCAACATGCAAAAAGAATAAAATATTGGCTTACTGTAGCTGTCTTTGATAGACATCAAAACAACTTTCTTCATCTAACTTTTTGTTTTACACACACACACACACAGACACACACACACACACACACACACACACACACACACACACACACACACACACACACACACACACACACACACACACACACACACACACACACACACACACACACACACACACACACACACACACACTGACCTTTTTCTTAAAATGTTTCTACGATTCTAGTGGCTTAAAGCATTCTTTACTGAGAAATCTCGATCTGAAAATATTTTAGCAGTATGAAAAGGAGTATGCTGAATTTAAAGACTGGTGCAAGAGAGACAGTCTTTCTCTTACGAACGAAAGACAAATAGTACCTTACATGAAAAATTAGAAACAATGAAAACTTTCTCATTATGGTCTAAATATGTACTGCTTAAAATTATTTTCTGTTTAAAAGAAAATATTGTTATCAAAAATATTTCTAAAATGGTCATTTTTCTTAAGCATAATTAAAGCTAGTGATTAACATAAAATCATTGTTGGCTTAAATTTCTGTTTTGTGATCAGGAGTTTCTTTAAAACTCTATAGTTAATTAATAAATTGCTTTTGTCTGTTAACGACGCTGTCAATTGCCAAGATCATATCGGCGCCGCCGGTATGCCGAAATTTTGTCCCGCAATTCTTTTACATGCCAGTAAATCTACATTATAGCATGGGATTGTCGCTCTAAAGAGGCTTAAAAACCATCGGTCTGAGTCGAATTTGCAACCGCGACCTTCGAATGAGTAAGCCAGTGCCTAACCGACTGAGTCACCAAGAGTTTGTATGGCTAGTCAATACTATCTAAATTTTATTTACTACCCTGCTAAATTACTATTTTTTCGTTAATACCTGTGTTTACGGTGGCTGTTGTACAAAGCGTCTGCTAAAAAAATAAGTAATGTAAACTTCCATCTTTTAATGCTCATATCTAATTAGTTTTATATATAATAACAGTAATCACAAGATGTTAATAAAAGTTAATTTTAATTATTCATAACAGTGGAATATTTTGTTTATATAACTTGATTCCTGTTTAGAGCATGCAGTTATTATTTTGCTTATAGTTTTTCCTTAGAAAATGTAGTACCTTGCGTAATCAATCGACATGGACTGAGCTCGCTTTGCGGAAGAGCATTGTTAATGGTTTCCATTAGTTAATTATTTCACTTCGAGAGAGATAATCCTTGTATGCTCTGGTAACCTAACGAAATCCATATACAGTACAGCGATTTGAGGTCTTGGGCTCCAAATTTATATTGAATTCGTACATGTATCGATTAATTCCAATATGTTGTTTTCTTCAAAATTACTTGAAAACTCATGCTCCGACCACCAGTAAGTATATTATAAATGTTCCTTGTAATTGCACTGTTTTTATTTAGTTGTAAAAGTCATTAATTATGGGTGTTACGGACTTTTGACAAGACAGTAGGTATGCAAAATGATTCCTTTCCAAAATTTGGCAACGGAATTTCACCAGCAATGTACGTACTGAGGTACCAGTTAATAAGAAAAAAGAAATTTGTGTGTGCATGTGTTTGCGTATAAGGGAGTGTGGGCTTTTTTACCTGTATTCATATAGAGAAAAACAGTGACGAAGAGAATTTGAAAAAATAATTGAATTCCAATTGGAGTTGCGATCTTGAGGACGTAGGTGATGCTAAGCTTCATTAGATTCAATTAGCATCCTTTCAACAGAATTTCTGCAATAAGTGCTTAATGCTATCAGAACTGCTGATGACTGTATTCAATTAAGTATTTACATGAATAAAGGTCTGGAATTGTTATAGATTATGAAATCGTTCTCCCTTTTTGATGGTGTGGTCAGATATTAATTCATGATACTTCGCTCCCCAGACCATAATCTTCTTCGTCAGTCGTCTTGTAAGATCTCTCTCAGATGAGCGTTTCAGTCTAATCTTTTGTCGAAACATATCCTAAAATCTTGAATGTAACTACAGCAGTTATTTTATTTTTACTGGGGTGAAAAGTCAGTTTCAGTACACCAATAACTATTCCAATAGCAGTCTTGTAAATCTTGATGTGCTGCTTTACTCGGTGCTTTGCTGTAAGTTTATTTCTTGAGCTGCTGCGGTTTGTCTTTTGCAGTACGTTTCTTCCTTTAGAGTGGGATACACTTGATTTTAGATAAGAAATCGTAAACTCATTATCATTACAACATTGTTTAAAGTCCAAGGATAGTCTTGTAGACATTGTTGTGCCACTATGGTTGATCATTGCAGTAAATGGATTGATCATCTGCGAATATGCTTTTTTATGCTTTATATGCTTTTATTCGTGAAAACTGTGTTTTATAGCTCATAGGAAGGGAGTCACGCGGAGAACCTACTGTAACTATTTAAAAATTGCCAAACGCTTCTTATAGGCTATGTAGTGTTTCCAAATTTATAAGACGCAAGGAGGTTTATGGAACTCAGGCATTCCGCAATATTTTACATCCTTTTATAATTACAATAGGGATAGAGGAGAGGACACATTATAAGAACTCTCTAAATCTTCTTCTTCTTCTTCTTCTTCTTCTTCTTCTTCTTCTTTCTCTAACTCCTTTGTGCTGTTAAGCGTGGAGTACAAGTCTCTTCTACCCATTTCCTCCACTTTTCTCAGTCCATCATCATTCTCTTCATTTCTGTCATGGTTTTCCCTCTATCCTTCCCTAACTTCTCAATGTATTCCTGATACAACATGCGTGGCCTTCCCCTAATTCTTTTACCTTCTGGTCTTGCTTCTAAATATTGTTTGGGTTTTCTTTCTTCTGACATGCGGAGTACATGTCCATACCATTTAAGTTGTCTTTTTTCCAATATTTCTTTAACGGAGTGTGTACCCAACTCTTCCCTTATTGTTACATCTCTAATCATATCTCTTCTTGTCTTCCCCACAGCTCGTCTTAAATATCTCATTTCCATAGCTGTTATTTTGCTTTCTTGTTTCTGTAGGAGAGTCTAGCTCTCTGCTCCATATAATAGAATTGGTAGTATTATTGTTTTAAATACTATAATTTTTGTATCTTTTGTTATTTTCTTTTTTCCCACAATAGTATTATTAATCTGATAGTAGACCGAATTGGCCTTTCTTATTCTGTTTAAATTTTCCTGCTCTATTTTTCCATCCTTATTTATAATTGTACCCAGGTATTCATAACTGTCTACCTGTTCTAAGATTTCATCGTTACATTTAATTTTAACTTCTTCTTCTTTCCTTCCTATATACATGCTTTTACTTTTGGGTATGTTTAATTCTAAACCTTTTCTAGTTAATTGTTCTTTCCATTCATTTAGCGCTAATTGTAAGTTATTATTACTATTTGCTAGTAATATGATGTCATCAGCATATATCAACGATTGTGCCCAAACTGGTCTTAAATTTCTATATCCTATCATAGTTCTTGCTGTTCTTCTTTTGCAAATTTTCAATATTTCATCCATCACAATAATAAATAAGAGTGGGCTGTGGCTATCTCCTTGTTTAACTCCCCTATTCATCAGAAATGGTTCTGATTCTTGTCCATCTAATCTTTTTATCCCTTTTGATTCTTGATAAACTGATTGTATTGCTTCAGTGAAATTCATAGGTACTTTTTTGTTCTTTAGAGCTCTCCAAATTTCTTCCCTAGGTATTGAATCAAATGCTGCTTTCAAATCTAAGAATCCTAAGTAAATACCCTTTCCTCTATCTATAGCTTTCTCTATTATCATTCTCAATGAGAAAATTTGGTCTTGGGTTTGTCTACCCATTCGGAAAGCAGCCTGTTCTTCTTCTAAATCTTGTTCTACTATTTTCCTCAATTTCTGTTCCAGGATTCTAGTGTACACTTTATATACAGCTGGGGAGAGACATATAGGTCTATAGTTTAAGCAATTACTTTGGTTGCCTTTCTTATGTATTGGAACAATTACATTAAATTTCCAATCTCTTGGTATTTTTTTCCGTCCATATCTTCTGAAATAAACTTTTCAGTATTTTTATTAATTCTTTACCTACATATTTAATCAGTTCTGGTGCTATTCTAGCTACTACCTGTTTTACCTAGCTTGATTTCTTGTATTGTCATTTCAACTTCAATTCTATCAATTTCCTTTTCTTCTTCCTCTCTTTCTTCCCCATAATTATTAATTATTCTTCTCCTTCTTATACCTGTATTCTCTGCATCTTCATTTATGTATGAATCTAGAGGGGTATTCATAAACTTTTCTTCATAGTATTCTCTCCATGTATTCAGAATTTCTTTGTGTTCGGTCACTAACTTTCCATGTTTATTTTTGACATTCCTTACCTGTTTTCCCCTTCTTCCACATAGGGCCTTAAGAATTTGCCAAAATCTTCTGTTATTTTCTTTATAATTCTCTTGCATTTATTTTCCAAATTCTTCCCATCATTTGTTCTTTGCTTCCTTTATACATCCTTTAGCTTGATTTCTGGAATTTACATATTCTTTCCAGTCTTTGGGGTCTTTAGTTTTAAGATATTTCTTCCAAGATTTTTTCTTTTCTTGTATTACATTTTTAACTTCTTCATTCCACCAATCCGTATGTTTTGTATTTAGACCAATTTTCTTAATTCCACATACGTCCTTTGCATTTTCCAAAGTAGTATTTTAATTGACTCCCATAATGGATAAATATCTAATTGAGTATTTAAATTTCGTAATGCTACTTGATTTCTAAATCAAAGGTCTCCAAACTGTGACTTGCGGGCCAAATCTGGCCCACGACAGCTAATGGCTGTTACTGTTGCTGTGATAGGTTGGATAAAATCACAGAATGAGAATTTGGTTTCATTTAGCCACTAGGTAAAGTTTAATGACAATCATAGTACGCAGAACTAAAATAACATAATAACTATAATAACAACAAAACTAAAAATAATTTAAATGAATCCCACTAATAGTTGATTTCCCACTGACAGTGATTTGTGGTTACGGACCAATTTTTCTTGTACCAATTATTAAAAGAGGTTTAAGATTCTCATCGGTTAACTTGGATATGTAAACATTTTTTGTTTACTTCATTTTGGAGAATGTTTTCTCATACGAGTAAGTACTACTAAAATTATAAACCAATCTACCATCAAATTTATTCAAGTTATCAAATTGCGCCATTGAAGGCTCTTATAAAACCCAATAAAATGAGTTCCTATATGTTCTTAATGGTAGCACATGCACCGTAAATCAATAGCTTCCTTTTCAATTGCCAGCTAAGGTTTAAAGGTCAGTACCAAAGGGATTTTGAATAATTATAATTTATTAGGCAAGGACTTCTAAGTCTGAGAAAAGAGTATCAAAATTTATCTTTACAGCACTCAATGCTACGACGGCATAATCGACATGTGTATATCACATGTTTTAAAATGTGTAAAACATATATTACGTAATTACGATTGGAGTATTATTTTCAGGGGAAAAAATAAGCCAGCGTACAACAGTATGATAACATGGCAAGTCATATGTTCCCCTTATCTTCAATAAACTCGCGGAATTGTTGGTGATTCACCCCCTTGAATCTGATGAAATGAACTAATATGATTGCTTTTACAACTTCAGACACATCCAGACATTTTCAGCAACAGGCCTGTTAATGAATGACACAATGCAAGACTGGTAATTTTGAACCACCATCATCTTTGACACAATGGTTACCACTCCTTTATTTTTGCCATACATGTCTTTGCCGCCAGTTGTATTTCAAGTTTTACTTTTATTAATGGCGTTTCCAACTCCCACAAGAATATCCTTCCCAGAGTCCTGCCGGGAATACTATCAGTAAGAATAACTTCTTCATACACTGCGTAGCCTTTATCCACTCCTCGAATAAAAAATCAACACCTGAACAGTATCTGGCACATCCGTTGACTCTCCAAGGCCAGAGAAAGCATTTGAGATATCCATTTTTGTCAGTCGAGATGTTATATTTTCAACCAAGGTGTTTGCTGAGAATCTGAACGTTTTCAACGCTGTTTAAAATAAGTTTATCTTTTCGCGTCATATCTTTGGCTATTGCAATTAGGCATCATTTGATCATTTTCATGGTGTTATGTGATTTCAAGAGCCACAGGAAAGATGCCACGCGTCGTAGCCTTTTTCGTTAACAAAGTTTGCTGTGGTTTCAATCCGCGCTTCCAAGCTCCAATTTTTCTGTCCCCGTCCGTCCGTCCCTCCGTCCTTGGCTGCTGGAAGGCTGTGGTCAGCCTGAATGATTTTGCTGCGAGCCCATCCACAATAGAGTTTAACCGCAGGTAGAAATTAGGATGTACTTTTATAGGGTGACTGTTTGGGTTTAGGAAGGAAGTAAGGGGGAGTAAGTTGCCTCTCAAAGCTTAATCCGCTACACCTTCTTGGTAAATGTTAAGAGGCCGATACACTCTTAATGAGGTTATGTGGAGCTCAGCTTTTGCTGCTGTTCAGAATATTGTTCCGGCTTGGGCGCCCGCACGCCATGCAGAGTACTCGCGCCGCTAAACATTTAGTCCAATTAATCCCATGACGGAGTGGAATTAACCAGAACTTGAACTAACGAGAATACTTGTTACTGCACTTTCGAAAGTGGTACTGCGCTATCTGTTGGCGATAGAAGGTACTACCATTATTCAACTTATTTCCGCCTTTGACCGCCACACGACAAGCATCACGGCCGATAAAATATACAAGAGTAATTGAACTAGCGAATTTATCAACCATGTGTTCGCTCAGGCTGCGTACTCGGTGGCTTATTTAGAAACCATAGATAACAGGAAAACTAAAACGGTTTTGGCCCTTGGAACTTCAGTAAGCATTATGGCCGTGAGGCTAGAAAGTTTGGATACCCCTCTTCTAGATCACTTTTAAGCAAGGGGTTCAAATCAAATTAACTCCTCGCAGAAGGTTAAAAAATCAACAGTGTAACTCGGATTAACTACCTAGTCTACATTTAATATAAACATACAACGTACTGCACAAATGCAAATCACTCATTTTGAAAATGAAGAATTTAATGTTCAGTTCACTCAAAAAGTAATTTTATATTATTTTGTATTAATATCAGCGTGCATTACTTAAGGCGCGTTTCATCTGGAGCTTAAATGTTCACACAGATCTAATAGTAAGTAAATTATATGAAATAAAACCAAACATACTATAATGCAGTACGAACTAGATGTTAAAAAAAACTGTAAACAGAACATCATTGCCAATGATCAATTATTTTAGAAGTAAAAAAGCTAACGATGTTAAACGTAAAACGTAACAAACAAATAAAAATTAAAACTGTACTCAGTGATCTGGTTTGCCATAAAGACATCGGAGCCCGTACACCTTTAAAGGGATATGAAGTTTACGTGTCTCGAAGTATACTGCTGACGTCAGTCATGGGGACAACATGCAGGGATAGTCCGGTTTGCAACGCGTAGCTTCAGTTTCATTACAAGTACTGCTCACCACGCATATAAGATCTGCCTTTCAGGGAGTGCAAGGTGTTGGACATATTGTGTTAATAGTATTACTTTCACAATTATAGACTGTCTCCATTTTATAAATCAAAAGTGTTGGGTATTATCAAGTCATATCCTGCTAGAAGAATGTACTTTCGAGCTCTGTAAAAGCAGTGGAGGAGGTGTCTGCAAAAATTAACAATATAGAGAATGCGCCACCTTCCAAACGAATAAAAAATGAATTGTCTAGTATTCAACACAAAAATTCTGGATTTTCAGTACTGCGTAATATAAGAAATAAACAAAGTATCGGACACAAACATATGAAAATGATTTGTACTACTCATATGCACCATTAACGTCATATGACATTGAACGAACTTTCTCCCAATATTTGTATATTGTTTCAGTGAGAGGCCCAGAAAGTTCACATTCGACAATTTACTAATGAACATGGTCCAGTGTAATTCCCGCATCGAAAGCAATAAGAAGGATGGCATATTGTAACGGAGCTTACTTTTTGTATCCGTACCGGACTGTGCACGCAACCACACACACACACACACACACACACACACACACACACACACACACACACACACACACACACACACGCACACACACGCACACACAGCGCTTCGGTGTACTTGTTGACACAGACGTTTTTTGATGTCGCGCCTGACCTTGTATAGTACCTACGCGCGTACTTTGATAAGGTGTGTGCGGGATCCGATGTCTGGCCATAACCAACAAGTGAGCAACATTTGTTCTTCTTAGAACCAAATTAGGCGGTGATTAACGTATTTTCGATAAATGTAGTATAATAAACTAAGTTTACCTTACAGCAACTTCTGATAGACACAGTTGCTGCGGAGAAACGACATAGAAAACTTGGACTTGAAATCAAAGTGATAGTTATTAGGGCAAAGAGTGGGATGAAGTAAACAAAATTCACTCGTTGCTCCGGTTACGGGTGGGATAAAGTAAATAAATAAAAGGTTGGTTTATACGATCTTGAACTTACTTTAAGAAAAACCGACATCATGGAAAATCTTGATATATCTAGGTCTTTGAACACCTTTAATTTTGATTTTAACTTAATATTTGCTCCACGACTTGCTAGATTTTGATTCTTCATTAATGCCCTGAACATTTCTTCGTATTTGGCAATCCTTAAATTGTTGAAACTGGCATAATTTCCGCGAAGTCGACGTTAATAAAGCCTCAAGTGCTTCTTTTGCTTCATTTAATATATCATTTGGAATCGATAGTTACATTCCTCAACATCTGGATAGTTTAAGGTGCTCGTACATAGTACTTATACATACATTATTATTCATACATAGCCTAATATATTTTATAAGTACGCCGCAATTCAATGCCCTATTCCTGTTTTCAATTTATTACTATCTGTTGTAAAATCATTAACTGAATTTTTGTCATATATTAATAAATATAGGATAAAATAATTTATTATCAAGTGGACAGTCCTCTATTATCCACTCGTAGAACTTTTATCCACTTTGTACAATAAATTACTGTTACTATCGAATTTTTATGCAATTTCTAGTGGTTAGCATTTATATTAGGGGATAACACTTATCGTTTTGCAAGCTCATCTTCCAATATGTCATTTGGATTAAATGGGCATATAAATTAGACAACCTTCAGAAGCTTGTATTATATGTGCGTTAAATATCCATTTATTCAAGATTAGTGTTCGTGCTCTCTTTTCTACTTTTGGCTCATTTATGTAGATTAATAGCGAAAAGGATTGAAAGTTCTCTCCCCCCTTTAAAGATAATATCACTTTTCTGACCTAAACAATTGCATTAAGGTTGTGTTTAAACATTTAGAAGCACAATCAGTTGAAACGGTTCGGGTGGCGGATGATATGATGATATTATGACTTTGTGGGTTCGTAAAATTAAAGTCTAGTTCGCAGAATTTCAAAATGCCGTCATTAACGTGGTTCGCCAGGTCTTCGACGCGCTCGTCCACTTGACCCATCCGCTTGCCCAGCTCCATGACGTCCTCCTTCACGCCGGCCAACTGCTCTTCAAATTTGGCGGCGAGGGCCTCGTTCGCAGCCTTCATTTGTTGCCAGACTATCGTTCGCCGCTTTTATTTCCGCGGCCAGGCTGTTATTTGCCGCTTCCGTCTTCGTAGCGAGGGCGTCATTCGCTGTTCTCATTTCCTTCAGCTCTTCTAAAATCTTTGCCAATGCAGCTTCCATCGTGTGTCCCATTCCTCCTGACACAAAATGTGACTTGCGGGTTCGTAAAATTAAAAGTCTAGTTTGCAGAAATTCAAAATGCTCTTTATTTCCGTATAAAGACACTATAACTCTGACATCAGCAGAATGACGCAACACACACGTCTGCCACACGTCCACACTGCACCATTAACAGCTCTCGACTGACTCTTCTCTGCACGTCTCTCTGTTATTTATACACGAGCAGCTGTTTCTAGCAGGTTGGTGAAGCTTCACAAAGCTTCACGGTCTAGCACGATCTTTTGTGAAGTAGCGAGTACACCATGGAACTGTCTCTGTGTCTTTCTTCCTCTGTTGCTCTCTCTCTCTCTCTCTCTCTCTCTCTCTCTCTCTCTCTCTCTCTCTCTCTCTCTCTCTCTCTCTCTCTCTCTCTCTCTCTCTCTCTCTTTCTCTTTGTCTCTCTCTCGGCGTTCGCTTACGAGTGGCAAAACAATGCCTCGTGACAGTATGATGATTTGCAGCTCACCTCTCTGATGATCCTGAAGCTGCTCTCGCAATTGCATAACATCTTACCTCCGGGCGTGGTCTCGGTGGAGAAGAAGAAATTATATGATTTCTTTAGGATGGTAAAATAATTAATCCACATTCAATTCCTGGGAAAACTGAAATTTTAATTGCAACAAAACATTCTGTATTTACCATGAACACTTTATAAAATAATCCCTTCTTTTCGTCGATACAAATAAGTTTTATATTAGAATTATCTGAGTAATTTTCTCCAATATTAGATCAATATTAGTAGAGTATTTTACAAAGAACGCTTGCTTCATTAGTAACTTAGGGCACACACGCAAACCATGCACGCTATATGCATAACATAAAAATAATGTCTGCAAGATACAGGATAGACACAACATACGTCTGTACTCGTCGATTAAATCTTATTTGATTTTAAATAATTTTTCATCAGAATTAGCATTGGTTTTGTTGATGTTTAAATAATTATTACGATTTACCGTTCTTTTGCATTATCATTACATCACATTCATTTCTCAACTGTCACTTTTAATCTCGTATCTTTTGTATGACAATTTTATATTTATTTCTTAAATTTAAACATAACATAACCGTTTCACAGCACTGAAACTTGGCACGCATATACTGAAAGTAATTGTAGCATACCGACTAAAGCGCTTTCTTCTTTTAAATTTATAGTTAGTGCAAATAGATATTTTTATATTGACGAGGCTATCGTTTATTTGAAGAAAAAAAAATAATCAGAACACGCGCGTGTTCCTTTAGGGAATTGCCTGATGTCTGAGATATGACTTTAAACTCGTCAGTAATATGCAACATATAAAGATGATAAATCATTTTGCAATTAAAAAAAAAAGAAAACCGCTACTGACTACTTATCGAATACTGTGCTAAGAAACTTGATATGATCACGTAAACACCAGATGAATGTTAGTTAATGCTTGTAAATATAAACCCTAACCATTTCAATATGCCATAACTTTTGAACCAATAATAGGACACACGTGCACCTTTGGAAGACCATAATACACAATTGGGAGATCGCATTACACTATTTACATCTCAGAGAAAATGTTGGAAGTGTCTTCCACCAGCATCTATACATGTTTGCTTTCGTCTCACCATATTCTCTGAAGTTTTACGGAGATGATATCGAATTGAGAGAAGGTTATTTCCAGCAAGGTGGAGTAACGTGCCATACATCTAATGCACCATGGAACTGGTAACCAGTTTCTTTGATAATCGAATAATCTCAAAAGGTCTGTGCCCCCCCCCCCAGATCCCCTGGCCTAACCTCACCAGAGTTTTTCTTGTGAGGGTATCTAAATAATAGTATGTCCAAGAATATTCCACGGACAATTGATGTTCTCAAGGAATCCATTCGAACCGAAATACGTAACATTAGCGAGGATGCACTCCGTAAAACTTCAGAGAATATTGTGAGACGAATGCAAACATGTATAGATGCTGGTGGAGGACACTTACAACATTTTCTCTTAGATGTAAATAGTGTAATGTAATCTACCAATTGTGTATTATATATTCCCAAAGTTGCACGTGTGTCCTATTATTGGTTCAAAAGTTATGGCATATTGAAATGGTTCAGGTTTATATGGATCACACCATAGCATGTCTAAATGTTGCCATTCCGTGAAATGATTGCCTTACATAGAAACCATACCTAGAAATAATGCTTACTGGAAATGCAAATCTAAAACACAAAAAGCCACCCTTAAACTGTATGTTGTAGACTTGTGGCTCGTAAAACTTACAATGATGATTTTAACGCAACCTGGTACATTTTTATTTTCTATGACTTTCCCTTATATGGAGACATCCTTTCCTACTTCTTGTTTTGGTTAAGGGTTAGGAGGAAGGGAAGCTGCATAAGGTTGAAGGATAATTAAAAATATCTGTGGCTTCATCCCGTCTGACCCCGCCTCAAGGGACTTCATCCACACGAATTACAAGGGGAACCACCACCTCGGCTTGCTAGACGGGCGCTGTTTAAAATTAAACCCCCAACCTACCTTCTGTTTACAATATACCAGGAGGCAAAGAAAAGAATTCCAAATATACATGTTCTATTTGCAAACATACGTCTCGGCGTGACATTACCGGATCACGTTGTTGTAGCAGTATCACAACCGGAATGAACTCTCTCTAAACAAAGGAGGCTGTGATACTGAGGCGTATTAATATACCTTTTCTCTGTTGTACATGGCGGCTCTATTCAAAGTCTACGTCCGTCATCTCCAAATGGAATTCCCTGTGTAACTGCGAGGAGCATTTTGATGAGCCAACCGTGTAGAAATTATCGTCATACTGGATACATTGACACAGCTATATCTGCCCGCCTCGGTAGCGATGTCTGCCTCAGGTACAAGAAGTCACGAGTTTGAATCTCGGTTAGGATGGGTTACCTGGATAAGATTTTTCCGGGGTTCTCCCTTATCCTGATAGACGAATGTCGGGTAACTCTAAGCTCCATGACCCCGGACTCATTTGAGCATCATTTGACCCATTTCATTCATCGTCCGATATGAGCTAACGTTGGAGGACGTAAATTACAACAACAAAAAATGCTATAATAATGAATGTTATGCCTATAGATCGCGCAATGCTTCTTGCTTTGATGCCAGTTTCGTACCTCTTTTCCCTGGCGTTCAGTGGCACTCATATCTCATTGCGATGACTTCACTCTCTCAAGTATCACTGGATTGTCTATTTTACACGTCGTTATTCACGAAAGTAATACAATCTCTAGCAAATTAAATAGAATAATTCTAGAAAAGGTTCGCATTTACACACAATCATTTAACACGGAATTAATTTTGCCTCTTATCATATTTTAATTCTTCTACGCCCGACATTTCTTCTTGCTGTTTAATAACTATCACTGCCATCCTCATCACTGCTTTCCATCACTGGGGAATATTCCATGAGAAGGATATTGAGATTTTGTAACCAAGAAAGTACGCCTCTTCTTAATTAACCTGAAGTCAACTTTGTATTATAGTAAGAGGCATTATCTGTTACTAGCACCCAGTTAGGGATGCCTAGCCGTTTAATATAATTTGAAATATTCACCACTTTATGAACGTTTCCCGTTTTCTGTCGTGCTTTCTAAATAAGAGGACATTGCGTGTGAATTCAAATTTTCCGCCTGCATAAACAATTTAAGTCTCTCTCCTTTTGATACGGTGGTATAAATCCTGTGCCACTGTCACTGGATCATGTTTTAGGAACTGTGTGACTGCAATTAAACTATATATTCACCCCTTAGCTCTTTATTCGAAAGAGTCCCCCCCCCCCCCCCCCCCCAAGGAGTTCCAAAACTCGTTCCTTTCTCCTCGTGGTTTTGCTTTTCTTGCAAAATATGAACTCTTGTTTACACTTTGTAAATCACGCTGAAATACTCGGGAGAGACGCGATCCTTAGCAGTTTTCTCTCAATTATGTTGTTCATAAAATAAGCAATCACTCACAATTTTGGATTGGAGAGTCTTTCCTTTGAACTTTGAAATGACAGGAGGCATTATCACAACACGTATGACAATGTCACAGTACTTTACAGTCAACTGTACTCCAGGGCAGATAATTCACACGGCATATTGCACCAACTAAAAATTAAGGTTAGTCCTGGGCTCGCTGACTGTTTCCTGGGTGAAAGTCAGTGTTATAGAACCATTGCGCGACGTATAAAGGTTTCAAAGTAGTGCTGCGGAACAATCCATTCACCCAACTACAACCGCTCGCTTTCCATGGTAGCTCACTTCGTTACGATTATGTACGATTATGTATGTATACGTTTATAATGGATGCATATCGGCACGATGGCTCCGTGCATTCTTGCTTGTTTTCTGAGGGTCTTTATAGACCCCAAGGCTGCTTCAACTGCTTAGAAACTGTTTTAATGTGAACGTAGACTTCTCATCTTCCAGATATGCTTCCTGTGTACTTTTTGTTATAAATGGTCAAAATAATTATGGTAATATGACGGTCAGTAGCACAGAATTTTGAGTTTTCTGTAACAGGGTCAGAAAATACCCCTTGGTATACGATATGTGATTTTCCATGTTATATTACAAATTTACTACAATAATTAAAACTTGGCAACAATATACCTCCTGAACCTTCATTAGTATGTCCATGTTACAAATTCGTACGCAATACATACACATGCACTGTTGCGACAAATTATAAAATACACAGTTAGCAATTGCATTTTGTGGAAGTTAGGCGTGCAAAAATTTAAAAAACAAACTGAAGTGATAATGTTCTACAACTCAACGAAGTCAGGTGTTGATACTGTTGATAAGATGGCTAGGCACTATTAAGTGAAACGTGGAACAAGAAGATGGCCACTTACTCTATTTCTTGATATATTTGACTTAGCATGAACGGCAACCAACAAGACCAAGATGCACATGATCCAAATCTGAAATGAAAAGGATGAGATTCCTGCCCAAGATCAAAGGACAAGAAAGTGTAGAAACAATGTGATGAGTGTCATAAATTTATCTACAAAGAAAATGCAAGAGTGAAAGTGTTCTGCAATGAGTGTTTCATCATTTCAAGTGGAAGAGAGGAAATTGTGAAGAAAGAGCCGACTAAAATTCTTAACTCTGAAATAGGCAGCATATCTCTTATTGGTTCATTAAACAAAATGGGCCCTATTATTTTTCAAGCACTTAACGCACAACAAAATATAAGTGTGCGCTAAGTGATAGAAAAATAATATAGGACCCGTTTCAGAGGCCACCTTTTTCAGAGGCAAACGGCTTTAGTGCACTATCTCTGTATTATTTCCCCAGCAACTCTTAAGTTATCTCGCGCAATGCGAAAACCCTAGGAATGCGTTAATATTATACAATGGTTTAGAACAGGTTTTAATTATATTTTTGTCTCGATATGTGGCTTTGGCATTATTAAAATAGAAGCCTTAAATATTTTCCGGAAAGGAAGTGAGAGTAGATACCAAATTCTGAAAATACTGTAAAGTAACATAATATGCTGACAGAATTATTTAAATTTTGAACAAAATAAAACATTTTTTCTGGACTATGATGCCGTGGTCGCAGTTAACATGAACAGCCGCAAACGTTAATTGTTTACAATTTGGATAATACTGGCCCTTTTGATTAACTTCTAGATATGCAAGTAGAGACGGGAGTGTGAAGTGCTTCGCCTTCTCTGTGGTCCGTGGCTATGGCATAGCAGTTCCACATAAGGGAAAACACGCGCGCGTTCGCACTCATTCACACAATTTTGTTTCGAAAATAATTTTCTTTTGGATTCAAGTAGTCTCGGAAGCACCTACTTCCGATGAAAAATCCGTAACGAATTTTATTCACATTACTTTCTACCCTCAGTTAATGACAATTGTAATAGTTAAAGGTTTAAGAACTGCACGATATATATTGGCCTTAAAATGTATTCAAGAATTCAAACCATTAAGAATAACTATCTCGAAAATGGGTTATGTTTCCTTCTCCAAAATTGGAAAAAACGTATTTTAAATAAGTTGGCATCCCCTTTAGGCTAGCCTTAACATCTACAGGTTTAATATATAGGTATATGTATAGGTACTGTATTATATAAAATTCGTTCCGGGTGTAAAGGACTTCAAAGAGTACTCAAGAAAACTTACGATATACATTTTATTTACCATGTAGATATATTTAATATACAGTCTGTTTCGGGTATAAGTGCAGGCCTTTATACTGGTAATTGAAGATAGTGTCAATATTACATCAAAATTTGCCTCATTTGCGGACTGGCAGTTTTAATTTTTAAGAGTAGTAGGTTTCCAGGTTATGATGTACCTCCAAGTAGATGGCCGCGCCGTGGCTCAGTGGTTAGACCGCTTGGCTCTCACCAAGGCGGCCCGGGTTCGATCCCAGGCGACCGCAAAGTGAGATTTGTGGTGGACAACACGGCGCTGGGGCGGGTTTTCTCCGGGATCTCCGGCTTCCCCCGCCATCTCATTCCACCGGTGCTCCATCTTCATCTCATGCATCATCAGTGTCATCGCCTGCGGTGCCGTATGTAGTAAAAGCGGGCGTTAAACACTACACATTTCCAAGTAGATTTGGAGGTATACTCTAATATTTTCCAGGTGGAGCGGGAGACGTAATGCAGAATGTGCCCTTATCTCTCGATAAAGAATGAACGAGTTAAAATGCTTTCTGCAGCTCCAATGACCACACACTTCTAAGCCAGCAGGACCTGTAAACTTATAGCTGTACGGCAGATAGTCTCTACTGAGAGGTTTATTTCTCACAGTTCATTTTTATGCAAAAATATCAGTAAACGAGTAACCAGTTTGTGGGCAAACTGTTAGACGAAGAGAAAAAAGAATCTAATACAATGAAGTGGATACATATTCAGATACCATTTATGAAAATATCTGCATTTCTCCCCCTAACATCTTTAATAATACTTTAATCAAAGTCATTACGGGCACTTTTGATTGAATCAACATTTTCAAACAATGTTCCATGTAAAGGGTAGCATGAGGCGGAGGAATGTTACGGCGAATCTTCGAGTCGCACTTTTGGAATATATTGTAACACCTAGTTTGATACTTATCCAACTTTCTTTTTTAAGTTACGTATTTCACACAAGATACGCACAGAGAGAGAGAGAGAGAGAGAGTGTGTGTGTGTGTGAGAGAGAGAGAGAGAGAGAGAGAGAGAGAGAGAGAGAGAGAGAGAGAGAGAGAGAGAGAGAGAGAGATAGAGAAAACCATTCTTCTAAAAATGTTTTCTGTGAATTTACTTTCGCAAAAGCATTTCGGGTGAAATATCGTTATCCAGTTGTTGGGTGTGATGCAATACATTGTGTAGAAAAGAAAGTAAAACTAAGCATTGAAACCATTGGTGGGGTTATTAGTATGAGTATCATAATAGATTTGTTTCTGAACATACATTCATATAAGGTTAGCTACAGAATGTCAGGAATATAATTTTCTATTAAATGAAACTTTCAACTAATTCTGTTGTAATATGTAAAAATCTATTATTCTAGTACTAAGAATATTTAAACTGTTCGTCATATTGCTGTCCAGCATAATTTGCAAAAACAGTCAGATGAAGGTAAACATTTAAGTTACTTCATTATTCATCATATGAGGTACAAAGGTATTTTTAGACTTGGGGTAAGACGTAAAGTTGCGCAATAGTTTATGGTCGAGTCCACTTTTTTGTAAGAAAAAGGGGTGTCAGGTTAGTCATCTGTCATCTAACCCATTAGCTTTATCAGCATTCTGCTGGTGAAAGCAGAGATATTACCCCCACCATTGATTTGCATGAAGTCACGTACATCCGAGCAAGGTCACGCGCAATCTCTAAAACAACCTCGGTATGTTGTTCAATTGTACAATGTTCAGAATTTCAGTGAATAAGATACCTTAATGGTAAAGATCTTAGTGAATACAAAACAAAACGGAAAACGCATAGATGTTATCATTTTCCAGGAATCATTTGTGGAAAGCTAATGCCAGAATTTGTCAGTTATTTGTTTTTTTATGTCAGACATTAGCCGTCCTTGATTAACAATGATAAGTACTGTCAAATATAAATATTTATAATGAGGTTTTATAGCTTCTTTATACACACTTCATATCAGTGTCAGTCTGTAGCGCTCAACATGAATAAAATATCATATATGGTAAAATACATTAGCTATTAAAATTTCCTTCCAGATCCTGCGTTAATATGGCATTTCCAACAAACAGCTATTCTGATCGTTCGTTTCTAAACTAAGTGACTCCGGGAATAGGGTCGTTACAGATTGACATTCCACTCTCCTGCTGCTTCCTGTTACTCTTAGTTGATGACCCTAGTTGATAGCAGATATTTTGAAAGCATGGCTGAAACAATAACAGAAAGACAACGAGAATATAGACAGCGTCCAAGGGAACAAGGTCACTATGAAGATCAGAAAAAGAAAGAAAGTGTTGTAAAGGTAGAAAGAAAGTGGGAACTCAGCAAGTCTAAAGAAGGAAAATCTGATTGAGGAAAAGAACAGAATGTACAAGCAGATGCAACAAATCAGATACGAATGTATGGAAAGCAAAAAGATGTCCCTGCTATAATAACAATCTGCAACATCATTTTGCTAGGCACCATTGCCGAAGTTTTTTCCGAGTTTCTGCGAAAGAGGTTATAACTGATAGCTTAGTAACAAGAATGGGATTAACTGTTGGGAAGCAAAGGAAAACAGCATAAAAACATACACTTTCAGAAGACATTAAACCTGCAATCTTAAATTCCTACAATGATGACTCAATGTCATTCAGGCTCCAGATATGCATTCAAAGGATTCCGCATTCAAAGAACTCCGCCTAAGATATTTGATGTTTGCCATAAAAGAGTCATATGCACTATTTATACCTAATAAACAGAACTAGAAAGTTCGTACCGCCCGCCGTTCCCTATACAGCTTGCGACCGACCTCCTGCCATCCAAATTAGTCATAGATAGGAGCGCACGGCGGAGGGGCATTGAAACTGTTTGCTCAGAGAAAAAAAAAATGTCCTATGAGACATAAGTATATGCACACCTATTTAGATAATTGTGTATAACATATAAATTATACGGACTTGTCTCTGGCTGATTTCATTATTTAAATAGGTACATTGTAGCAACACCTAAGCAATTATAACGCGTGTTATAATATTTCCTGATCGGATGTAAAAATAATATCCAAATAATAAAATTAATTTCTTAAATGTCTGAAGACTCTTACTAGACAAAATACCAAAGCAGGAATTTTACTATATATTCATCAGCGGCCATATTACTAAAAACAATAATGTACTTCTGAAGCCTTTCAAATGAAAAACTCATTCTACATCCCATCAAACAAGATTTATATTGCGAAAATGTTATTTCGACATCACATGTTGTGATCGGGGCATAGGTGTATGAAATATTTTATCAGTTCCTTATAAGAATCATAGCTTTTGTTGGGATCTAAAAGTGAATCTCGTTTGCAGTAAATTGCACCGAACCCTGCATTCTTTTCAATTATACTTTTCATTTTCATCTGTATTTCAGGTAGAATGCTCGAAGTTTGGTAAATTCTTTTTTGACAGTTCTACATGCCGCTCAAATTCAGTCGTTCCATACCTCTGGGATGTAACGGTGTAATAGTTGTGGGTAACACTTTGAACAAATGTGCAATCAATGATATATTTCTACGAAACTGTTCGTTACTAGACTTTTGACAGTTTGTATGCTAGAATTGCCATCAGTTTCTAAATTGGCTGATACCGAAAGAATTTTGTCATAATGTTTGGCATAATAGATTACAGTCTGTAGCCAAGTTTTCGGTAAAATCCCATATGGCCATCGAAGGGAAAAATAAGAAAAATAATGAAAGGAAAATTAAGAGGATGGGAGGAGACTAGATCTGTAGATCACCTTCTTTAAGGAATTGCAGAAGAGCTTGGTATACAGGTTTGTGGCATAACTGTAATATGGTGTTGACGCTAGCGGGAAAAGGAACAGACTGTTGAAGTAGGCGGCGGAGGAAGGAAGAACGGTGGGCTCGGTAGCGAGAGCAACTGAACAGATGATTGAGGGCAGCGGTTTCGCCTGGGTCATCAGGACATACAGGGGAATCAATGAGACTTAGTCGGTGTAGATGCGCAGGGTAACATCCATGTCCAGGTCGCATTCTAATGATGGAGCTGAGATGTCGAGTGCAATCCTGAAGCTGGAGAACCAAGGCGTCGTGGATAGATGTGTCTGAACGGCAGCGTAGTGTTTGCCTTTGATGGACTGAACGGATCCAGGCATCATTCCAGCGGCAATAGGCGTCACGCTGAAGGACCGGGAAGAAATCCGTGTAGGGCAGTTGGATGCCTTGAAAGGTGCCTTGGGTGAGTCCCGTCAAGTTCCCCATCTAGTGACAGCTGAACTTTGCAATCCTGTAAGATGCTTTCAAAAATATATTTTTCATGTGAGCTACAAAGCTGACTACACCTCATAATACATTTGATTGACTCGGCCACTCGGTGTAAAGCATGTGCTAAACATATGATGTATATTAGTTTAGGATACAAGTTACAGTAATGAGTTGCATTTTATGCCAACCTTGCCTTTGCAAATAGCGCTGCGTAGTATAGCCATGCCTGGCCGCTCTTACACTGCTCTAGGAAATCGGTACGAACTTCCTAGTCCTGCTAATAACGAAGATGTGTGCGTTAGTTTATCAAACTTTACATATTTTCGTCCTGTTAATGTATATCTCCAAGGTCAATTCCGCACAATGTATGCAATTCATTGTACACAAAATATTAAGTTTCTTTTGGCTGCAATAAATTACAACTGAATTTCGTGAATTTATATCTGAAGTAGATTGTGATTAAAATAAAGAGGAATGCAAGCAGTCAGGCTGTGAAAAGTATCTAATCCTCTGAAGAAATAGAGCTTCGAATGACCAGACCAATTCACTATGGCAATGGAATCAATAGATCATGTGCTGTTGGACGCTGTTTTAATGCACCAGGCACTTCTATGGCGAAAGAAGTAACCTCCCTGTAAAATCCTATCCAAATATATCTAGCAGACGGAAGATAGTGGTCAGAAGCAGAAATGTATCACCGCCGAAGTTCTGTTTGTTGCTGTTTTCAATAGTCTAGGGTGTCTATTTAAGTGAAAAATGAGTGACTCAGAAAATTGTTTATAAAGCAATAAAAGATGTTGATTAGCTTTTTGAGTGAATGGACCGCTAATTGGAAGTGTTCCACACCGTCGCCTACGACACGTGCGCTCAACCAGCTGGAAGACAAAATGGTTATTTTCACTCGACTGCTTCTCCCCTGGGAACTCTACAGGCAAAGTGTTTTTAATTTCACAACTGTCTTACTATATACTGGAATTAATGCGCGGCTTGACGTGTGCGAGTACTTAAATGAATAGTCTGCGAGAAAGCGTTCTCATTTATTTTTACTAAATCTGACTACTAATTTTAAGAAATTTCAGCTTTCTTTTTCTCCCTCTAATAAATTAAATGAAGATGAACACTGACAGTTTTCAAAATGGGCTTACCATTTCTGAGTTGATGCACTATTATATGTGAATGAACATGGCCGTCATGGAATTGATGTTTCTAGTTCAATCAGAAGATTTTACAATGTATTTGCAGAAAATTCAAATGCATCTACTATACCTCTTGCAAGTTTCTTAAACCTGATATAATCAAAATCGTTAGGCATATTTGAAATCATAAATGACGGAGAGTCCCATTTAAGCGATAGTTTGGTATAGCAGATACTTTCTTAAAAGTGTTTGTGTTTTTCCTTGGAAGATACTTAACTTAAATTGCCCTAAATAGCATATTTTATCGTTTATACGACATGTGTGTGTTTTTCATTAAAAATTTCGATATAACTTAAGGAAAAGTCAAATGCTTTAAGAACTGGCCGCTATATGATGGCTTAGACATTCCATTCTCTTTGCATGGCCTGGACATGGACTAGAACTTTCCGTTTGAGAACAGTATTGGAAGTCCACATGAAGTGGATTAAATGTGCATGTGCGTGTGCCTTGGCAAAAATGGTATATAAAAGTTACATAAAAATACATTTTTTCAGGTACAGAATGCCATGTGAATGTAACACATTTTTCGTTGTAAATAGAAAGATTGAAATGTTGTTCCAGCAAATTGCTTAGTTATGTACATAAGCACACTTGAAATGCAATGTTAATAAAATTGCGTTTTCTCCCGCAGTTGTTTTACATAAAACTAATACGTTAATTTCGTATCTCCCATACTCTAAGCTATATTTTTATGCAGCTCTTTGAGAAGGTTTCCCTTTTCATGCTGAGAGAATGTTTCTGTTACGCTTTCTTAAGGACACGCGTGGAATATCTTCTTAAGGGAAACAATATGAGATTTCGTGGGGAAAATGTGAATATTGCTCATATGCGCAAAGGTCAAAGGTCGAGAGATTTCTGTATAAAAATGGAAATAGCTTACAGGATGTGGCATATGCATACAAAACGGTAAAGCTGGAGCTGCATAAAACACATTATGGAAAACACTAGGCTGAGAAGGGTGCTTTAAATCGAAGAAAAAAGGCTCTCTCGCAGCTTTTTTATAAACACATAAAAATGTTATACAAAGGTGTATGAAGGGAACTCAATAGTTTATATCAAACAGCTAATATTTGCGTTATGTAGTTTGGGTACGTTTTTTAATATTTGTAAGAAGTTATAGAACAACAAGAATTAAGAATTGTTAACAGCCATTCTTAGAATATATCAGAGCCTAGAGGTAAAATAGTTCAGTGTATAAATGGATTATTTATTTATTTATTCATTTATTTATATATTTATGTATTTATTTAAACTTACTACATAAGCAATTCGAAAAATGTTTTTTTTTTAAAAAGCTGTTTATTATTTGTTTCAAAATAAAAAAGTACTATCCCCTGTGGTCTGAGTGTAACATGTTAGCCTCTGGTTGCTTTAGTCCTGGTGGAGAGCGATGACAATTTTCGGACTAAAAATTCTTAGCATGGCTTCGTTCGGAAGGGATGTAAAGCCAGTAGCACATTGTCGCAGATTTTAAGTATCAGTAGACTAAAGCTATAGTCAGATTTTTAAAAGTGAATTGTTACATATTGTCTTTGAAAGCTCACGCTCTTTCAGTTACCCGATACAAAACAAATTGTGATTTGCTTCTTGCAAAACTCATAACAATATCAGAATGTTTCGAAAATGACCAACGCCATAAAAATCATAAGAGATCTATTTTGATAACGTCTCTCCCAGTGTAGGACAATTTTGATTATGTCTCCCATGAATCTTTGTTTACCCTTGTACTGCCGGTTGCAACATTGGTGAACTATGGGATCTTTGTTCACAGATAATGCGTAGATAAGTGTTAGAACAGACAATACGAGTTGCATTGGTTGCGAATCTTATAACAGATGCTAATATTTGGGTTGTTGGAAGCGAGCTGCAGACTGTTTATCTAAAGAATTTAACCGTTTAATGAATCGTAGCGCTAGACATTGTAACTATTGATGTATTGTATCTACTTATTTATGAAGTATCAGTAACTTTAGTGTTCAAAATACCTGTTTTCCACAATAATAAAATAGTGTAGTTTGCGCCGAAGCGGCGACGGCCAAGTAGCTGAGTGTGGTCTTTAACCGATACGGACCGTCGATAAGCGATGGCAGTAAAACACTTCTGTAACTTGTAAAGTACAAGTTTTAGAAATACACACTCTTTTATTCAACACAAGTTATCCCCTACCATAGTTCTTATTTTTTTTTTTTTTTTTTTTTTTTTTTTTTTGTATTTTACCTCCTCCAACGTTAAGTCATATCGGACGGTGAATGAATTGGGTGAAATGATGCTCAAATGAGTCCAGGGTCCATGGAGCTTACAGTTACCCGACATTCGTCTTGAAGGATGGAAAAACCTTAACCAGGTAAATCACCCTGTCCGAGATTCGAACTCAGGACCCATTGAACGTGAGGTAGACACGCTACCGAGATGGGCCGTTCTTACTTACGAGTTGTCAAACCTTACATGTTTATTTGCATGCGAAACAGAACTGCTTTGAATATATTGCTGAATTATAAGAATCACTTTTTCCCTCTAATTCTCACAGCTGCAAACGTGTTATTTTAATACAATTCAGTGATTTCTAAGCATACTGAGTTTCAGCTAACTGAACCTTGAGGTAATGAATTTCGTGTTGACTTTGTTACCTTGATTACAATGACTAACTTGGTTACTGACTTCTTATTCCCTTACAAAATTGTGACATCTCGCACTGTTATTTTAACACGGATAAATAATTGCAATGAATAATTTCCTCGTCTTCCTCTAATTTCCTTATAACATTATAAAATAAGACTGTAATAAAACTTTAACAATTGTGAGTCATTTCCGGTAGCACTTTTATAGTTAGATTTTTGTCTATCTCTTACAGTTTTACCAATGATACAAATATCATTAAGAATAAGTAGCTCTTTACGGGCTACTCGCGAAAACTCAAAATGCTTTTTTATTACAATTATTTAAACAAAGCACGTTTTAAGACAAAAGGAATGTAATAAGAATTGCGTGAAATTATAAGGGTAAGAGAGAGTTGTGTGAGAGCGAGCATCAAAATTTTCGTCTTAGAGTAGTCTGGTTCTTATGTATGTTGAGAAATTAACAGATTGGATAGATGGCCGAGTATGCTGAACAGCCATTTGCTAAGGACCGTGCTAAGGATATTACCGTTCTACCTGCAGATCTCATATAATTAATCATCGCAACATCTGCGAATATTTTCGGAAGCCAGACGAGTTACGCGATTACAAATCTTGGGCAAACGCCGTTATAGAAAATGTTAGAAAAATGAAAGGACTATAGAATTACACACGTCCAGGTTTTAAATTACGACGCAGAAGTTTCAAACCTGATGGCCAAGGACTGTAGTGATGACAGCTTTGAATCACTTATTACGTATCTTAAGAGCTGTCAAATGACTTCCGCTCAGTGACTGCCAAAAGCAACGCAATCACTTTTAGAAGTTAAACTGGGAAGTTCATTGAATGAGAGATGGCGGAGTGAGGAACAAAAAAAAGTGTTGTTTTGGTTGTAGAAATTGGAGAGTAATTTATACTTCTCGTCATTTAGAAGCGAAAATATAACTGAAAGCAACAGAATCTTTAGCAGCTGAGCACACTAACAATTAGGCACAAACTAAAATCAGTACCAAACTCGGCACAAGGGTCAAATAACCAGCAAAACTTGTTTCAGGTAATGGGAATTAAGTGTTAATTGCTCACGTTCATATTTATTATACGTAATGTTGAAACTGTTTCTAAGAGAGTCTTAGCCGGCTATAGGTGTTCAAAACATGCTGTTACTTCTAAACACCTCGTGGAGGTAATTTCGTATCATATGCAGAAATTAAGTTTATCAGCATGATCATCATCACCATTATTATTATTATTATTATTATTATTATTATTATTATTATTATTATTATTATTATTATTATTATTATTATTATTATTATTATTATTATTATTATTATTATTATTATTATTATTATTATTATTATTATTATTATTATTATTATTATTATTATTATTATTATTATTATTATTATTATTATTATTATTATTATTAGTATTAGTATTATTATTGTTATTGTTATTGTTATTGTTATTGTTATTGTTATTATTATTATTATTATTATTATTATTATTATTATTATTATTATTATTATTATTATTATTATTATTATTATTATTATTATTATTATTATTATTATTATTATTATTATTATTATTATTATTATTATTATTATTATTATTATTATTATTAATAATAATATTATTATTATTATTAATAATATTATTATTATTATTATTAATATTATTATTATTATTATTATTATTATTATTATTATTATTATTATTATTATTATTATTATTATCGTTCTGTAAGAACTGATAGGGTTATTTTTTCGTCATTATTTAAGTTCATTCTGATACAAAGTTTTTGTTCAAAACAGAGAGTATCTCCCATCCCTTTTTACTGAAAGTGTTTAGCACCTGAAATCTGGATAATTAACTGCGACCCCAAAAGTGGTGTGCACCCAAAGCAAAATAGGTCCTGAGTTGGAATCTCGGTCAGGGTGAGTTACCTGAAAAAGTTTTTCCTTGCTTTTCCCTTATCCTAAAAGACAAATGTCGGGTAACTCTAAGCTCTAAGGACCCTGGGCTCATTTGAGCATCATTTCATCCATTTCATTCATTGTCCGATATGACAAGGTTGGAGAACGTAAATTACAACAAAAATCCAAAGCAACAGCGATTCCGTGTGTTAATCCATTATGTACAGTTTGTATATGAACAAGGATTTCATGTATTAATGTAATATATAAATTTATTATAGTAGTATATTATATAACATACAGTTCATAATAAGAACATCTGAACACGAAGTTTAAAATATTGTATGTACATAAGCTGCTAAGTGAGTCAACTCTGGAAGGAGAATATCGACAGAAGAAACGGACGGCGTTTCATGAACTGGAACCTATAAGAGCCAAATTGTTATCGATGGACACATAATTGAACAGGTTTAAGTAATTAGGGTGCAATTTTAAATTTACTAAATCAGGTGGTACAGAATAAAAATTGGCTAGATTCATACATTATGAACTTGTGTTTCTCTGCAGCACAACTCAGGTGAACGCCCCTTTAAGGAAAGGCTTATTTCTAGGCGGTATAGGCCGATAGGTTTAATCATTGAAGCCGATGATAAATCCGAGAGTATATAAACCTTACCTTTATCTTATAAGTGGTTTTTAATTTTGGCATGAACAGCTTCATGAACCACAAAATCAATGTAAATTAAACTATCCAAATTTTAGTTGTGTCAACGTTATTCAAGGAGTGTCTTCTTTTTCCCCTAAATATATTTTATACTTTGCATATCGGTTTACTTTTGATTTTGTGATAAAGCTCAGCTTTCTAGCGGTGTAAGGGATCAATATGGCCAGTTTGCTCATAAAGTCTACGATATGCAATACCTCGCCTCACCCTCTTCTATGTCTGCCTCACGTTGAAGAAATTCTGAGCTCGAATCTCGGTCAAGGCAAGTTATGTGGTTAAGACTTTTTTCCAGAGTTTTCCTTATCCTGAAAAATGAATGTCAGGCAACTCTTAAGCTCTCTGGAACTTGGGCTCATTTGAGTATCATTTCACCTATTTCATTCATTCATCTTTCGATGTGACAACGTTGGAGGACGTAAACAAAAAAGGTTTTTTTTAAAAAAGGTACCTCCGCCTCGTCCAGCTCTGGTACTGCGAGTGACGGATGCCATGAAACCGGGCGAAAGCCTTTTTATGATACGACAAATCCTCGCCAACTCAGCCACATTAACGTAACTATCATGGCTAAATGAGGGGAACTTCCAACCATTCGTAGGCGTCACACTTGATAAGAACCTGATTTTTCGTGAAAAAGTGCAATAGCCGCCTTACATATAATTTTGAGCTCCACATGCGCTCCTTCTAAAACTATTCAATTTTATTGCGAGCTGGCGATCATAAAACTAATAAACACACTGATTTTAGCAACACGTGAACTAGATAGCTTATATAGCTGTAAATTCAGGAATATCGCCTTCTAGTGATAGTTTAGGGATGTTTAATGAATAAAATAAGGATTTAAATACGATTTTCCCAAAAACACCATACAAAATTGATGATGATGATGATGATGATGATGATGATGATGATGATGATGATGATGATGATGATGATGATGATGATGATGATGATGATGATGATGATGATGATGATGATGATGATGATGATGATGATGATGATGATGATGATGATGATGATGATAAGAAAACTATTTGTATTACACATTCTTAACATTTCAAGCCATTTTGTCACATTACGAATTACGAACATAATTTGAGACTGTAACAAAAGAGTAATGCATGTTGCGGCGGTAAGATAATTTCCTGGTTTTACTACGATAATTGGCCAACAAAAAATTTCTTTTAATTGCTTTGGGCCATTTTCTAATGACGTCATATAAGACGAATAGTCTACATAGGTAAACGATGTTGGCGTGTTAGTTTTCTCGCCTCAATACTTAATTATTGTTATCCATTAGTCATTTATTGGAAAACCTAGATTGTGTTCCGTTCTCTGAAAGTCCTGATGGTTTAGTGGTGGTTAAAGTTTATTTTTGGACACTAGGGGAGGGTTTTCGAAGTCATCAATAGTTTGTGATATTTACTTAAGTGCAAGTGCCCAAAGTTTTGTCCACAATGTTCAAATAATCACATTTGTGTCGTACAATTGCTGTTTGAATTTCTATTTCCACATTTTTTATTCTAATGTTGGGGTAGTTTGACTCATTTCTGAAGCTGTTGCTGAATTTAAAGAATGTACACAAGTTTTGTAACATGTGGTTGTAAGTCTTCATTTATTGTATAATTGTGCAAAATTTTGTTTACACAGTGCAGATTTCTTCATAAGGAGTTAAAACTATTGATCAGTAGCAGTCGAGAGTTTCAAGGTATCTTATAATTTTTGTAAGGTTTTATAGTATAAGCGTACAAACTTGCATCTATGTAAACCTCATAATTTTATACTGTGTGTAAAGAGTTGAAAATAGGGATTGAATGTACATAGAGGTAACATATCAGCTCTGGCAGTTTCTAGAATCCATTGTGAAAATCTTGCCAATGATATTTGATGAAACTTCAGTAAAACATGAGAGAATTACGGTTCGTAAAATTAAGCCTATTTTGCAGAAATTAAAAATGCTCTTTATTTCAAGTAAAAAGATACTTTGTACAGCCCTGACAGCAGCAGAATGACGTAACATATACCAACGCAGTCTCTCGATGCTTCACCACATGTAAACAAACGAAAGAAATCACTTGCGGTACACTCACAAATGACCACACAGCCACATACACAAGTAACAACTCAACTCGCAACTGACTCTCTCGCAGCTTGCAAGGCTTTTTATGCCCCAGCCATTGTTTCTAGAATTTGGTGGATCGTTCGGTACAATCAGGATGGCAGCGGTAAATTCCAAACTATCCTTGTCTCTTTCTCTCTGCGTTTCTCTCTCTCTCTCGGCAAGCGTTCAGCGCTCTCGTAGCTCTCTGTCTCTTTCTTTAGGACGCGCCGACACTGGCTTGTCGCGGCTCCAACACAAAAAGTGCGATCGGTGACAATATGAAGGATAAACCCCCTCCATAAAATAAATCATTTTAAAAATATTTTAGAAATTATGTGTACACATTCCCCTCTTTTTGCTCAAAGTCTAAGTATCTGCCATAATTAGAAGAAAGAACTAATTATAGCCTCTGTTATCCATATTTAAAGAAACTGGATTGCAATTTTGTGACATGCATATGTTATATATTCTGTGACCATTTGAGACAATAAAGATTGGTGAAAAATAATAAAAATCGGTCGACTGGGTTTCGGTACTAACACACACACACTACACTACACTACACTACACTACACTACACTACACTACACTACACTACACTACACTACACTACACCACACCACACCACACCATGCACACACGTGTTTATATTGGAAGATATTAATATACACGGAAAGTTAATAATGAAGAGTTTACAGTTAAGGAGTTCACACGGTGGTTCATAGGAAGTTGTCTACCTGCGGCACTTAACACACCAGTTCACACTAAGGAACGAGGTTTAACCGGAAGGTGTTAAATGCGCAGGCGTCAGAAAGAATTACAGGAGAAAGCAACAGGCCTTAACGGGGAAGGAGCACAAAGATATTATCGTAACACTAATTATAACAATTAACGGGTTGTTACTCAATTTAATGGCTTTCAACATGATGTTTAAGATCGTGATAAAGGATTAGAATAAGCAGTGAGAACATTTTTCCACAGGGGAGCTAAACGATTACTAACTGCCTTATTCAATTATGGGACAAGTCTTTTACACGACGGTAAGCAAATATCGCGGAGGGGAAAGCGGTGGCTCAGATATGATCCAAGATAAAATACAACCATAAAAGATATAAAACAGTTTAAATTGTGAGAAGAAGGAGATGCTTATAATCAGACGAAAATGTTGTAAGTAACTATTTGGTTGTTGATATCACGATTTATTACACTGTTAGGTTTTTAAATTTAAATGAACTGATTAATGTTATTTACCTGTCCTGTTCAATGTGAAATTATGATTCACTGGTCTATAGGATGCCCTTAATTAATATTGCTCTTCGCCTTTTCTAATTTTAATTGCACACAAACCCTGCTATTCCTAATAAGAATGAATGTTGTTTATGATCACTCATGTAAAATTTCAGCGGGTTGTCTGATGTTCTTAAAACCCCCGCCAAAGGCTTCTACGATCTGGAAATGCTTCATATGCTGTTAAGTACCTTTTGATGGGAAACGTTCATCGGTCAGATTGGTCAAATTGTTTTTTTCTATAATTACAGTAGTTCGTCCCTCCTCTGTGGTTCTGCAATAATTTACTACCCCGCAGTTAGTTAATACAGTATAAATTTCACATCATGCAGAAATGTCTAAAAGTACAGCAACATAAACGTAAACCTGGGGCTGTCCCCGTAGCTCAGTCGGTAGAGCACTTGCTGGGGGTCCCGGGTTTGATTCCCGGCGGTTGGGGTGGGGATTTTTCTCCGACCTAGATGATTCCACATCTTTCCCAGAGTCTGGAAGTATGAATGAAAGTGCGAATATATGCGTGATCTAATGATTAAAACCCAACGAATACGAGTTAACACTTTCGATATGTTCCAAAGGAAAACGGCCGTCAATATGACCATTTGAGTTCAAGGAGGAGTATAAATCGAACAAATCATAAAATTGAAACGTAAACCTGGCAAATATTAATATTCCTCCGAGTTAATTTCCTTAGAAAAGACAATCTGCGACCATTGAGAAAAATAACTTCAGTTGATTCTGGAACCGGTTAACTAACTGGTAATGCCAGCCGTTTTCTTTCTCAAAACAATTATTTCGTATGACCTGCTAACGAAGTTTTACCCAAATAAGAAGGAAATAGAACAAAATTTTGTAATACGAGACGTGAGACTTATCAAAATATTTTTAGTATCTAATTATAGTATAAGCAGATTCAATTATTTTTCCTTTTCTTTTTGTATTTTTGTTGTCAGCATGTCCTTCCGCGCTCCTCTCTCTCTCTCTCGCCCTCTCTCTCCCTCTCTCATTTTACATGCGTTTTCTTTGTATACATGGATTTTAGACTTAGTTCTATTCCCTGTCAATGTAAGGAACACAGTTCCGTACCTTCTAATGCATTGTGTTTAACTATAACGTGTTCGTAAATAATTTTTACACTTTTAGTATTTTATGGGATGAGTCTTATAATGGTCTCCATGTCCACCCGGAAAATATGGATTATCAATATGAAAGAGTTAGCAGTGTTGGTTCAGCAGTTTTGAGATATCACACAAGCATACACATTTTCCCTTCTCAAAATATTAGTTAATTTTTCCCATGATGTGTTAGGTTGAAACCGAAATTATTGGTTGCCAGAAGCAAAGAATAATGATAGACGTAAAAGGAATGTTGGTTCTTTGTGAGACCAAGCCCCAAGGCCAGTTTAGTTGGGGAAACTGTTTATAACAATGCCATGAATGAAAGGAACAGTGACCTTAGAAGGTTTCTAAAGGAATTGTCACTTGACATACATGAATAGGGTATTCTTCGGATCGTTTACAATGGCGACCAAAACAGCCACAAAAGGACTTTGTTTGGTTTGGAAAAGGAGTTTGGAGAGTGAAAGTTATATAAAGATACACACGCGCGCAGAGGTAGTGAGGACTCTTCGGCTTGTCGCCGATAGAGACGGGTCACGGCTATGAAACCATTATAAAGTCTTCGGCGTGTAGCCGATCTAAAGGAAGAGTCAGACGTGAAGCCTAGGAGAGCGGTCAACTTGTTCGGTCTTGAATATTCGTCAGGTCATCAAAATTTATCGAGAAATATAATTAGCATTCAGTCACTATAAACCGTGATTGGTAACCCTCGGTCGGCAGCTTCCATTTCGAGGTTTGAAATAAGAAGCAGTGAATAAATAATTTGGAAACGGGCATTCCAGTGTTGTAAAATTTCCTTCTCACACACATCCACGCATACCCTGAGAGAAACCTCATTGCTCGCCGACTTCTGTGTTCGCCATTATATTATATTTGCATCAAATTGGCGTTACAACGTGGAGCTTGTGTACACCCATAAGCAATACTGTTACAAGGTTCAAGACAGTTCTATTATAATTGAATGTCTAAAGGAAAATATACTCCGATGCTGATGGTTTCAGGTCCCATTTATATTAAGATGCACAACATTTGTCAATAAGTATCATGGTGATTCAATATTTTGAAAATATGACAAGCCATGGTAGTACCAAGAAAAGCTTTGCTACTTAAATCTGATGTGTAATTCAGTTGACACTTCGTTTTTTACTATCCATAAAATTGACAAACTCAGAAAGTGAACCATGCGAAGGATAAATACAGTTGTTCTGTATCCATAACGTCAATGAACCCATAGTGGTATGTTTTGACTGTCTCCGTGGTCTGGTCGTTAGCACACAACCTTCAAATTCACAGATACCGGAGAGAGAAAATTTTCTTTAGCTGAGATTATTTCTGGACTCCTTAGAGTCTATAAGTAAGAGGGAGAAACTAGGTGTGTGTGTGCGTGCGTGCGTGCGTGCGTGTGTGTGTGATACAAATATGGTGTACTGAATCTAAATAGTTCTTAACGACCAAAGATAATAAAGTATGCTTTAACATACAAAAATACACATATTAGCTTGATAAAGTATTGAATTTCAGTTATTTTTCTCCAAAATATCCTATTTCAATAATTTAAAAATCAGATGTGTTGCATAACTTTAGCCACTCTTGTACAGACTACTCTTATATTTCTTCTCTCTAGTTCATATCAATCAATATGAACAGTTCTAGAACTGTACTTGTCGCTAGTTTTCATGTAGGTGCAAGAAACACCTGGGAATAGAGTAGGCTTAACCAATGCTAGGTTATTTAGAGCTAGCCGTTATGTCATGGCTTTGAAATTCCGTTCTGTTTGAATGGCCAAGAAATAATATCGTATTCCTATTCGAGAAAACTAAATATTTGAAAATTCAAACAAATAACTTAGAAGTGGTTCACCCCCCCCCCCAAAAAAAAAATCTATGGGGTATAATTTGTCCTTTGAGATCTATATTTTTGTCTTCTTTTACAGTTTACCAGATATAAAAACGTCATTCATGGAGGAACTTTGAAGAGGAACTTCAAAGACATTCCCAGAAAATTCAAGATAATTTACGAGTAATGCGAAAGACATACACTATGAAAAGGACTTTGAGGACATTCCAAAAAAATGTAAACACATGAAATTCACGTTTCAGTAAATGTCTCAAATTTAATATACTTTAATCAAAAAGGTAAAAGGAATTTTTGAGATAACCCAAAAAAAAAAAAGTTCGAAAAGTGTTCCATGCCTTTATAGGCATGGGCAAGGCTTTGGAATGGGGAGGTTTTCTTGTCCTATTGTGTCACACACATGGAAGATGTTGACTTAAATACTCCTAACTTTGGCATTTAACCGACCTTTCGTTCATAGGAACCGGACAGGTACCTACACATGTGAGCACAGAACTTTTTCAAAGATGCTGAAGTTTTCCGCTGACAAACTGCTCTACTTTTGAACAAACACCTGTTCCTCTATCTAATAAATGTTGGTCAAGATAATCAATAAAAATAAGTACCATATTTATGTCCTTGTAGATACAAAGGAAATATGGATACACTGTAGGCTTTTGACAGTTGATCGCCATGTATTATTTGAAATGTCCTTCTCTTTTCATGGGCTCTATCTAAGAGAAGTATACGTTTTGGAAAATAACAAGAAATAACTTGGAAATGGTTCTTACAACAATTTCATTAAAATAAAATGTTTTTAACTAATCTAAATTTTTAGTAAGATCATATCTATCTCTAATCGTTTACCAATTACGCAATTGTCATTCAGAAAGAGGAGGAGTACTGAGGCTATTACCAAAAAAAAAAAAAAAAAATCAATGTACAGTTCTGATTTCTCATTAAAATATCTTAAGCAGATGGCATCTTAATCAAAATTGTTATCGCTATTTTTAAAATAATCAAACTTTTTGGAAAATCTTTCCTGGTAAAGCGTTGTCTGGTGTGCGGAATTGTCTTTAAAACCTTAAAGTTGCATTCTTACTGTTAAAATTATAGAACTGAACACGAATTCTAAATTTTGAGTTTATCGGACTTTTGATTTTTGAGTTACGGTATTCACATATCACTCACGCACGCACGCGCGCGCACACACACACACGTACACACACCTAGCTCTTGTTCTAAATATGGTTCATTTTGAGGAGTCAAGGAGTTTCAAATATGTTTTGTGTGAAAATTTGATATTGAATTGTATAGTGGAACATATTACTTCCCCTCCTTACTTAGAATCAGGTTTACTACGGAGGGGACTGGGCACCGATACCTGTGGTTTCGGTCCATAAGTCCCAACTGAAGCATCCCCGGGAGGAAGGATAAGGCTAGAGGACACAGAGGGCGGCGGACTCAAGGAGTCACGACATCGCCGAGACACCCGCCGACACTTCTACCCTGAGAGAGACCACCAGATGAAAGATGGTGTGAAATTATATTGGAGATGAAATTGAGGGACAGTAAATTCAGGGTATGTAACTAACATGCCCAGCATTAGCCTGATGACCCGGGAAAATCCCGAAAAAAGCTAATGGGTCAAGTAGATTCGGGACCTTCGCATACGAGCCTGAGCCATCCCGCAGAATTGACAATCGCTTGAACCTTCTATGTACCCCTATTTACATTGTAGCTACAACAAAATATCAAACAAAACTATTTATGCAAATGCCTATATCGGTTAAAATATAATAAATAGAATAATAAGCTTTTGTAAGGATTGTTTGCTGAACAGATAGCAAAAGTCAGAACAGCTACAAACCAGCACAAAATAATGAAGAAAGCCTTCTTTGCATGGCGCACGAAAAATTAAAATTACTAAATATTTTGTTATCGACGATACCATGTCAGTTGTAGATATACAGTAAAGAAAGAAAATACATGTTTTTCTCTTTTTGTTAAAAACAACTTTAGGGATTAGTTTTGCTTCGGTTACATTTTTAACGCCGCACGAATGTTTCTGCTGGTTTCAGGTTTATCGTCTATTATCGTCTATGGTCTATCGAAATAGCTCTAGAAATGGTTATTTTGTGCTCAAGAATCTACTGTGAACTTAACTGTAACAAATTCACTTAAAAATGTATTTGAAAGTTGTTTTATAATAAGACTGCAGAGAAGAGACCTGTGGAAAATCCTTGAGTATGTGACCTGGATGTTTCCTCCGCAACGTTTTCATTTTTACGGTGTTTGTTGCCATTGTACTATCAACGACTTTGTTCAACATGTTACAGTGGGAGCGCTACTGATAGCTGTGGTACTGTTTGCGGTTTGCTTGATTATATTCGGGTAGCCTATATCGTGATATTAGTGAAGATTTCCCACAAAAGAAAAGTTGCATTCTCTCTTTCTCCCCCCCCCCCTCTCTCTCTCTCACACACACAGATACACACACACACACAAGCTGAAATGTTATGCCACCGTTCGAATTTTACTCAATTTTCTTTAGCAATTATTGCATTATCTGTGTGTACTTGCAAGAAGACATTTAGAGAATGAAAATGTCTAAAATGTTAAGCAACAAAATCACTATTTATTTATTATCAGATATCGTGAGGTACTTCATATTAACTTAGATGCATTTGATAGCCATTATTAAGGCGCATGAATAAATGAAAATACTGTAGTAATCAAAGTGATCAATGAATGTTATATACTCATAATAAAATCGAATACGTGAGCGGTTACGCGGTTCTCCTGCCAAGCTATTGTACTGATTATGAGTAAGTTATACTAAGATTAATGCAAGAAATAAAAGAGCACAATGCGTTAGTATAAATTAAAGTAAGTATCGAATACACGTTGTTAATTAAACATAGTTTAATATCTCTTTATATACTAGAAACTAATACGAGAACTTAACTTTGATTTTAACCTAATAGGAGTAACTGATTGGTAACGTCAGTTTCCCATGAAACTTAACAGATATTTCTTCTGCTAAGCCCTCACGTCAGATACATAATTTTGGCTTATTCGAAGAATTGTGTGTTCTTTCAAAGCGAGAGCTTGAAATATGAATTTCTTTAATTTTCCCAAACCCAACACATATTTACACTTGATCTCAAATTAGTTTCAATACCTGAGTTTTGTACAATATTGACCATAAAGGAACGAATACAGCTATTTAAAATGCACACAGCTGCAGCACTCTGTCCCGGAAATTCTTTACCGGTCTTTCCGCTAGGGGCGCTTACAGTCGAAACCGCTGCACTATCAGGGTTCCTCTACCCCCTTGGTTCACGAACACAGCAATAGCACAATTACCTCTGGACATCCTGCAGAAAACTCTCATTGGCACATTGTGTTCACATGACAATGTTACGAACACCAATAGGGATTAAAAACTGCACGAGCAGAGGTAAAAATTTATTACGTATTTTTTTAGTCTTCTGGTTTTAAATTACCTTGAAACTATTTGACTGCTTCGCCTGTCGTATCTATCTGTGAGGCTCTTACCTATAGGTATCGCCTTTAGGTTCTGTAAAATACTTGTGATATCCTTGAAGACTTTGCCTTGTATTTGGAACGTCGGTTGTTTCTTCCAGTTTATTCTATTCTGCCTCAAATTTACAATTACAGTTAATAAGCAGTAGGACGATTCTCGAGGAGGGATTACGACAAAATTAGAAATCAGCGACTAAAATCTCGCTACTGCAAAGACCTGAGGAAGATTTTTGCTCGAGTGAACACTAAAAAGTAAAACATAATCATGGTCTCTTGTAAAAGAAATGTATTAACATATTTACTATTATCTTTAAATAATATTTAACCCAGATATTAGGCATATAGCGCTACTGTTTTTGAAAAATTAGGCAAAACAGTTCACGGCAAACACACTAAGCAGTTTCGCACCACATTAACTTGCTTTCTGCTTCTCCGCTGCTTCTAAAGCAGTAAATTAAGAAGGCGCCTAATTAAACGTGCGAATGCGTGGATTATACTGAGCCGCAACCGTAGCAACTGAAGAGGTGCAGGTTACATTGATTACAACCTGGCAAAGGCGCTAGCATTGTGCAAGCTGCCAGAAATCTTCTGAATGCCCCCACTCTTGTGGGTGGTTGTGTTAACCGTTAGGGGGCCATTTCCTGGCCGATGCCCAGGGAGGAGCCATCGCGATGGGATTCGATCCAGATCTTGTTTGTTAGCAGAAGGCACGCATGTCCTCCACTCGCGAAATGAATAAAGGTGAGTGAATGCATTTTCTTGGCTACCGTTCCACTGTGGCCAAGATTCTGTTTGAGAATCCTTAGCAGTTCACTATGAGTCCCGTTGTCGACGAGCACGCTTCTCATGGGTACCTCCTGCACTCTGCCTGTAGTAAACAGTGATGTTATGGTTTAATGTATTCATCAGATCTCTGATTTACTTTGTAGGCAAAATAAGTCATATGTTACAGTCACATCTATTCCATATATTATTTACACAAAACCGTGCTTTTCGATCTGTATAAGCGCACATGGCATTTCTGTTTTGTAATTGCTTGTCTTTATATTAGATTCTACTTACATTAACGTTCATAAGAAATAAAAGAATGGCAAATGAAATAGAATTTGTTAAAATACTGGAGTATTCAAAGAATGATAGCAAATGTCGCAGAAGTGGTAGACGCTATGGGAAAAAGCGAAAACGTGACCCAAATTCTGCATTTTAATGAATTATACCCATTTAATGGAGTAAACGTTTGTCTATAGTTTCCAGCTTAAGTGAAGTTCCTTTAGAGAAGGCGACTTACCAGCCTGTCCCCCCCCCCCCCAAAAAAAATGCAGATATTTCAACAGTAATATTAATGTCTCAGTTTGAATTAAAACCGTGGACATATTTGAGAAAATTATATCAACATGTAGTTTAAACTGTCGGATAAATAATTATGCGAAATCACAAAAACTATAAATTAATTAGGTAAGTGAAGATGCATTAATTCCTGTTGTCTGTTCTTCTCCTCATATCAAAATTTATTTTCACAGTTCAGATGTTACAAAAAAAGGATTCCTGTATACTAAATGCATGTTAAATTATTTCTTAAAAACAGGGAAAAGCTGATCAAGATGCAATCTGCCCCCCAAAAAAAAATCGTAAAGGGAATATTCTTCAAAGATGCCAGAAAATATAAAATATAATTGTTTGTTCATTCCGTGTATAAAAAATAGAATAGAATTGTCTTTGCGAATATTTTAAATCGCAGTTTGCTACATTTCATGTAACGCACAGCTACTTTTTCTAGCAGTTTAAAGGGACTAATACCGTATGAAGAATGTAAGAGGTAAGAATGGTACCCATTCATTATCAAAAAATAATTTTAACTGAAAAATGATAAAATTAGATCCACTACTGCAAGCTCCAATTTCAGTGAAACATAAAGAAAACTTGAGGATTGTGTTAAAATATATAAGCTCTGGACTTGTGTTCTTATACCATTAGTGTAGATACAGCATTTATGGTGAATTAATATGTACAAGATATGTCTCAGAGGACACGATGAAAGAGCTATAAAAATATCGGACGTTTTTCCTAACCGCAAAGCACAGTGTGACCAAGTAAATTGCTCGTGGATTTTAGTCGGTAGTGCCAACTTCATTTAGCACATTTCGGTTTTCATCTCTTCGTTCACACTTTTCTTTTCCGTCTTCGATTCTTTATTTACACCCTTAGCTTTTGTCTTTACGTCCTCCTTTACACTTTTCATTTCCGTCTTCATTTCTTCATTTCTTCCGGGTGTTGACTGCCATTTGTCATTTCTCCAACTTCTCCTTACCGGATTCCCTTTTCAATTCCATCTTGTCCATGTCGGATTTAATTTCACTGTTCATTTCTTCCATTCCAGATTTCACTATTGTTGTTCCAATTCCCACTTACAAAATGGCATTTGTAGTAAACTCGGTTTATCTCTAATGAGGTTAGCGAATCACCTTAACAAATACAATTGTTCCATGTGTAAGCGCTAATTTAAATTTGTCTCAGTTGCACACACTCAGAACAACACAGTTCACCTGAACCGAACTTCGTGACTTAGGACTGTTGCACCGGAGACTGCACTCAACTCTACTGACCCATTCATACTGTTCACAAGGTATGTGTTTGGTATATGTATCTTTGCTTTTGTTCAGTTTGGACTCGCTCACTGCCGAACGCTCGTTCACTGAATAGTGCTCGAACCCGATATTATCTTTCACGAAAAGACCCTTTCAGACACAGACAAAAGGAATCCAAGAACTTCTCAGATTTTGCTTGACAACAGGGGCGGAATTTAAAATGTAATTTTAAAAATTTGATGATGTATGATTCTGCACCACGTTGCGGCGACATTTGTAAATTGATTTTACAAATTTGTAGTTGCGTGTGATTCTTCTTCTCCACGTAGATTATATCGAGGAAGCCATTTAAAATGAACTTTGTTTAGTGATGAAATAATTTTATGAAGCTCCCCACAGCTGCAGCAGCCGATGCATGACGATTTATCTCAGGTGTGGTCACGGATGGATATTTTAGGAAACAATTTACCAAAAGTGTAAAGGAATTTCTCAATTTCCTTTTAAATATTTTAATATTTAATTGTGTTTGAAAGTAAACAAAAGCAAGTACTAATATAGATGCATAAATCGCTATTGAATTGTCCTTTTTACTATACCATATTATACTAAACTTTTTTTTTTTTTAATATTAACTCTCGCACACTTAGACTTGCAACCGTGTTCCCTCACGTCTGTCTTCTGTTCACTCTTAGACTAATAGTGTTTGATTGTACATATAAATGCTTATTTCAGGAAAAAAGACTACATTTTAAATGTTTAATGTAATAATGAATATTTTAATTTTCAGTAGGTATAGACCATAAAGTTTTCTTTTGCTAATTAGCAATTACTATTAATTAATAAGATTAATGCAATCAATATGTAGTATAAAAAGTCTGAATTTCGTCCATATAGGTTCTGTAAGTATCTATCAATTCTTTAATAAAATGTCCTTACGAAGTCTTATTCCTTTATCCAATTCATGGTAATAGAGATAAGCGTTAGTAGAAATACTTTTATTGCATATTCCCTTATAGGTACAATGGGAATAGGAGAATATTGGTTTTAATAGATACTCAAATCTTTTAGCAGCGAATCCTTATGTGACTGGTGTCTGAAATTTCGCTCTCTATGCATGTCCAAGAGAAAATATACAAGCAACGATTTTCAGTTTGAGAAGTATTACAGTGTATCAGTTATAAAAAGATATTCGGAATAAGGAGGAGTTAAGACTGCTCCTAGAAAACTCAACTCATGTATTTCTTTTATCATGAAAATATGTTAAGTGCATGACATTTTTAATAAAATCAATCGTCATTTTGAATTACTCATTCATACAAAAATTGTTTGCATACAAAACCGGATGCCGACATGAGGAAGCTAAGTGAGCAAACCCATATACACACGCCATTTGACAGTCACTTTTAGTCACTTTTCATCAGCTACAATTGACAAAACTAGTCGTTAGGACACTTCACATGAGACAAAGGTAAAAAAAGTTCTATACAGAGGTTAACTTCGAATCGCCAATAGTAGATCTAAGTGCGAAGGCTGAAATGCCACTTATTGTTAAAGCCACTAGCCCACATTTCCACATAAATTATTTACCCCAAGGAGCCTGAGATGGTGGGTGATATTGTACATACTCAGGCTAGAAATGGAACTAAATTGAGTTACAGCCATCATTGACGCCCAATATGTACTCAAATGCTACACACTTTTATTTAGTATGTGTTTGTTTTAAAGCGCTGACTTGGAGATATTGCCAAAAACAGGGGTCCATGTTTGATAGAGTCAAACTAGATGTATTCTAAAATTTAATATTAAATCCATGGCCTGTTCCTTAATTCTTGTTGTGGTACTAATTAATTTATGTATATCTACTATTTAAATAAAGCTGAACACTTTTGAAGCTGTATTTTCCTCTCGAAAGTTATAAAAATGAAAGTGGTTGTATTATCTCAATGGCTCTAGGAGAATATACGATATTCGTATACTTCCTTTAATTGGTTGGATTGAACTAAATATGTGAAACGATCCCAAATGAGAGTGGGGCCCATCGAGCTAAAAATCATCTGATCCTCATTTCAGAACAAGAAAACCACGGTACCAAATTGAGAAATGGATATTCGCGTATTACTGACACCTAGGTGCTGAAAAGTAATTACTGATAGACAATAATTGTCATATGGTAACAATGAATGTTTGGAGTGCCAACATCCGTACCCATAGTACCAGCCTCAGTGGTGTGGGGATATTCTGCTTCACATTCAAGAGATTCCAAGTTCTACTCTTGCGTAGTTGTACCCTTGGTTAACGTTTTGTTATCGTTTCCTTGTTCTGTGACGATGAATAACAGTTAACTTTCTGCTCTTTATACCCCAGGCTCATTTAAAAAACATTTTACACATTTCATTCATTCATTCAGATTCCTATATAGTCTACCCATTTAGGACCTTAAAAAACTGATTTTTGCAGTGCCAAAAGGGTCAACGACAAAGTACTCCGTTTTAATGTTTTATTATTTTGCAGAAGAATTGAAACGATGTTTGAAAGAATTTGGCTGTTAAATTGTGGCAGTGCAAGGAAGATGGCTGAAGCACAACCGTTTCTCAAAAGTTGTGAACATTTATGTCAGCTGATGAAAAAAATTCAGATATTAACATTATTAAAACGCAAATTTTCTTTATTCTTATATATGAAGACATTAATTACAGCTATACTGTAAGGATTGTGGATATTCCACCTGACTCTCTCGTTTTGCTTAGTACATTAATGTGTTCACGGACTGGAAACGCTCTTGCATAAATTTACCTTAAAATAAGAGGCAGTTCTTTCCTCAGAGCAATAAAAAATGATGTGTTTTAGATGCAGTGGGAGTGCTCGGGCAGTTGAAGTTAGTTGTCCCTCATGAACACCCACGCGAAGCATTAAGACATAGACCTTCTGTTTTATGGTCGCCACGGGGCAATGGGCCAGAAAAAGTAATGCTAATGCAAATTGTCGTTAAAGCGCAGGGTTTACAGCAGGCGACTTGATTATGTACGCTGCTGACACCTCACAGGAACTGGAACTTGCTTTACCAGAAACAAGCTGAAGCACTTACTAATGTACAGGGTGTATAATTTAATAAAGGTAAAAACTTACGTACATTCATAATACACTAGATCCCCCACCCAAAAGTGTGCTACACTCACCACATTCTGTGAATATTCAGAAATATAGCTCATATGTTACATTAGGTTTTGCTAAAGTACAACCAAAGTGGTGAATCCAGGCCGCCTTCAAACTTAAACAAATGAATTAAAGAAACGGTGCGTTTACATAATTTATTTACTAATTTCAAACAATTAATAAAGTACTTATATTTTAATAAAGCGCTTATATTTTAAGTTATGTTTAAGTTATATTTAATGTCGGTACACATGTAAGACAATAAAAGGCGGTTAAATAATTAGTTGACTTTTAAGACTTTCTCCCGAGTGACTCATTTTTCGTTTGAAAGCCTTTGAACGGAAACTAAATATTGGCATATCTGTAAAGGCATTTTCAAAAACGAAATATGTATGTCAAATTACTGTAATTCTGCTATAAATGATGAACTTATAGAGCCCTAGGCAGCTCGAAATAACAATAATTTTTTCTGCAATTATAGCACACAACCGCCAGTTTTTCTTCTCGTTGAATACGACTGTTAACGTAAAAAAGTCTCTGTTAATTAGAGTTCAATACCCCGATAGATTCGATAATGTTGACTACTTTGTCTTAACATATTCCATACCTTTAAATTTTTAAACTTGGTACTGAAAAAGCTGTTGCACTTAAGGAGGCAAGGAGTGAAAGTAGTCCAAATTTACAATATTGCCTCGCACATGTCCCAAAAGCTACTGGATTATAGTTCTTGATATACCTTGACTAACTTACCTGTGAGTAAATGAATGCTACACTGCATAGATTTTGTGTCTAGATAAATTGGAAAACAACATGAGAAGAGGTACTTGTGTAACATGCAGCGTTAACTGATTTGTGAATGAAGCCGATTTACCATACGTATATATCATGTTTCTGCAATAGCCTGACTTGAAAACTCGATCATTTATCTATCTACATTTATCTACTCCGGTAGATAAATTTATCTTTACATTTATCTACTTCGGTGACCAAATTCTGCGAATCAAGCCAAAACAGATCACAATCAGAAGCGAAATAATGCAGCGCTGAAATATTTGTTGTTTCCTTCCATCTACTAATTTGTACTTCACATGTCAAACTCGAGTGACAAGTATTTTACAGGCATAACCTGTGTGCAACTCCCATAAACATTTGCTCTTTATGGATGTACAGTAGTGATACTGAGTAACACATGAGTGAAGTGTGGAATATGTTGAAGTACACTCCTGGAAATGGAAATAAGAACACATTGACGCCGGTGTATCAGACCCACCATACTTGCTCCAGACACTGCGAGAGGTCTGTACAAGCAATGATCACACGCACGGCACAGCGGACACACCAGGAACCGCGGTGTTGGCCGTCGAATGGCGCTAGCTGCGCAGCGTTTAGGCACCGCCGCCGTCAGTGTCAGCCAGTTTGCCGTGGCATACGGAGCTCCATCGCAGTCTTTAACACTGGTAGCATGCCGCGACAGCGTGGACGTGAACCGTATGTGCAGTTGACGGACTTTGAGCAAGGGCGTATAGTGGGCATGCGGGAGGCCGTGTGGACGTACCACCGAATTGCTCATCACGTGGGGCGTGAGGTCTCCACAGTACAGCGATGTTGTCGCCAGTGGTCGGCGGAAGGTGCACGTGCCCGTCGACCTGGGACTGGACCACAGCGACGCACGGATACACGCCAAGACCGTCGGATGCTACGCAGTGCCGTTGGGGACCGCACCGCCACTTCCCAGCAAATTAGGGACGCTATTGCTCCTGGGGTATCGGCGAGGACCATTCGTAACCGTCTCCATGAAGCTGGACTACGGTCCCGCGCACCTTTAGTTCGTCTTCCGCTCACGCCCCAAAATCGTGCAGCCCGCCTTCAGTGGTGTCGCGACAGGCGTGAATGGAGGGACGAATGGAGACGTGTCGTCTTCAGCGATGAGAGTCGCTTCTGCCTTGGTACCAATGATGGTCGTGTGCGTGTTTGGCGCTGTGCAGGTGAGCGCCACAATCAGCACTGCATACGACCGAGGCACACAGGGCCAACACCCGGCAGCATGGTGTAGGGAGCGATCCCTACACTGGCCGTACACCTCTGGTGATCGTCGAGGGGACACTCAATAGTGCACGGTACATCCAAACCGTCATCGAACCCATCGTTCTACCATTCCAAAACCGGCAAGGGAACTTGCTGTTCCAACAGGACAGTGCACGTCCACATGTATTCCGTGCCACCCAACGTGCTCTAGAACGTGTAAGTCAACTACCATGGCCAGTAAGATCTCCGGATCTGTCCCCCATTGAGCATGTTTGGGACTGGATGAAACGTCGTCTCACGCGGTCTGCACGTCCAGCACGAACGCTGCTTCAACTGAGGCGCCAGCTCGAAATGGCATGGCAAGCCGTTCCACAGGACTACATCCAGCATCTCTACGATCGTCTCCATGGGAAAATAGCAGCCTGCATTGATGCGAAAGGTGGATATACACGGTACTAGTGCCGACATTTTGCATGCTTTGTTGCCTGTGTCTATGTACCTATGGTTCTGTCAGTGTGATCATGTGTTGTATCTGACCCCAGGAATGTGTCAATAAAGTTTCCCCTAACTGGGACAATGAATTCACGGTGTTCTTATTTCAATTTCCAGGAGTGTAGATAGCACAGTGAAAAAAAGAATAGCACGGTGGGACGTCACACGACAAATTTAAAGCAGCATGTCATACGAGTGAAGTTTGCACACAACTTCTATTGAATTCTCGTCGCTCTCAGATATGATAACATGACATCTGTAAATGATGAACAGAAATGAAATTGGTTACATACGTTTATCAACAGAAAAGTACAAATAAGCTCAAAATCAGTGAACCTACTTGTCTTTACAGTGTTAAATAAAGTATAGAGTATCAAGAAATACTGGAATCGAACCAACACTAATGTTGATATATATTGACAATGAGTTACATTCGCGTACTGCTATGAATGAAGCAGCGATATTTAAGTATTTAATGAGCTATTAATTTGCAGGTGTAGATTTTAGTTGAACAGAACTAAATTACAGCGCCTGTGAGATGGACTATGTGTCTTCGCCCGCAGTTTGAACTCTGGCCCCCATTATGTAGCCTCTCCTTTTAGAGTATCTACCTAGGTATATAAGTCTGGTGTCATTTTCACATCATTTACTCTACCCTGTCATTTTTTATTATATTTCTTCATCCTTCATGTTAATCGAGATAAAGCTTCCCATAAATGGTTTTGTTCCACATTTCGTTACCTAGGAGGTTTTATATAAATGTTAAATATGCGAAATTTGGTCAAAACCATAAGCCCTTTCGAATACACAGTAATCATTCTCCAGGTAAAGAGATATGTTGGATGTGAGTGCTTTCTCAAAAATGGTCGTGTCGCATCTTCAGAAGATGCTGGCAAGGGAGCTATGCTTATGGCTGTACGCGCTTGAGAGTTTGATGGCATCATCTCTATTCTATGCGGGGCCTGTATGCCAAAAATCGGGTATGGAGTATAGCTGGAAGTACCCATAAATGAGTCCAGGATACGTAGGAACAAATAGGCATCATAACACAGCGTTGTAGGGGGGAGGGATTGATTACCCCTGACGGGAGTGGGCTACACATAGGTGCTGTAGACCCACGACAAGAAGGCAACATGACCATCTCCCACTTCAGGAACAGAGCTGACGAGGTGGTATGTCTCTAGTTTTCCGCCGCGTAGAGGGTCGTGGGTTCGAGTCCCGCCTTGGGCATGGGTGTGTATGTGTATAGTGAATATTTGTGAAACTAGGAAAACAGATAAGAGAATAAACGGAAATAAAGAAAAATCTGTTAAATAAGGGAAAAACAGAAATATATATAATTTATATATTATATATTTATATATTATATATACATTTATATATATATTTTCAAAAAAAGGATGTCCAGCAGCTACCTCAAGTGTTTGCACGCGGCATTTTTTAGGCTTCAGTTTTGGAGGTTGCGGTTCTACACCGCAGCTGATTTTTGGTGCACATGGTTTATAGACAGCAGGCATTATGGGTCGCACGTTAGTTTTTAACGAATGAAAATTTCATATGAAAGATTGAATACGAGTGACTACTCACCTTTTGCCGGAACATCAGCATCAAGAGAGAGGTACAGTCTGCAGTGAAATGATGTGCGTTTACGCAGCGAGCTGAGGTAGTACAACACTACAAAGCAATTTATCACACTTCCAATAATAGCAGCCCCACGTATTACACATTATCAACCTCTATAACTGTTTCCACTTAACTTTCTTCCATTTCTTCTATTCTCGACATTTCTCCTCCGTCTGATTTGCTGTGATTTTCATTATCTTTGTCGCTGATTTCCACTCCATTATCTTGGATAATAATTTGATCAATCCTTTCTTCCACTGTGGCATCTTCATTCCAGTATTCTTGTTCAATTTTTTCGACATGTCGGCATGCCATTTCCCATTATGTTTGCCCAATTTTCTGAAATTTTTGCCTGCAAGTATTTCAACATGTTTAAATTAAAATGTTACATTTCTAGCAGCTGCCCATTGCTTTACGTCTCTCCGTACCGCACAAAACTTTTGAGTCGACTGTACACAAACGCCACAGCTGTGTTATCGTAACATTAAGTATTTGCTGATGTGTTTATTAAGGGTAGGCCAGTTCACATGATTTCCGCTGAAGGTCATTCGTCAAGAACTAACGGCAGCCTATATCATCAAATTTTCAGGTGCGTAGTGGTGTGAGTACAGTGAGATAAAATACCAAGATTAGTATTATCCCACATTTCATTAGTAATGCGGTCTCCTTTCTCTCTTACTATCGCTTAAAGTGGCTGTATTCTCCTATTCCCATTGTACTCTGCCTTAGTTTTGTGACAAGGTCGCGGACCGTGTGTATGCGATGTCCGCGCTGCAAATCCGGCATATCATACATATTCGGTGTCTATGCCCTTGGCATGAAACGAAGATATTGCATCCACAAGGACATATAGTCTTATAAAAAAGATACTTATGTAAATATTTAACTTAATGCTCATGAAGTGGAAAGCGGCATAATGCTCTGAAAGATTATTCTATTAAAAAGGGTAAAGAAAGTCATATGAATGGAACACATTTTTAACATAAACATCGTCTGCTTTGTTTACATTTTTATATATCTGGAGGTCCCATACTTTACAATGAATAACACCGTAACGAAGATTTAAGTGACACTAGGATGTTGAGGTTAAACAATCGACGGACCTCGTAGCCACGGTCGTTAGAGCGTTCCGCCTCGTAGAGGGTAGCGGGTTCGAGTACCGCCTTGGGTATGGGTGTATATGTGTAAAACTAAAGAAAATAGATAGTAAAATAAACGGAAACAGTAAAAAGCAGTTAAATAAGGAAAAGAAAAATATACATCTATATACATCTATATTTTTTCTAAATAATTATATATATATATATAGTCCCCGATGCCTGACACAGTACTTCGCTGTCCACTTTCGAAATCAATCATATCCATAAAATGTCAAAAACATAAGGTGAGAACCAATTAAAGACATATTTATACTTTAAAATGACTTCCAAGGAGTTATATAACCCTTACGATATTACCAATTCAAATTTTATGTGCAATGCTTCTCATACTCTGATGTGGATATGATATACGATGATATGTTGTGATGTTTTAGTCTAATACGGTTATCTTGAGGGTATTGCATCAAATTTTGCGGATGAAGAAAATAGTAGCTAGACGAGCTAACAGCCGCTGAAAATAACGATATCAAAAGCTTTAAGGAATAATGAGGCGTTTAATATTAAGTCATAGGGCCGTTTCAAATTCCATAATTAGCTCAAATTTTCCCCTTCTTTTTCTTAACGCTTTGAACTTTGGATTGCACATTTCAGCGTAAATATTACACGGCAGTTGCAAATTATTTCTACTTCTTAACATTTTAATTCAGATGAGAAGGATTTAAAATTTAATATTTACGTAATGGTCCCTTGTTGAAGGTACATCCTTATTTATACTTTTTTGTATTATGATCTCTAACGTGAGTCGTATCGGACGTTGGGTGAAATGATGTTCAAATGAACCCAGAGTACATAGAGCATACAAATATCCATGTATCTTTTAGAGTAAGGGAAGGTCCGGAAAAATCTTTCTGACCGAGATTCGAACTCGGGACCTCTCGAGTGTGAGGTAGACACGCCACAGAGGTAGGCGTATATCACATTACATTAATGCATTCATAATTCGTCATAGTTACTGCTTGAGTTAAACCCAGGTGATACAGAATTCAAACTAAATATAAATATGTTTGGCCCACTTATATTTGAGTCAACGATCTTAAGATTCCAGCTCAATAGTTTTTAAAGTGACAATTCGACCATTGCTTTCTAAATTTTCTGAGATTGTTTGCATTTCTATGGTAATCATAATAATTAATCCAGGTTAGGCACAGAAACGATGCATTACAAGAATATAAGCAGCAGAAAAACTTGTATGTTTAATAAAAGGTTCTACTTAAGACTATAATCGCTGAGTTTCATAGGGAAACCCAGGACCGACTGAATCTCTAGCTATCCGGGTTTTCTGGTGTGTCACATTAAGTATGAAACTAATATAAAGTCAAGATGCTCATGTTTGCTAGTATGCTTCCGCTGAAGTTTTACAAATAATTATATTATTGCGTATTTTCACTTTAAACTGATTGTTGTTACCCGTCCACGCTTTGCTTGTGTTTTAAGACTAAACACGTCTGTCTGTATTACTCTGTACATCTTCCTCAGTTTAACATTACCACAGCTAATTGACCGAACAGAGCCGTGCTGTTGGGTGTTGACTGTACGCGTGTGCCACGTTTAAAAATAGTTCCTCTACATAAACTGACAGGCCGACACACGCATATAACAAACAGCAGGGAAAAAATGTATAGAGCTTTGGGCGGTGGAGGATCTGACATCTGTACAGTCGACAGGAGCGATGTTCTCTTATGCACGTTTGCTCAGGTTTCGTAATGTTGGTAGCATCAGCCTATAAAGAAGAATGTCTTGTTTATAAACAACATAACTGCTTTCACAGGTACATTTGTATTTTCTCTAGGACAGATGTCCTCAGATATACTTCTGTATTTTAAAGCTTTTTTAAGGGTTTGCGTTAAAGGTTATACATCCATCTTCGCATTGAAAAAATTAAAATACAAGAAATAAAAAGGTTAGCTCATTTTGCTGTTACAGCTTTTCAGAGAGGACTTTTAAATATACGAAACATAATAGGTTTGTTAAGAATTTTGCAACAAGACAGTTTTATAGACCAAACTCGAGAATGCTTTATATAATTTATATTTTTAAAATAAATTCACACCATTTTCGAACCACACTTTTCAGTTTAGAAAACAAAACCGTACAACTGTCGCTATTACTCATTTTTTATAACTTCTGCAACTATTCCATAACAAAGTATTCAGTCCTACATTCTTTTAATCGAGTCAAATATTTGCCAGACTTATCTAAGGTTCAGATAAACTGTTTAACAAATTCACATTTCGAAGTGTATTACTCAGAAGACAGCGAAAACTTCGTTAGCTGGCGGTTCATTTGTTTTATGATAGCTACCGAGTTGTGTATCGTGTGTTGTATATTTGCTTTCTCGCAGAAGGTAGCTATTTTCGCCACCGCTGGCTAAGGTGATAGAAAATTCAAACAATAATAAATATTTCCGAAATGGTTTATGCAAAATAGTGAACTTGAATCGTGGACATTTTAACTACACCTAAATTTCCCCACGTTAAAGTTTTGTCTAGATCATATGGTGTCCCTTTACGTGACATTCATCCAGAATAAGTGGAACTTCACATGCTGATTTTAAAAATTAAATAACATTAGACTAAAACTGCCTTCGGCTAGTGTCATATCAGTATTATTTATTATTATTTATTATTTATTTTTTATTTATAATGAAGTTTCTGCCAAATTGTCCTGAAATATAGAATTGCAATTAAAATTAACGTGACAATGTGCAATATTTCATCAATATCTTCCAGATCATTATTGTAGGGACCTGAAAATTGCATTTCTAGTGAAATCTCTATATAGCATACCTCTGCAAAGTATCATTGAGTCACCCTTCATAGGTATATTCTCTTCAGGTGTAAGATCACTTTCTAGCGCGGTCTCCGGCTGATATTAAAGCTAGCTTGCGACCTGAGCTTAGTCTGTTGCAAAGGTACGACCAAAGGCTCTATTTTATTAAGCAAAGATTCAAGCTCTGATGAACGTGATCTAATTCCGTGTATTTGCATTGTAAAATACCCATAGGAAAAATATGGGATAAGATCTCAAACGTACACTTTACCTACTTGCCTTGAATTCTGCGCTGGTTGAATAAATTTATAATTTTTCTTTCTATCCATGCCCTTTCATTGATGCACTTGGAGCAGATTTATTATTTTATTTCAAAAAATTGCTTTCATTTAGGCAGTCTTAAACTGTTCAGGTGACGCATTGTAAACCACGGGCTTGCCAATCTGGAGTGGTTGCTTTTGGTGCTGACGTTGCTGAGATTTTCTTTTCAGTGATATGCTTAGCAGACGTTGATGCACATTTAGCTGTTGATGTTAAAGGGTTCGGAATGATTTAGCAAGAAGAATCTCTTAAGCAGTTGCGGTCCCGTTGATATCGCTGGTTTGGATGCGATTTCCCAACTCGGTACCAGTGTAGCAGCAACTGAACTATAGTTACCTGATTTCGGGACAGATGTTTGGTGCAAACTCGAGTTACCGGGATTCCGAAGAGGACACTTTCTCCCTAATCCGGATGTTCAGCATGGCTCTCTTCCCTATAAAACGAACACATTCTGAGGAACTTGATAGATGTCTTCCGAGTGCAGTTCACGCAAATTGGAACTCGAGTGCATGCACATGACACATAACACAAGTACGTTCTCCTTTACAGTAAGCGCTAGTTTCTGGAACTTACGACATCTGAGCGGATTCCAAATATATACCCTTATTTCATTGGCTTCATACTCTCCCTTAAATACAGTGTGTTTCAGAAATACTTTTACAAACTTCGGGTATGGGTTCCTCACACCAAAAGAAGGGAAAAAATTCATATAGACACATCTCCCACAATTCTTTGTTTTCTTGTTAGGTGTTCAACACAGGGGTACACTTATAATACATAAAACTGACAAATTCTCTAAATGCCCTCCTCTTCTATGCATGTCTGTACTCGTCGAATCATGGAATGCTACACCCTTTCAAAAACTCCGGGATGCTGGCAAATGGTTCCGCATGCTTCCATGACACCGATGAAGCGTTTCTGCATCCGGGATGACAGTTCCATAAACCAATGGTTTAAGATTCCCCCAGAGGTAAAACTCCACAGGATTGAGGTCGGGAGAATATGCAGGCCATCGAACTGGTCCTCCTCTGCCTATCCATCGGTCATGGTAGATACCAGTCAGTGCATCTCGAACAGTGCGACTAAAATGTCCAGAGCCCCATCATGCATAGACCACATTTTTTTTTTTCTTATTTGCAGGGGCACATCTTCGTGAAGTAGGTCGGGAAGAGTGTGCTGGATAAAGTCCCTGTAGACAGCACAAGCAGGACGACTGGTAAAACGTATGGACATACCAGACAGTCACCTACAATGCCAGCCTACACATTCAGACTAAACTGTTGCTGATGTCTAGCCTGAAGCACAGCATGAGGATTACGATCATCCCATACGTGTACGTTGTGGAAATTAGTAATTCCATCTCTTCCAAACGTTCTCTCGTCTGTAAACAAACTGACGAGACAATGGCTTGGCTGTTTGTGCTACGAACCATCAGCAAAAGTTACCCCGTGGTGGATAATTGGCAGGCGAAATGCCCTGCACACGTTGAATATGAATTGGATCCAAGATGCTCGTGAAGTACCTCCATGCTGTCACGTGTGATGTACCAAATGACACAGTCAATTGTCTTGTACTGATACCTGGATCGTCTTCGACGCACTTTAACGTCTGTTCTTCGCGTTCCGACGTACCAACTCTTGGTCTTCCTCAGTCAATAGTCCGTGGTGCAACGGTTCTTGTCTCAGCAAGGCGACCATAAGCAGCGACAAAAGTTGGTTGACTCAGTTGTCTTCGGTCTCTAATCTCCATCTGATAGAGACGTGCAGCCTCTCATTCATTACCATTCGCGCCACCATACGTTAAAATCATTTATGCATGTTCACGAAATGAATATCCAGCAATGCTGGAACGAAACACGTGCAGTTAACTCACTACGTGTACATAATTGAAACGTTGAAGACAGAGTGATAACAAATGACAAACTAAACAAGTCTCCATGGCAACACTTCGCCATCTACCATATGTAGTACAATATGTCAAACCCTTCTATAAGTGCATAGAGAAATTAAGTTTTGAGGTTGAATTTAAAAGGCCGTTGAACTCGCACTTTCATTGTGGCAGGAGTAACACGAAAACCAAGGATTATGGGACATATGTTCATATGAACGGTTTTCCTTCTTTTGGTGTGAGGAACCCATAACTGAACTTTGGAAGAGCGTCAAAGTTAGCAACTGTGTGAGGGTGGGCACGAATTCAGCTCTTTTCCTACAATACTGCACACATGTTACACCTTGATCTTCAACGTTCTCTTGAATCTTCTAATCGCACATACGGTCTAGTGCACGTGAGTTTACAACACGGCTTGAGGAGTTCAAAGCCTTGTGCGTTTCGAATCGTGGAATAGCTGGCTATTCGCAGTATTGTGGCTGCCTCAGAAGCTGTATGTTTTTCTCCCAGAAACGAGCCATTGCGAGCCTTTGGATAACAAAAGGACTCGTCGTCATTAAATGTTTATCTTCCTTATTTCTATTAATTATCAAATAGCGAGACCAGTTATTAGACTTGGTTACTACTTTTACGTTAAATTAGAAGATTGATTGCTTTTTCACCATGACGTATAAATCCTCTACCAATGCAAGCGTGCTGACATCATGGACGCCATAGGTGAAAGTCCTGGCCTGGACCTTGCTCATATCAGGGTCACACCTCCCCATATATGTATCGCCTTTAAGAGTGCATCAGCTCCTGCCGTGACTTCCCGCCAGAACTTTTCCTTATCGGCGAATACAAACACAGTCCTACATGATAACTGGGGGCTGGGTAATGCGGATTACCCTGTCATTCGTTGCGCTTCTCCATATTCCATCCCACGCTACGGTATCCGTCAGACTGTGTTCAGCGGGGTATCGTATAACAGGTGGAACACGCTTGAGCACCAGAGCTAATTGGAGGTTTGGCACTGCCTTTTCCCTTCTTAGAGAAGCTCGATCGAGAGTATAGCTCAGGACAGCGAGATTGCCAATCACGCACCTATCGTATTAGTGCTCCTGAGGGATGATACAAAACATGTTAGAGATCAAATTGTCATGTAACTAGGCTTCAGAAAGAGAATTCGTATATCATGCTAAAGCAGAGTTTTCGACAATATGTTTGTTGTGTAACTAAGGATATTGTCACCGACCTCATTGTTGCGAGGAGGCGCGGCCGACGCGCACAAAGAGATAGTGCAACGCGGAGATAAAAAGCTTGCCGAAAGAGATAAAGATAGATAATTGGAAGTTTCTAGTGCCGTCTTGTTCATTCGATAAGTTCTAGAAATATGAGTAAAGGTATAAAAGGAAGCCAGGGTTAGTTGTGAGACAGTGGTAATCGGAACTGATTAGGCGCCTGCAGCTGTGTTTTGAAAGTGAACTCTTTGTTTGTGGTCAACGACCTTGTCGATTGTATTTTGTATGTTACGTAATTCTGCTACTGTAAGGGTTGACCAAAGTGTGTTTCTACGGAAATAAAGAGCGTTTTGAATTTATGAAAATTGGATTTTTAATTCTACGAGCCCGAAAAATCACAATATGTTTCAAATTCGTGTTCCTTCTGTGGTTGCGTAGATCTGATTTTGACGTGGTCATAGCAGAAAAATTTTTTTGCCCCACTTTCTGCTTTCTTGGCCAATAATTTGAACGTAATGTGTAAATCTCTCTCTCTCCCCCCCTTCTCTCTCTCTCTCTCTCTCTCTCTGGTATATGTTCTTCAGCATTAATAATTACGGAAGTCTCGTGAAAGTTAACAATAGCAACAAGACCAAGAAGGAAGGTAAACGAAAACAGCACTCAGTATTACCGACCAGCTTCGAACATAAAGATAAATTTATATGCAGTTAGTACTTCTACATTCCATCTGAGTTCAAAGGTTTATATGAAAGGTCCCTGTGGGCCAAAGGTTGAGAATAACGAATTATTATACCCGCTCACAGGTGCACTGGAAGTTTTCCACGAAGTGTAAACAATAGCTCGTTTAAGCAGACATTATCATAGTTATGTCTGGACGTCAACAGTTTTCGAGAGCGTTCAGCATTAATTACATAGCACCCACTGTAGCGTAGGAACGGTCATTTTCTTTGTAATACATAATTATTTAATATTTAAGCCTGCGTGACGTTAATAGCACAGTCGCATAAAACCATCAATGTGCCGCACTCACAAGGCTCTCTTTACAAATTCCTTCTTCCCTCATAGATTAAGTATTAGCCTGTTCCGGTCTCGTATTTCTTGAAGCCATCTTTTTTGGGGGACGTCTTATGAATTTTCGTCCTCTAAGTCTATAATTAAAAGCTTGTTTTGACATCCTTACTTCTGTCCTTCCACAGAGGTGTTCACTCTATTTGTTTCTATACATTTGCATTTCCTCCGATAATGGTTGCACCCGTAATTCTTCTCCGATTACTTCATTTTAATATGGTCTTCTCTCGTACATCCCTTAACTGATCTTAAGTATCTATCTCGGCCGCTTGTATCTTACTCTTATCCTTTTTACTTATGGACCATACCTCACTTCCATAAGTCAGGACTGGTATTCCCATTACTTTATAAAGTCCTGTGTATTTCTTTTCTTGCTTTATTCGTAAGAGTTATCTTAATTGTTCCATTAATTGCTTCAAATTGTTGTACTTTATTTATTATGTGTTGATTTAATTCTAGGTTACATCGCAGCAAGATATTGAAAATGTGATACCTGCTGTTTTATATTATCCTCTATTACAATTTTGTACTTATTTCATTTCTTTCCTTTTGATTTTGTCTTTTATATCACTATATCATATTTCTTAAAAATTAAAAATAAGCCATCAGGAAATAGAGGGGAATTTAATGCTCTTGCTTAACCTAACCTAAGCCCCTCATGTATGATATTTTGCCATTTTTTAGAATAAACTCCATTTTTTCGCTTATTGTTTGTCCTTGTCCCTACAGCTGTTTTGGTTGTTTTTGATATATTTATATTTTGATATTCAATTTCTAAGCTTTCTTGGATGTTGACTTTCATCAGGTATTGTGCAATTCTATATTGAAACAAATCTCTTATACTATTATATTGTAATATGTTTAGTTTACACATTTCTTTGCTATCTTTCTCACAATCCTTATTTACTCTAACACTTTTCCATTTCTTCAGTATGCCGTTACCAGATAGTGGTCCGTATACAATTCCTTGTATCTTTAACTAAATTTTTTATTTAATGATTTACTGTTATATAATCTTTTGATGATTTTGATGCTCTGGCTGACCATTTATACTTATTTATATGTTTGTTCTTATAAAATGTGTTAGTTAATTTTAGTTCATTAAACTTTGCAAAGTCTGTCAATATTTTACAATTTTTATAACAACTTTCTCCCCATATATTCCACACACATTTGGGATAGGGGAATTTCCTACCCTCGCATTTAAGTTTACTTTCAATATCACGCAGTCAGATTTAATGTATTTATGTAATACTTTCTGCAATACATTTAAGAATTGATAAGTTTTTATTTTTTCATATTTACCTTCTTCAGGAGCATATGCTCCTAATATTGATATCTTTCCCCTCGCTTATTTAAGTCTTACAGTGACTATCCTATCACTCACAAAGTAGTAATTCAATATTTTATTTCTCCATTATCTATAATTCCAAATATTATCCTTTAGCAGCTATTAGAGTTTATTCAACTCCCGAGTAAATTATCACATAATTATCCACATCCTTATTACCTTTTAACTTTTTCTTCTTTCGTTGTCATTCCTATATAAATGTTGTTATGCTCTAATTCTTTTATTACTTCGATTTATTGATTTCCTAATCCTCTAATATTCTAGTATCCTATTCTTAGTACTTCTTTCCTAGCCGCTTTTCTTTTTCTAAGACCGGCGAGGGCTTTCCCCTATCCGCCACCTGGGAGCGCGCCTTCTAGGGGTTACAGGTTCCCCTGAAGGGAAATTATTTGTACATACATGAATTCTTCTGTTTAGTTCCAGATAAAATTTATAGAAGCTTTTAATACACACTTTCTTGTAGTACAACGGGATTATTGAAATAGAGTAGGCTTTAAACTATGACTTTGAAGTTCCATTCTCCTTGTATAATCAAAAGAAACCAATAAAAAAGAAACAAATAACCTCCCATTTGAGAAGAGGGAAAGTATTTTCAAATGCAAAACATTAACAAAGAATATGTATCTCGGGAATGATGTAACACAGGAACAACTATTTAGAACAATTGGAAGTGGCTAGAATCCCAAGTGTATTGCGAATTGCTTAAGCAAACAGCATTTGTAGTCACAGCATTTACAGGCAGTTTTCATATTTCTTTTTCTGTATAATTTGTTCCTTTGGGAACAAAAACATTTATTTCCACCTCCCCCCCCCCCCACAACAAAAACTACAGAAAAGTGGGAAAACTTCCACTCGGGGAAAACTCGGGGGAAAAATGGCAAAGCTTGCCTTACTTTCCCTAGTATCTTTGAAAGTCATTGACAATACACTGCCATCAGTGACAGGATTAAGAAGTTTAACAACTATGTCAGAGAAATGCAAATGATTTTCGCACTTAAGCAAACATTTCATAAACATACTTTCAATTGGCTCTTTATATTGTCTTTGAAAAATAGTACGTGGATTGAAAAGCATTTTGCCTTATACTGCATTTCAGTACAAATTTCGTAATTATTCACAATTTCGCATTTTGCCGCTTTTTAAAAACCATTAAAGAGTTCGTTAGAGGTCATGAAAAATAAAAGTACAGGAGTACCTAAGCCTTATTAATATTTGTGCTATCGCATTTTCAAAAATCACCATCCTTAATTATGACATAACGGCATAGTGCCTTGCTAGAAAATGTTGAACGTACATGCTCAGATGTAACCACCATCGAATTATTGGACCCGCTTTTGACGTATGTATAGGTTCGCTTTTACACTTCGCGCTATGCTACGTTATCATTGCCTTTTGTGGAAAGAGGAACTAAATGTACAGAACAACAGGAGGAGCATCGTAAGTGGAATCAGGTAAAGAAAACAGTCACTTCCTGTTGCTTTACTATATAGTACAGTATACCGTGGCGTAGATGGTAGCGTGTCTGCCTGACGTTCAAGAGGTCCCGAGTTCGAATCTCGGTTAGGGTCAGTTACCTGGATAAGGTTTTTTGGGGGGTTTCCCTTATCCTGAAAGACGAATGTCGGGTAACTCTAAGCTCTATGGAACCTGGGCTCATTTGAGCACCATGCCACCCATTTCATTCATCGTCTGATATTCCTTGATGTTGGAGGACGTAAATTAAAAAGAGAAAGAAAAAGAATGTTTCTGCAATCGCCTTGTCCCTTACGCCTTTTTAATCGTTAACCTTGCTGGCGTTATGCATTATCAACAAAACAGTATATCCTTCAAGTTCAGTCATGGCCGCAGCCGTCCACATTCATCAACGTAGCGATACACTTGTTAAGTTTTCGGTGAATTCACTGATAACCATAGTGAACTGATTATAACATGAATAGATTCTATTTATAAAGCTCTTGCATTTATATGATACGTGTTTGAGAAAATAAAAAATGTTACCTGTAAAGGCTAATGTGTGGTGGAGGGATTTAAAGCTTCGTGTCGCATCTTTGTAGATGCTGAGCTTAAATTCAATTTTGGTATTTAATCAATTTTCCTTACACACACACACACACACACACACACACACACACACACACACACCACGTGGATGTTTTCTTACAAAAATAAACGTTTTTCAGATTAAGATGGCCCCAAAACTCGTATACTCACTGAAATCTATTGTCGAACTTCTGAGTAGACTGTAGTAGTTTCTCTACCTGCAGAGCTTTTAGTAGAGAAAGTAAAAGTGCGTTTTCTTTCTTTCTTGCCTTTCTCTTTTTTTTTTTTATCAGGAAGTATAAAATCTATTTCTGTGAAATCTCGGTATCGGAAGGAAACAATACGTATTTTCTCTACTTACTAATGTAGTGGAGGATGTAACAGTTGAGTTTAGAAGATATTATTAGAACTAGGATTATTGTGGAGGGGATTCGGCACTACGACCAGTCTTGATCAGTTGTATCTATGCCAAGTGGAGGAAGGATGGAGAGAGGGGATACCGAGGGCGTTCGTCCCAAGAAACCACAACAGAATAGAGGGCAGGGTTCCTACATTTTATTTGTATGGAAACGCCCCCCTCACCTCCGGTAGACCAGGACAATGGACATTCCCCTCTACTGTGGCTCGAAAGTGGTCTCAGCAGCCGGTTTGGAGACCGAGAACCGACCTACCGGAGGAGGAAGTGGTTCACTCAGAGCATATCATCCTGCCATGCACCGCCGAGACACTCGGCCACCAGATGAGAGATGATGTGAAATGATAATGGAGATAAAAATGGAGGGACAGGAGATTCGGAGGATGTAATTAAGCTACCCAGTATTCGCCTGGTGATCCGAGAAACCCCCAAAAATCCAATGGGTCAAGTAGGTCGGCTATGGGAATTGAACCCGAACCTGCCACAGACGAAACCGCCTGTGCCATACTATTCGGTAATTTAGAATATAAATTAGCAGGAATTGCGTATGTTTGCTGGTGCCAAATGGGACATTTGTTTCTAGGCTTCCGTGAGTTAGTGATTGGGCAGTGTCTATTACACATAAACAATTGTGTTACAACGTATATAACATGTTATCCAGTTAAGAGAACCAGTCCTTACAATTCGACAGAATATTTCTCTCATTACCATATCTTAATTCCTGCAATTTTCGACACTTTAATTAGGTGGTTCCAAAAAGTTATAGAAAAGGAAGATCATGCTCTATGCGAAAACAACAGCCATTTGCTTGTGCATGCATATAATTTCGTCATGAGGCAAAACAAACACAAAGACACCTGCTGACTACAGAAAGATGTACTCTTGTTGGCATGGAATGACTCATTAACTGCATCATAGGTGTTGGCACCAAGAGACGCGAGAGACTGGGCCACAGGGGATTATACCAATGGTGTGCTTTTATTTTATTAGAGCGTTAACTATGTGCGGTAACCTATGAATTTCTGCACAAAGATACTCAAGTGGCGTATGTGCGATAGGAAAATCTGAAGTAATTGAGCACGTGTAAAACACGGGGCGTTTCGGGTATAAGGCAATAAAACAAGAACACTCGACTGTGAAACTTCAAAGCTCCACAGCTTCAGTCTTATTTAAATTAAAATCTGAATATCAAATTAGAATTCAACATAGAATACCTAGCCAAACTTTATGGTATGTTTAAATTAAACACACAAATATTAAGTACATTACTGTTATTTTTGTTTGTTTTTGTATGTTTCGTTGTTGTTTTTTCTTTTTTAAAGTAAAAAGTTGCACCACACGATAAAATCATTTTTAAAACAATGCTTTAAAATCAAACTCTTTAATGACATAACTATATTGTAATGATAAATATTTCATTTATCCCATACATGGACAGTTAAGTGTTAAATATGGGAATACATTTTTTTGTTTAAAATGTACTCAATATGAATCTATATGAATATTATTCTTTAATAAATTCAGATTTAACCAGAGTTCATCTGGTTTTTTATCTGTTACAGCAGTTATACAAAATTTCATTGAGTTATATCGAGAAGTAGGACTGTTGGATTTTTTTTTTTTTTTTTTTTTTTTTTTTTTTTTGTAATTTACTTCCTCTAACGTTAAGTCATATCGGACGGTGAATGAATTAAGTGAAAAGATGCTGAAATGAGTACAGAGTCGATGGAGCTTAGAGCTACCCGACATTCGTCTTGAAAGATAAGGGAAAACTCCGGAAAAGCCCTTATCCAGGTAGCTCACCCTGACCGAGATTCGAACTAGGGGCCTGTTGAACGTGAGGCAGAAATGCTACTATCTACGCTACCGAGGCGGGCACTGTTGGAATGGAACAATTTCTAAATGAGAATGTTCCGACAATTGGAAAGCCGAGAAATGAGAGTTTAAAAATTATAACGTTAATTAACAGCTCTGTTTCTGAATTTCTGATCCTTAAACAACATTTTGTGCAACTAAAGGACTCCACGTTTTCTGATCCTCTGTAACTAATTTAGTATTCAAAGATTCATCAGGTTTCTGTTCAATAGATTGTCAATTTTCATATAGCAAAACTTGCTGTTTTTATCTTTCGATTTATGTCTTTTGTCATACAAACAACAATGTCTCTTTCAGAATATAGTTGATGGAGAGTCTAAATTTTGTCCAATCACATTTATTTAGTATCCATTTAGGCACTCTATAGTTATTAGTAGAAATTGAATCACTGTTTATATAAATCGGAAAAGGTCACTTCCATGAGGAATTTGAGAAGCTGTCCAATTAAACAATTGTGCTATATCTGGTGAGCTCATAGTGAGGTCTATGCAACTTTGAGTATTATAGGCAACATTATAATAGGTTGGTTGTCCTTAGTTTAATAATATTATATCAGTTCTCTCAATCATCTGTTCTATTATTTTTCCCCTTATATCAGTGAAAGCAGAGCCCCATAAACTGTTGTGACTATTAAAGTCACCAATTATTATAAATGGTGTGGGTAATTGGTTTACCAATTCTAATAACATATTTAAATTAATGTCAACACTGTTTGGCAGGTAGACATAGCATATACAAATTTCTTTAGGTATATATACCTTAGCTGCAATGGCTTCAAGTGTAGTATTCAGCTGTATAATTTTTTGGTTTATACTATTATTAATGTAGATTGCCACTCCTACTAATTTATTTATATATTTATACTATTTAGTTATTTCTACTAATGACTATAGAGTGCCTAAATGAATTCTAAATAAATGTGATTGGCCAAAATTTAGACTCTCCATCAACTATATTCTGAAACAGCTGGAACCACCTACTGAATTCCAAAATTATAATATAAGTGACTTAGTTTAACAATATTCTATGGCGCTAGTTAAAGTAGTCAAATCTAACATCTCACAAACGCCCAGTACTACAAGTTCCAAAACCGTTCCATGGTGGAATGACTCATGCAAAACAATTACTAGAGATAAAAATCAAGCCTTCTTCAAATACAAAAAGTGCCCCACACTATAAAATAAACTGAATTACCTTCAGCACCGTGCAAAGGCACGAAGAACGATTAAAGATATTAAAAAGGAATCCTGGATATTTTTATCATCACTAAACCACACAACACCACAACGTGAAATTTGGAAAAAAAAAAATCAAGAAAACCAATGGCAGCCCAAACCTTTTTCAAACAAATATGCTCAAGCATCCTCAAAATGACTCATAGCTAACAGATTTCAAGCAGATGGCAGATCTTTTAGCTGAATCATTTTCTGAAATATCTAACAATAATGATCCAGAGTTATTAGGAATCAAAAACGAACAACAAACATTTGTAACACAAAGAATGAAGAACGATAATTCACTGCAATTTAATGATGCCATACAAATGCAAAAATTGAAAGAAATTCTAAAAAAAATGTGGTAATACTAGTCCAGGACATGACTCAATACCCTATGAAATAATAAGGCAGTTTGCCTGAAGGCGGTCTAATAAACCTACTGGCATCATATAACTATGTGGTCAACTAAAGTTTTCCCTGAACAGTGGCGAAATACCATAGTAATACCAATTCTTAGGTCTGATAAATATGGCTCATTACCTCAAAGTTATAGACCTTTAGAATTGACATGCTGTGTGTGTAAAATGTTGGAAAAAATTGTAAATAACAGGTTGAGATGGACCTTAGAAAAACAACTTTTTTACTTGTGTACGGAGTGGATTTAGAAAATATTACTCTACAACAGATAATCTCTTATCCCTTGAAACAGCAACATGGAAAGCATTTAATGCCTCTCAACATTTAGTAACAATCAGTCTGGACATAGAAAAAGCCTATGACAATGTATCTAAGGAATATATACTCAAAACCCTACTGAAAAATAATATTAATGGAAACATGACATATTTTATAGAACATTTTCTGAAATGTAGGAATATTCAAGTAAGACTGAAGGATCAACTTTCCAAAAGAGTATATGTAAACAATAGTGTCCCACAAGGATCTGTATTAAGTGTGACACTATTCCTAGTTGCTCTCAATGACATAATATGTAACGTTAAAGCACCTGTACAAGCAACTCTATTTGCAGATGATCTCACAATATTTTGTCAAGGTAAAATTATGTCTGCTACGGAAAATCTGTTAGAGGGAACGATATCAAATATAGAGACTTGGTTACAAGAGACTGGATTAAGACTTTCAGTGAACAAAAGTAAATGTACAATTGTTTCGAAAACTAGGAAAAAACTTATTGAACCTGTAATACATGTCCATAGCCTTAAAGTTCAAGTAGTTAAAACAATAACACTACTCGGTGTTACATTTGATCCAAGATTAACATGGGTCCCTCACATAAAACAACTTCGGGATAGTTGTAAAGAACATCTGAATATTCTCAAAACATTGGCAGCCAACAACTGGGGAGCAGATTACTATGTTCTTAGTATGACCTACAAAACATTATTGCGAAACAATATAGACTATGGATCCATAATCTATAATTTAGCCAGACCAAGGACACTTAAAATGCTTGATGTGATACATTCAGCAGCACTACGAATAATTCTTGGAGCTCATCGCACAAGTCCTATTGAAAGCTTACAGATTGAAGCAGATGAACCGCCATTTGAAGTAAGAAGAAAACAGCTAAGCCTTACATACCTGTTAAGATCAATTGCATTTATTAATCCATCTAAAGTCATCGATGCCAAATGCACTACAACAGACGAAACATCATAAATATCTGCAGATCCACATACACAGAGAATGTCCTATTACTTGAAAAAACTTAGGCTAGAACTTCCCTTGTTAATATGCAGAACTAGTAAGAAAGAAATTCCCCCTTGGAGACTTTCAGTTCCAAAGATAAATTTGGAAATGTCTGAATATATTAAAGGTCAAGAGGACAGAACAGTGTACCAGAAACTATTTAAAGATATAAATGCACATATATGGAAATTTATACTGACGGTTCCCATTCTCAGTTTGGAAATGACTGTGTTGTTGTATCCCAAGAAGTCACAATGCTATATAAACTACCAGAATTCTACACAATATTCTCTAGTGAATTATATGCAACTAAAAGTCCCTAGAAGTGATACAATCTTCAATGCACCCAAAATATGTGATTTACTAAGATTCCTTGAGTGCTTTATTGTCCCTACAAGATTTGTCGTCCACTAAATTGATAATCAAGGATATCCAAAATTTATACAATAAACTTTTTCTAGAAGACAAATACTGTTGACACGGATACCATCTCACCAAGGAATAGCCGGAAATGAAAAGGCTGATGAAGCTGCTAATGAAGCAGCAAAACAACCGCCAGTATACCCTCCAATACCTATTCCACATGAATATGTTATAAGCCATATCAAAAAGGACATAATTCAGGAATGGAAACATCATTGGCTAGAAACCAATATATATAGTAAACTCCGACAAGTGAAACTAAACACATCTCCTACTTAGTGTCTTTATAAACATACAAGTCGAAAACAGCAAATATTACTCTCCAGACTTAGAATTGGACATACAAAATTACACATGATTATCTATTTTCCAGAGAGAGGACTCCACACTGTGAACGATGCAACCAACCACTATCAGTAAATCATATTATAAATGAATGTTCCCGCTACATAACCTATAGGACTCTTCATAAAATTCCTACTACTTCATACCCTACTAGGTGAACAGAAGAATCTACAATCACTGTATTGATTTCTAAAAGACTGTAGTTAACTTCTTCAATATGAAAATCTATTTAGTGTTACCTGGTTTCAGTGTATTCTGTGAAGTGAGAATGACTATAATTAATAAGTAATACATAAAAAGTATGAACATAGTGCGGTGCAATATCAATTCTTCATTTGAATGTATAATTTGTGTGAACTTATGTGTTTATATTGTACCGTAACCTAATAGTTCCTAAATGTTAATTTTACTGAGCAACTGTATACAAAATTTTGTTTTACCATCTTCTAGTTGTCGCTATGAGACCATAGTTGTTAGGCGACATTAAATAAATTTATCTTAAAAAAAGATAAAAAAAATGGCTCTTGATACAATGCAATAAGCTTTTCGCCAAAGGCAGCCATTTTCCACTGTTTTATGATTTGTGGATTTGTTCGTTCTGCATAAACCAGATGTAGAATGTAGCTCGGAGTTTCAGGAATTTGCGTTTACGTTTGCGAAACGAGTTTCAGTTAACGTTTGCGTTTTCATCATGAATGACCCTTTTTAAATTAGCTGATCGCAAATTTTGCATTTATGTTGAATTTTCGTTTACCTTTCATTTTTAATGACCATTTAGGAAAATGAAAGAGTAGTTATTATATAGTTATATAGTTGTTGTATATATGTATATATATTTTATTGTAATCGTTATTGTATATTATGTGCTTTATTGTTATAATACTGTTACAAAGTCTAATCAATGTTTTAACAAAAATTGATAATTTCAGTCTTTTTTCAATATCTTCAGTAACTGTAAAATATGCAATAATAATAATAATAATAATAATAATAATAATAATAATAATAATAATAATAATAATAATAATAATAATAATAATAATAATAATAATAATAATAATAATAATAATAATAATAATAATAATAATAATAATAATAATAATAATAATAATAATAATAATAATAATAATAATAATAATAATAATAATACCAACGTCCTCCAAATAATTAATATCGGGTGATGAATGACATGATGCACACATGGGCCCCAGGCCCATAGATCTTTGAGTTACTCGACATTCATCTTTAAGGATAAGGGAAACCCCGGCAAAACATAATCTAGGTAACTCATCCTGACCGAGATTCGAACTTGGTACCTCTTGAACATGAGGCAGACACGCTACTACTTACGCTATAGATTCGGGCTGCATTCCACAGTATACAGCTCGCAAGTTGATTACTTTTGTTTTCTTCAACAGTGTAGCCAATTTAGCGGTATTCACCGTAGTATTATACAGGTTTTGGCCTCTATATTTGCGACGAAGGGTTTATATCACAAAGCGGGAATTCTCCCAGGTTTTAAATTAATCGTTAAATCAATAAATTGAGCATTTGTTCTCATCACATTTGCTTTAGTACATAACTGGGATAAAACCCAGTGATAAATCGTTCCAAATAATACAAGAAAGAAAACAAATTGTGCTATAATCACATGCTTTATTAAATTAAAAATGTCATGTCAATGTGATATGTTAATGTATCCAGTTAAGTGTGTCATGAGGTTTCTGGGAATGCCATGTGTAATCCGCTTGCTAATGACTACATTGTATATAATTGGTTTTAAGCGGGCAATCACAAGTTATAGACAAAGGGTAATGCAGGAAAACATAGAGCTCATTAAAATGCACAGTTTGTGTATTTTATGTTATTTGATTGTCATTCCTCCTCGTCACGATTTTGTAATTCGTTTCAGTGTTAAAAGGTTAGCAGCTGTATCATCACAGATTTCTGGAGCACAGGCTGTGCAACTCGTCTTAGATACTTCTTGGGAGCTTAATAATAATAATAATAATAATAATAATAATAATAATAATAATAATAATAATAATAATAATAATAATAATAATAATAATAATAATAATAATAATAATAATAATAATAATAATAATAATAATAATAATAATAATCATCATCATCATCATAATCATCATCATCATAATAATCATCATCATAATAATCATCATCATCATAATAATCATCATCATCATAATCATCATCATCATCATAATAATCATCATCATAATCATAATCATCATCATAATCATCATCATAATCATAATCATCATCATAATCATAATCATCATCATAATCATAATCATCATCATAATCATAATCATCATCATAATCATAATCATCATCATAATCATAATCATCATAATCATAATAATAATAATCATAATAATCATAATAATCATAATAGTAATAATAGTGCAGGGACAGTTACGGTAATGGAAATTGATACACGAGTTCCAGCAAAAGAGAGCGGTGATTTCGTGTCAAACTGACCATGAAATACGTATAGTAGGTACTTACCCTAGGCTTCACTAGTTTCAAATTTACCAACAATCAAATAGTTATCCTAGAAATAATACTGTATTGTAGAGCTCGTCTGCACATTTATATCAAGAATACTATTACTTGCAGATTTATTCCGGGTTCATAGCTTACATTCTCTTTTTCTTTAACTATTACCGTCCGCATGTGGAGGAGTGATACCCTCAAAGAGTTCTTTGTGAGCTGTCTCCGACTCAACCGATTTCAAACTGTCCGGTCGTCAGGCTAATGTTCAGCATAAATGCCATTTAGCGCCATTTAATAGGGTTGGCGCTAACAATATATAGTCCCCACAATAAAGGTTGGCTTTTTTTTCCTCTCATATCTGCTGACGAGGAAGTTTCCAAAACTGCGGGGAGCGCATGTTGGTTCTGCCACTATTTTGAGGACCATTTCTAAAGAGTTCCAATAATCCAGGGCTACTCCTATGTCAACGTTTCAAATTTCCAACAATCCAATAGGATGGTCAAATGGACTGGCATGCGCTCCACAAGCGCGCACCTGGTCAAAGTATCCACCTGTAAATGGATCGCAATGGTCGAGGTGCCTAGGATTTCGGTAGCCCAACCCTAATGCAACTTTTAATGCAAGGTTTGGAAAGAAAAGCAATAATTATGGAATCCTGACAAAAAATTATTCTATTTTTCAACTGCCAATTAACATTATACACTAAGAAGTAATCTGTATAATACGTTCTTTTATTTACGTACATTTCCATTCATATAGCGCGCCCCGCTGCACAAAAGGCAGCATAATAACAATTTTATTAGCATATGAAAAGTTTGTCTGTAATACCATAATCCATATAAAAATTACATACATGAACTAATGATTTTCAGCCTTATTTAATGAAAATGTTACCCCCAATTTAGTAGAATATGTTCCTTGATGATCTGCATCTAATCCATTTATTATTTGATTTCAGGTGAGTACTAACCATCTGATGATTCGCGACTAATGGGTGAGTAGGTTATTAATAGAGTTTTTGACATTGGAAGATGATTCACAGCACAGCACAACAAATGTTACAGATATAAGAGCGCAGATGGTCTTCTATCTCTTTTCCAAGCTATTAAAGTAGTGAGGGTTTGTCATATAAGCAACCAGCAGTGCAGTGTAATGAACATTTTATGTAAACATTTTCTCTCAATACAATCTGACATTTTAATAAACGTTTTATAAAAATAGAACAGAGTGGAAAACCCCACTGTCCAAGTTAAACACCAAACCATACCATATTAAATTGTGCTTGTACACAACCACAAGCACTCAACACTCTGTGAAGAAAAAAAACAACAAAAAAAACATTGTGGTAGTAGGCGATATACCGGTAGACTCGTCGTTATTGCATGGAGATGGTCTCTCGATGATGCACATATGTATGACAATAGTCGACCCTGATTAGTCTTACTGACACAAATATAAGGAGCTTGTTAGAGAAGTTCCAGAGGAGCATTCTGAACACTGCGAAGGTTGACATATTGCATATGTCTAAGAAGTAGATGATAAGCATTACTCGACAGAGCTTTGAGGCGTATTGGCCTTCAGGTGACCAGCGCTTCGATCTTGCCTTATCGGGTCTTATCTGGTCGATTAGAAGAGTGAAATATTAGTAAGTTGACGTACAGTAAGTTACGAAACACAAATAGAGCGATTGGAAGTTGCGTGTGTCTATATGATATGTTTCCTCGCGCCTGCCAATGTATGACACATTGCTGTTCAGATGATATGATTATATCTGAACAGAGTATACATACACTGGACTCACTGTGTATGTGCGATAAGCTGAACTAAACATCTCGGTATGGCAATTTTTTCCGATACGCTTTCTGGCTTTGCCATGTAGTACTTAAGGACGCTCACTTTTGGTCCCTAGCATTGGTCCCTAGCATATTGTCACCTAATTATCGGAAGGCACGACCAACTGGAGCTGGGTAGAGGACAGGAGGTATTCAGGCCACGCCAACCCATTTATCTTGTAGCGCTAACATAGGGGATGGTTAGGAAAGTGTCACTAGGCACTGTCCGTCTCTTTCCCCTTCCCCTGACGTCTCGAACAATCGGGATGATGTTCTGAGCTGCAAAACTTCCAGACACAGCGATCTGCGTATATAAGCGATGCAGTGGACGAGTCAGCTCAGCTCTTGGCGAGCAGCCGTGAAGAGCGCAGTGCTAGCGAACGGACTGGAAGACGGTGTACGTGTATCAGAGTAGTTGTACGTAATTGTGAGGGTAGAAGGGACCTGTGACAGACGAACTGGTGGATTATAATTGTGTGCGCTACGTAATTCTATGTAATCGGCAAGTGTTCCAACTGTAATTCGGTGGAAATAAAGAACATTTTGAGTTTTTGCAATTGGACTTTTAATTTCACGAACTCCCAAAGTCACAACTGGTGCAGAAGTGGGATATTACCGCGATGGAGGCTGCATTGGCACAGATTTTAGAAAAGTTGGAGACGGCAAATAACAACTTGGCCGCGAAGATGAACGAGTTAACAACGAAGACGGAAACGGCAAACAACAACCTCACAGCGGAACTGAAAGAAATGAAGACGGCTAACGACAACCTCACCGCCGAGCTGAAGGAAATAAAGGCGGCGAATGACAACCTCACTGTGAAGACGTAGGCAGCAAATAACGACCTGGCCGTAAAGCTGGAAGAAATGAAGACGGCTAACGATAACCTCATGGAGAAGATGGAAGAAATCAAGGCCCTCGCCGCCAAATTTGAGAAACAGTTGGCCGGCGTGAAGGAGAAATTGAAAGGGGAAGCGTTATCAGAAGAGAAATAAAAACCTAGGTATTGTATTTACTGCAGCGTTGGCGTAACTCCCTTGCCCGCAAGTCATGCTAAGCACGTGTTAAAAATATCGGCAATCAAGGTTTAGCGTCTAACATTGTCTTGGAAGCGTCTCCACTCTAATTGGTCCCTCTAATCGTTACCATGACAACCGTTATGACGTGCTGATCCCCTCCCATTTACTTAGAGCCTTCTTCCATGTGGTTACTAACTTTCAATCACATTCTAGTTTGGCGACCAATATAGGCAGCACGGCCGATGATCCATCGAGCTGCAGATGAGCAACACAGCTTGGATGCTTAGAAGAGCCTTAGTTACACAATGTAGATGAATCTTTGGGAGGAGGTTGGTACAAGCTAAGCATCCATCTACTGAAGGAAACTGAAGGTGGCAGTGCAATAGCATAGCGTTATGTTGATTTGCTTTATCGGAAGCAGAGCAGTCACATGCCCCTCCAAGAGGAACAGCTTTCCGCATAGAAGCAAAATATGTATTTACAATATAAAATATGTATACATGCGTTATTTATATATAGTAAAGTAAACAAGCAATATTTAAATGCGATATAGACAAAACAATGTTAATCTCAAAATTTAGGATTTCTGGCTACCTACCTGCTCTACCTTACAGCAGCGTATCTTTCAGCACCTCTGAAATAAAGACTCTTAGCTTTCAAATTACTAAGACTTGTTTATATCCTTTCGCACCAGACTCAAATTTTGTATGTTCAAATTTGCTCTCGTTATATTTATTCCTAGATTAACTTTTATCTTCCTAGACTTATCTAGATTGTTTAGATCAAGAAGTATTATGGCAGATAAGGTTAAAAAATGAAAGTTGTTTTCTTTCTATGTAGGACTAATTAACTTTATAAATTAAAATAGATTAAAAGCGGATGAAAATAAAAATAGTTACTTATCGCTCCATATGATGATAACAAAGCGATTCATTCAGCTTTGGAAAAAGTTAGTATGCTTAATCTGTTAGATTTATGAAGGGATGCATTAAATTATATAATTTTGTAGTTAACTAGGACCAAAAAATTAGTTAAGAGTATCTAAAGATAGATCCAAGAAAAGTAAGTAAGAACTCAGAAGAACTAGAACATAGCGTATCACAAACTTTAACTAGTTGAAGTGTTAGAATTACCAGGTATTGTCGTGCTGCTCGAACCATTACCGTGGATTTATCTTTGGTAATAGATTTCTCTCAAGTGATCCCCTGATTACTCCACGTGGAGTGAGCATCTATCTTTTATTTGTGATTCCTGCGAATTCCATTGGCTGAAGTGATGCGTTAATTGGTGCTTAGCACAGGCCCGGGCAGTGGCGGCAGTTCCCCTCTCACTCTTACAGGAATAATCAGTGCGTTATCTGAGAGGGTTCTATTAACAACGATAAGACCGTGGTAACGGTTCGAGGTTCGCGACTATAACACTAGCTGCACCGTTCCATAGTGTTATAACTAAATAGGAAACAAGTTTAGGCATAAGTATATCCTTTAAATAGCTCACCAAGAGAGAGCTTAACTACCCACCCCGTTTTGGGAGGCCCATCCCTTGAAAGAACAATGGGTAGACTCCGTTCATTCGTTCAACTCGGTCTATCTCGTTGCTACAGATAAGGCAGGGGAGCCTCATTGGGCATGCTCCTCAGCAGGAATACTATACGTGCGTCTTAGTGTACAGTGATACCGAAATTATGGTTTGCCAGAATTTAAGAATCATGATACATGTCTAAGGAATGTTGGTTCTTTGTTACGACAAGGGCAAGGCCAGTTGAGTTGGGGGAAAGTGTTGTAACAAAAGCAATGTAAGAAACAGCGTCCTTAGCAGTTTCTAAAGGGGCTCACTTGACGTGTATGAATAGGGAATTCTTTGGGTCATTTACAATGGTGACAAAACAGCCAAAAAGGGACTTTGGTTGAAAAGGAGTTTTGAGAGTGAAAGTTACATATACACACACGCGCAGCTGTGGTGAGACAGAGTCAGTCTTCGGCGTGGAGCCGATGTGACCAGTTCGTGGCTAGGAAGTATTAGAGGAGTCTTCGACGTGAGGCCGATTAGAGCGGTCCGAGGCGTGAAGCCTATTAGGGCGGTCAACCTGTTCTGTGTTGGAATATTTGTCGGTTCGTATGTATATGTGGAACGAATAAATTTATCGAGTAATAAACATTCTGCATTCAGGAACTCTAAACCGAGATTGGTAACCCTTGTTCGGCAACTTTCATTTCGATGTTTGAAAAGAAGAAGCAGTAAATAAATAAATTGGAAACGGGCATTCCAGTGTTATTAAAATCTCCTTCTCACACACATCCACTCATACCCTGAGAGAAACCTCATTGCTCGCCGACTTATTTGCCCGCCATTAAATGATTGCTTTAAATTGGCGTCCATAACGTGGAATAGTGTTCACCCAGAAACATTTTAGTTACAACAGGTATCAAAATAAGTGTTGAATTCAAAGTTCTCAGGCAACATTCCTCGAGACATGCCAAATATAGAACGTTCAAATGTTGTCCAGAAAGAATTAACGGCGAGGACATTATAATGAAATTCTACAAATTCCGAACGTTCAAATGTTGTCCAGAAAGAATTAACGGCGAGGACATTATAATGAAATTCTACAAATTCCAATAGACTAAAATAGTAATATAAACAAGTGTGTTACTAATTTATTAAAATTTATAAAATGGAGAAATAAGTGTAACATTATTGGTAATATGATAATGAGCTGCAATGGAATATATGTTTGACATTTAGGCACATATCCTGTAGCCCTTATGGTAGTTACTAATATTTTGCACAGTCGAACATCATGTTTGAAGAAGCAAACTTAAGAAATGCATATTTAAGAGCAAGTTATAATAATTTATATTAATGTCGCAGACAATTACCTAACTCGCTTGCCCGCGCCGACTTCTGTTTCCAGGGTAATAAAGAACTAGCTGCATTATTAACTCGAGAAGTTTTCGTTTTAAAAAAAAATCTTCGGTCTCGCATATATAGAACAGACACATTGTACAACGATCACAAGAAAAGCAAAGAAACGAAAGCGTTCCCTGCCAAAGAAACGTCTGTCTTGTCATTTTAGAGAGAAGTGCCTCAAGGAAGACGGTTCTGGCGAGACGGTCCAAACTTTGATGTCTATAAATAATGGTTTAACAGGAGGAAGACATATAACTATAGCGTCTAACTTTGAAAATTATTGAACATAATAGAACTCGAGAAGAAATGACTTTTGTTAGAGATAGAGATAAATAATCCTGGAAGACAATGTTTACGGAGAATTTTTACGAAAACAGTCAAGGTAGGTGATAAAAGCAGCTGCTCTAATGTGGCTCCAGATAGCCATTGGTTGTTAGTGGCCTTTAGGGTTTCCATATGAAAATAATCCGATGAATGGCGAATGTGAGCGACATAACAGTTTGTTCGTTAATTATCTGTGTCCTTACAAACCTCTTAAAAATGTTCCGGCGACAAGCATTCTCGGGATGTTTCAGTATAGTACGAATAAAATTAGTGTTGGTCATGTTAGATATTTAGTGGAAGTAACAGATCCATAGATGGTATATAGAAAAAGTGTTCGCTGCCTGGACTTCAGAAAATGCTTTGTTCATAGTTGTATCACAGATTCTTGATAGCTACTCCCAGTCCGTTTGAATGGGAATGCTTTTACTTGGGCATTATAACCTTACAACCAGTTATTCGACTGCGTAACAATGAGAATGATAATCCTACCTTCACAAACAGTTTCTGTAGATTAAAGTTAACAGTAAAAGGAGCAACAAGCATTATGTGAGCAATAACGGAGATGTAAATGTTCGAACGATGTTCGCAAATTAAATTCTAATAGCGAATTGTCAATTACAGCTTAAATTACAATCTTGAAAGTAACAATGTGTATTGAATCTTCATAACTGAATAAATTACTTTATAGAGCGACACATGGTGACGGAATGTGGGTTACACTGTATTTAAATGAAGACTAATTTCTCTGTTTACGTTTTGGATGAGTGACCGCCGGTGTTGAATAACGAGTCTTCTCCATTGGCCGCAATTGCACAGGGGTTCCTGGGACACAAGAAATGAAAATCCCCATGTACGAGTACTCGTAGTCTAGTCTATTTCGACTTCCCCACTTTGCAAATTGAGGGAAGCTCTCAACCATAATGTACAAAGTTTTCTGGATGCACAGCACTGTGTCGTAAACATGCTTACTGTAAGTGCATCAGCCTGTTTTCCACGCTATTGAGAGTACGGCGTCATTCATTGTATGGTAAAGTTGGAGAACCATGCTTTCAGCCGCTACAATGCTGTTCCCGATTATTACACAGGCTTTCGACGTTTGCGTGATGTTAATTTCAAAATTTAAAATACTCATTATTAGGCAATGGTATTGTTCCAAAAGAGGGCCCATTTTATTTTCTGAAATTCACCTTAACGCTTAATGGAATTAGAGAGAGAAAAGCAAAAAAATCAACCCCAAAATGGACTTCTAACTTCAAAACTATACGCGAATTGGGATTTTGTTGTACAGACGCGAGCAAATGTATTCCGATGTATGCAAGACTGATCTACAGGAGGGAGACTGGTTCCTTATCAGTTAGTTGTGCCAGGACGGTTCAGTTTCCTTATACATGACCAGCAAGTTCGGCGCACAAGTGTTGAAGCCTCAATGGAAAATAAAAACAATTTTACCTCATGAAACGTAGGTGGTTTTATACAGCTCTCTTAGGTATTTATCGATCCTTTTGGTATTGACGTCATTTTCTCTCTCTTCCTCTCTCGCACATACATATCTCAACCATTTTAATCTCCAATTGTTCAATTTAAATGCATTTCCAATATTCAAACTTGTAGTTTTTATCTGGAACGAAATACTTCTAACTTTCATAGGTTAGCGATAATTAATATATTAAAGTTCGTGGTACTTAAAATAAAGTGTATCTTGTTCCTAAAACAAATACATTATTTCCTTTGTTACAGTTCTCAAGAACACATTATATGGACTTACTACTACCATTAATATAGCCACCAAGCTACCAAATGACTTGACACCAAATGACTTAACGACCAACGAAATAGATAAATAATTATTTTGTTTGATAATGACACTTCATACACAAAATCACATAAGTGTCACCAGCATGTCGGAGGTTTCACAAAGAAGTTCTTTAAATGTCAGTAAAGCTGATAGGATGCATTTCACTTTTAGCCTCACGAAGAAACCATCGAACTAGACCGAGCCTGAACTCGCAACCTTGGGATCAGAATGCCAGCACCCATGCCATCCTGGTCAGCTCTTAGTATCATCATCGTCGTCGTCGTCATTATTATTATTATTATTATTATTATTATTATTATTATTATTATTATTATTATTATTATTATTATTATTATTATTATTATTATTATTATTATTATTATTATTATTATTATTATTATTATTATTATTATTATTATTATTATTATTATTATTATTATTATTATTATTATTATTATTATTATTATTATTATTATTATTATTATTATTATTATTATTATTATTATTATTATTTTATTTCGTTATCACTATTTCACAACTTTTGTTGGCATTGATGCTGCTGAGAAGAATTTCATCTTATGCAGCAGCTCAAAAAAGTTTTTACAGTGTGGCATGTTTGGTGTAGGTTTTTTTTTTTTTTTTTTTTTTTTTTTTTAATTTACGCCCTCCATCGTTAAGTCATATCGGACGATAAATGTAATGGGTGAAATTATCCTCGTATGAGTCCGGTATCCATGGAGCTTAAAGCTACCCGATATTCGTCTGTAGGGATAAGGGAAAACCTCGGAAAAATCTTTATCCATGTAACTCACTCTAACCGAGATTCGAACTCTGGACCTCTTGAACGTGAGGCAGGCACGCTACCATCTACGCAACCGAGGCAGGCATTTGGAATAGTGTTGCTCGTTGTATATTGTTGATTATCATCACTGGAATTCCGATGTCTTGAATGTTCTCTGCTAATAATTTTGAGATCGCACCTTCCACCGAGGTAACTATTTGTATAATTTTTCACACTTCGTAATTTCCAGATATTTTTGATCTCTAATACCAGGTTCTGGTCAGTTAGTCATGTCTGTAACTCCATATATAATGAATATCTCAAACTAGGTGGTGGCACATCATCAAACTTTGTAATGAGGAAAAATGTTCGTATAACTTCCATATTCATCACTGTAATCCATTGTTTCCTCCTCACTAGTTCTTTTCTTCTAACATCAGTCCTGAAATCATGTTGCAAGTTGGAAGTGGCAGAGTGTTCTTTCATCACCTCTGGGTTTTATGATCATCATTATCACCATTATTATTACTGTTATTGTTGTTGTTATTATTGTTATTGTTGGGTAGACTGCTAAGCAGGATAATTCATCGTCACCTGTCTCGAGTGGTCGGTGGAGGGTAATGTCATTGTTAATTGCAGGTAAACTTGAGCATTGCTTTCACTAGACTAAACTAAACGATCATAGACTTGTGTTCCCCTTGTATCTCCAACCCCCTCGGCCTTCGGAAAACTTTTGCACGTGTGGGTACCTAGAATTATTTTCACAATACTTTCAACATGGATAAAACGAATGGCTCCAAAGAAATTTAGAAAATTTGTGTTTATGACATTATATTATGTTCCACTAATATTTGAAAATGGATGTAGTGCGTCAGCGATAGGAAATCATGGTGCCCATTTATGCATTTGAACATAACAGATAAAACAGTTGGTACTTGATTGTGCTTCGACAGTAGGAAAGCAGTGTTAGAAATTGGTTACCCAAATTAAAGCAGTTATGGTCGTGCGTTTTGAGTTAACTGGTCATATGGCGTATATGGCTTTGTTGTTGGCTGATCCATGGTGAACTACTGCTTCCACTTATAATGCTTATAATGAACTTTTGATGGTGTGCATGTTGTACATGTCTCGGTTGTGACAAACCGACACTTATGAATTATGAATTGTTACTATTTTAATATACAGCTTTAAGACATATACGTGTTTGATTTCTGTTTAATTTTAACAGGCGTCCAGGTATTTCTTGGCAACAAGTCATGAAAAATTATAGAAAGAAACTAAATTTTCATCTTGTTCAGCATCAAGTCAGTTTCCTTCAGTGCTTCTTGATTCATTTACTCCGTGGTTAGAGCTACAGCTTCTCAATGTCTTTCTGGTTCAGTCTTCATAGACATCACTGAGTTCAAAGTATTAAAAACACTATCATCGATTCAGTTTTTTTTTTTTTTTTTCAAAAGGATATAGATATAAGCTTATCAATACAATTATTAAAAAAAGACATACATTAGACATAGGAGCTGTTTCAGAGATTCATAAAGGAGTACCGAGAGAATGGAGAGGTCGATTGGCAGATTGTGATAGCTTCTCCGTGCCTCTAGCCGCTTTATTAGCATCGTCTTTCCTCTAGCTTCTTCAACACTGTCCTGTTTCAAGGTTTAAGTTGAAACTACTAAGTTCTGGAGACGCTTAAGCAAGGCTATGGTTTAAGATTTACAAGTTTCACAATAGGGCAGCTACATTCTGCTTTACTGAACCGATCAACTCCAGGGAACTGAAAAGTGCTAACGTTTGCTAATGCTCATCGGGTGAATTCCCATCTTTTCTAATGGTTACACTTCTCCAAAAATAAGATTTTATAGTATATGTATCATAAGCCATTTTAAAATGGCCCAAAATCTACTCAAAGAATTCTGTGAACTTTACTTCTGATGAAGTCAGCATTCGTCTAAAAGTTGTAGAACAACCTAAGCATGTATTAGAGCACAAGTAATATGATAAATTGTTGCGGAGTAAGAAAAATCAAATAGGGAAAACTGCGTTAGGGGAATGAATTAGAAAGCTGTGAAAAAATGTGACAAGTTGCCATTTTTAGATGCCGGAAAAACTCCAACTGCAATTAGCGTGCTTCTCTGGCATAGAACCTCGATGTCAAGAGATGTGTTATTTCTGACGAGTGGGCTTTGTTGCTGAAATATAAAGAAGCAATACGTCAAAGCGGCGATGTCATTGAGTGCCACAGAGTGTGCGATAAAAGTGTGAAATATAGATTTAATATTAACTTTTGATTACCATCATTTTCATTTCTAATAAATAACATTATCAGTAATTTATATTACCATTATCTCTTGTAGAATTTTCAATCATTCCATTGACACATAAAATGGTATGAATAGAGAAATATAAAGAAGCAATACGTCAAAGCGGCGATGTCATTGAGTGCCACAGAGTGTGCGATAAAAGTGTGAAATATAGATTTAATATTAACTTTTGATTACCATCATTTTCATTTCTAATAAATAACATTATCAGTAATTTATATTACCATTATCTCTTGTAGAATTTTCAATCATTCCATAGACACATAAAATGGTTTCAATAGATTCTAAACACAGTCTCTTTCTTCTGCCGTGCATAATTTCCTAGTCAGTTATAAAATCCTCAGATAATACATAACTTTAAACCACGGTTCGTAATAGTTAAACCAAGCAACATGTCACACAATCGCTTCCAGAGTCGTTATAAAATTGAATTTTATGTTGAATCTCCGCTTAACGCCGATTCAAAGCTTAAACTGTCAAACTGGGTACTTTCTGCGGAACAAGAGAGAAATTTCCCTGGCCACTAAAATAGTTGACAACTAGGTATACATAATTCCCTAAGGATCCTGTTGAGCGTCGATGCATGTGTTGAAGCACGTTCGAAATAACATGCTTTCCTGGAAATAGGCAGATATGCATATGCACACTTCTGGATCATGATGAATTGTTAGGTTTCCATTTCAGTCAAGAAGTTTAAGGTAAACCTTTTGCTTCTTAAGATTTAAAACATGTATAACAAAAACAGCCTATTTTGTCAACGCTTAGGATTACTCTGAACAAGAAACGGCCATAGTTTTACTCTTTTTCATAACTTTGCTGTAGTCTTCGTACTGTGCAAGATAATTATCAGTTATTTTCTACTCCAACTTGATCAACAATTATGATAAAATGTATATACGTGTGCATATTTCAAAAGTATGCCACTATTCTAAGCCTAGGCTACGCTTCTAAAGTGTCTTCGTCTAGACGCTTCACCGTTTCGTTACATATTCTACAACAATATACTAATTATTTCCACATTTTTGTTTTCCTTCCTATCTACATCTTTAGGTATCCGAGCGATTTCAACTAATCAATCCCTCTAATGTTTACTCTTTTTTCTTCGAAAACCTCTGTTCCCTAGAAGCTCCGTATTCCCATGATTGATATCTTTTGCAACAAAATATAAAACTGTAATACCACTCCCTCCATATACTTCAATTTATATTATGAAATTATAAACACATCTATGTTGACGACTCTAAATTGAACAGAAATGGTTGGCGCCGTAGTTTTTCCTCGACACTATTATATACGGCTTACCTAATTTATCTTGCCATATTTCCATTCTCTCTGCGTGTCATACGATTTACTCTAGAGCCATTAGCTAAATATAATATTCAATAGGATTACGTCATAAGAGTCAAACAGTGCGTTGATTGATCTTTGACTAAGATCCCTTATTAACACTCTGGTCTGCTATATACAGAAAATATCTACTCAAAATATATCCACTCCTAAGAAGATTGTCATTGCGTTGCATACCTTCACATTTACAAGTGCGGGAAATGAAAATATTGAAGCCGCAAAACAACTAACTTTACTGGCCTCTTTTAGGATTTCATTAGCTTCTTCAAACCCAACCTCTGCCAGCGGTGGAAAGAAACGAGATTGACCACCTTAATCAGCAAGCTGCATGCAGTTTGCAGTCATTATATATATATCGCAAATCACCCTTACCGCCTACTATTGGCCAATCTATCCTCATACTTCCTGTCAAACGAATCTCCTCTCAATGGCAACACTGTCCACGAACTCTTATCAGTTCAACAGGTCATGGAGTACTGTATCCAATACATCTATGACCGTGGCAACTGGAGAGTGCATGTCTTTTCAATAGTCCTGGGCGACTCTAAATTTGCAAGAAATGTTGAGTTTTTTGAAATTACCAAATTATATAACGTTACTTAAGTCTGTGATACTATCGTTTGTTGTTTTTAAATACGTAAAGTTTCGATCTAAATTATTTATTTAACATCCCTAGTTTTATATAATGTCATGTACGTTACTTATATTTATGAAACGTTTCAACAAACTATTGTTATATTAATTATATTTAAGTCGTAATATGACCCTTGGTTTAAAACTAAAATAAATAAATAAATTTTTAAAATTCTTAAATTAATTGCACTAAACAGTCCTCCAAGGAAATATGTTCTCCATTTACGTTCCAGGTTGCCACCATAACTTCGCCAGACTGCAAATAAATCCGTATCTCAAATTACCTGTAATTAAAAGATTGCCTGAACAAATTCTAAATAGGAATTTTTCAATCTGACTCTACCTGTCCAAATCATTGCCTTTACATGGCTAATGTGAAAGAACGATTAATTTCCAGGAATATATTCAGTTACTAGAAACCATTTTTATAAATCATATTTATTTATATATATTATTTATATATTTATATATATTTATATATCATATATATATTTATAAATCATCGGTGATAGCTGATGAATGTTGGAATCCTGCATTTTGGTTCGAAAGGAACTTTCGCATCGCTTCAGTACAACGCTTATACCCTCTGCTCTTTTGCAGAACAGTTCCTGGAAGGCTTGGAATGACAGATAAACAATATCGGTTTTTGTTCCCCCACCCTAACCCTTTTCCGTTCCATCACTCCACATGAGTGCGGTGGCTAAAATTAAAACGGAGAGAAGGGCATATCTATTCTTGGAACCTGCTTTCTTCTATCTCCATCCATTGGTTAAGCCTGCAGTATGCCTTACAAAGTATAAAGATGTGCTGCTGCTACCACTACCACCACCACCACCACTACTACTACTACTACTACTACTACTACTACTACTACTACTACTACTACTACTACTACTACTACTACTACTACTACTACTACTACTACTACTACTACTACTACTACTACTACTACTACTACTACTACTACTACTACTACTACTACTACTACTACTACTACTACTACTACTACTACTACTACTACTACTACTACTACTACTACTACTACTACTACTACTACTACTACTACTACTACTACTACTACTACTACTACTACTACTACTACTACTACTACTACTACTACTACTACTACTACTACTACTACTACTACTACTACTACTACTACTACTACTACTACTACTACTACTACTACTACTACTACTACTACTACTACTACTACTACTACTACTACTACTACTACTACTACTACTACTACTACTACTACTACTACTACTACTACTACTACTACTACTACTACTACTACTACTACTACTACTACTACTACTACTACTACTACTACTACTACTACTACTACTACTACTACTACTACTACTACTACTACTACTACTACTACTACTACTACTACTACTACTACTACTACTACTACTACTACTACTACTACTACTACTACTACTACTACTACTACTACTACTACTACTACTACTACTACTACTACTACTACTACTACTACTACTACTACTACTACTACTACTACTACTACTACTACTACTACTACTACTACTACTACTACTACTACTACTACTACTACTACTACTACTACTACTACTACTACTACTACTACTACTACTACTACTACTACTACTACTACTACTACTACTACTACTACTACTACTACTACTACTACTACTACTACTACTACTACTACTACTACTACTACTACTACTACTACTACTACTACTACTACTACTACTACTACTACTACTACTACTACTACTACTACTACTACTACTACTACTACTACTACTACTACTACTACTACTACTACTACTACTACTACTACTACTACTACTACTACTACTACTACTACTACTACTACTACTACTACTACTACTACTACTACTACTACTACTACTACTACTACTACTACTACTACTACTACTACTACTACTACTACTACTACTACTACTACTACTACTACTACTACTACTACTACTACTACTACTACTACTACTACTACTACTACTACTACTACTACTACTACTACTACTACTACTACTACTACTACTACTACTACTACTACTACTACTACTACTACTACTACTACTACTACTACTACTACTACTACTACTACTACTACTACTACTACTACTACTACTACTACTACTACTACTACTACTACTACTACTACTACTACTACTACTACTACTACTACTACTACTACTACTACTACTACTACTACTACTACTACTACTACTACTACTACTACTACTACTACTACTACTACTACTACTACTACTACTACTACTACTACTACTACTACTACTACTACTACTACTACTACTACTACTACTACTACTACTACTACTACTACTACTACTACTACTACTACTACTACTACTACTACTACTACTACTACTACTACTACTACTACTACTACTACTACTACTACTACTACTACTACTACTACTACTACTACTACTACTACTACTACTACTACTACTACTACTACTACTACTACTACTACTACTACTACTACTACTACTACTACTACTACTACTACTACTACTACTACTACTACTACTACTACTACTACTACTACTACTACTACTACTACTACTACTACTACTACTACTACTACTACTACTACTACTACTACTACTACTACTACTACTACTACTACTACTACTACTACTACTACTACTACTACTACTACTACTACTACTACTACTACTACTACTACTACTACTACTACTACTACTACTACTACTACTACTACTACTACTACTACTACTACTACTACTACTACTACTACTACTACTACTACTACTACTACTACTACTACTACTACTACTACTACTACTACTACTACTACTACTACTACTACTACTACTACTACTACTACTACTACTACTACTACTACTACTACTACTACTACTACTACTACTACTACTACTACTACTACTACTACTACTACTACTACTACTACTACTACTACTACTACTACTACTACTACTACTACTACTACTACTACTACTACTACTACTACTACTACTACTACTACTACTACTACTACTACTACTACTACTACTACTACTACTACTACTACTACTACTACTACTACTACTACTACTACTACTACTACTACTACTACTACTACTACTACTACTACTACTACTACTACTACTACTACTACTACTACTACTACTACTACTACTACTACTACTACTACTACTACTACTACTACTACTACTACTACTACTACTACTACTACTACTACTACTACTACTACTACTACTACTACTACTACTACTACTACTACTACTACTACTACTACTACTACTACTACTACTACTACTACTACTACTACTACTACTACTACTACTACTACTACTACTACTACTACTACTACTACTACTACTACTACTACTACTACTACTACTACTACTACTACTACTACTACTACTACTACTACTACTACTACTACTACTACTACTACTACTACTACTACTACTACTACTACTACTACTACTACTACTACTACTACTACTACTACTACTACTACTACTACTACTACTACTACTACTACTACTACTACTACTACTACTACTACTACTACTACTACTACTACTACTACTACTACTACTACTACTACTACTACTACTACTACTACTACTACTACTACTACTACTACTACTACTACTACTACTACTACTACTACTACTACTACTACTACTACTACTACTACTACTACTACTACTACTACTACTACTACTACTACTACTACTACTACTACTACTACTACTACTACTACTACTACTACTACTACTACTACTACTACTACTACTACTACTACTACTACTACTACTACTACTACTACTACTACTACTACTACTAAACCAGAGACGGCTCATCTTCTATCTTCACCTCCATTAGTTTAGTCTGCAGCGCCGTCATGCAGTCTATGAAGATGCGCTGATATACAGCAGTGCTAATGTGCGATCTTGCACTTTTGGGCTAGTCTGCAAAATGCCATACAGATGGCAAGCAGAGTAATGACGTCTTCGAAAGCCAGCTGTTTGCATACAAATTTCTGATGTATAATTTACTACTCGAGACACTTCAAGATAGCGCTGGATGTAGGTGGCGCTATCATCGTGCTTTCATTCAAGTATCCAGTACTCGAGATACGCAACCACGATATTTGCTGCTATAGCATCCCTGAAAAGCATGTGTAACTGGATGGAATGCTCACAAGATTGAAGCTCGTCAACAGAGGAAACTACTTTCTGGAGGAGCATGGGTCCTTGTTACGATTTAAGTTTTAATAATCAAGTTGCTCTAAGTGTAGAGGACTCTGAAATTTCCACCTATTGTGCCAATTTTAGGATGAATTTGGTTGGTGAACGTTCAAAATGCGCCTATGTTTCTAAGTTTTCCTCTGTTGACACTATACGTTTGTACTTTCACTGTCGCTTTTTTTTTCTTTTCCCCCAGAACCATTGGTTTCGAATTTCTGCGCAATCTCCTGAATTGTAAATCTGGAAGGAGGCACTTCACCAGGGAACGTTTGAATGTACTCTGTACGAACACGGCTTTAGTCAACCGCCTGTTCACTTCGGTAGCCGGTACAATACTGCACACAGCGGAGTGCATACCACTAGCCTCCAAGCACAACGGTAGCCGATATTTGGGAAATCCAGCAGAGACGAAACACCGTGTGCACCGTTAGGTTTTAAATGAATAAAATAACGTTGGCCGCGTAAATATTAAATGTACATTTGCACGGAATATAAATAGTTCTATGCATGTGTAGTCAAAAATGCTTTATTATGTTTACCATGCATTATGTTTAGTGGCCATAATCACCAGTCAGAAAAAAGGTGTGGTGGATTTAGTTCACGCGTTAGGAAACATTAAGTTACATACGAAGATATCTTAAATTTGTATGTTGTTCGGTAATTTGTTTGTAAATTTCATGGTAGCTCAATATTTATTTGAGGAAAAGATCCGCTTGAGTCTGACTGTCGTGATCAGTTCCGGGTTGTCATTGTAGGCTGCGTTTAGTACCAGTCGATGTGCAGTAAAACAAAAATCGATGGTGTATGTATTACATGATATACCTGAGCATCATTTTAACCATTTGTTATTCACTGTCGGATCTCTCCATTTTTTTAAAGGTTAGTGATCATTAAAAAAAATTATATGCATACAAGCTTCAGCCGCCACCGTTCCTGATAAAGGAAAAACTAAATTGCCTCTCTCGTTGGATTTGTGGTCCCATACGGCGTCTGAACGAGTTTTCTCCAAGTTCTCTGGTTTCCCCGCCATTCATTCTACCAATTGCTCCTTAGGGACCTTGCCTGACATCCACTGAATACCCTTCACCTTTATATCAGGTATTGGGTTGATATACTTGATCGAAGTGTTTTTATGAATGCTGTGTTCACTGTGCTTACTTCCCAAGCCAGGGATCGCGTGTACGACTGAAACTAAGCACATAAAATGACAAAAATGCACATTAAATAACTCACAAGCCAAGGCACAAGCCATTATTAGCTCAAAAATTCTTTCTCCAACTGATTCCATCATTTGAAACGATAAATAAAAATACTTAGATCATAAATCCGTCTCAACCTCTCTCCTATAAGGGATGGTCAGGAGTTCCCAACATATCTCCCTTCATCAGTATTTTACAAAAAAATTAAACTATATTTTCATAACTGCGTTCATTGTAACTGCTAGTTATATTCTGATTAGGAACATAAAAGGATACAAAACGACTTCTTTTCCTCGTACTTCCAAATATTTTTGACCATTGTCCAGTGTAAGTAAGTTTTCTGATTTTCCAAAAATCTGCTATCACAATATGTTTTCAGGATGCGTCTTCATTGCCATGCCTTGGAACACTTGGTTTCAGGACAACAAAATGTAAGAAGCAATTGAGCAAATATTGTTAGTACTCATTGTTCATAAAAATATAATTTCTTTTCAAACATAGCATTTAAATGCATTAGGTATCCACATTTTATACTAATAATAAGTAAATAATTTGTATTGGATTTTATGATTTTTGTAGAACTGCCGAGGAATGCTGCTTCACCTGTGAGATTTAATAGAGCAATTAACCGAACGGTAGTTTTATGTCCGAAGTGCTCCCTGCACAACCGCCCAGCAATGTGTTCCAACTTTAGCCTTTTTATTTGTCTACGAAGTAAATATTTTATTTTAGCTTGTCTCTTAGCTGATATGTGATTCTGAATAGAAGCTTTCGTTTGGTGTTCCTATTACTCTCAAGTGGGATATGAAAGATGCATGAGAGCAGAATATGAAAGTTTTAGGATATTTGAGGAAATACTGCAACGTTGAATGTGTGACGAGGTCAATTTTTACTGAACTGCAATAAGTGGAAAGGAATATCAAGTAGTGGCAGCTAAAGAACAATGCAGTAAACAGGAAATAGGTTTAGTGGCGCTAAACAAGCATTGTTTGGCATACAGAAATTCCGGCTCTTCCTTGGCAGGTGTGCTAGAAGAATCCTTTGCGCTGTCCCAACTTCTAGCAGTAAACTGGTTTCCCGTTAGACTATTCTTTAGCCAAAATTCTTCCCAATGGTATACTTACAGCATCAGAAGAGCAAGTTATCCAGCACGATTCTCCTCGAATTAACCTCACATCTCTTTAAATCAAAGCTGTCCAATGGTTCTTGCGAAACACCTTTATTACTTTATTCGCACTGTTTTTAAATACTAATAAAATACAAGGATTCTAATTTCTCTGTTACAATTGATTCTGTAAAATTCTACATACTCTATCGAGATATCATTGCTGACGCGGGAAGCTATGGTCCTCTAAATATATATTCATGCATACTATTAATATGTAATATATTACACAGACTCGTTGGAAATACATATTTTGATGTCTTTTTTTTTTTTAAATGTGGGAGAGGAAGAGGGAGGGAAGTAAGGAGACTAAATAACATAAGGGAAAAGTAAAAGGTGAGGTGAACACCTAACTTAATAAGTGGAGCATCATCCAAATTGATACTGTGAGCAGATATTACAAGTTAACCTTGTTTAAAAGCTGTATGTTTCAAATATTTGCATTTATATCTTGAATTTTCTAAGAATAGCATACAAATTCTCACTCATTTGTATAAAATTAACAATTTTAGAGATTTTTTTGTTTAATTTATTATCATATAGGTAGAATTATTTTTAACGTGCAACTTCACAATTTTGTTTTTCATGATTTAATGCAAATAAAATTATATTTGAAAGCCATCAAAGGGGGATACCGCTTTTAAAGTTCGGTTTCCTTTCAGATTTCTATATCCATTTCGTATCTACCACAGAATTATAATGAAATCAATTTTGCGAACACTTACTAACAGAACTATATAGAGACATACGCTTTGTTTAGAAACTTTTTGTGGAAGAAGGATCAAAGTGAACGGTTTGGTTAGATAAAGGAATGAAGTAACGAATCATCTCTTTTCGCTGCTCTATAAATATCTCTGCATACTGTTCTAATGCTCCGTACACATTTGTGACGTAATATTTTTAAGGAAGAAGACAAAGAAACAGCTTTTGTGAACGCACTAGTACAGTAGCTATGATTTTTAAGAAAGTTTAAGCTGTCTTTCAAATAATTTGAAATATTTATATGCATCTACAATACAGTTGCATCTACAATACTTGTAGAAATAAATATTTTTATCACTGTTTATCGAATGGAAAGTGATTTTCAAGACTTTATCTGTATATATTGCACGACTATTAGTGATAATTCCTGAGGGCATGTTTTATAAGGTTCTGATCGTGAGACAGCTGTATCTTACTGATTCCCTAGTGTAATTGGATTAAAGACAAGAGTGAATATACCAGGTGCATTGCACGGTCAGTGTAATACCTCTTAATTGGCTTTATTGCAGATAAAAGCTCAGTGTTGTTGACTAAAAGCTGAAGCGTTGGTCGCACTAAATTAATTTAAAATGCTCGATGAGGGACATGGACAGTAAACACACATAGTATTTGATAAAGATACGCCTCTTTGAACTAAAATCAGCGTTGCTCTCTAATAGTCTTGTTTTATATTTCCTCTGCTTCCTAATCATATATTTTCATAAACGTTCTGCAAATTATTAAACCTTGGTTTTCTGTCTGGATATGTTATTCACAATTAATTTTTGGCAGAAATATTTAGAACATAGGCAAGACGGTTATCAATGTAGGTTGATTTCAACAGTCAAGTATATTCTTCTCTATATATTGCTTAGTCTATTATTACATTGAAGGCTAATATATGCCCAAATAAAACTTCACTGACATTTAGAGGTTTGTTTCCCCATTTTTATCCAGTATGTGTAATTTACCTTGTTCACTTATGGGGCTGGTTCTAAAGAGACAGTATTTTTAATTAGCCTATTTAATCCAAAGTACTATAGGATAAATCTCAGTAATTATTCAGTCTTAATGATTATCTGTTTAGTCTCCATTACTTACCTTCATGTCTACCACACAAATTAAGCTACAGTTGCTCAGAAGCGAGTTGCAGAGTTTAATGATTTATGTTCATGACGTCTCTCATGAGTATGGCCAGTAGCTGATGCTTTAGTTCGCTAAAATAGTTGTCAGTTTGAAGAAGTAGTTTCCGCAAATAGGATTGGTCGAGAGGGTTTTTGTTGAATGACTTGATGGCTCACTGGATTCAGGTCCAGTAGATTTCTTATTGTGGATGCACTTAAACTCCCTCATTTATGCAACACATTTGATACCTTGACGGCATCTAAACTGGATTTGGCCATTAGGAAATACTCGACCAGAAGGTACTATACATTAAGGCGCTTTATGGGCAGTCTTTTACTATTATTATTATTATTATTATTATTATTATTATTATTATTATTATTATTATTATTATTATTATTATTATTATTATTATTATTATTATTATTATTATTATTATTATTATTATTATTATTATTATTATTATTATTATTATTATTATTATTATTATTATTATTATTATTATTATTATTAATATTATTAATATTATTATTATTATTATTATTATTATTATTATTATTATTATTATTATTATTATTATTATTATTATTATTATTATTATTATTATTATTATTATTATTATTATTATTATTATTATTATTATTATTATTATTATTATTATTATTATTATTATTATTATTATTATTATTATTATTATTATTATTATTATTATTATTATTATTATTATTATTATTATTATTATTATTATTATTATTATTATTATTATTATTATTACTATTACTATTACTATTATTACTATTACTATTATTACTATTACTATTACTATTATTATTATTATTACTATTATTATTACTATTATTATTATTATTACTATTATTATTACTATTATTACTATTATTATTATTATTATTATTATTATTATTATTATTATTATTATTATTATTATTATTATTATTATTATTATTATTATTATTATTATTATTAATTTTTTTTAATATGTAACACACCTTGCTACATTCGAGAAAAGATAAAAAGTAACAAGAGCAAAGAGAATTTAACGGGCTCTTCAATAACTCAAACACATACACTTTTATAAAAATGGTTAGTCGTTTAAAATAATAGAAGTAAATTAACTTTTGCCATATAAGGTGCAGTTTGAGAAGAAAAATTTTCTGGAATTTTTTGCTTGGCAGGCTTGCACATTGCTTCCTCTATTTTTTCCCAAAATCCTCTTTCCATTTAGACGGTCTCAAAACACATACTTCCGCTGAAGTTATAGGTATAGAGTTTTCAATTTATCGCTTTATAAATAAATGTCAAAGTAAAAATTTCGAACTGTATAAAGGATGAACTGATTTTTGCATTTTGCATGTAATCAAGTCTTTAATGTCTAATTAGAGATTATTTCAAGGCAAACATTTATGGTGTACAATTAAATCTCGATAAAATAAGCTCTCTTCTGTGTACAGCGTAATATATAAAAGATAAGTGAGAGCTGGTAATGGGTGGAGGAATTTTATGAATTTTATGCGTCATATTTTATTGCTCTCAATTATTGACGTTCTCTCAATACCTAAACTTAGATTTTATATGTATAGCTAATACATAAGGAAAACGTTAGACTTGACAATCGGTAGAGGTGACTAATTTTATGCATAGGATTTTATTTTTCTGATTTATTTATTGAAAATGTCTCAAAAGCAAAATGGACATATCTTCTTTGCAATTTTACAACTCTCGTAGAACACTAACATACCTGGAAAGTGAAAACAAAACATGCGAAGTATACCTATCGTTAGCAGCCTACTTCTGTCTGTAAATGTCTCGATAATACCTTCACTGTCCTTCAGCGCGCTAATAACACAATAATTATAGACCGTGACTCATCCAGAAACACTTAAGGACTGCTAAATGACTTCACATCGCTCTTGGAAAATATGTTTTCCTGATGAACTTGCAACAGTTGTTCCCTTATCTACATAAAAATGAATTGGCGTTTGTTAGTCTCGCAAAAAAATCGAAAACCCGATTTGGCTAATTTTGGTTTCGAAATATTTTTATAAGTCCAAGGAAGGTTTAAAAGGTGATAAAAACTCAAATTATAATGGACCGCGTTATTAACGAAATATAATAGTACAGACGCAAAATTGCACACACGCAAGCTTTTACGGAACACATAAGCCTACGCCTTTTATTTTAGATAAACTAAAGTATTCAAGACTGAAATTAAAAATTATGATATACCTTTCGAAGATTAGACACAAAATTAAACATAAATTTTGACCACGGACAGTTATATTGGTGAATCCTTGGATACCTTCTTTATAATTTGTTTGCGAATTCGTGAATGTGAATTGCATTGACACACAATTAATTGAATTCCTTTGTAATTTCGATGATTCCAATGGATTTGGCTTTTGATTTTAAGCATCTGCAATTTCTCGTGCTTTTGACCTTTGCGATGGCCATAAATAAATCGCAAGGACAAGCGTTGAAAGTTTGCAGAATCAACTTGGAGTTTCCCTGTTTCTCCCAAAGTCAGTTGCACTTCGCGTGTTCGCGCGTCGGAAAACCATTACCTTCATAAATTTACGTACCACAAAAAAGGAAAAAAGTTGTTTATCAAAAAGCTTTAAATCGATTAACTTAATTGTAACTGTGTTGTATTTAAACTTCACCTCAATTGCGGAATAAATAGCTAATCCGAATTTGTTTTATTTATATAGATAAGTTCAGACAAATTTACTAGCGGTACGAAATTCGCTGGGTCAGGTAGTTAAATATAAAGAATCTGGTAATGTCAGTAATAGCATGGGACTGAAGTTAAAACCATAGCTCTGGCCAGGATTTGAAACAGCGACCTTAAGATCAGTAAGCCTCTCCCAACTAACTAAACCACCCAGACCCTAACATTTTATTCCGACCTACAGAACTAAAATGCCATAGGGATATGACTAACACTTTAAGACGATTTTGATACATTAGTTGTAAAGTTCGTAACTCTAGAAAGTTAAGAAAGCTCTTAACTTCTTACCTAGATAATAAAAAGTGTTTTACTTCTTTCTCTTTCTAAGAAAGTGCATTCGGGGTGGAATTTAACACACTATGTCACATGCTTCTCACCTGGAGTAATTTTGAGTTTACATTTCTTTTATTACATATTAAGAGAGTTTAAAATTTGGTATTAGGAGGAGACAATCTACTTAGTTTTATAACTGTTCTTTGTTGGTCCTATTGAGCACTGTTCAGGATTTGGGCTAAAAAGGCAATGGACTTGGACGAAAAAATGAAATTACAACCTTTAACATATCTGAAGCTTTAACTAAAATGACTACAAAAGGTTCTCATATTAAGCACATGCAATATGTTGGATACTATGCCTTTTTATTCTGTAAAAGTCTAGTTCACATTATCACCAAATACTAAATGCATCCTCTGATATTCACGTTTGTATCTGCCTGAAAGTCCAAGTTTTAAATTTATAATTACTTTATAAACAGCAAGAAGCATTTCGTGCTAATATACTTGAGGACAGGAAGTTTAGATCAAACCTATTGCTTAGAAGTTAGCTGTCAGCTAGATCAAGCAGATGCTACAAAAAAAATGAAATGTGTGGTGTTTAACGCCCGCTTTTACTACATACGGCAGCGCAGGCGGTGACACCGATGATAAATGAGATGAAGATGGAGCACCAGTGGAATGAGATGACGGGGGAAACCGGAGGCCCCGGAGAAAACCCGCCCCAGCGCCGTGTTGTCCACAACAAATCTCACTTTGCGGTCACCTGGGATCGAACCCGGGCCGCTTTGGTGAGAGACAAGCGGTCTAACCACTTAGCCACGGCGCGGCCCTGATGCTACACTTTCTCAAGCGGGGTTCCAACTTGTTATACAAATACTCGATTTGAAATTCGGAGTGAAGGTGTCCCCTATGAGATGGTGCCAGGATAAACAACAAAGTAGTGTGTTGTATGTATTTTTTGCAGCGAAGTACCAGAAGTAATTCATCCGCAGACTTTTGTTGCGTGCTTCGTAGTCGTCATATCTCTCGAGAACTAGATTTCCTACACGGTGCTTTCAGCAATATTAGCTGGTTAATTTTTGGCTAAACTGTTGTAGAATAGAAGGTTATAATTATTATGCGCAAAATACAACTGCAGATATGAATATGTATTAAAATAAATATTTTATTATAGAGCGTGTTTAACTCGTGAAAAATAGAACCTGAAAATGCAAGAGGCACAATGCCTTAAAACTTTAGAGTGGCTCTCTTCTTTTGTAGATTACACTTTAAGAATCTACATTAGCTCCAGTGGAGTATTCCATAAATTTTGCAAAGGTATGCAATATGAAACTTAAAAATTATACCTATGTTATACACAAATAACTCCAAACTGTTCCAAGGACATTTATCCTTCCCAGCAACAAGCACTGTCAACCGAATAAATAAACCGTCTTTCTATAAAGTTTATAATGTTTAAATTATTCAAATTGGTAGTAAGTTTCCCTTTCATAACCGATTCTAACTTATAAAATGAACATGATTGAAGAGCTTTGTTAAATAATGCGTTCAATATCACATCGCTTTAGAATTACCCATCATTTGAATACTGAGCGGCAAATTTCATTAAATCATACTTAAGAAACATTATTCGCATTTAAAATGCACTGACACCTGATGAATGCATGCATTTATCCTTACCTCACAGGTAGGTGTTAAGACGTCATGATATATGACGAGAATACCTAAGCACCTTTCTTAGGTTGTAGGAGCTAAAGCCATTCGCTTTCAGCCCAGTAAACGTTTGTTTAGAACATAATTTACGGTTTTTACTCTTAGTTCGTGGGTTATTGTTGATTTTTCTACCACTTAAACTGTGATATGAATGTTAGTCGTTTCATTACTCTAAAACCCATGCAGGGTACTCATTCATGAAGAATACACCTCTAATTGGATTGTTTTATTTGATCACAAGACAATTATGTTGAACTGATAACCACAAAATGAAAAATGTCTTACAACTGATTGAACTGCTTGGTTCTAGTGTATTGATAGGCAGTGGTTGACATTCTTATTGTATGTCGTTTTTATTTTAAATATCCTCCCATTTTTAAAGAGATCTAATTTGTTTTATAAAAGTTTATCAATAAGTTATCACCTGTTAAATGACAAAGAAATGTATTGAAGTGGCACGTTTGTTTCCAAGTAAACAGATAACCCAGCAAATCCTAGCATCTTGAATAACGTTTATTAAGAAAGCGCGTGCAGACGTTCCCCTACCCGGTTTAGAAGGCTCTATACATGCAGATCTGCTTCCATAGAGAAGGGATAATGGATATATTAGATTTAGCTGCATGTAGAGCATGTCCTTAGGGAGGTGCTGCATTGGAATGGGCGTTTGAGAAAAACAAAAGACGGTGGGCGCGCGTCCTGTTCACGGAATCAATATATCAAAGTTGTTGGCAGCTACAATGTAGGTATTTTCATGAACGTGCGCTCGTCTGTGCAGAGATTATGCAGTGATTGAAGCATCGATCATTAATTCCGATACAAGAATTAGACAGAGTCCGAAAAGAGTAGGTTAAAGCATAAAACGATAGGCACGACATGCGGTCAGATAGACCTACATTGGCCAAGTTTTACATCGGAACATGCTTGGCTTTGTACAGCTCATTTGTTAACGATTACATTATTGAAATTTTAAAAATTTAATTAGGAAATGTGTGATGATTTTGTATTGTTACAATTGTCCTTAAACCGTAAATTGTGATGTATCGTCATTATCATAGGCACTAATGAATACTTACTCCTGAAAAACCCAACAATTCTGTACCAGAGAAAAACATTAAACACTTGTTAGGATGTTGTTACTTTGCGTAATTTCTCACTTATTTAAAATACTCGATGAAATAATTGTTCTTGTTACCGAATCTTGCCATTTCAACCTTAGAAAACCCCGCTGTTCGTCCTTGCTCTTTCCTTCCACTTGAATTATTCATTTTGGAGCTTTCATTTTGCATTCTATACGTAACAGCATGTCATTCCAGCGTACCTTACTCATTTTAGTTATATTTGTTTTACTATCTGCCCAGCACAAGAAGGCAATCTAGAGGAACATGTAACGTAATCACCTTTGCTGTACGCACAGTGTTTAGTCTCGCCTTCCGAGTATGACAAGGATGCTATTATGTGTTTCAAATGGGATGATGTTTGTCCTTGAGCGCTACTAGGTGAGCAACCAATCGGAGTCCTGCGGCGTTGTCATATTGCATTCCCCCTAAGTGGTGTGTGACGAGCGCCAAACTAATCAATCTCTAATAAATGCTAGTCGCGCTAAGAAAAAAATTCATATTTTGCCAAAACTGATCCACGAGTAAGGAGAGAGTAGTGTATTTAACATACCGTAAAATCCCCATATTTTTAGCTCAGTTTTCCTTATACAAATAACTAGATAGCAGTATATTATAACAATGCGTTGCGACGTAAGCACTGTAATGAATATCATTATTTGTTGGTATGCATGCGTGAACGTATGTTTGAAATTACTCAGAGCTGAAATGTAAACATTTGACATGAAGTGGTGAAAGAAATATGTACTTTGAATCAGCCAAGGTGTTCGTTAAATTCGATGAGAGGACGCGATACGCTTCTTGTTAGTCTAGCAGAAGGTGTCTGGTCACATTATATCTTTGTTTATGAATGGTTCGTATTCTCTATTTACTCCAGTGTTCAAAGCTGTTCAGTTACTCTTCCATGAAAAAGTGTATCAGCTGGTGGATCAATGAGATACGATCCACCTTCCTCCTTACTACTGCCAGAACAATCCAATTGATGTGGGTTCAAATTATGTTGCAAATAGAAATAATATTTTTAAACTGACTGACGTTGAACGACTTATTCACGAAGAAATTAACAAGGAACACAACAAGATTAGGAAAACTGCGTGAGACATCAGATAAACTAAACGAAGACGACTTTTGGAAAGAAATAGCACGTAATGAAATTTTGGAACCTATCATCCTAAATTTGCAGACAATGACAATGACGAATTAGCTCTTAACCTAAGTAATATTCGCAGCTATACGGATGCACCGCTGGCATTTTTCATTGGTTTAGAAAAATTAGTAATTCATAAACTATAATTAATTTTAAATTAAATATTTAAACCATTTGCGTAATATAGGAATATCCACGTTGCCATTGTGATTTCAACAACTGAATTATTATACAACTTTGGAAAATTCAGTTTGCGTTAGCGCCAAGAACACAAGTGTGCAAGAGAGAGGGAAATGTAAAAAGAGTGGGTATAACGAGGTGGCAACGGTGACGGCTCTAACGCATCTGATTCGCCATAGGCGAGAACTCTTCCCATTTGAAACGCATAATAGGTTCGTTTAAAATACGCCAGTGTTGTCACATAACTCACCCATACATAATGCCTATCAGTACAGTTACTAAAAGAAACATTAAATCTGGCAACATGTGTGACTCATATACACTTCTCACACACTCATTTCCTAGTAAACAGATCCACTACCAGAGCAGATAAACAGTTCAAACCACTCTACCTTTCATTTATCTCTTGCCTTCTTGTGGAGGATAGAAGTACTTTATATCCTTTATACTCCGCATTCGTTAAATTTTCTGGGTGTGCTCAAAAGTTTCGCTTTAAATGCAGAAAATCTCTTAGTAGCCTTAGTGGCCTTAGTGACCTCTTGGTTCCAGCTCCTCATAACATTCAAGTACATTAATAAGTATAGTTGGCGTAATAATGTAATATGGAACCCGCATTCTTTACCTCCCATCCCGCTCTCCCTGCTGCAAAATACCAATTGAAGGCCCGAATGATATTACCTAATAAATATTACCTTGTCCTTATTCTACTTTTAACTTAATTCTGCCTGAAGTCAGGTTTCTATAGATTTAAAGCTCTTACATGCAATTCGTGGTACTGGCCGTGACACTCTTGAGTTAGGCTACTCAGGTTTATGCAAAGTGGGGCCCTATGCAGCATTAGAGACTACTGGTTGTACGACGCATTTTCTGCATTAAAATAAAAATTTTAGCAAGAAAAAAAGGTTAGAAAACGTACTTCCCAAAGCATTGGAACATGCACAAATTCAATTATAGTATAAGGTTAATAAGTGCGCAATGAATTATATCTTGCGACAAATAATGGAATATTGCAGTCGCCTTACTGATACTATTAAATTTCCTAGGATATAATTATAATCTTTACACTTCGGTATGCTTGTGATTGTAATAAAATATGCAAAAATAGTGTGATCGTGCCCCATAAAGTCGTAGCCAATTCTTATAGCTCCTGAATATGTACCGGAAAGACGAAGTTATCTGAACAAGATTTATTCAAATAAGATTTATCCAATCCCCCCCCCCCCCTTTATTGTATAGTGTTATACATGGATGGGTATTTTCGTTTTCCAGCGGTTCTATATACTCACTCCAGAGTCAATAGGTGATGTGGCAATAGTGGCGTTTTTACGTCAATGCGCCTAGTTCATGTGATGGAAATAAGAATGACGGATAATATAATAACAAAACCAGACCATGGAGACATCTGTTAATGAAGCGTAAGGTAACAATATGCATTAGTTTTGCATCGAGGTGGAACTGTAGAAAAGTAGACACATGAATGGTTGTCACGGAGCCAGCCGTTGGATGACGTGACACCTTGCTACGTGACACCCTATAACTAGGGTTCCAAGTCTATGCTAGGTGCTCATTAACACTAATATTAATGATTGTTATTTCTAATACTTTGTAAATATGTTACTCAAAGATGGCATGAACAATTTTGTAAGCGAACGCCGAGAGAGAGAGAAAGAAGCGGGGAGTAAAAGATACAGATAGCGTTAAAGCCACGCCTACGCCCATGAGCGCGTTAGCGCTTGCCGAGAGAGGAAAGACGAGGTGGGAAGAGAAAGAGCTAATCTTTGTTTCACATAAGCTTGCCCCGTATCTCTTAACGGTCACGTGAACTTATCACCTCTCATTGGCTGCTATTGCATTATAGACTGTTGTGCGGAAAAAAATTAGTTCGTTATTTAACATGGTCCCAGGCGACCGCAAAGTGAGATTTGTGATGGACAACAGAGCGCTGGGGCGGGTTTTCTACAGGATCTCCGGTTTCCTCCGCCAAATCATTCCACCGGTGCTCCATCTTCATCTCATGTATCATCAGTGTCATCGCCTGCGGTGCCGTATGTAGTAAAAGAGGGCGTTAAAACACTACACACACACACTACACACTACACACACACACACACACACACACACACACACACACACACACTCAGATTTAAGAAAGAACTACTGTTCAAACTTCTGAAGCGGTAATTTGCAAAGAGCTCGCCATTTTCTATTCAAGTGGTAAACCCAAAAAGCTTTTACTGTCCCTTTGTCACGAGAGATCTAGGTTAGCAGCTAAACACACGTTTGAAACAATATCAGCGTTGCCAAAACAAACCACTGTTGTGGATGATCTTTCTCACCTGGCACGGACAGATGCTGTTGATGGATGTGAAATCCTGACTGATTTCTACTCCCCAACGTTTGGCAAGGTAGCCAACATTCTGGCTCCTTCAGTCAATACAATTAACACGCATTCGCGAATACGCGACTTACTCTTTATAGCAAAGTTCAGATAGCAAAGGGGAAAAAATGTTACATTGATATGATTTCCTCAACGTCTGCAAAAAAAATCCATCTGACATAAAACGTGTGTTTCCAACGAGATCTACCGTATACGAGGTCGCGGGTTCACACCCAGCGGTCAGCGATGGATTTTTTTCGGATGTAAAAATCCTGAACATGGCTTTTTTTTTGGAAGGAAAGTAAAGCCAGTGGTCCCATGCCGTGGATCTACAGCACGTAAAAGAACCTCAAACTGATAGAGGCTTGTGAGCAAACTGATACGGCTTTTCACGTCCAGTATAAAATGGGACGCTGAGAACCACACAGTTCAAAAAAACGTCCATAAATTAAAAAAAAAATCAGAAAAATAAAATCCGTATCGAGTTAGGAAAATGTCATTCAGGATAAACAGAATTTCAGAGGTTATTAAAAAAATTCAAGATATAGATTTCATTGCCATAAAATATCTTAAACATAGACGTTTCGGTCAAAATCTTCGAAGCCACATGTTATGAAATAAAATTTTGGGATTTTTTTTTAAATTTGAAGTGCAATTAGGGGATTTTATTCAAAAGCTTGGTGTTCTATTCCTGAAAGACGTTGAAATGAGATAGAAAAATTGGTATTTAAACGACTAATACATTTGTGGTTATGCTGTTCACACACACATACACACACACACACACACACACACACACACACACACACATACACACATACACTCACACACACACACATCATGGAGACTTGTTTCTATTTTTGAATTCGATGAGTCTCGAAACCTGTATTTCCGATGAAATTCGATTTCGAATTTTAGGGTGAAATGTAATACCTACCTCCTCCATCTACTACATATGTACATGTCCGTGAACATGGTAGAGAAAGAATACATGAAGTGTAACACTCACACATTAACTCCATCCATAAACTACTACTTCGCACACTCATAAATATGACGGACAGACGTGTCATTAACAGTCTGAGTAAGAAACAATTGTAGTACTTAAAATGAAAGATGATAATGGAAGTCGGACATTGCCGCCAACTGATAAATCGTCTTTTGTTGTGAACCTTAGCCCGCAGGCAACTTCTCGGAACCACGTGTTGACAACCGGAAACACAGGAATGCAGGGAAACCAGATACAAAGACAAATGACACGCGTGAAGTTTCAATTACATCCTGTGTTCTTGTTGCTTCGCCAGTTCGTCAACATTTAGTGGAGAGTCCAAACAGATCGGTGCTATTTATTTTTGAGGATTTTATTGTAATTTAAATTCATTGATTTTTTCTCTTTGAAGATATGAAGATCCATCCAATAGCTATAGAAGAAGTTAAAAAGTATGTTAATATGGTTTATTTTTATCTAGTATTTTGGATTGTAGCTTTTTATTCTATTTCTTGCAGATAGTGTCCTTGTGGGGCGGTTAGCGATATATATATTGTCACCCGAACGTCGGAACTCCCTATAGAACTGGCCGGCAGGAGGGTCAGACGTGAAGTATTCCAGGCCACACCCACCCATTTATCTCAGTCACTAACTGACGGGATGATTAGGGAAGTGTCACTTGTCGCTGGCCGCCTCTTCCCCTTCCCCTGCCGTCTGGAACCTTCGCGGTGATTCACTGAAACGAGAGACTTAGAGAAAACAGCGATATTCCTATAAAAGGGCTGCAGTAAGTGAGTTGAGTCAGTTCTTGGCGAGCCGCGTAGGAGCGCCGTGCTAGTGTACAGACGAGAAGACTGTGTACGTGCACGTGAACGTGCTGTGGAACTGTAACGGACGAACTGGTGAATCGTAATTGTGTGCATTACGTAATTCTGTGTAATTGGCAAGTGTTCAACTGTAAGTCGGTGGAAATAAAGAACATTTTGAGTTAGTGCAATTGGACTTTTAATTTCACGAACCCACAAATTCACAATATATATATATATATATATATATATATATATATATATATATATATATATATATATATAGTTTAAGGGTTTCGAAGGAAATTTGCTTAAAATATTTTAATAGTAATTAGAGGGGGAAAAGTAAAACAATGCTCTCCCGTTTTATTTTCCCAAGACATCAAAGTTTCCTGAATTAAAAAAAAAAAAAAAATTTTCAATTTTTTTTAGAAAAATTCTGTGATTGTGCTATGAAGAGGCCAGAATTCACGTGCTCATTATTTGCACTATCATTATTATTAATCCGTTCCTGGCTGGGAAATTTTATTCTACTGCCATCAAGCTTCGGTAGTTCTCGACTCTGGAGCAATTCAGATGTTTCTGGAACTTTTCTACCTTCACCAAGGAGTATATAAGGTAGCATTCGAATCACTGGATTTGACCTGTGGAGCAACACACTTTCTCGTGCTATCTTTTATTGTAAAATCAACGAGTCACCCTTAAATTTTCTATCCCAAAAGTAATCCTCTCTGCGGTTAAACCCATTGAGAGCGGGCACAGAGGAGCAGCTTTCAGGCCGAACTCAGCCTGCCAACAGTAGCCGGCCCTCGTAGCTATGGTCGTTAGAACGTATGTCTCTAGCGTTCCACCGCGTAGAGGGTCGCGGGTGTGAAACTACACAAAACAGATAGGTAATTAAACGGAAACAATAAAAAACGGTTAAATAAGGAAAAGAAATACATAGATATATATTTTGTGTAAAAAAACAGTCATGAGGTCTCGGAGGGACGATCAGTCAACTACTAGTTCCGTGAGAATCGAGAAGTGAGAAAACAACTGGAGTTTTCAACAGCGGCGTAAAAGTATCATCGCTAAGGTGTTCTCAACGCACTAAGCATTAATAAAGGTCTAAATTAAGGCACTTTTAGTGAGAAATAAAGTAAGTCCAACTGAACTTGGTGTTCCCACTTTCTTACGTTATAATTGCATATATTTTCTAATGTAAGGTTTTAATGGCTGCTCAAATCACCGTGCACCGTCATACATTCCCATACAAATGATACAATTTTAGACTCTAAAAACATCGATATTTTTATTACAATATTACAATATTTTTATTACAATATAATAAATTTATAGAGTAAAAAGTCACCTTAAAAGCACGTAGTTTAAACCAATGCATGAATAGTACGGTACTATCGCTATCATTCGTCCTTAACACTGATCTGATAATTGCATCCCCTTCAAATTAAGTAAAATCACTCGCATTTTAAAAGGTTGAAATAGGTTTAACTTTCCTATTTGAACGCTTACAATATGAATTTATAAACGAAATATATGCTCAAATCTTTCTTCATATAGTATTGAGTGAAGTGTTTGTGGAAAAAGAAGGCATTACTTCATATTGAAGCCCCATATACACGTAAAACATCAATAGTAGAATAATATAGTGTATCTATGAATCAATTCATTTATAAATATCGCACTGCAATTATTTGTAAACTTTTCTCTAGATTCGTTAGATCTATTGTAATTGGTAATTATTTTCGCTGCTTGACGTTTTGGTTGGGTTTAAATAAGTTAGGTTGAAGCAAGTTTATTGGCGCTAGACCTTGCTATTGTCTCCAGTTGGATGAGAGTGCTTAACCAGTACAGACGGAACAAACAGGTATTATTTATATCGCGTGACAAGGTGGCGCATGGGGTGAGCAGCGTGCACGCCATGAATGAAGAAAGGTAAACCAGCCATAAGGCAGGGCGTTGTGTATTGTACACAATGCTTAGGATGCAAAATCCATATGAAGGAATAAAATTATATCAATAAAAGACATTAAGAAACTCATTATAAAAGAGCCTATAAGGATTTCGAAGACAACGTTAAACAATATAACGAATATACTGTCAAATACTGCAATGTATTTAAAATTGCAATATTACAAATAAATATTAAGCAAAAAAGTAACGAAATATTATGAGGTGGACAAAAAGTGATAAGCCTCATTTGATGACAGTTATATTCTTGGTAATTTGGAAGACAAACGATTAAAGCTATGTAATTTAATTATATAATTATTTAGGATTAGGACTACTACGGGGGGATTTGGTACCGAAAACTGAGGTTTATTGTACCCAGGGAGGGAGGATGAGATGAGACAGGGGGCGGCCGACCCAAGGAGTCACGACAGCGCCGAGACACGCGCCAACACTTTCATATTGAAAGAAACCGCCAAATGAGAGATGATGTGAAATGATAACGGAGATTAAATTGATGGACAGGAAATTCGGAGGATGTAATTTATCTACTGGCGACCCGAGAAAACCGCCGAAAAAAACCCATGGGTCAGGTAGGTCAGCACGGGAATCGAACCTGGGCCCCCCGAATGTGGGTCATAGACAAAACCACCGGCGCCATACCACTCGGTTATATAATTATCGTAATGAATACATCTCGGGTTTTTGCATATCTGCATATTTTATTCCTTGATAGTTAAACATGCATGCAAGGTATAAATTGTTTCTATAAGTTTCATCGTGTATATCAATGCATATATAATGGGTTAGTATATCTTTAACTTATTTATGTATACTTAGGCATCTATTTTACTATTTTATTGTTTATTTCTTTTATTCTTTAATGTCTCTTTTATTACTTTGTGTACAACTGTTAGCTATACAATGCATAAAATGGCACCGAAAATGCAGAGTGAACAATGAGCAAGCACTTCCTGATATATAAATATACCACTTAACAGCTTAACTGCAAAGTAGCATTCAACAATCATGCGGCATAGCTTTTGTTCGGTGCGGCGGTAGCCTCAAACGAAGCTGTCTGCCCTAAGGATATTTTTAAGAAATTAAAAAGTTCCATTTTCTTTCAGATAACTGTGAAACATATTTCTGTATTTCAGTAAAAATCACTAATGCTAAAGTAGACTGAAAGAGAGACAATTTAATTTGAGTTAAAGAATAAACAAACAATTTCATAACTTCATCAAGATTAATAAATGTGAGAAGGTTGAAATAATGCACTTTAAATGCCTATTATGAAGCGTTTAGAGCATATTTACCATATTTTTAGCGCATGGATGCATGCATATTATTATGTTTTACAATGCATATAAATCCGAACCGTGGTAATGACCAGGAGTTTCAGCTTTCATTTTTCACCCATTTGGGAAGTACGTATCGAGTTTGATATCGAGTAAACAGGTAGTAATACATACCGTTCTTCTGTTTATACCACACATGTGTGACACACATATTATTATTTGTGCAATATTAACAAAGCTTTAAAAATGCGTTACTACGGATAGTTATGGACAAGCAGTGCAGGGGCTAATGCGCAAGGTAGCTGCTAAGCGTAATTTAGGGAGTTACTAGGAAAGCTGATAGAGCAGGGCGTTACAAGTATTCGAGGCTATCCTCGCTATTCTGAGCGCAATTTATAAAGCGTATATCAGTATTTATACTTAAACTTAGTTGTAGGAGTAGTTGTACGTAGTTCAATGTAGTTGGTGTATATCTGACGTACCTAAAAACTTTCTGTTCTACTTGTATCTAAACCCAACGCAATGCAAACATTGCTTTTCTGGTCATCCTACTATCCTCTTACAACCTAACCTCACCTCACCTCTTCTCCTAATGTATAGCTAAGCTAGGATATTTTTTTGTGATTTGAGGAAGAGTTTCAGTGATCATAGACATTTTGAAAGGTTGCAAATCCTATCCGGAGCCTTTTACAAAGTATTGAGGCATCAGTAGTATTTTGAAACTACTTAAACACTTTTTCACTGCGTTTTTACACTTTTATATCATTTAACCGTATTTTCAGACTCTGTCAGGGTTTTGATATTCTGGTACTGCTACATGCATGTTCTAAAACATAAAAAAGCCTTTTAAACATTATTTGAAGCAGAAATATCAATCCCTGAAGGAAAGAAGAAGGATATTTGAAATGGTTTTAGTAATTTTGCTCCTTTTTTTTATAAGTTTAAGCTGTTTACATGTCCATTTATACTTGTTGCAGACCTATTTATTTATTTTGTAGTAGTTTCTATGTTTTACTATAACTTGATGTCTTATACACTTTATACGTTGTCAAGCTGTATACTTGCCAATCCGCAATGTAAAGGTGTGGTTGTTTAGCCTTTCTTCCAAGATCGCTGCTTTAAACTGCTATCCATCAAGCCTTTCTCAAAATTTAGGTTTTAACAGCAACATATTCGTCCAGTGAAAAGTTAACGAATTCATGTACCTGCACATAATGAGGATCAGTATTTTATTGGATTACATGCAATGAATCACCAGTGGGACAGACATGTAGCTACTGTGTAGTGCAGAAAAAAAACGTTCAGAATAATGTGCTTAGAAAGAAAACAGCGGCAAATTATCCAATAAAAGCCAAGTGTCCATCTGCTTGTGGCGTTTAAATCCAGAGGACTGCTCTTCTTGGTTAATGATGTGACAGCTGTGCTTCTGGTCCATAACAAATAGCTTAAAGGACGGTGATTCTGTAGGGTCAGCCCCAATTCATTTATTTTAATAGGAGGATAGAAGTGCGTGTGTCATTGCGGTCGGAAGATCAATTGTTTTGGCAGGTTCTTCCTCTAATTTAGGCTTGCAGGAGTCAGCGTTTCTCTCTCTGGAAATAAACCATCGTGGCCGCCGCTCATTGATACCGACTGTATTATTTACAGGAAATAAAATAGTGTTGTCTTGATGCTACGTGCAACTTTTTACCATTATGATCATTATCACCAATAACTGATATTTGGTAAATCAATGCGCAGTGCGATCACCTTTTAAAACTAACAATTATAATGGATGGAAGAAGCATTTTGTCACAGATGTTCATCCAAACATTTTACTCTGTTGGGCCACTTGGAAGTTTTAATGATTTCTTCCTGAATGTTATTAACTCCATTCGTAATGTTATCACAAGGCAACTAGAGTACTCAGGTAGGCCATTCCGGAGAGTGGCGCTGCCATTGGCTAACGCGCATGACGTCACTGAGAATACAGTTCAACCGCGAGAGTTAAACACTAGCCCCTCAGTATGTGTTATTTAAGCTCTGCTACGTGTAAAATTGGAAGCAATAAACATCCACTTGTGTATTATTATGAAGATTCTTTCTAGCAGTTGTATTAAGAGTTTAAAACATGCTACTATTCATATGTACTTAAGCAGTGTAGCTCAAGAAAATGACGAAGCAACCCATTGAAATTTTTCTTTGCTGCAAGTTTCCTGATCATTTCTGCCTTCGCTCCTTTGTTTAAGTGCCTAATTCTAATGAAGGTTCTTGTCCTCACATTAAGAGAGATCACTTTGTGATGAATTTCGGGAAACTTGGAACTTATTATAGAAGTTAAGTTTTGCATCACTCCATTACACTTCGCAGCACTTTGTCCATGGAAGCTACAAAATATTATTTCTGTGCCTTCTTCTGCCATTTCAAAACACTGTTTTCTTTCTTCAGGGCTTGCATCTGAGTCTTTAGTCTAATTATTTCCTCTTCAGCAACAACAGAGTGGTCAGGAGCTACCTCCGTGCTGGTCGACGGGTCAATTTTTTTTTTTTTTGGGGAGATAAAGATACTATAGTAGACAGCGCCCTCTTTCGCACGGTCCTAACTTCGCACCGGCGATCTCTTGCTGATATTGCCTATTAATAAAAACAGTTTTATTATTATTATTATTATTATTATTATTATTATTATTATTATTATTATTATTATTATTATTATTATTATTATTATTATTATTATTATTATTATTATTATTATTATTATTATTATTATTATTATTATTATTATTATTATTATTATTATTATTATTATTATTATTATTATTATTATTATTATTATTATTATTATTATTATTATTATTATTATTATTATTATTATTATTATTATTATTATTATTATTATTATTATTATTATTATTATTATTATTATTATTATTATTATTATTATTATTATTATTATTATTATTATTATTATTATTATTATTATTATTATTATTATTATTATTATTATTATTATTATTATTATTATTATTATTATTATTATTATTATTATTATTATTATTATTATTATTATTATTATTATTATTATTCCACGCATCAAACTTTTCTTATAAAAAAGGAGCGAATAAACTCAGTGTACACATAGAAACAAATACATAAATGGAATGTGTATCTGATACTTACCTGCAAATTGGTTTTGCTGGTACTTGCCACTACCGCCTCAAATACATCCCCATGCCAATTAGGAATTTTCTATGACAGTACAGCGTCGCCCTTTAATTTTCTTTTCAGCGGCAAACCTAACAGCTCGTTTTTTAAATCCCGGTCATAGTTTTCGGGCAGGAAGTGATCGGAACAAATCCTTGCATTACTCACATTAACCGGATCAGCCCTTTTACAGCGTAAAATCCACTTGCGCTGTAGTTCTCGATCTTTAGACAAACAATGGAAAATCACATTCGTAGTATTATACGAAGCATGTTTGCTTTCAGCCACAGCGCAATGTTTTTCATAATGTTACGACAAAAAACACAGCCAATAACTACAATAGCTCATAAGCAACTGCATCTCGTTTATTTCATCAGAAGGATTGTGGAATTTGCATGCATCAGCGCCTTATCTTATCTTATAATGTGCAATCATAATATTGCATTACGCACATTCACGTGTAAGCGATCTTGCGTTGTATTCTCAGTGACGTCACGCCCCTCAGTCAGCAGTGACAGTGTTTTGCGCGGGAAGGCGGGAATGGCCTGCCCTGAGAGTACTCATGTTATCACACATTTCAGCAATGTCCTTACTGTTCAGTATCAGTGGTTCGTTTTGTTTTCAGTGGGGAGAGAAATGTTTCTAAATGATTTGGTACGGCACAGTCAGATTGAAAAATTCATTTCCATAGCCGAGAGTTGAGCCTTGTGTATTCAGCTTTCCGTGCTATTGCTCAAATATGGTTTCCTCTTTTAAACATTTAAAATGATGTTTTTTTTTCTGCTTTTGTTTAGTTGCGGGAATTAATTTCTGTATCAGCGAGATAAGAAAGCGCCAGAGAATAGAATGTCCCATCTCTAGCGCAATGACGTGACTATATTATGGAAAGCGGATTTGAACCAGTAGTAAGAAGAGCCTTAAATACTGACAATAGCGTATTGTCAATTTGTGGACAAAGACACTATTTACTGCTTTCTTGCACGTCACATAAAAAGATGTTTTCTGGCATTTCATGATCATAGAGATTACAAACCCTCTAAGGAAGCTTGAGACACTGCAGCCATATTCTCCCCTAATAGCCAAGCGGGTTTCCTTTCACTTATTAGGCCAATAAAATGGCCATAGTTTGAACATTATGCATATCTGAAGCTTTTCTAAATGCCCGTTACCTCTTACCACAGAATATCAGTGGTTGCTTTTATTTGTATGAAACTTAAAAAATTCCCCTTGATTTATGTCAACATCTTTGAAGATCCATGTACTAACTGAAGTGTCAATCTTTGTTGTTCAACAATGAGTATTTAGAGAACGACCAATGCCAAAAAAGAGTAATTTATTATCAATTAATTATTTGTCAGGGATCTGTCTTTTCTATAATAAGCTTTTATTTGCCTATCTCTTGCAATTTACTATACAAAATTCACTCAGAAAGAAGCAGATTTCATAGGCCCTTCAAAGAAAATTTAAAGCATAATATGCCTTAATTATGCAAAATATTTGACTTAGGGCATTATAAAGCCGTTCGAAGTATTCGTTGTACAGGATGACAACCAAACCCCTTTTTAGGTGTTCTGCAGTTGCGTTGAGTCTGCTATAAAATATATTTTGGAGGTTTTTGCGTCATTATTGGAGATGCAATGGACTGTTACCGTCCACTCTCATTTTCAAGTCGTGTACAAGTAATAAACTTACAGAACATTTAATCTTACTGCTTTTTAGTTGATGTTTTATGATATTATTTATAATTTGGATAATAAAGACTTTTTCACATAATTCTCTAACGGTTTTCATTTTACCTTCAGGTTTAGTCCTTCCCGTACTTTTATAATATTTTGTGCTACAGATCTTTCAGACGGAAGGGGCTTAGATGTGAAATTCCTTCCAATAGTTATTACATACTTGGCATTGACATAATATACACGTTTTTGGATTATCCTCCTCATTTTCGTCATCAGAATAAATTGCTTCCTTAACTTGCTCATGCACATAATAAATAATTAAAAATGTGTTGGTCGGTAATTTTAATAAAGCAATAAATAATAGTGAAAACGCAACAAAATATTGCTGTACCATTAAATAATAATAATAATAATAATAATAATAATAATAATAATAATAATAATAATAATAATAATAATAATAATAATAATAATAATAATAATAATAATAATAATAATAATAATAATAATAATAATAATAATAATAATAATAATAATAATAATAATAATAATAATAATAATAATAATAATAATAATAATAATAATAATAATAATAATAATAATAATAATAATAATAATAATAATAATAATAATAATAATAATAATAATAATAATAATAATAATAATAATAATAATAATAATAATAATAATAATAATAATAATAATAATAATAATAATAATAATAATAATAATAATAATAATAATAATAATAATAATAATAATAATAATAATAATAATAATAATAATAATAATAATAATAATAATAATAATAATAATAATAATAATAATAATAATAATAATAATAATAATAATAATAATAATAATAATAATAATAATAATAATAATAATAATAATAATAATAATAATAATAATAATAATAATAATAATAATAATAATAATAATAATAATAATAATAATTAATAAGGGGACATAAAACTGCAGCTTTTCAGTCAGAAAGATTTAATTCGTACAAATTCAGTATAAATTGAATATTGATTTAATGGATATTTCCGAAGAAATTCTGTCAAAGTTCCAATCTCTGTGAAAATTAATGTTTATAACATGGTTCTGAACTACGAATTTTACTCTAGAAAAATGTTTGAAGAGCGCTTTTTATACACAACCGTGCTGTAGCGTAGTTACCAGAATAGACATTATTTGGAGGAAAGAACAAGCATTCTTTGTGCAGAACACTTGGAGAGGCAAAATTGTGCAGGACGCTTCCTGTCTAAACATTCGCCTTGGTTTCTTGGAACGAGACGAGCGTTCAGCGGGTTCGAATGTGACTGCTTGTTGAGTGAATTAATAGTAGGAGTAGGGCACTTGTTGAAAGAAAGGTGTGGAAATGAATGTAGACAGTCCTCTTTTAAATGTTTCCTTACTAACTTGAAAATAATTCGACGAACATCCATATCCACAGTGTTTTTATGTGAGGGTTAGGAACGAAAGTAAAAAAAGGAACTGTAGATGATAGGATTGAGTTCACGAGTGATGGAAGCATCTTTTTAAATGTTCTATTAAATTCAAAGTTCCTAGAAATTAATTCAAAGATTTATCCTTTACAAAATCTCTGATACCTAAACATTGGAATTTAAAAAAAAAAAAAAAAAAAATCAGATACCTAAAAATTGGAATTTTAGTGCGTCCTACACACGGCTAGTGTGAAAGAACAATTAATTTCCATTAATTGTACCTAATAGTGGTCCGAACTATAAAGCCCGGGCCTTAAAGTACTTACAGCATAGTAAGTCGCCATCAAGGTAGTTGTCTCATGTATTTATGAGAACTCCTAAGTGGTTTACCGGGAGAAACACGAGTCAGTTGTAGAATTTAATGTCATGTTGGCACGTTGGCCATAAGAGCTCAAATGGTTAGAGCCGTGGAAGATCCGTGGTTCAAATCCCGGCTATGGCATTGAATTTTTCATTCTGGCTCTACCCTTTCATATTCATTATTTGTCTGTGACAGTTAATAATGTATTATTATGAAAGAAATTGTTAATTTTTGTTAGGTCATTTTTTTACATTTTATGTGCATTTTTTTTTATATTTTAAGGGCATTTTATAGCACATTTTTACAGACATTTTAGCTCAACAACTTCCGGACCCTAGTTGTTGTTGTTATTATTATTATTATTATTATTATTATTATTATTATTATTATTATTATTATTATTATTATTATTATTATTATTATTATTATTATTATTATTATTATTATTATTATTATTATTATTATTATTATTATTATTAATTATTAATTATTATTATTATTATTATTATTATTATTATTATTATTATTATTATTATTATTATTATTATTGACATCCAGTCATAGAAAGATTGCATCATTTCAAGGTCAGCATACAATGAGATTCTTTTAAACATACTTGATTCATTTTGTTTTATTGTTTCTGTAGCTACAATAAAATGTATAATGAAACTGTTACTGGAAAACCTTCTCTCACCTAACAGAAGTTAGATATAAAAAATTAACTATTGTAAGAATAATCTCATAAAGCTGTATCAAATTAAACTAGTGGGTAGAAAAATTTGAATGTGAACTCAGATTGATATATTTTTGTAGTAAAACATATTTCGGAAATGTTTTAAGTAATATGGGTGCATTAAAAATGAGGTGTTCCTCACTCTCAGCATTCTTCTTCGTTATTTTTTCACATTAAGTTATGATCAACAAGAAGAGAACTATCGAATCTTGGTCAGGGTGAGATACCTGGATAAGGTTTTCCGGGATTTTCCTTATCCTGAAAGACGAATATTAGAGTAAACGTAAGCTCAATGGACCCTGGCCTCGTTTGAACATCATTTCATCCATTTCATTTATCGTTCGATAGGACTTAACGTTGGAGGACGTAAATTACAAAAAGGGGGGGGGGGATTATTATATAAACATTTGAAAGTTGAACTTTCCATATTGTTCTCGCTTAGTTCTTATGTCAGATTGTTTTTATCTATTTTATAGCCTCATTTAATTCTTTGGCCATGTCACGAGTTTAACTGAAACTTTTACTCTATGAATTTGAAGTTGGGTTTTTTTCATTTTAGCTTAATTTCCATGCGAACGTACACTCTCACAACCTCACTTCAGACTATAAGGATATGGAGTAATTGTACAAAAAGAAAACTAGCCATCCCCAAATCGGGAATACAACTCTGGATCTTCGGGAAGAATGTGTGATTAGTTTCTATTTACAGTACATGTAATTAATTTATTTTAATTTACCTTGTGTTTTACAGGCCTCAAATGATATATGAAACAATACAATCATTGTTTATTCACAGCCAAAGCATTAATTAGAAGTATATACATTTAATAGATTTGTTTAGCTCACTCCTCATTGGCTTGGAAATGTTTATTTGATGGAGTAAGCAAGAAATGTACTTACCCATTGCAAATTCAGAATAACTTGAAAATAAAGTATATACGGCACCGTTGTATAAAATATCAAACAATATAATCATGTGCAAACTGGCTTTGCTAGAATGCTAAAAAGAAAATTCATTCTGGTCTGTGGTAACATGAATGCTGACTTCCGTGCACACATTTTAAATAATTGAACCTTTGTCAGGTTAAAACAATATTTCTTGTAATGTTGTTTTATGAAGTAAATACTACTGAAATATGTTCCTTTTGATTAAAATACACGCATTTATAAGTTAGTAGGAGAAATATAATGTAATCTAATCTGAGGAGTAATCTAAGTATAGTCGTACGTAAATCGTACTAGAAAGCAGGGGTCCCCACAAGCTCATTTCCTCTTGGTGGACTTCATGAGGGGGATATCCAAATTGCGTGCCACACCTCTCGTCCTCTGGTATGTACTGCACAAGTCCTCATAAAAATGACGAGGGTCCCAACAGTCCTTTTACGAGCTGTCTACTAAACATTTTAGTTGTTAAATAAAATTATTTACGGCGGTTCTCCCTCTGTGCTGCTCTGGTGACGATGCGGAAAGAACCTATTAGCGTCTGCATGCCCCCTCTCTGCACCATGATATATGGCCATTGCAGCGTTTTAAAGACACGTGTCTTGCTAATCTCCTCTAGGCAATCTATTGTCTTGAAGGAGATAAAATATGAGCTTCCACAAGGTGTGAGTACCTAGTCCGATAAACACTTTCTTAACCTCAGTCCTATGTTTATATTCTTTCACTTGCATAAAAGGGAGTATTGCAATTAATCCTAAATTCTTTATCGGGATTTCAGAGCAAGCAGTATTCTGCACGTCTCTATGCTTTAAAAGCTGTGTGGGGAAGGAGGAACGAAAAGTTTTTAAGGCCAAAATTAGACTTAACTAGAGCACATTTTGGGGATGCAAAGCAAAGATAATCTGCAGTTCTTGACACCATAAACTGCTCTTTAATTCGATGTTCATTATTTCTCTTTCCAAAGTGATCTTAAAGAATTTTATTAAATTACAAGTTGAAGATGATTGTAAAAGTAAAATACACATCTTGAAATGTCCGCGAATGTTAGGCATATGAAGCTCTCTGAATTTTTATTTTACATATGTGGGAACTTAAAGAAGAAACAAAACTTTGCTGCATCAATATACATATAATGAAAATATACAATTATATTAGTATTTTCGCATCATTAACTATTTTCGAAATATTCTTGTTGTATACATATTTTCCTCATCTGGAGTACATGTTCGACGTTTTATAGTTTTTCAGTTTTGTTCATGTGCGCGTTAGCAGCAAAAATGAGTTGATTTGCCAACTTACAAGAAGCAAAATCATTAACCAGAAATAGCATGACACGAACGAACAAAATTAGACATTCCTACTTCATCTAACATATCTGCTATATCTACTATATTTTGGATGGAATACATTAATTATTCTTATTGGGATTTCCGAAAGTGCCTACATATTTCAGTGCCCATAGCGAAAAAAATAATTTTAAATTCTGTATAAATCGGTGTGTGCCTGTGTGCGTGCGTGCGTGGTACGATTTTTCTATCTCCTACGTTTGGCAGTTATGCAAGTCACCCAGAATGAAAAGAAGTTAGAGGATATTGTAAAAAACTGTAAGGTATCATTTAATTTCTCATGAAAATATATAAAAGTATGGTATTTTAATCAAAATCGTGAGAGCCATCTTTGAGAAAATAAAAATATCGAGCGATATTCCATGTGTAGGATAGTGTTGAAGATGCTTATCAAAATTGGCAAGTTTGATATTGAATTTTCAGTTGTGCTGGTTATAGGCACGCACAAACCCATATACACACAGAGGTCTTTTATTTAGGGAATTTCAAAATATGGGGTTTCGGTGAAATATTTGTCGAATTTTGGAATAAAATACTATACCTCCCCCGTTTAGTATACGTGGTAGAATAAGTTGCAGAATTATGGCACTAAATTATAGTGGCTGGAAAAAGATGTGTAGTAATGGCACATCTAGTTTTATTAGGCTACTGCTTCAAAATCGAAATGGTGATTTGATACATAATATACGAGATAAACATGTAATAAGAAATGTGGTTCCAATAATAACATGCACACCTTGAAATCCTATTGCTACAAAGAAAGTTGTTCCAACATACAACTCAAAAAAAAAAAAAAAAAAAATCTGAGAGTTTGATGTGAGATGATCACGCATTTGCTGATCATGCACTCGCGATGTGTACGCTGTAGTACGTTTTTCTGTTGTCGAAAGTCGTAAACACGTGCAGTGTCCTGTTTGTCGTTAGTCTGAGCCACTGAGCAAGAGCAGCGTTCCCATTATATAGCAATAATAAAATGATTACGTACTTTTAAGTTAAGTAAACATCGCTGCTGCCTGTTGCAAACGTTGAATTGCTAGCCATTGGACAGAATTCTGTAAACATTCATACGACTTGATACAACTTAATAGCCCACAATAACAATACAAACGGCACTCGCAAAGGTTAGCGATACACCTTGGAGATCCAATTCACAGAAAGTTAAATGCCAGGAATGATAAGCAGATTGGAAAACCCTTCGTTGAAAACATTGTTAAAAATAATGGTTGATGATAACGATACTTTCTTAGATCTGCTGTGCTCTGCATATGAGACAGACTCAATTGTATCTGAAGCGCCGAAATCCGCGTTAGGTAGTTGAATGCCAACGTTTGCTGAATTTCAATTTTAGTTGCGATGGCAATCTAATTGTAAAAAGGACGTAACATAGGAAGAAACAATTTTGTCCTCAGCACATTTGGCGAATACCACCGCCCATGGTGCCTGGCCCTAGAACCCCAAAATATGAAGGAAATGAATTATATATATATATATATATATATATATATATATATAAACAGTCTAAAAGAATCGAACTCTGGACCTCCAGGATGCACACCTCAGAGATTCCTCTTTGTGTCATCCGCTTGATCATTTATCATAGGCAGGTGTTAGAGAATTTAAAATTAGCAGTTATTTTTGTCTTACGAAAACCTAGTTTCTGAAAAACAATAAAAGAATTTTGGTTACCAAATCATCAGATTGAGAAGGTTGGCAGCAACAGATTCATTGCTGATGTACCTACTTCCGGATTTCAAAGTAAACAACACATACGAGACAAAGTTCGAATTCCTACTAATTGATACAAGCACAGGGCAAGGTTTGTACAACATTAAATATTTGCCAAACTATTACTCACTTTGAAAACTTACTTTTACTAGAGTGAAATATACCCATATAAGGGTACAAATATAGCTTTTAAACTCTTATTTAGAAAAAGAATACTTTTATAATTTTATTTCAAAGAGGACAGATATTAATTCCGTGTACTACAAGGATATTTATATTCCTACACAAACATATGTAGTCACTTCTGACAGACTATTGCAGCTATAAACTGCACAACACGTTTTTGCTGTTATGGAAAGTTGTTGTTAGTGGTTGGATTGGTATTCTCTTCAGGATACTTTTCAAATCCGTCAGCTTTTAAAATAGGTTTGCTTCCTATTTGTATTTTTAATTTACGTTTCCCATTCAAAATCGTTTAATGGATTATGTGTATACCATATTGCAGAAAATGTATACATTATATTGTTTGTTTTAATTAAATGATACTTCAACATCTCAAAACATAATTATGGTTAAACCTCGGTGAAAATATGGATGCTTATGCTTCAAGCATTTCAGTTTTATGGTTTTAGCGTTGCAAATTATTTAGACCGTTGTATTATATAAAGTCTCTGAGAAGAGTCGTTCGAAAGTTCTTGATATATATAAATAAACCTGCTGGACTTTATTCAAAATACTATCTTTATCAGAACTTCTCAGATGTTGAATATGCATTCTATACATTCACAGTGCATCTTACTGTAGTTCGTGTATCATTGAAAGTAATCAGGAACTGAACAACTTAGTTATACTTGCTGCTTAAAATTAACACAATTCGCAAGTTTAAGTTAATTACTCTTCATTTCAAGGTAGTTGAATCATATCAATTAGAAATCGTAAAATTACAGAAAATTAGAACTGATAGTAACTACTGTGTCTTTCAAATGGGATGATTCTTGTCCGTAGTGCTACCAGGCCACTATCCAATCAAAGTCTTACAATTTTCTCAAATTGCATTCCCTATTAGTTTTGGAAATTCATTTTAAGAATTTCTTTCCATTGAAGTTTAAAAAGTAAGACTTATTTTTACTTTACAAGACCAAGTTTTATTTAAGTATATCTAATTAACTCGATTTAGTAAAGCTTTTCCTAGATGACTTTTAAATTTTTTATTTCTTATTTCTGTTTTGACTATATTTATATCATCATTAGGTTTAAACAGGATAAGATGATCGTCAAGTGATCCATCTTTAATAAATACTATTTGCGCTAAGACAAAACACTTCGAATTTTCCAAAAAGTGATCTATGAGAAAATAGGGAGCAATGTTCCCAACATAACTGTAGAAACCATATCTCATAAAGTTTTCATCATACAAATAAATAAAATACCAGTATACCAGCTGAATCAGCCGCGCCGTATTATTTTGGAAGGTAGGCCACTCGTCAAACGGCATGTGATCCTTAATCTAGTTTTGAGCTTACCAAACTGTATTGCTTGACTTCTTAGAAAGAGGAATGCGCAAAATTCAGAGGTATAGCGCTCTAAGGGACAAAACTACTGCTCAGTGAAGTAGGTACATCTCAAAAACTTTACTGAGAGGGAATTCCGGTTTCCAGGCGATTTTACAAACGTTTTATTAGAGTATAACTTCAGTAAACGCCTCGGAAAAAATGGACCTATCATATGAGTACACTAACGTCAGCTAAAAAGAAAATGGCGGATTCTTCTACTTAGAGCAGGGGTTGGCTGCCAAAAATTAGAAAAAAATAGACACGCTTCATTCATCATAGCCCCGTACAGTCAAAACGGACATATTATTAAGCAACGGTTTATTTACATTTATGCTTAAACCACGTCTCGTGCATCTCATTTAACATTCAAAAGAGCGTTTGTCATTTATGAGATAATATTAAAACACCCAGCAAATAATTAAAAGTGTATTAAAAGGCTAAATCAAGCACAGGAACTCGCGAGGTGTCGAGGGTATAGCGCCAGGCATACAAGTCGTACTACTGAACCCAGAACGCGCTTTCAGGCAAGTTTCGAAATAGCTCAATGGGATTATGATGTCTCCTGTGCCCTAACGTCCATTGACAGAGGTTCGAGTCTCGGCATTTTAAATACTCTTTTTTTTATGTTCATCAGAACTTGGAAACCGAATTCACAATAACTTAATTACAAAGTCCCTGAGGGTGTGCATTACACAGGAAGGTAATCAGTTCGAGCACTTTCTTCGTTAGAGGAGTCGTGTTCCAGGAATAGAAAAAGGGTCATCCCAGCGCCACAAAACATACCAATTTGAAACGACATTCTTAATAGCACAATAATTCTAGGTCTGCAAAATTGTGTTTAACTTCCTTGTTAAACTCTAATACTGTAATTTCCATGCTTTCTGTGTTCAAATGTGTATAAATGATCCTTATTTCAATTGCACCTACCTATATGTGTGTTTAACCAATTACCTACTTGTAGCTCACCGATAGAGAAACATGAAACAATGCCATAAAACATAAATAAAACAATTAAAAATAAAAAATTACAGTTTTCAGAATAATAATTGCAAATTGTATTATACGGTAAAAAATTAGTATCCCTATGCAGAGGATTCGAATCACTTCAAAATTTAGTTTGTGTATTTTAAACAAAAGTGTAATTTCATCATAGGTTCCCTTAACACAGCCCGGTACAGTGAAGGACCGAACACTTATTCAAATGCACGTTTAATAGATGTGCACAAAGTTAATACATTTCGAACATTATATTTCCAGTATTAAACTACTATCTCAACATTAATCATTTGGGTGAATCTCTCCTTAAGTGGTTTACTCAACTAAAACTTAAAACTTTTTCTAATGTTATTCGCAACTTAAGTTTGAGGGCACTTTTCTTTTTAAATTACGTACCTGTAGTAAGATGAATGTAAGTACTACATTTAAGCCAAATATTCAATACCGAGATTTCATTTGGTGTACTTACAGATTTACGAACGTTAACCAGGAATTAACAAAGTAAATAAATAAGTAAATAAATAAGTAAATAGAGGAGAAAATCAGTTTAAGTATGTGTGTCTGTGCCTAAACAAGAAGATAAAAAATGTTATGCCAAACTATGCTCTTTATCTGAATAAAAGTTCTTTTTTCTCCTAAAAGTGGCTCTCCAAATTTTAATTAAAATAGTTTGAAACTTTTAAATGCCGAATAAAATGTTCATGTTGATCTGTTTGAGAATAGCTGTGAAGTTCTTGTTTTTCCAAATACCTTTCGACTGCCTACTTAGTACACCAAACTGCAATCAACATAATTTTACAGATAAATGGGAAGGGGTAAAAATGTTAAAACTCACTAAAGCGTACAGTTTATGGGATAAGTTTTTGAGGTGTTGAGCATTTACCATATTTTTATTGGTTTAAATTTTAAAATAATTATCTGTGTTTCAATTGGTAGGTTGCTAATCACTCTTTTCGTGGTTATGCAAAAAATTGCAAAGACATCGTAGGATGACTATCGCTTTAGTCTAATGTATCCTGCATAAATCTACAACATGTAACCAGAATTTATCACGATTAATGTGAAATAGAATTATAAGTTTTGGTATAGACAGATGTTAGAAGAAAGGAACATGCCTGTAATATATCGAAGTGCACGCGCACGTGTTTGTGGGTTGGATAAAACCAAAATTTGTATTTATTGAAATTTTTGGTGTGTTCAAAAATGTCTGTAATGGTTTTATCAGACTAGCGCATGATTAGGATTTCACATGACAAATTGAACTTTTCATTGAATAATTTTCTGGGAATTGTCTACGATGTGCTCTTGATTCGAGACAAATTTCGATTAACCATGTATAAGTAGTAAACTATAAGTAGTCAATAAACGCATACTAAAGCAAAAATGAAATCTCGTACTTTTTTTTAATCAGCCAGTTCTTATAATGTTATTTAATTTCTCATTTTATGAAGTACTGGCAACCTTCAGTAATTATTTGCGATGTCATGAAAATTACGCGGAATTTCCGACGGATATATAGAGATCCCAGTTTTAATATTTGTCAGTCAATGACCCGTTTGTATGTATAGCGAAATATATTTTTCATAATAACACTATTTAGTCATTGAACTCCATTATCTTGAACATAGAACTATAAACGTTTGCTGAATAATTTGTCGTAGTTATATAAAAATATATGATAGTGTGTATAGACATTCATGTGAATATAACACATTAGTTTTTTAAATGAGTGTTTGGGTAAGACAACACCTATTACAATTCTAATGTATCACATCTCTTCTGTTAAAACATTATGAATTATTTTGCTATTAGAATGCATTATTTCACTACTTAAGAAGTGAAATACACAAAATAATTTAGAAATGTTGCATGATAAGGGTGGAGTTTCCTCTTAGAACGTATAGGTGCAATTCATTGTAAAGGTGCAATGGTTTCCAGCATGCTGGAGCTTAGATTCTGTTTTGCATATTAATATGAGAAAATCCCCTTGCTTGTATCCATGTTGAAGACGAAGCTGAAATTGAAATGGTGAGGTTATTTCATATTTATCTTTTCTTCTCTGTGCTTGCCGCTATGGAAAGAACAATAAATTCATCTGAGGCTATAGAGAAAGACACAAGTTACATTCTTTAACTGCCATAAGTGTTCTGGGCGATGCAATAATGACTAATTAAGTGGAGGTTTGTTTGGTGTTGGTCTTTCTGAAACGAGGGGCAATGGGGAAAAACTTTCCCCCAGGCTAGTTGTCTCGCCAGTTGAAGAGCTGCACTTAGCAATTCAGCCACGACGGCGCTTGTCTCCAACCGTGCAACCATTCTCAGGGGTGCTGCAAGTGGAACTTGCCATTATTGAATGTTCCTTCTGCATTTCTCTTAAATTATTTCTGTCAAAACCCACAACTTTACTTCTCTCATTGCTTCGTATCTCTTCCTTTATCCCTTCTCTCTTCTTCCTTTACTTCCGTACGTTCTCTGTTGAACGCAGAGGCGGATTCAGGGAAGGCTAAGGGCCTAACGTTTAAGTTTACATTGTTAATTGGTATAATATTCTTAGATGTTAAAAGTTTAATTTCTGCCTTAAGGTGAAATATCCAAAGGTTCAAAAGTCGATTTTCAGATATCTAGTGTTTTATTATTTAGTTGTATTTTAGTTTCATATTTCGCTTACACCATGCAATAACTATGATCTAAGGAGTAATTTGGGAATTTAAATCTTTGTGTAAGTATTTTTGCTACATGACGCAAATCTTGACTGGTTCCAGAAATGTTCAGTACTGTTGATCAAAGAAATTAAAAATATTCCTCCTAAAGAACCGAAATCATTTCACTTGAGATTCGTGCTTTAAAACGGTCCGCGCGCGCGTCTGTGAAGAACTTAACTCAAAAACGAAAAGTCGGATCACTACCAAAATTGACATTTAATGCAGATATGCCGATAGAAATATTTTTAGGAATCCTCACTCCATTTTATTTTCCCATAATGGATCTAAAAGTTTTCATTAAACTATAACATATAAAAGGCATTTTAAGACAAATAAGTCCGTGGAGTTCTCTTCATTCGGAAGGAATTTTGTTTAAGCTTCTATAACAGATACACATTAAACGAGATATCTCGCTAGAACACGTTCTTCCTTTACAATAACCACACACCAATATCTTCCATTGGTTGTTGAAAAGGGGCTGGAATGGTTCCTTGATGTCAGCAAGCCGCAAATATTCACCAAATGTGAGCATCTGTAAGTGTTCCCGTCGAATAGACGATGCTGTTGAATTACGCCAGCACGATTCAATGGTATTCGCGTGCACATTTATCAGCGGGGTCTACAAAGTACACAGAATGATTCACTGCGAGGTGGGTAGCAAATCCTCCAGACTTCGGTGTGTATCAAAATGTAGCTGTTTTTGCAAAGGTTTACCTCGATTAAAATTAAGTAGAAGTTGGAGAAAGCCATGTAAATGTAACAAATAAGACTTTAAATCAAGTGGTAGTTTTATGTAGGGAAACTTATTCAACCCTTTCATGTTACGCTCTTTAGGAAATGCAGAAACCAATTGTGAAATTTAGTAGGTATGTATTGACACTAAAAATATAAGGTATCAGCTTTCTATAAGACAAACTGTGTATTATGATTAATGATGTCGACATTAAATTTTAAATCAGAAATGTATAGTCGTTCATCGCAAGGAGCATTTTGAAAACGGACACAATTGGTATCTAAAACATAGGTAAAGCATTCTTCAATAATTACTTACAGGCTCCAAACTTAGTATTTTATTTGTAGAGAAAACGTCAATTATCACATAAAAGTTTTAACTTTATAAGTCAAAGTGGTTTCCAGACTCACTCTACCTGACTAAATGATCACCTACACACGGGTAATGTGGAAGAACTATTAATTACCACCACTCAAAGTTTTTGCCAGTGCTTTGCCAATGATCCTTGGATCTGTTAGTTTTTATCCTTTATGTTCAGCGTATTTAACTTGTAGCTAACTGCTTAAGAATTCCTATATCGGATTACCATTGTGAACCTCTAGCAGATCGTGCAGAATCTGCCTTCCATTACTTCTTTCTTTTCCTCCATTTTCTCTTATTCTTCATCTCTTCTTTTTTCTCCCTCACCCATTTTCCAGTCTTCCATACTGACACCCACCTTCGTTTCTTTATCTCTGTGGAAGCTACTGGGCGATATGTTTTCACCCTGTAATAAAACTTCTTTTTCTGGGATGATAGTAACACCAAAACGTTGGTGTTGCATTCACATGATTTATGTCCACTCTTCTACAAACTATTCTTTAAAATGTGATCATTCTGCCTAATTTTTGTTAATGGAATTAATTGTCAGTATGCATTTCGTAGGAATAAAAAGAATACAGTACGCTAAAGCAATAATCAGACTTTTAAACGGCCGATTAGTATGTAATGACTACGAATAGCGGCTACCACTTGGGGGGGGGGGGGGGGCGAAAGAAAGAAAACCTTGTGTGCACCCTCACTATTTTCTCTACTCATTATTCTTAAGAACACTTTTTCTTCTATCCAGTGTAAAAAAAATTGTAGAAAATGACTTTATTACACGTTTCCTTTTAAATCCAAAGGAAATACAGGATTATAGGTGGCTTTATTGATATTCAAAACTTTTAAGAAGTCTTCGTTGTGTGAAAATTTTGAAATTATACTCTCTTGACCTGGACGTAAAAACAAAGAATACAGGCTTTCTATATGAGAAAAGTTTAACAATTTGAAAATTTAAATCAATAAATGCGGAATCTGTAGAAATGATTAGCTAGCTCCATTAAAATAAATAAAACCCCTGACGGATATTTTGGAATCAGGTACCTCAAAATGTGAATTTGCAGTGAACTCTGTATATTCAATCTTTGGATAGAATTTAAAATCTATTTACCTATTATATAGATAGGTATGTGAAAAAGTGAAAATATGATGGAGGAGAAAGACTATTTTGTCTATTGTGTGTGAATTTGAAACGCTTGATATAGCTCCTCTTTCCTTCAGTTTGCTGAAGTTCGGAGTAGGGTAAGGGAGAGACACAAATAATTGTTGTTTTGCAACAACAAAAAACTAATAAGGGTTGCAACATAATTGCGAATACTGTATGTGCTATTCAAGGTACCCCGAGTTCAGGATTTTTGCAGTTAGTCCTTGAATTATGCTTTTGAGGGAAGGATTGTTGCGCACACAGTTTATTCCGAAACTTCGTTACTTCACATTTTGGTTTGTTTTGAAAGCGCTAACGCCTTCGACGCTTTCACTTTCCTCTTTCCTTTCAATCATTTTTATGCTTGTGTACATACATACGCACGAGTACATGAAGTTTTCAATTTCCGAATCAGACATTCTCGCGTTTTTATGGTTTAGGATTATGATTTAAAGCAGCCTTTTTATTGGAGCGTTTGCTTATAGGCTAGAAATGTCAATTCACTGACAGGAAAATATTCTAAAACATTCCCATATATCAATGTGGGGAATGTGTTCATTCAGAAAAGCTTCCTTTAGTAGTTATGAAGCTAAGCTTATCCAATTTCCCTTTACGTGTTTTACACTTTAGAACTGTTTGGAACTTAGTGAATGTATTTCATATGAATCATGAATTTGTAAGATGTGTATTAGACTATTAGTTGATTTCAAGATCGCTGACTGGTGAGATTGACAACTTAAAGAATGATAGCGGAAATAGATAACTAATTGAAATTCATAATTCCGTAAGAATTTACAAATTAAAGCACAATACAGAAAATTTAAGTACCAGTTTTTGTCAGGAAGCAGTCATAAGTTCCACAATTAAAGAATTGAGATAAGAGCGATTAATTGAGTTAATATGTAGTAGGCAATAAAAACAATTAGGAATAAGTGCGTGCCACTTATGTTCAGTTATAGCCCAGATTTGCTTTCAAATATATACATGTAGGCAAAGCTGTGAAAATAGAACGGAAACAAAATTTTAGCAAGCCACCAAGTGAAAAATTGTGTTGCACATGTGAACTGAAATGTTTAACATAAAATGGGAACGAAATGGGACCAAGCATGATAAGTTGATAAAAGTATCAGACTGAAAAATTCAGTGCTATGGTCGGGATTTCAACCACTTATTTCCCGGTCTCCATCCGGTTGCTCTTATCCCTTGAGCTATCATGACCAACATGGCAGCATGACAACAAATTCTCCAACTGACTCGTATGTTTCCCGGAAAAGCACATATACAACGAGATACACACCGTTTGTGTGACTTACTGTGCTGTAAGTACTTAAGTCCCAGGCTTTATACACCTAAGTAGTTACGACTATTAGATAAATTGATGAAAATTTAATCGTTGTTCCACATAATCGTGTGTAGGCTAAGATTTGGATAGATAAATTCGGACTAAAAATTTACGAAAACAGTTATTTTAAACCAAGTAAATTATTGATGCGTCAGATGAAGCAGATATGCTTCAATAATTACAATTGCGGAAGTTAAGATTCAGAAGCAGTATCCCCGTATCAAATAAATTGACCAGCCTCATTAAATTCATCAAGCAGCTTTAACTGGTGTTGTCCATTCACACCAACCCAGGCTTGATTCTCAACTTCCATAGTTCTCAACTCTGGCAGTCGGAAACGGATTCATCGAAGTTCGAGATATTAGACACCATATTAAAGGTAACACACACCAGAAAAACGTTAACAGACGATTTAAAATATATATTAATTAATTGTTGATAATAACATCTGAAAAGTGCATAATTGTGTAAATTTAACATCCATCATCCGCAAAGACCTCATGTCGGACGCTTACATGAGCCCGGGGTCCTTAGAGCTTAGAGTATGACATCTGACCACTCCGACTAAGAGGAAACAACGCGGCGTGCGGAAGGTAACCACTGTAATATAAGGTAGATTGCTATTCACAGATCACGGAGGAAGATTCATTTGTTAGTATTATTGAATTTTGAAAGAGCTTTAAACTCGCTGCAACACATCAACATCTATTGAAAGGTCATATGTGCGTTCTTTTAATCGCATGATGCAGTATGTGCAGTGCATATTATTCTCTATTTTAATTCTATGTCATTTATGTTGTAGAGTGCATTTTGGGTCACAGCAGAAATTAAGCTTAAGACAGAGGAAAACCATGAAACAACTCTAGTCAGATTGGCAGGTGGAATTAATTATTCTACATCGCTGAGAAATCGGGAAAAGACAAAAACCTTGGTATAAGGGCGTAGGTCTCATTAACACTACCTATCTATTTTTACTTAACTCTAGTATGGTGTGTCTTGAATGTTCTTCGGCACTTGTTTTCTTGTATTTTGCTGAGGTGTGTTTTAATCGAATAACAGTTTTTCACAATTGTGTCTTTCCATTTTTGAATTTGTTGTATGCTTTTACACACTTACAATACCGAACTTCCACGCCGTCGGAGATAAAACTGTAATCTCGGACTACCCTCCTCTTCGCAGTCCTTGGGTTAGTAGCTGAGCATAAGCAAATTTTGGACCATAGTATATTCGGAATAGCTGAGGGCCTAATGCGCTGAAGAAGGAAAGGCGGTGAATGAGGGAAAACCGCGAAAGTTGAACGGCCCGCAGGATTTGAACTAGCATCTTCCAGATGTAAGTCGCACACGTAACGCGATGCCACCTCACTTAGCCTAATATAAACCAACGTGATTAAAATACTTGGCAGTAATCTGTATATAGTATTAAGTTAAGCTTATGTCGCATCTTGATTAGCATAAGGTGCGTAACTGAATAAACCTTATATCTGAAACCTCCTTCATCGCAAATGTGGAGGACGAGAAAAGTTGTTTAACTGCTTGACGTTTCCTTTTGTGTTTTCGAGCAAAAAATATGTATTTATGTATTTTTAAAGATATTAGATTGTCTCGTAGTATATTAAAATATTTAATAGTCCACAGCACCACCATTATAGCACACAGAGAAGTTTTCACTGATCTTTAAGTGAACCCCAAATGTCCGAAGAAATCCTTCTGTATTTCCATCCCTGGGGTCTTCCCAATCCACTTGCTATATATTGACCCTCTAAACTATTTTCGATATTAAATTATATAAAACTTTTCGTTAAAAATTAAAGGTGCCTATTCAATTTCCATGTGGCGTAAGAAGAGAGCTTAAGCCTAGAAATTTTGTGTGCGTGGACAAGGCAAGATTTTTCTAAGGTTAAATGAGGATTTTGATTTAAGGAAGCCAGCTGAAATTTGACCAAAAATGACAGTTTATTAGATATTAAAATTTGATATGTAAATAAATCGCTAATATATCACTAATCATTTTGTTTTCCGCCACATTAAAATTATTAGACGGTGAAGGACGGTGCCTGTTTACCTTATTTATTGTGCATGTATTTTTGAACAGTTACATTATCCCCTTAGCATCACTCGTACTCCAATTTGAATCTATATTTATACCTCAAGTCACAGCATATTTAGAAAACGTATAGGTTTGAACTATCCAATTACTATCAAATTGACTCATTTTACTTAAAAAGTTAAAAGAAACAAAATAAATAACCAAATAAGTAAAGGTAGGATCTAATACCACTAAATATTTATATTCTTTTAAACTCAAAATTGTGAAGCAAGAAACTAATTTAATGTTTTATTGCAAGGAATGTTGAAAGCTTTTGAATATAGGTATGACATATTCCATATGTACTAAAATAATCTACTTCAACTGGAATTTTACGTATGTGCAATATGTATACGAAGTTTTCAGCTTAATTAATCATAAATTATAAAAATACTCTATATTTATCCCTTTGTCTGTTTAAAAACATATTGTTTTCTTTTAAAAAAACGAATGTTTAAGTCTCCATTTGTAAACGGAAAAGGTACTGGTGGTGGAGTTATAATTTAACTGTTACAATTTAAACTTTAACCTGTTAAATGCTACAAGAGATCTACATGGGACCATGAAGTATATAAATAACTTAGCTTGTGGTAAAATCCTTTAGGGAACAAATATATTGTTATCGATCTATCTTGATGAATAGCTAATTACATAAAATCGAGTACATACAAACTCGGAGGCTGAATGGAATTTCATAGTTTGTTTTGTAATATTTAATCATTTTATTGGGTCCTGAAACCAAATATTAGATTACCTAGGTGACTAACTACTAACTATATGTATATAATTTTGGTGTGTACATCAGAAGGGATAAAAAAGAATTGGAGTGGAATCGTACTGAGATGTTCTATTTAAGAAAATTATAACTGGTGCAGTTGCAGCGTCAGCAACTGAAACTTTGTTTCTAAGTACTTCCGTTAATCGAGATAAACGTTTATGGAAATAGTTAATAGCTTGAAGGTGGAGTGCTGCGAGTATATGCCAGCATATACCGTGAGAAATACCGTGAGAAATAAAAAGTGGTAACACTAAAAATGAAGGATTGGACATCTCAAACCATGAAGAGTACTATTTCCTGAAAATTCAAGATCTTTTTTCTTGTGAATATCATACATATGTGGTATTTTAATTTATCATTTATCATTTACGAGTATATGACTAGTTTTAACATCAACATATCGCAAATGATTGCAAGCAAAGGTGGTTAGGGGTAAGGGGATCTTTAAGTCGTTGCAAGATACTACAGTTTGTAAACACACAGATAGTTTGACATAATGAATATTTCATATTCAAGTTATGTCGTTCACACACACACACACACACACACACACACACACACACACACACACACACACACACACACACACACACACACACACACATGCGCGCGCCCATGTTTTTCCAAAAGATTTTAAGCCGTTCACACACACACACACACACACACACACACACACACACACACACACACACACACACACACACACACACACACACATACGCGCGCCCATGTTTTTCCAAAATATTTTTTCTTTCCTTACCTGCTGTATGTTGTCCTCCCATGATCGAAAGGTAACATGCTAGGTTTGGTTACCAAGGTCTCGGATTTTTGTGGGGCGTTAAAATCCTTAGCATAACTCCTTCGGAAGGAAAGTAAAGCCCGTGATTCTAGGTCGTAGTGGTCTCTGACGCCCAGTGTATAAATGAGGCGCTGAGAATTACAGTGCATCCATAAATAACACCTCAATGTCAATTACCTGATAAACAGAGAAAAATGATCCAATAATTTACAAATTAAAAGAAACAACAACGGATATTTCCAAAGTGGCTAGTATAATTTGAAGGAAAAAAAATGCTTAAAGGGAATCACACGTTTAAGTAAAATATTATCGCTATCTTTTAACCAGTTGTACAAAATGTGCAAAATCCCTTCCAAGTGAACGGAGGCTTTTCCGAGGAAATCAGCATAAGCAGATATCTTAAAAATGGTTATTTGAGTCAGTAATTAAGAGGTGTTTATGAGAAAATAAAAAAAAAAATCCATTAAAATGAAAGGGTGAAGCGCAAAAATTTTCAAGACTATCCACCCTTGGTGGATGCTAAACTTAAATGTATTTTACATTGATCCTACATGAATTGAGCAACTTGGAAATATCACCTTCAGCTGAAGGTTTTTTTTGTTACGCAGCAAAAATCTGAACATTGCATCGTCATTTGATGAAACTATTGTTTATCCTGCTCTCACTCGACCTCTATCCTTTGGCCTACATTAAGTGTCATCCATGTGTGTGTCACCTGTTTACATTACGGCACTGGATGTATGTATATTCATTGTTACCAACATTTCAAGAGTCTGTACACTACGAGCCGCAAGCGCCCCAGTACTTTGTAGTCCCGCGGGAGGACGTGGTTCGAGTTACGGTTTGTAGTGTTTGCGGAGGGAAACACCCCGGGGATTCAGGGAGTCTGTTTTGTGGAGAGCAGTAGTTGATTATGAAATTCACTTGCATATACAACTTAGCAAGTTAACAGCCTCTCCATTACTAAAATAAACATGTTACCTGTAATTATTTCACATTATGTTTAAACTTATTGATTTGCAAGCCAACTTAGCAAAAGAAAGGTAATTTAGTTTTCAGTATAGTACGTCAGACGCAGATTGTCCAAGCTGACAATGTATTTATGAACAAACACTGGAAACGAAGCTGATATTGAATACTTGTTACAATTAGGTGATGCATAGCGTGACACTAAACTGCAAATCGCAGACAGTGCTTTCATCACATTACGTCGCACTTTATTGGAACAGAACAAAATTTAATTAGACGAAGTATGATTCTCGGAATATTTATAACAAAATTCCTATAAAATGAAATAGCACAAAATGTAACAGTTCATATTTCTGTTAAAGATTTTCCACGTATGTTCATTCTATTAATTAATCTGCTTAAATAATGTAGTTTTGATACATACTCATGTATCGAAGTATTACACGAACAGTGCGATAATTACTTCTCTGAGTTGTTTTAATTATTAATTAACATCATTTAATTAGATAAGTCGTTTCGGAAGATGAATGAAGTGATTATTAGGTGGATTCTGGGTTTGTCTCACCCAAGCTGTTTCAGGGCTTGTTTCGCCATCTTCAGCAACGAAATGGTTGAAATGATACCCAGCTATATATTGAAATACGCGCGCCGTCCTGTAATACTGACTTTTTGCTCAAGCAGTTGATAAAATTTCGAGATACCGTAAACTTAAAAATATATTAGGTTCAATCAACATATTAGTTAAGGTACTAGGGTACCCCAATTTTTTCATACACATGACGTAAATCTACCACTCCTTTTCAATCTTTTTTCACTTTTGTTCTACATTTATGTGCAGATCAGGAGTTTGTCTTCCCGTGGAAATTAATTGCTATTTCACACTAGCTGCATGTAGGATAAGGTTGAAAAGGTATATAGAATCAGCCTGAAAAATCCAATGTCATAGCCGGGATTTAAGTTATAGTATTTTGTTTTCCGTCCAACTGCTCTTACCTCTAAGGGTAACATGCCGGCACGACTAAACTGTCCTACTGGCTCACATTTTTACTTTCTCTATTACATATAATAAGCAGGGAAAGCATTGTATTCCATTCAGAAACTGAATACTGATATTTAAACAAGTTTGGAAACTACCTAAATAAAAAAAAAAAATGTTTAGAAAAACGTCGGTCTCTGTCTCCTGTATGTGAACAGAGTAACTCAAAATGAGAAGTTGGTAAAAAATTAAACTTGGTATATAAGCTAAACATCTTCCAAGGATGTGACACAAGCACTTTTAAGAACAATCCTTCCACTCCAGACTCCTTTGCTTGGAGCACTTTCAAAACGTGATATATTTTCGATAAATGTTTTAACAATTTTAATGAAAATATGTTTAAGAAATTTTCATGACATGTAATCTTCAATTTTCATGGAAGTTCCCCGAAGGGTGACTTTTCCATAATTAGTGAACCCTAATAGATAAATAACATTTTAGTACAAATACAAAATACGTGTTCTGATGAGTATACTATTTCTGAGCTACTTCTAATTGTTGAGTTGAATTTACAAATACTTATAGCTTTTTTTCTCAAATGAGAATACTTTTTAGTCCCTTGCCGTACAAAGCGAAGGGAATTTCAAAGACATCACAAAGTGACGAGCTCTTAAAAGATTTAACTACCGCTTAAAATCTATTGTACTTACTTCCCTTGCACCTACAAGAAAATGAGTATTAAGATAATTGTCGGTAACTCTAAGCTCCTTGGAACATGAACTTAATTGAGCATCGTTTCATCCATCATCCAATATGACCTACTGTAGCGGAACATCATATCAGAATAATAAAAAATTTATTATTATTTTTGTTATTATTATCATCATTATTAACCAATCTTTTCAAATGCTTATATCGGTTATTTTAAAGAATATAGAGGAATTGGCGTCTGTAAGAATAGTTTTAATGAAAATGAATAGAGAAGGTTATATGAGAAAATTGTTGGCCATAGTAGCTCAATGGTTAAGAAGAACCTGACGGATACCGGGAGATCTGTGGTTCAAATCGCGGCTATGACATTGAATTCTTCAGTCTGGCTCCATTCATCCAAACCTTAGCCTAACACGGCTAGTATAGAAGAAATGATTAATTTCCATCATTTTACCTAAAAAGTAGTGGTTTAACTATGAAGCCTGGGACTTAAGTGCTTACAGCATAGTACGTTGTCACAAAAATGTGCATGTCTCATTGTATATGAGAACCCCTACCCCTAGTGGTTTACCGGGAAACATACGAGTGAGTTGGAGAATTTAATGTCATGTCGACATGTTGGCTTTTGGGGCTCAATGGTTAAGAGCAACCGGACGGAGACCGGGAGATCTGTGGTTCAGATCCCGGCTATGACATTCAATTTTTCAGTCTGGCTCTACTCATCTAAAAAAATATAATTTACAATATTTTCCGCAAATATTTATACCATATATATATCACATGCTCAGATTACTGCAAAACTATCCCTGACAGCAAAATTCTGACATTAAATATTTTCACCCCAGAAATAGAACCTTTGTAGAACAGTTTGATTGCAAGTTAAGCAGTAAAGCCTGTCGTATGCACGATACTAAAAGGCAAACGTAACTATTCAGATATTGAAGTCAGTTTTATAAGTAATAAACATATGCGAATAAAGAGAAGTTTCGCGTACGATGCTTTAGATATGCCATGTGACCGTTCAGCTTCTATAAAACACAAAGTACAGTGAGGAACATTTTGAACAGGTAATGCTATAAAACGTTGTTGGGATAAACTGGACCTGTTTTAATTATCTCTACAATTTTGTCTTTATCCTTTGGTTACCAGTTATACAAAATTGTCACCCGAACGTCGGAACACCCTATAGAGCGGGCAAGCAGGAGACGGTCGGCGTTAGCCACGCCCCCCTCGTTTGTCTTATAGCGGTAACAAGGGGAGGCTGGGACAAAAACATCACTGCGCCGTCTCTTTCTGTTCCACCTGTGTTCTCGAACTTACGGGATATTTCATCTAATCTAGAACCTTCCAGATCGGCCAGCTGACCCTATATAAGCAACACGACGGGCAAGAGGAGTCAGTCAGTTCTTGGCGTAAGAATGCAGTGCTAGTGTACGACGAGAAGACTGTGTGAGTGCATCGGAGGATTATACGTAATTACGAGTGCAAGTGAAATTGTAACGGACGAACTGGTGAATCGTAATTGTGTGCATTACGTAATTCTGTGTAATTGGCAAGAGTTAAACTGTAAGTCGGTGGAAATAAAGAACATTTTTGATTGGTGCAATTGGACTTTTCATTTCACGAACCACAAAGTCACATTATATAAAACTCAATCAGAATGAATATGATTTCACAGGTTATTCAAACAAAATTCAGCATATATATTTATAAGTCAAGCAGACACCTTACACGTATGGGTATTTTAAACAAAATGTAAGAACCCATTTAAAAGGTAGATTTTGGGTGAAATTCATTTATTTTTAAATGGAAATTTGGTAAATTGACCGTACGGTTTTGAATTTTCTGTTCATAGGTACGACAGAGAGAGAGACCACAAAGAAATGGAAACACTTCATTTCTTTCTGTGCATCTCAAAACACATCTCTATAAAATTTCGATATTGAATTTATGGGCGCAATTAAAAACTTACCTACTATTGCTAAGTGTGCTGAAAGCAAAACTGGTAGGTCAACGTTGTGTTAGTTCTTTAGAACGCAAGCTGTTGTTTTTCTCTCTCCTCCTCGGGAGGAAGTATCCGAAAGGTGACGATGACTTTTGCACTCGGGGTGAAAATTACAAGGGCGGAACAAAGCTTAACCTGTTATTTCATGTTCCATGTCAGTAACCTTAGCTACAAAAAATGGAAATGCTTAAACCTGTTTTGTGGCATACGTTACGAGATAGGCGTAGACCAAGTTTACACGTGACATTCAAATTTCCGCGACGGAAAGCGGAACAAGAGGAATATGATAATGTAGGTCTGCGAATAGCCTCAGGGAAGACTTGCCGGTAAACACACTAAGTACACCTGCTGGGTGCGCTTGCCTTGTTCATATGCATCACGTGTTCTCTAAATACTAGCAGCTCAAAGAATGAAGCCAACGTCGCTTGGCACAGTCAGAAATAGTACCTATAATACCATTTGAACTTTCTCTACTCTTGTACAAACTATTACAAACGCCTATTCTTCTATCTACCTCAAGTTGAGCGAGATAAACATTTTTAGAAATTGTCATTGCATATTTCCTTGTAGGTTCTATGGGAAGAGGATAATCAAATTTTATAAGAGCTGGTAGCTACGTATGAGGGTTCTAAATTCCGTTCGCTTTGCATACTCCTTATATTAAAATGGAGGAGGAAGAAAAAAATTAAAAAATGATGCTTTTCTATTTGAAAGATTTAAACATTCAAGTCAGAACAAATACCTCCAAAATGTTTAGCTCAATAGAAATGTTGCCCTTTGATTAGATCTTCTTCTGGTATAGTAAGATATTATCTAGCTCTTAAGCTTTGTAACTATGAAAAATCATTCAGAATGAAGCCGAACTTCTCACGCTATTCTCAGAAAGGTCAACAAAGATGTGCTTACCTAAAAATGTTTACCTTTCTTTCTCTTCTTTTTTGAATACAGGGAGTTTAGAAATATGTATTTCTATGAAATTTCGTTATCGAATTTTTGGGTGGAGTACAATAAGTCCTGTACCTTAAGTACCTTATAGAGAAGATAAAATTCTGAGGTGTTCGATTCACACGATCTTTTCTATTCTTTCTCCAGCAAACTACTCTTTGAAAACCTTATTCTTAAACTAATTCTCGTTTATTAGAGCTTCCTGGGTTACCAGCCGTGCGAGAAGCTGTAATTAATAATCATCGCCGTGAAAGCCTCAAATATTAATTCTTGCTTATTGTGACAAACATTTATAGAAATGATTTTCATTATATACACATTTCCTTAAAGGTACAATGGGAATAAGAAATACGACAGGCTTAGGCGTAGTCAAATTTCTTAAGAGCTGGACGCTAAGTAATGGATTTGAAAGTCCGTTCTCTTACATGATCATGAAAAAATAAACAGATAAAAGAACTATAATTGTCATGTGAGAAAAGTATAAACATTTGGAAATTCAAAATAATGACAATAAATGCCTCGCAAATATTTAACAGAAAAAAATGAAGAAATTAAATTTAAATTGAGTGTTTCTATATGGACCCTCTTTAATTTTTATGATTTCTCAGTGACCCATCCTATATTGAATGTAAAAGGCCGCTTAATTTCGCTCAGAGGCAAGAGAGACATTAATTTTGGTACTTTAATAAGATCAACATTTTTAATGTGAGTGAGTGAGTGAAGTAAGAGTGTTTCTGCAATACGATTTTATTAGTGCGACTGTTCACATACACATGCTCACTCAAATTGGATTCAGGGAGTGTCAAAAGTGTATTTCCGCTGAAGTCTGGATATATATTGTTGGTTGGAATGCTCTGTACCTACTTTGTGTACTTTGTACAAGGGTTAGTTTGACGTTGCGGAATTGTTTGGAATACCGTCTCTCAGCGTGCTTTAAGTACACTTTAAGTATTTGTAGCTGTCATTCCACATTTCGTTTCTTAATTATACTCGTCGTATTTATTGTCTTTTTCTTACTCCTCATTCATTCTCTCTCTCGCACACACTCATGCACACACACGCAGCTGGAACGTTTACCAACACGCAGTTCTTTTTTTTAACGTACAGTGACGGTCATATGGACGATGAATGAAGTGGACGAACTGATGCTCAAATGAGCCCATAGTCCATAGAACTTAAACTTACCTGACATTCGTCTTACAGGATAAGGGAAAATCACGAAAAAAAGGATCATCCAGAAAACTCACCCTGTCGGAGATTCGAATTTGAACCTCTTGAATGTAAGACAGACCGCTACTGCCACACCGCTTCAATAGTCAGTGAACTCATGTTTTGACATCTGATCAACAATAACCTCAACATGCAATATTTGGGCGAAATAAATGCAAATGTTCAAATGTTCCTTGTAGAAGGACAACTTTCCTAAGTTTTAATCCACAATTAGTTGTACTCCTGTGAAAAATTAAGCACGAGTTTTACATTTTCTTTTGAAACAACTGTGATTCAATTATTTCCTTCAATTTGGAAATCTAGAATTACGGGGTTACTAAGCTAATGTACTTCTGTAGCTGTTCAAATAGCTGCTCCAGATGATGCACGTCTGTGCAGAATGTTGGTGTTAGTAGCATAGCATAGCGTAGCATAGCGTAGCATAGCGTAGCATAGTGCATCAGGGACGCTGAAAAATTTTGAGGAGACACATTTAAAGCACTTGTTTAAGTTAGTTTAATCTGAGATTTTAACCAAGCATTTTTATGAACTTGAATAAATAGCAAAACCTATGTCATATACTTTTGATTTTCATAATTAGCCGTTAATCTATAATTTTCGCAATGTTTACAAGAAAAGAAAGTCCCAGAAAAGCATGTTATTAAAGGAAGGATGTGCTGCACTTTGAAATTCTTCTGAAAAACATAACTGTAAGTGTCCAGATTTTGACGCTTTGACCCCTGTGACTGTCTCTTCTCAAAACGTAGACATTAGTTAAATTATTAAGGAAAATGTATTAGATCAGTATACCTGGATTAACTATTTTTATATAAATGCAGCAAAATTGAGGTAGAAGGGGTGAAAGACTTAATGGAAGTGAAAGAAGAGCCAGAGGTTTTACTTTATCAGATACAGCACGCTCTAAACGCCTAAAGCATCTGCATGTTACAGAATTAGTCGTGCTATCACCAACCAGGTTAATCTTCTCAAGTGCTGCATCCGGAAATACTTGTGCCAGAGTTAGCAGGTCTTGAAAATATCATTTTCCGGTACCGAGAGTTAAATATATTCTCATCAATGCTATCACCAGTAACCGCCCATGTTTTCAAATTCTCAAACGAAATCAACACTAAGTTTTATTTTGACCATCATACAGGGAATTTAATTCTCTAATTGTGATGCGGCTGTACTACATGCTGATGACATGGTACCTAGTTACAATAACTAATTGCCACCACCATCTATAGCTGAACTGACTTACCATCGTTCACCATCGCCAAATAATCAATTCCCTGACGGTGAATGTTCACCTAGTATTTCTTATGAAACCCCTTCCATTTTACACTATATATTTTGGTAATGATTTCGCAAAGCCAACAGTATTCTGTCAACAGCAAACATGACAAGTTCTTAAAAAATTAGTAATGCTGAAAAGTTTTATTTGATTGCAAAAGGTATTTCTGCAAAGGAGAACTCCTTGCATCGTTTTAAATACATAAAATAACATTGAATAATGATAATCCTAAAAACCTTTCTGTCGCATCCTTAAAAGATGTTGAACTTTCGATTTTGATTTATGTTCAGACTCAGACTCTCTCTCTCTCTCTCTCTCTCTCTCTCTCTCTCTCTCTCTCTCTCTCTCTCTCTCTCTCTCTCTCTCTCTCTCTCTCTCTCTCTCTCTCTCTCTCTCTCTCTCTCACACACACACACACACAAACACACACACACATATCCATCCATCCAACCATATACAGGTATCGACTGTACTCTAAGAATGTTTTTTTAGATACAGGAGGTCCCAAAATATACCGGTGAAATCTCGATATCAAATTTTACTTCCTCGATTTACTACACACAGCAGAGACAGTAAAAGGTAATGGATAAGGTCTTGGCTTCAACGAATCCAGTCCTAGAATTAAATGACGTGAGATTTGACTGATTATTTAACTTAATTTCCCCGAAGATATTGCAGCTTAAGCAGATGCTTGAAAAGCAAACATATTTTACGCTAGCATGCATATACAATAAATAGAACCGGCAGGCAAGCTTATTTTGGGCTTGCTATCTGTACCGGAAATAAAATTAAGGTATGTTAGAAGTTGTAAGTGTATAAGATTAGAGTTATCGGAATCCAAAACGTCATTATTGATCGCGGGTTTTGGGGTCAGCGACTTACGTATGCAATATAGATGGGCGTTACGTAAGGGATAAGTAGTCATACAGTCCAACCAAAAGTTCAATAACGGGAAAAAGTACTGGGAAGAAAAAGAGGTAGGGAAATTCACTTTAAGGGCGAGTCAAAAGGAAAAGTCGGATAGACGTCAAAACTCTTTACAAAAGTCCCTTAAGTACTGTGAAATATTGATACATGTAAATATTTAATTTTTTTGTGCCAATCTGTCAAGTTCACTGAATTTTATGTTAGCTGAAAATCCATATAGAGTACAAAATAAATAGAGCTCCAATAATGTCATTTATATCAAATGTTTTTCGTAGCAATTTATATTTTAATACGTTACAAGAGGCATGTAACGTTTTCCTGTGGGTAGCTTTAGATTTTTTATAGATTCTTTTCCCCCCTCTTCCTTAATTTTGTCGCATTACTCTTCCGCGCTTTACTGTATTTCATTTGTTTGTTTTTAGACAAATACACAGCACACACGAACACCCATGTACAAGGCGGTATTCGAACACGCGATACTCTGCGTTGTGGAACGCCAGCCATACACCTAAGTGACCACGACTACGAGCGCCGGGCTATTAATTTTCAAAGTATTAGGTATTGTTGTTTTAAATGATTTTATATTTTAATTACTGAATCTTTAAATCTTAAACGCCTGAGTATTTGTTTTTTCAGAGTTCATGCATCATTATGGAGTATTCGTTAATTTTTCTTTTTCAACTACGTACTTTAAGCAGGAAAGTTCTTGATTTCTACCCAAAAGTGCAATAGTGATATTTGAGTGGATATGCAGGCGTTTAGGTCACCTGAATTAAATATATATATAATATAAAATGTCCTTTGTGTGTCGTCTTTTTATAACGTCTTCCAATGTAAGATATATCAGACGATGAATGAAATGGATGAAATGGTGCTCAAATAAGTCCAGAGTCCATAAATGTTAGATTCCCGATATTCATCTTTTAGGAGAAGAGAAAACCCCGGAAAACCCCTTATTCAGATAACATCCTGACGGAGATTCCATCTCGTGAGCCCTTGAATGTGAAGCAGACAGACTACCTCCACACTACAGCGGGGGGGGGGGGGGGCACTGTCTCTTACGGTTTAACTGTTGTGCAAAATACATGAAAATTAACTTTGCGCGTGCGTGCGTGCGTGTGTGTGTTGGTCTGAAAACAGCGTAACTCAAAAACAAAGTCATTATGTTCAGCATCTTCCAAAAATTCATGCAGAGATTCTGATAACTATCCTTTATTGGAAGGTTTTGAGAAAAATTCTGATTTTCTCAAAAACAGCTCTAACAATTTGATTAAAATATGTGTTTAAGATATTTTAATGGCAAATAAAATGTGTATATTTGTGTATATAATGGATATACATACATTTTATTTGACATTAAAATATCTGAAACACATACAATGTATCTGCCCGACACGTGCTGCTAGAGTGTTTGCCTAGCACACCTCAGGACGTCTCTGCTTCTGCCGGTCAGCTTTGCAGAAGTGCCAGTGGATGTCAACAAAGCAGTGGAGATGGTTTTTAAGTTCTTTTCTAAGTTAGATTTTAGAATTTAGTGAAGAGAATTTTTTGCCGTTTAGATTTATATTTAGTTTTATTTTCATTGTCTTTGTTATGTACATGTATTCCGTGTAAGTTTATTTACAGTTGTATACAGTTTTAGAATGATTTTAAAGGGCGCTGATAACCCCTGCAGTTGGGCGCCCTTAGAGACATACCATCAGCATCATATATATATATAATTTTCAGGGAATATCCTCATAAATCCTCTACATTCTGGGTGACTTTTGCAATACTCAGAAAAACTGTACAGAATATTTAGATTTTGCTAAAACGCACAGTTTAAATCTCATACATTTTTTGTGTGGTAAACCATTTCGGAGATATTAATCACTAGTTCCTTTTTAGCGTATTCACTAACTACCTCAAGTAATGTATCTATTATAATTGCTGAATTATTCGCGTATCCTTGGTATCCCTAGTTATTTAAATAATCCCAGAAACTAGGTCACACCATGTAACATTTCTTCCTGTAGTGGCAACATTCGGAACTTTTTTTTTCTTCCCAGAACGCAGATCTCGCTCTCTGAAGCGCATATACATACATTTCAATTCACTGCCTCGCCTTTGTTTACTTTGAACCGCCCAAACAAATCCTCCGGCCATCCGATATATCAACTGGTTCTACAGATGTCCATGAATTTTCTTCCACCAATCAGTAGCCCAAGAGCGTTTCATTAGGGCATCTCTCGTCAACCACTTCCTCTGTTTACAACAGGATAGTCGAAGACATTTATTTACAGGTTGCCCTCAAAACAACATTCATGAAAGATATTTTTGTATCTTTAACATACTCAATGTACCCAAATAATATGTGCATTACGTTACATGAATTCATGACTAGAAACAAAAGAAACATTAAGATATACAAATAAAGTATTGGAGTATGCGGTAAAGAACTATTAGTAATGTTTATAAACTGTTATAAGTAAATATCAAAACAAAATATACTAAGACTGGTTTTAAATTCGTGCCAATCGAATTCTTTTGGCAACATTTACCCAATAAATTTCTTCACTGAAACACACTCCGACTTAAGCGGAGAAATTTTATGCCCGTCTGACATTTATAAGCAAAATAATACCCGAGTAAATTTCTGGGGCTAAGCATTTCAGTGAGATGAATCGGCAATCGCATTTCAGTGAATGCTCTATGAATTGATTGCGAACATCCCTTCCTGACGGTTATTGATTCGGCCCTAATGTTTTTCACAAAAGCTCTCTGTTGAGGAAATATTAAAGCACGTTTGTCAAGGTTATGTACGGGTTGTGCATTAAAACAGTTGAATTCCGTCGACATGCCGGAAGACAGCCATCCTCCTATTGGGGATTCATGCTACCATGACCCATTTACGATGAAAATTAAGCATTAACACAACGACGCAATACTTACCATAAGCTTAGTGCTATATGTTGTCAAACACAGCCAGAAAGAGAAACAAAATTAGCAGCCAACCGCAACAGAGCATAAAACAGCTGAGCTCGTAAAACGTCGGCCATTTTTTCGCGCTAGCATGTTACGTTCGTTCTTCCGTACTACGAGTCTGCCAATATTACTGGCATTGACCTTGACCCATGCATCGAATTGTCTTTGTCGCTTATAGGTTGCCAACATTTTCTTCATTTGATATCTGAATTTATTCAATCCAAATCGAGTTCCCGCCTGAACTATCTCATTTGTTAATTAAGCACAATACGTTTTTGCTGGATCCCTGGTCCCATTTACCATTCCATGTTATTATTCTTTACCGATGGACTTCATACAAAGTGCCTTGATTGCTTTCTTATTAACATAATCTTTTTGATATGTAATTGTTGCTTTCTGCACGTTCTCCAAACATTTACTTAATGTTATAAGGGAAAAAAAATGAAATAGTGGAAAATATGAAGGAAGACTGCTCCTCCTTGCACATACCCCCCTATCTGACGCAGATGGTTAAGAATCGATCCGGTGCTAGCATGTGAAGGGCGTGGGTTCATTTCTGCTACATTCAAGCTGCATATTTTAAGTCTTTTTTCTTCTCAACAACTTTGCCTAGCCTTGAGGGTATGTTCTCAATTTCTTCAAGAAAACAAATGAAAGTTCTGAAACATTCATCACAGTTTGCTTGTGCTAAGCAAAATAAACAATCATAATTTTTTCTACCTCGGAGACAATTTGAAAAGTCTAAAAGTACTTTTGTTTTGGTGTAAGCTTTTTACGTTCGATAAGAGGCAACTTCATCTTTTGTAAACCTATAAATTTCCTCCTGGTTTAGAAGTGCCAAATAAGTTAAGCTTTTCTCCCTTTCTTTAAAGGATTTAAGCATTAAGTGCGGAGGCTTCAATGCAGCCATGTGAGGGTAATATATTTGAATACACCAATTCGTTACGAAATGCATTTTTAACATTAATTGTAATTTTATATCTTCGTTTTAATGTTTTTTATGATAAGTTTATTTAATGTCGCCTAACAAAAATGGTCTTATAGATAGTAAAATATTCTTTTAATGTTTCAGTAACCATTTCCGAAATATTTCTTGTTGCTGGCTTGAATTTTCAAATACGACTACTTTCTTCAAATAGTAATTCATACAATTTAATCTACCTATTGTTGAACCAACTATTCTTATAAAAGCTTATTCTTCTTTCTGTTTCATGTTAATCGAGGTAAACATATGAAGAGATGTTTTTCTACATATTTTCTTGTAGATACAATGGCTACAGGAAAACACAGGCTTAAGTGATAGCTCTGTTAAGAGCTGATCGCTGTGTTATAGCTTTGAAATTACCTTCTCTTTGTATGACTAAGATTATAGAAAGGGTATGTGACGTATAGCACACACATGAGTTTCCCTACTCTTACAAATGTTTATTCCACGAAAAACGAAGAAAACGTTTATTATTCTATTAACTTTATGTTGAGATAAGCATTTATAAAAATAGTATTACTCAATATTTCCTTGTAGATTCAGTGGGAATAGGGGAATAGGGTAAACGTAAGTAATATTCGCATTTTAATGGCTGACTGCTATATCACAATACTGATTTTTCGCTCTCTCTCTCTCTCTCTCCTCTCTCTCTCTCTCTCTCTCTCTCTCTCTCTCTTTCTCTCTCTTTCATGCTAACCAAAAAAATATTGAAACCAAGAAGAAGAAGTCACAGTTTATTTAAATATGTGGTATATATAATGTTTCAGAATTCCGCCGATTAACAGAAGGATGTTGGGAGGATGGGACACTTATGCTCCCTGAGCGCATGATTTTGTGCAATTAGGCACAATAAATTTAATCCAGTACGCCACTGACACCACCACAAGCATTTCCTACACTGCCTAAAATTGTACTTGCGTGATTCAGTGGTAAAGTGACAAGTTCCTAAGCAGGAACAACTATATTTAAAGTTCGAACTATGCCGTTTGTTTGTATTCATTTGTTTATTTCATGGTTTCAAATTGTTTATCATGAAGGATATGGGTTACCGTACTGCTCGTTTATTACCACTGCTGTTAACTGTAATCAAGCAAAGCAAGGAATTAATTTTGAATGGGAGTGTACAACAGTGTACTGTAATGTGCTATATATATGTAATTAGAATCCTTATCTAATAGACGTGGCTTTAATAATGGCATTACGATGAATTTAGCCTAATACAATATTATGTTTCCGAACTGAACCAATGCGCTGTTAGCTCTGGAAAGGAAATAATTGTGCGTGGTCGCATACCTGCTTAAGCTTTGTTTAGTCACTTCCAGGAACTGTACAAAGCGAATTTTCTCTTCATATATACTGAGACAGCTAATAGTAAGCATACCCGTTTGTGAACTGTGGATTTTCCTTTTGGTAAGCGAGATACTGTGCAGAAAGTTAGATACACTTATGAAGTACATGTCCCTGTTAAGTACAAGGCCTAATCGGGAACATAGGTGATTGTAGGGATCGTGTTCAGTTCCCTCTGTTAAATAACTTTTAGTGTCTTCTTTAGTTAGGAAGGAGAAGCGCATGAATGCAGAAGAAGAAAGCGTTTAACTTTAGTGCAACAAAATTATTTCTACTCATTGTTTTATCGTGCAATATTTAAAGCTACTGCTCAGCAGTTGTCATTCTTTGCACATTAGGATTGCAATGCCTAGAAGTTTTTTTAACTTTATGCTACACCGTATTAGACCACAGTTATGCTATTGCCATTGCATTGTTTAAAACGTATTGTTAATGCGCTATATTATACCTGGATTATTATTTCTTAAACCATGGAATAGAATATTTATTACTGCTTCTTCCTTACGACTTTTATTACTAATCAATGTCTTCATTTAACCATATAGCACTTAATATAGCTGTAGTGACCTTGAGAAAGCAGCAGGCGTCTGAGAATTGCAACTACACGGTGCATAGAAGAATAATGCACAAATTCCTGAACAGTAGCTATAAATATTACATGATTTTATTACACTAAAACTAAAATCCTCCTTTGTATTATAATGAAATTAAAAGGAAACTCAAGAGTTCATAAATTGAAATTATCACGTTTAGCTTAAGAAGAAATACGTTTGTTCTACTATTCGTGGAAGCTAAAGCAGGAATCTGACCGTGACTTGACTTGCATCTCTGTTATTTCGTTTTCAGAGCTTACATAGCATTCTTTCAATTCGTAATCAAATGTATTGGTAGGTCACAGTAATGAATTTTTAAAGTCATCTAGTGATTACATATTATGTATGTTTTGAACATCAGAGTATCTTACGTCATACATTCCTGCACCAAATTCGTTTGGTTTCTTTGATTGCAGTTAACAGTAACAGTAATAGCAGATGGAGCGCTGCAGTTTTCCACATACAGGCTGAAAAAAAAATTAATATGTAAATAAGGAGACGCTTTCGGCAGGATGTGCCGTTACCGGATTACCACTTACCACCTAACCACAATTTGGCGGTGCAGTAAATGCTGGCATATCCGAATGAGGTGTGTCAGTGGCGTATTGGTTCAGATTCATTGTGGCTTATTGAAAATGATGCACTCTGGGACATTAACTGTGTCTATCCAATTGATCCCCCAAACAATTTCTCTGTTATCCCTTAAAGTTAATGTTTCAGAATTCGGCCGATTCTTTATGTATATGTAGCAAGGTTTTGTCGTAACTCATATTTTATCAGTTATGCAAAACTAATTCAGAATAGACGCTACTTCAGACGCTACGCCCAGAACATTCATTTGTCATGAAAGTGTCTAATACATTTGATAGGTATATTAATCAAATTCATTAGAATCATTTTTGAGATAAGGTAAATGATAGTTTGGGATGGGAGATTTTCTAGAAACCATACGTGTCGCAATCTTAGACTGTGTTTTGATAATTTTTTGGGGGAGGGGGGAATTCCACTCTCCGCATACTCGTATGTATCGGTTAGAGTGGGTAGATGAGTGTACAGTTTAAGGGTCCAGAAGCTAGGTCAGAAACATTAATTATTTGAAATGCATACAAGTGTCTACCACACTCGAACCCGGGACCCCAAGCTATGAAAATGCATGTTGCTGTCGCTTTATATGCGCTGTAGCGAAGATAAGGTTTACTTTACGTAACATGCCGTCAATGACAAATGAAGAAACTGTACAAACAAATTACGTTAGTTACCTGCTGATTGGAATGGCATGCTTTTAGTAACCTACTTGTTTTTTCCTGTGCACGGCCGTTCCTTCTCTCTACATAGGTACTGACTAGTGCTGCCGTGCCGTTAGCGAGTCGGATTTTCTAAACAGTAGCACACACTCTTGGGCGAGGAGGGGGGTGCGATTCCTCGTGCTTAGGTAGTAGTAGCTTCGTCGTCTTCACGCTCGGTATTCGCTGCTCTTCGTGTTTAATGTGGTCCGGGAAACTCAAAAATGGTGCGCTCCTGATCATTTGGTTGTTATTGCAGTTCCTTTGAAGGTGTGGTAAATGTGAAATCAGAACTTTCAGTGAAAGTAGACTGTCCTGAATGCATAGAGGAAACGCTTCTTAAAAGAAATTCTGAAGAAATAAAAATAGTGTAAAAGTTGGGTTTAGTTGTGTACCAACGCTGTGTTTTGCCAGCACAACATTGTGATATAAAACATTTGTATTAGCGGATTTAATTCGCATTAGAGAAACAACATTCCACAAGTTAGCATCAAAGTAAACAAATGCATATTGAAGCCTCCGGCGTTTGAGTAGCCGGTATACCTCGCAGTGCACATGATATCGTAATCAGCAGAGACCACAAGGACGCATCTAGCGGTTTTGCCAACTGCTGAAACGTGTGAAAATTTTGCGAAATCTGTGATTTAGTGTTTTAGGGAATCGGATTGCTAGTGAGTGTAGGGGTTTGAAGTGAAAAAAAAGCTTGCGCAGAAATAGAGATGGTGTTTTCTGTATGGCGTCGCGGCGTCCTGTGACGTCACTTTATTATGAAGTCGACCCGTCGCCACCATTACTACAGCCCATACCAACCTCTCGGAGCTGAACTTACCTCTACGGCAGCTTTCTACCCAGTCTTAAGACCAAGTTACTATTGGATTCAACCATCACTTGGAAGTTATTATCAGCAACAAATGCCGTACCTAATGCCAGGTAATATAATCACTTTTGTTATATAATGATATAGATTATGCATTAACCCTTCAGCTCAGAATTAATGATTTTAGATGCCCTCGTTTAATAATCAAAAGTGTCCAACAGTTTCTGCCGCAATTGCATGTTTATTACTTAGCTCGAGGAATATCAAGCAATCACAGCTAATGCATCATTTTGTGGGAATAACTTTCTACGGTTTTGCCTGTATAAGATAGAATCAAATGAAACATAGTATCTGTAATATTTTGTGTTCAACTGCCAGTAATAGCAACATAACGTGTTTACGTATTTTAACAACAGTAAAGCTGGATAAATGAAGCTGTCATAGTCTTCTCAATAAGTTTTTCATATCATGACAGTACTTCCAAAAGACTGTTAGAATAGCTGTGTTTATTGTCCATGTTGCATTCATTGTGTAAATTATAATTTATCTTTATCTTAAAGTGTTCATATTCATTATTTACGGATATCCCAGAGAAATTTTTATACAAATATAGTAAACATCGATATTTTTCATGATATTCGTATTGGTTTGCATGAGAATAAGAAACAGTTGATAATATAAGTGTATGTATACATAGCTACATCCTCTATTGTTAAAGGCCTTACAATTAAATCATTTTATGTATGTTGGTAGATACACTTCATGAAAAAGTCTAAAGACACACGAGACGTTGGTCTCATCCTGCATAAGAAATAATAATAATAACTCCATACATTTTCTGCATACATTGAACTCACTATAGAACCTCCACTAATTTTTGTTTTGTCGAAAGTTAATGCAATATTTTCTCTGTGTACAGCTTTAACACAGGTGACATAAGGATGACCTTGTGAAGAATACTACCTAGTCACTCCCTTCCTAAATTGCAAATTGAATGCCGCAAAGCTTGTGGTTTACTGTTGTTCAATGTGTGTGAAGTTGCCGGTATTTGTAAACAAGACGCACATTGTTTAGTTGAAGTTCCTTAAGGCAAAAATAAACACATGAACATAAAGAATTTTCAGTTGCTTGAAACGTTGATTCTTTTCGGAATAAGCTCAGCGTTACGAACAGTAAATAAATTGTGTAAATGTGTACGATCCTTTTGAATATAATATTATGCTTTAAATAAATGGAAGAAGTTACATCTTTAAAACTTACATAAGAATGAAAGCAAAAATTATAAATTTCTTTTACTGTCTATCCATAAGAATAATCAATAATATTGTTTATTTTTTCACCCTTGAAGGACTAAATGTGCAATGTCATATTCTTTGGTTGTATGGAAATTTCGTATATCGTCAACCTTGGCTTGACTCATTATTGGAAATGGAACACATGGGTTTCGCACACGTGTTGAATCAGAAGAAATTGCCTGCACTCAAAACAGCTCCAGCAGACAAATTAAAAATTATGTTTATTAATTGATTGTATTGCAGTTCGTATGCATTGGGTTTCTCAATTTTTATTAGTTTTATGCGTTTTGAAAATTTTCCGAATGTTCAATTTTTTCATGTGTTTTATTTGCACAAATTTTTGTAGGTATGCTTTTAGTTGAACAATTTTATGATGAAATACCAGTGAATGTCACGTTTGTTAAAATTGACAGAAAAAAATTGTTCAAAGTTCCAAAATGAAAATTAAAATGTTTAGTAAAAGCGGTACTTTTGCTATCCCTCAGATTGAAACTCGTTTTCATTCCAATTTCAGCTGCCAAAACATTTTGCCCTATTGTGTGCCTTAACATTTTGTAATCGCACAAGAGAAGGATTTATAAAATGCTAGAACACGTAAACACGTAACTTTAATAACGTTCCCGCTTTCTGGATATAGGTTTATCAAAATTTTCTCTCCCTTAATTTAGCTCCTAGAACTAGGTGTTTCTTATCGTCGAGTCGCATACTTTCTGGAGTCACTGTACCTGTTTCTATTCTGGCTGACGAAACAGTCAAACGCAGCAGCGTACGAGCCGGATGACACACTTCGGCCGTTGAAAGACCAATGCAAATGAAACTGTGAACTGAAGAGATTTTTAAAGTGTATTCTGGAGAACAGGTGCATAGAATTTGGTTGATTAGTAAAGGATGTTACTATTATAATTATTTCAGTCTTATGTTAAAGGAATTCTCATGGTATAAATTTATAATTGCATATATCAACCCTCTTAAAGATTGAACTTTGTTTTAACCCTTTATACCCCGTCCAAAAACAACAAAAACGGATATAATGAAACCACTTTTGAAAAACTTTATCTGGATGAACATAAAATATGTACAAAAAACTTGTTTTGTAAGAATAGTTTATACTGGTTTATAAAAGTGCATGTTTATGTTATAAAAGTAATCACATGGGGTAAATAATGCCATGTGTATATGAGGCATTAAATGCGTGTGCTTCTTCAAGCAGTTCCAATAAGTTGAATTTGCTTTATGGGCAAATTCATTTCCTGTCTAAAAGTTTTGTCCTCTAAACTATCTTAGAGATCTACGGAAATAAAACCCGCCTCGGTAGCGTGGTGTTAGCGTGCCTGCCTCACTTCCAAGAGGTCCCAAATTCGAATCTCGGTCAGGGTGAGCTACCTGGATAAAGTTTCTTCCGGGGGTTTCCCTTATCCTTAAAGACGAATGTCGGGTAGCTCTAAGCTCCATGGACCCTGGACACATTTGAGCATTATTTCACCCATCTCATTCACCGTCCGATATGACAACGTTGGAGGGGGAGGGAGTATTTTGCCGTCTGAGGAAATGACTATAAACTTGAAGCTCTCAGCTAAGATGTCCAGTACTGCTCATTGTTTTTCGTTCTTCTTCGGTGGGTCGTTGCATTTCACAATTCAGGAAGTTGTACCGGAGTATGTAGTTGCGTAACAGAAAGGAAAAAAAAAAAAAAACAACAGGAAAGTAGTTGTTAAATTTTGAGGGCGCATCAAAAAGTGTGTGCAACTTCTCACGTGTCCAGAGCTTTTTCTGTGTAAAGTTGAACATCAGCCAAAAAGTGATGGATAATTTAGTTTATAATACGGGAATTACCTACAGTAGGGTACCTATTTATATTCCTTGTAAAATCCGCAATTCCTCTAGCATTAACTGTGGAATCTCTTCTCTGTAACTGTCAGTTTCTCTTTATAACGTACAAATACTACAGGAAGTATTGGTCTCCACTTTGGATATTGCAGCCGTATTGTCTGAGTGCGAAATTGATCGTTTTGAGTCTTAAATTATGTGAAAACTTCCACTGAATGCTTTAAAAAAATAGTTGATCAAATTTACTCCGCTTTGCTACACGTTAAAAGTGTATCGGTATCAGCTAGTGTCCCAGTAGATCAAGCTCATTACATTTTTAATTTTACAAAGCAATTTATTTGTTAACTTAATTTTGCTAATAATTTTTGGGCATATAACATATAATACAAAGTCATTAAATTTTCCGGGGTATAATTGTATTTTAATGACGAGGGTGCGATTTATATGCCAGTCTTTTGCTGCTGCCATTTCTTGAATATTTTCCGTCTAGATATGAAACATTTCCTTGCGAGAGACGACAGGGGTCACGACCCAGAGAGTGAGCATTGATGTATTTGACAGGGTTGGGCTTTTAAGAATTAGGTAAGAGCTGAATAGGGATTGCATTTCACAAGGAACGCTGCCCAGGATGCTTTTTCATCTTGATGTGATGTATTTTCCATTTATTTGTTTAGTTGCCAATGCAGTTTTGATCATCTTTGGAAGTTATGCATAGGGCCTTATGTTTAGCTTCTGGATACGGAAGCATTCCAACTACAGTTCCATGTATGACGCTGTGGTTTACTATTTTCAACTTTTAATTATTGTTTTGTTGTGATTGGTTTTTACGTTAATATTAGCTATCTACAGTTAAGGTAATTTGCTGATCATGGTTGGAAAATGGTATTGTTAACATTTTGCCTATAAGCTGCAGGTATTTGTGTTTGCCAAAGAATAAGTAAGTGACTGCAGAAAGGCATTTCAAGCTACCCTCAACTGTGTAGGTGATAAGAACCAGGCGGACTCGAGAAGAGGTTTTGAAGAAAGTAATTCATGTAAACGTAAATTTAGAGATGGAACTGTTGAATTAATAGGAAGTGAATTCATGTAAAAACTATAGCCACTTATTATGGTGTTACCGACTTAAATGGATCAGCATAATGGTGTTCATTGTTTATGAAGATAATAGCAGCTTTGTTTGTGGACTAAGCTAAATCTTCACGGAAGATGTCAGCGGGCAAACAACATGCTATCCGTCAACGTTCAGCTTGTTGATAAAGAGAAAGGAGGATGGTGGAACTTTTCTGTCTAGAGTGGCAGAGAAGGGACTATTACCATGGAAACCAAAGGAAAACATGCGTCTCCAGTATATAAGTTTCTTCATGTTTGAAAAAGTCTTTGCGTGGATATAACTGGCCTAAGCCGACTTAGACTATTGCTGACGAATGAACCTTACTGATTGGAATCAATTTCGTTTTCACGGAAGAGAAGATATTCAAAATGCACCAAAGGAACTGAAAACAACTAATTCCACAAGGATTAACTAGTCAACTTCAAACATTAGGTGTATTAATAAACCATTTAAGGGACTTATGATGGACGCAGTCTTAAAATTATGACACTACACCATCCATTGGATTAAGATGTCCAGCATTTCTCAAAGTTGTGAGTGAGGCAAAGCTTCATGAGGTGATATAACAACTGAAACATTGGTTTAAACATTTAAAAAGTGTGCAATTAGTAAGGCAGCAAAGGACAGTTTATTTCCTGATAAAGGTGCTTTCTGCCTTCAGCTCTGAAATTGACTTTTGGAATTTTAGACAAAAATTGAAAGGTCCTTTTCTTTTCAGATTACAATTAAATGAACGTACATATATTTAAGACATTTTATTTCTGGAAAATAATTGCGACAGAAACACGAAACACAGGTTTACTTCAAACCGCTTTGTCACCAAAATCGTTAGCGTAATATTACGGTTTACTTCTCACCCGAAGCTGCACGCCTGCTTTAAACACTATTATTCTACAGAGCGTTGAGGCGTATCGACCTTCAGGTGACCAGCGCTGCTATCTTCTCTTATCAGTCTTATCTGATCAATTAGAAGAGTGAAATATTAGTAAGTTGATGCACAGTAAGTTAAGAAACACAAATAGAGCGATTGGAATCTGCTTGTGTATGATAGGTTTTCTCGCGCCTGCCGATGTATGACACATTGCTGTCCAGAAGACATGATTACATCTGAACAGACTATACTGTGACTTTGTGGGTTCGTGAAATTAAAAGTCCAGTTGCACAAACTCAATGTTCTTTATTTCCATTGACTTACAGTTGGTACACTTGCCAATTACACAGAATTACGTACCGCACACAATTACAATCCACCAGTTCGCCTGTCACAGATCCACTCCATACTCGCTATTACGTACAACTCCTCTGATACACGTACACCGTCTTCCAGTCCGTTCGATAACTCGGCGCTCCTCACGGCTGCTCGCCAAAAACTGAACTGACTCTTCCACTGCAGTCCTGATATAGGAAGATCGCAGTTTCTGGAAGCCTCGCGGCTCGGAAAATCATTCCGAATGTTCCAGATGTCAGGGGGAGGGGAAAGAGGCGGCCAGCGATCAGTGACATTTTCCTCAACATCCCCTTCAGTGACCGCCACAAGATAAATGGGTAGGCGTGGCCTAAATGCCTCCTGTCGCCCACCCAGCTGCTAGCTGGCCGTGCCTTCCGATAATTAGGTGACAATGCATATACTGGACTCGCCGTGTATGTGCAATAAGCTGAGGTAAACATCTCTGTGTTGCGAATTTTTTCCGATACGCTTTCTCGCTTTGCCATGTAGTACTCATGACTGTTCCATCGCCGGTTCCAAAACCTGCCGACTCCTCACCACGTGGCCGCACTCGAAACTCTCAAAATGCTCTCCCAGGCCTCGTATTGGCTGTTATATAGTGCTACCGGTCGCGCGTTTCAATAGTCGAAGTTCTCGAATTAAACTTTAGAACGGTCTCGAAGAGTATCTTCGCAGTAATAACGATTCATTTCGTGACGTCAGCTAAGGGCTATCCTTAAAGGGGCGTTAATCTCTCAAACTCGCGCAATCACCGTTGTGATAGTATTGAGACATTGTTTTCCCTTCCCTACTAAAGGATGGGCACATCTTATATGCTGACAACTATGGTTGTTACAGCAACTAGCAAAGAAAACTAATTTTATTAGGTGATACAAAAAAGAAAACTAATTTTAATGTTAATTGTTTTTAAACAAAACCCATTAATTGAACAGTCATACATACAGTGCAATATCTTTTGCCAGACAAAAATATGCTAAGATATAAGTTTCGCTTCCCAAAAGCTTATCTGGAGTCAAATACTCAACATGTCCGTTGGAGATTTCATCTGCAGTCAAATCATCTTTCCTGTCAGTAAGGTATCCCTTTTTCTTTACCTTCTAGCTGATTGAACTTTTGCAACACTTTTTCCGTTTCCATGTTCAATTGAGATTTTTTTCGGCGAATACACTGGGAGGCATAACACTGCATAAGACTTTTATCTCAACGCTGTACTTGCATATTCGGATCATATTTCGCATCAGAGATTTATCGTAATGATTTGTTTTTGTTAAAGGTTTGAATTCTACACTCTTGATTTCTTTTGATTTTCATTCTGGCGTTTGCGTTAGAGTATGGCATTTTAGGGTCAACATACTCCTTCCAGTTTTTTAGCATTTATTTTTGGCTATTTCTTTTGTATTTATAACGAAATATGTAATATAGCTACCTATTTCTGCAAAACTATCTCCACTGAAGTAGAAAAATAGTTCGTAAGAGTAGCATGCAGACTAATAAGTGACAGTAAAAGAAATCATGCAACCGTTACACCTTTTTCTTTCTTATGTCTATCTTTATGTCTTTCTTATGTCTTCAAAGCCATCACATAGCGATTGAAAACATTTGATTACTGCTTTAAGTTATTGTATTCGTATTACACCCAAAGATGAATTATGATCAATAAAAGTTTATATTTGTTAAAAAGATGTAGAATAGAAGAATAGTATTTCCTAAGAATAGTTTATAGAAGAATTAGGAGAGCACCCATGGATCAGGTAGGTCGGCCACGGAAATCGAATCCGGGTCTCCCAAACGTAACCGCCTGAGCCATCCCGCTCGATTAAATACACTTAATACACAAATGCAGGAAAAAATGAATAAAACGAAGAAATACATGAAAAAATGTAATATTTTGACCTTAGTTGACCAGAAATACGGTCTTTCCTTCGTTACACTTGGAGAGGAATAACGAAACATTTGACACTGTTTTTTAAATGTTAAATGTATCGCGACTCTACAAATAACAAAGCTTGTCAGGAAATACATATCTGCATCTGAATCTTTGTTATGAACATATGAAAACTCAATAATACATTATAGGTATATACATATATAATATGACGTTTTGAAGTCTTAATCATGGTCCTTGTAGAAAAAGTAATAATATTCTGACATATTCACCGAGTGGGGACTAATGTACACTATGTTTCAACCTATCGGTTGTCTTACGTGAGTTCAACCCTCTCTCTCTCTCTCTCTCTCTCTCTCTCTCTCTCTCTCTCTCTCTCTCTCTCTCTCTCTCTCTCTCTGTCTCTCTCTCTGTCTCTCTCTCTCTCACTCACACACACACACACACACACACACACACACACACACACACACACACACACACACACATCTAGAAAAAGACTCAGAAAACTGGCTGGTTTTTATCATATGCAGAGAGCGTTCTACTGAAGCCTTTAAGCGAAAATTCAAAATCATGCATGTGCTCCACATAAAACTGTTCTGGTGTAAGCAAATTAACTGTGACTCGTCCTGAGGTGCCTGCTTTGCAGTTTCTTTTGCAAAGTTTTGGCATTAGCCTTTGTAATGCAGCACTAATTGACTAGTAATGACAGTAATAATAAAACCAATAGATTAGTCAGCCTTATTAAAGAGAGAAACGATATATGGCTCTCTCAGTTTACTGGTCATTCCCCTTTCAGAGGAGTGGCACTGAACTGCCACATCCAGCTGCTGCAAGAATTAAAGGTGCACTTCCGAGACGGATTTCCCCAGCTTCATTTATTGCCAGCAAGTTCAATAAATAGTTCCATCATGAATGATCTCATGTTTATGGACAGTTACTGTTTCATATTTATTCAGAGGCCTCTGATATTTACAATCTTCACGGTTGAACTGAAAACTCACAGAAAAAGTGAAACACAAACGGGATGGGTAGAAATAGCTCTATTACATATTTCCTAATAAACAATGAGAATAGGCTTAGCGATATGTTAAGGGCTGGTCACTCTGCGATAGCGATAGCTTTGCTAACATTTAAACGAATAATAATAAATAATATACAGAAAATGACATACTCTACTCAGTCATTGGACATACTGCGCGCTTAAGAAGATGTGCATTTTTTAACAATGAAAGTTTAATAGTGTCTTACAGTTTGCCAGTAATAACAAAATCCATCCAGAACTTAAGAGCCTATTCCTAGAAGATTCAAGAAAATCCCTTCATTTATGAAAATATCTCAAACCTGTTTTTTTAACTAAAATTGATTAAACTTTGATTTGGGAAAATGGAAGTGTCGATAATTTGTCCATCTAAAGGGTAGTTTGCAACGAGCATATTTGCTTTAAAATCTTCGTGTGCCACCCTTGGAGGTGCTGAATTTATATCCAAGACTGGTGCTTGAACAATTTTTCGTGTTCTGTTATGTAGTTCTCTCTCTCTCTCTCTCTCTCTCTCTCTCTCTCTCTCTCTCTCTCTCTCTCTCTCTCTCTCTCTCTCTCTCTCTCTCTCTCTCTCTCTCTCTTCATACGCACGCACGGACCATTGTCGAAATTTTTATCCAGGGAACCTCAGAACATGTACCTATTCTGAACACTGGTAAGGAATGTAACAAAGGAGCTTAGCAGTCATAAGTCAGACTTAAACATTGCACTTGATTAAATTGGGGATTAATTTTGAACTCTTCACCGTAAAAAGAGTGAAGTGTCCAAAGAAACTTACTGTGATTGTAAGTAGGTCTAATTCCAACAAGTGACTGAGGCACTACATTCGTTTATAATTAGCTAATGCTTCTATGGACACATTAATATAAAATAAAGGATGCCAAGTTCACGAAAACATACGCAAGGAATCATAATTTGGGTTTTTCACGGTTACGGAACTGAGCATCGCCTTAAATATAATGGTTATTTATCATCTTTTGCTCTTAAATAATATGTAGGTATATCAGTACTCATAATAATGATATACTTTAGATGATGGTTCGCATGCTGTGTATCTTCATGAAAATTAGTGTTCATGCTGTAGAATTCATAAATCACCTGCAAACAAAAACTACCTATTTGTTCACACATAGCATATTGAGAAGAAAGACTAAGGTTGACTGCAATTTTGTTCAAAAACAAAATAAGCATGATACGGGGACGTGTAATTGTTTCCATGCAGGAACTGAAATTTTAACACAGGCATTGATATTTCTTCGAGAGTATTAAAACACCTGTTTTTCCGATTTCCGGAGTTTTCTCGTATTTTGTCTGCTCTAGAATGGCATTAAGTGTATTCTTCGGTCTTGCTCTCTGAGTCTATTTTTATATCCACAAATATCAATCTGCATAATTGTGTAGAGGGATAATGTGCAGTGTTCTATTACCTAAATTACCCCAACTACTGCATACATAATTTGAAGTATTCGTTTTCCATATCAAGACTGCAACATTTTATGTTTAATAAATGAAGCGAAATGCTCATCAGCAACCCATGCCAAGCGGAAATCGAATCTTTTCCTGCTATGAAATGTGCAAGTTTCATTACACATTTTTTTTTCTAAGTGTAGAGGTAAGAGCATGCTCAAATGTTAAAAACCGGTCGCTGTATATTGGACCCTTTCTACGATACCCGAGAAACAGCAGTAATTTGGCCCACCACCATAATGTGGCGAGTATCCGACGATTCGAGAGGTTCCGATTTCGTATCTGGATACGTGAATTACTTGGACAACTTTTTTTTCTGCAGTTTTCTCTTGCCCTGTATAGACGAATTTCGAGTAAAGCCAAGCTCTTTGTAGGCCCAGGCTCATCGGGGCATCGTTTCACCCTTTGCATTCCATGCATCGTCCGACATGCCCAATTCGGTTTAAGGACGTTAAACTGTTTACCGGCCTGACATTGTTGCGTTTCGTGTGGCTGGCAAAAACACAAAGGCGGTGGGACGGGGATGACTCACAGTTACTCCTTTTGGGGCATCATATCCGCAGCCGCCGTAACAATATATCATTAAAGTATACATATTCTGTAATAGATTAAAAGTACTTATTTCACAAGGATCTGTAAAACATGTAATGTTGATCGATCATTGAATAAATTATAAAAATAAAAAAAAAATTAAAAGTAAGGTAAATAGACAAAGTACATTGCGAATTGATGTTAATATAGGTTCAAGCAGCACAGAAAAGTAGCACAAATATGGACTTCTAAAGCAAAACAGACAAAATAGATATTTGCACTGATGCAAAATTAACATTAAGAAAATGCGCGAAATTAATTAAAGTTTAATTCATTTATTGATAAACTATTAACTGTTGGGTTAAATAACATCCAAATCCTTTTCTTTTCTGGCATGATGTCCTCTTTGTTAGTTACAATTACATTGTTTACTGAAATACGCATAAGCATGTCTACTGCCGCTATGAAACCCAAATGCACTTGAACATGATTTGTATTCTTCAGTAAAAGTATGTATTTCACTAACACCAAAAACAGTGCCTACGTATTTCTGCTAATTTCACTACAACTGCTCGCTTATTTACATTACTTTTCCGCAGGTAATCAAATGCGTTACAAACATGTTCGATGTTTTCTGGAGGCAGGGAGAGGGAGAGGGAGAGGGAGAAGGAAAGGGGGAGAGAGAAATATTGAAAATAGTATTGTGATTTCACATGTGTATAGTCTTTTAGTACATCTTTCGAATTTAAAGTAATTTCCTATTTTACAGAATTCTCAAAACACATCAAAAGTGGCTTAAAGTTGGCCAAATTGAAAATGCGAATTTCGCGCTATATTGCATTTGTGTGCCTCTTAATGGATGTTAGGATGGCTGAAAAACATTGAATCAAATGCTATGTCTTTTATTTCAATGACATCCAGCATTTACAAAGGAAAATTGTTGTCTGAAAACAGAATCTACGTGAACGTATGAAATACAATTTATTGCTTATTAGAAATAAAAAAAATATTTAAGCTGTCCAAGGTAGAATAATTTCAAGCTTATTGTTGAACTGTTAAAGAGTGATCGTCATTGTGAGGCTACGTTGCTAGATATCGAAGTTACCTCACTCTATTGATTTGCTATTTTTACAGATGGTACGTGACTTCAACAAGAATGACGATGGAAAGGCACACAAACATTATACCAATATTCAACTGGACGAAACTGTTCGGAAATTAGTACACCGACAGTGACCCCAAACACATCTTCACTACAATACGGCCTATCTTACGATAAATTAGTGTTAAAAAAGTGATACCATATGGTTTTTGTCACACTGTAATAAACGCTGCTGCAATAATTAGGGTTTCCCTAAACATTTAAATTGCATCTGAGAAAGCCTGCTAAAGGTTATCTGGCAAAGGCACTATTACACGTAAATTTACAAAAACTTCCTGGGAAGGATTGGATTTATATTACTCTGATTATTATAACGGTTTATATATATAAATCGCGGAAACAATGCTTGTTCTTGCCATCTGGTTTGCGGTGTCGTCACAAAAGAGCGGCGCACATTAGTAATTCATGCACAAAGACTATCGAGGTATATATGTAATGCAGTGGATATTATTTTATTTGCATCACGCTCCTTAGAAACTACTTCGTCATTCCCACAGGTTATTTTCGGACAATTAAAATATTATAGTTTTAAAATAAATGTATTAAATATACAATATTTTATTCAAATTCATTAAAGCCATTTTTTGAGAGAAAAAAGTAAAACAAACGTAATTTTAGCGACTTTCTTGACAACTTTTGTGTCTCATCTTTGGAAGGGATGGAACTTAATTACATTTGATATTTGCGTGGCTTTAACTTTCAGTAATGTTGTTGATATAGGAACCTTTGTTCACAAACATATGCGAACCTTTTTTTAAAACTATCTTCCTTGAATTTCAGGGATCTAAACATATTCCCTAGAATCTATTGGAATGAACTTTGGTTGTAATAATACTTCCTCGTCTTACTATTTAAGCAGCAGAGAGAGTAAGCAAGGGGAAATACATGTCGTAAGTAAATTTTTATATAAGTTCGAAGGTTGCCTGCTTATTAAAAGGAACTAGTACAATGGACAACACTTGTTTTCTTGCACATCAACAAAGCTTTAATTCCGCACCTAAATGAAGTCCATTGAAGAACAGCTAGAGTAGGATCAGTTCTTGAAATAAAAATATATTATAAACGTCTACATATCTTTGATTTATTGAAAAAGTTTTAATGGGTGGCTCTCCACCTTAATCCTCCAGTGAAATGTGTCTTCTGCGATCATTTAGCTCGATAAATATGGAGGAAATAGAAATAGATATGTCACGTATATGCATTGCTATTTCTTTAATTTTTGTATAAAATATTATATCTTTCCTGCTTTAGTGTGTAAACATAATATTTCTAAATCTTAAACTGTTTTCTCGTTTCTCTCCGAAAATCCTTTTCTTGAAAATCCTTTGGAAGCTTGAAAATGGCGGAATGGCTACGGAGAGAAACTTATGTAAAAGAATCTTCAAGGTCGTATTTTGCAGTCTGCTTATTATTACTTGTATTTCCAAATACTTTAATATCACGGCATGTTAAAATTCATTATTTGCTTCCTCACATTTTTTGTTATCTCAGTTGCATATGCGTAATTTGTTTCTATTTCTCGCGAGGCCTATAGCTGTAAACTTGACATTTATTTTTGAAGTTATACTGTACTTGTACTGCGTGCGTTAAAAGAACCAGGTACCCATAGAAAGATAGAAAACTGCACCAAAATAAGAATTTTAAGGATAAGAATAAGGGATTGCAGATGCTTTCAATTGTTAAGTGTCTCATTGTAAAACCAAACATAAATTTAGGCAACACGTACATATTTGGTGAAGAATGTTTTGACTGAAACGATGTTCCATAAATTTGGTTTTCAATTACTTATCTTAATGCAGCGCTCCTATATTGCATCTGCAGCCCCATGCTCTTATGCTCAAAATGATGTTGACTCTTTACTCAATTTTCTGCTCATAGATTTTCGCGTTCGCATAATAGTTGATTAGCAGAATCCAGATTAGTACCACTGCTTAGTATGAGATGTTGCGAAGGTCGGTAGCAGAGCGTGAACTGATGCTAGATCATATTTTCTGTGCCTATGAAATGTATGTATTTAGATGCCAGAAATTTGACGATTACTCAAGCGTGTAATGTAATTTAAGAGCAGTTGTTTGGTTGTTTACAATGTGGAGTGAATAGTTATCTTGGTAAGGGAACTTGTGCAACTTATAGTTTAATGGTGATGATTACAACGACAATAATGCTCCGGAATTGAAAATCTGATACGTGATCCCGATTTTACATCCTTTGCGAAGAAACTAAAGGATTTTTACGTCCGAAAAAAATAATATCCACGATCCTACGCCGGGTTTGAACCGACCACCTCGATAATCAGAGACAACAGCATAATATCTCGATTAATAAGAATTAATGGATTAAGAACTTTATGAATTTTTAAAGACAGAATTAGAAATGAAATTAAAAAGTAGAAGTAGAAGCTGCTACTTGAAGAATAAAGAATAAATCGATCCAGAACAAGATGGTTAGAATGGAGGATACGAGACGTGTATGTCTTAAAAGAGACAAGAGACGAGTGACAGCCGAGGAGGACATTTAAACGAAATAAGCAGTAGATGATATGGACAAGAATTATTATTGGACTCTAAATAATTCTACCGACTTTGTGTTATGGCTTCCTGCCAAGGAATGCGCCCATGTGGGGTGCGAATTTTAGGTTCCGGGTGTAGGACTGGTGTCAACACAGCATCATGATGAAATTGAGGAGCTACGATAGGTCTATAAAGCCAACTTTCCAGCGGCGAGTGCGTGATTCTGACCACATGTCCCTGTATCTGTTGGATGGTTGTGTATGTGCGCGTGAGGCCTTCAGTCGGGTTGGCCGGCTCTGGCCCGCTTTCTTGCTACTACGCCGTGGATTATTATTTAGTAATATTTCTAACATCCTTATGATTAGTTCTTTATCTTATGAAATAGTGGAAAGAAGTATGTTAGTAAGAATGGCTTATAAATGGGGATATGAGAAATTCATATGATAGCAACCGATCTATTTTCTGAGGGTCATGCACACAATAGAAATGCTTAACGAACAGATTTTTTAAATGTGAAAATTCTTCATACGTCTATCTAGCATGAACATCGGACAATAGATGAAAAAGCTTTTATGTGAATGGCACGAAAAGTAATGAATGTAACACACGAGCTACTATATTTTATTCTCTGATTATAATTATTTCCATAGATAAAGAATTTATATAACGTTTAAAAGCTTGTTTGTTGCTACGTTTAACATGTCCATGCACATGTTGAATAAAGACAAACATGTCCCAGGTATGTGAGGCATCTATGTTATGCTTAGCTAACCACGGAGATCCATATTGCGTGACCAGCCATGATCCATTCATGTGTAAGCTTCGGAAGGTTGATGGAGAATTATGCGCCTTCCGGGAATTGCAGTGGAGAGGAGTAAACGTGACCAACACAAGCGAAACTGTTGGCGCAAACTATACCAGCAAACTATAGGACATTTGAAATATTATTCGGGAAATATTTCCTAAAGTTATAAGTATTGATCTTTTTCCTGGCAATTGCTAAAATATCGCATGGACCCTCTTAAAAGGATTAGTATGAGATATGTAGGATTAGGATAATTTCGAAGAGAATTCGGCACAGAGACCAGTCTTGATCTATAGTACCTATGCAACCAAGTGGGGCATCCCCGGGAGAAAGGATGAGGTGAGAGGAGACAGAGGGTGACCGTCCCAAAAAGCCATAACAGTGCAGAGGGCAGGGTCCATAAGTTTATTTAAATGGAAACCTCCCGCGGTAGACCAGGACAACAAACATTCATTCCCCCTATTTTAGTCAGGAAGCTGTCCCAGCAGCCGGTTTGCGGACCGGCAATTGACCTACCGGAGGAGGAAGTGATTCACTCAGAGCATATCATCCTGCGGTGCACCGCCAACACATTCGCCGACACTGAATCATTTCTGAAAGAGATGACAGATGATGTGAAATTATAATGTAGATGAAATGGAGGGACAGAAACTCGAAGAATGTAGTTAACCTACCTAGCATTCGCCTGGCGACCTGGGAAACCCTCCCAAAAAGAAAACCCTTTTGTCAGGTAGATCGGCCACGGGAATCGAACCGGGCCTTCCAAATGCGGGTCACAGGTGAAACCGCCTGAGCCATCCCACTCGGTATGGGATATGTAAATTTCGGTGTTTCAAAAGGGGATCAAAATGAAAATAGCTTTGCTTTTAAATCTGCAGACTTCCAAGCTCTGTAAATCAGTTTTCCGCTTAATTGCGATATATCCTCCTTTTGCTATTCTTGTATTGGTTTTAACTCATGCAAAATTAAAACTATTGCAATGAAAATTTGTAACCACTCCAAATAACATCGTGCACATACAAACCTTGTTTCTGCAGTGTAGTGACTTTATGTCGAGTCCATGGACTATGTGAATGCATGGTTCGCTTGCATTGCATACAAGCGGTCCGTGGCCTCACCATAAAGCTACCACGCAGTATTTGCTTTGATTAAAAAAAAGCCAATCTGCTAAATAGCATGACTTCTACGTATCAAATTAACTTAATATTTCTGTGAGCGTTTCTTGTGCTTCTTGCTAATTATGGAAATTAGTTCTGAAACTGATTACAAAACAATGCTGCAACAGCAGTGGACTTAGGAACTTATAAAAGCCAAGTGTGATAATCAGCATTTTAAAAAATTAAGCTCGCCGGGCATGATATCTTGAATAATCGCAACATCAACGTGGCCCTTGAGTATTCAAATCTGAAGTTTGAGACGAGTTTATTTAGGGGCCCAAATAATTTCTAAAGTAAAGCCACATCTTTCTCATATATAGAGGGCGGATTTTGCCCTATTTGTCTATTTTATTCCATTGTTCAGAATCGTAGGCTTTTAAGCTATAAGCACGTTTCTAATTTCTTAGTTGTATGGTGCCTATAAATTCCTATTTCATACGTTTGTGCATATTCTGCTTACTAGAAACGAAGACTGCCTTTTTAGCCAATTTCTTCTCCTTGTAATTTGTGACATCATTTGCATTTGTTGGTTTCAACCTGAAGTTTTCGAGAAAGAGAAATTTCTTACTGCTGCACAAAAAGGGGTTTAGCCAGGTAGGTATCTGCCTTACAGACGTGTCACAATGCGCTAATGACGTCAAGGAAAAATCTTAGAATTCGCTCAGGGACGAGTAGCAAAGACCATCTAAATGATATTTAAATTTGACAAATGGCCACCCTTTATGTATAATTTATGGGTCATTTACTCATTCTGTAAGCAGTGTTTCAAGTGCACACATAGATCAGTTGCTACGCAAATATGCCAAAAGAGAAAAGCTACAGAAGTGCACTTCTTAAACAGTGGATAAACGGTGATCCATCGCTCAGCACAGATGGGAAAGTAATGTATTTTCGGCCTTGTATTAAACAGGTGAGTTTAATTATTCATGTTTGTATTAATACTATATTATCCTAGTTTCAAAAACCTTGTAAAATCAGCCTCTGTAGCAGCATTATGCTGAAAGTAAATTATTATGTTGAGGAGAGCCGAAGGAAGAGAAACTGAATGCTTTCAGTTTTCCAAAGTAAAGCACTAATTTGCCTAATGCGAAAACTTTCATCACAGGATGGGATTTTACATTGATATTTAGTTTAAAACATGTTTGAATCGTCTAATGCATTTCATCTGAATTATAATATTATTTATTTGAAACTTAAAGGTATAGCTTTGTAAACTCATTGTGCTGGATTTCGCATAATTTTTTATGAATATTATCTTTTGGCAGTTTCAACGCAGTAGCATGATATTTTTGTGCTGGTGTAAAGGCTTGTTTCTTGAGCTAGTAGTAATACTTGAGGGAGGGATTATTTATTAAATTATTGATAGTGTCAGTAGTTAACAATCACATCAGATCACAATCAGTACCGCTGGTAAGCAGGAATTTACATCCGTAAGATTTCTTTTTCTTGTGTGTAAATCTACTGACACGAAGTTGTTGTTTTACCCAATTTTAAAATTACAACTCTGGGACTCTGTTCAAGTTACAACTTGTAAGGCTAACGCTTAATTAGCTAGGCTACACAGACCAAGATTATATATACATGAAAAAATTGTGATTTTCTCATGCTTACGTTTTTCTACATCTATCTCAAGGAATCATGAAATCGATTTTTTGGAGACTTCCGGTGTTTCCAACATTGATAATTAAGCTGCAGACCAATAAATCTTGATGGTTTGTGTAAAATTTTACAGAAATGCCGTAGTAAAAGTAGGTATGAGAATTCGTTTCACAACGCCGTAATTGATGTAATTCTGTTTGATTGAACGGGAAACGCTTACTAAAAAGCTGTGCTTTATTATTTATTCTTAATCGACCATGGTGCATTTAGGGTTTTTATTACAAAAACTAGGATTCTGTAGCTTTTGCTTTCAATTAACTTTTGCTCTGTGCTTTGTATCTTTCTGACACATCGTGACATCATTTTAAGTGATATTAAGATTGATATGATGAGCTTTTGAATTTCTTACCTTTCCAACAATCGTTTCTATTAAGCAGACACATCTTTGCAATTTGGCCCAAAACTTACAATATCCCCAAATTTAGTCTTTTTGTATTAAAATTAATATAGACATACTTCATTAATAAAGTTTTTTTCTAGCGTCACTACAGAAAACTTCACATGACTATCTAAATAACCCTATACTTGTATCGTAGCTGTAATTACGTAATTTTAACCCCAGATTTCTCATATTCCATATTTTCTACATTTTCCTAAATTCAAAATTTTCTACAGGATGCAATTTTCTATTAATCTGAATGAAATTCTAAACATGCCTTTAAGGGCAACTGCATATTAGGTGTGTCCATTTACATTTGTTGTGTTTTTGTTATTTGTATTGAAAAGGATTATAATGCTTGCTTCTTACTGAAAACTCGTAGAAAAATAAAAATTGTTAAATAGGTATGATTATTTTTTCCCCTCGTTGATACGGCGAAGACAAATATTTCACATATGTACAGGCCATTAATAGGTTAAAATGGGTGCAGAAAATTATACCCCGAGCATTAATTTCTATAATTACAACATGTGGGACATTTTGAAAATCGGCTGTAATTTAGACATAAACTGTTAATTCTTCAGAAACAATTGTAACTAGAAAGCTGAAACTTGGTATTATTCCATTCATGATCAACCACAAAAATAAATGATATAAATTTGAAACAAATCTAACAAAAGCTTCAGATATTTCAACTTTCACCCTTAAGCCCCCCCTCCCCCAACCCGTGTTTTTGTTTTTTGATATGGTTAATTGCTTCACACCTTTCTGCACATTATGGTTCTTGCTTAGTGAAGTGGATTTATATGTATTTTAATTATACGACATCATCGGTTATTTTAATTTACTGTGGAGCCATTTATGAAATTTGGAATAAATGTAGAACTATTTCGCCTAGGGAACCGCAAAATTTTATGTGTTTAGCGAATTTGTTGCAGCATATTTTGCGTTTGTCATTTAGTTAAATTGCATTTTAAGAGCCATTTTACTAAAATTGTGTATTTCTAAGTGTTTACAATTTTGGAAATTTTTAGTGCCTATTTAAGTGCCTATTTTGCCAATCTTTAGTGCCTTTTTGTCTGCCTATTTCACACATTATTAGTGTCTATAAATACGCTCCCTACTTATTAAATAGCATATATTTAAATCTCAACGAAAGGTAATTTTTCTGAATTTTAAAATTGTTAAAACTATTTCTTAATATTTATATCGCAAATTACACATGCAAGGACTAGTGCACGCGCATAATTTTATTGCATTTGCCGGTAAATTAATTACTTTTTTATAATCATTCCAAAGCATTTGATTAACAAATAGCACTTTTAGTTTATATATAAAATTATACTTTTCTAGCTTGAGAATGTTACAAAAACGAAATGAGGTAAAGTATATATTTTTAAAACGAGTTTTAAGTAAGATTTCAAGGACGATCGGATGTGTTAATAACCGTATGAAAATCATTTCCAACACATTTTAGTGTATGTCCTTAGGAACTTTCTTTAACATGTTTTAAGGTCGTTGGACAGCTCGCTTCATGTACAGCAGATTAAAAAATGGAGAGGCGTCGGGAAAGGATTAGAAAAACAGCTTAAACATTTTAAATCACTGATGAGGGATTTTTGTAAGTTCACTTCATTTAAAGGATAATTATACAAATAAAAAAAAAATAAAATTAACAAAGAAACCATTGTGAGGCTGGCCCCGTAGCTCAGTCCGTACAGCACCTGCCTGCCGTGCAAGGGGTCCCAGGTTCGATTCCCAGCGGTGAGGGTGGGATTTTTCTCCGACCAAGATAATTCCTCATCTTCCCCAGAGTCTGGAAGTATGAATGAGAGCGCGAATGTGTGCGTGATCTAATGATTAAAATGCAGCGAATACAAGTTAACACCTTCGATATGTTCCAAAGGGGAACGGAGTTAACGACGAAAATAAATTTAAAAAAATGTGAAATTAATATGGATTTCTCATCCCATCTCGTTAATTTGCATATAAATTTATACAACTGCTATTGTAGAATATTATTCCATTAATTGAATTGAGATAATACTTCCAAGTAGTTCAGCACACATTTATTAGAGATAAAATAGATAGCAGTCAAATGTTCAATAAATATTATGGTCTTGAAATTACATGCTCTTTCCATGATAGTCCGAAAGATATAACTATGTTTATACTGCAGATAATTAACCATGGAAAGAAAAATTTGGTATGCCTGAATTTTCTTGAAATCTGTATGTGGCATATTGGAAGTTAACTAAAATTAAATGCCAAGTTTACTATTTACTGAACTGTTGTTTTTGACTTATCGATCATAATCGCGCGCGTTTTCTAATAATGGTTTGTACAATAGGCATAAAAACGTATTTGTGATGAAACATCTATATCAATTTGTTGAACCGGAAGCTAATTCTACCAGTTTGGATAGAAATTTTTCTTATATAGAATGGACAATTAAGAACATCGTTTTAATTGCGCGCCATTTTTATTGTTATAGGGTCGTTTTGTAATCATTATTTTTTGCAGTTATCATGGAATGCTTACAACGGAGCATGTCATAGATTGTGAAAACGCGGTGTCCACCCACCACAAGAAAGCAAGGGACGAATGAATGCGAGAGAGGTGCGAACTGTTAATCTGCTCTGTTGACCAGGAAATGAGTGTGTGACAGTGCATATGATTCACCCACGCTGCCAGATCTAATGTTGATTGCAGTAACTGTAGTGATAAGTATTATGCATGGGTGAGTTATGTGACAACACTTGCGTATTTTAAACGAATCTAGCATCCTCCTCATACAGGCAAGGCGAGCATAAACACCGTGGGGACATCAAAAGTGATTATGTGACACATTTGGACAGTACTAATCTGGTGAACGTTACTGTTTGGAAGCTTCGCATGGCTCTCGGTTGTCATAAGTCACTTGAGTGAATTTACAACAGATTCGATTGCAGACATTAAAACTCCAGTGTGCTGTACTTCCAACCAATATGATAACTTTGCAAGTGTGCGCGATAGTGTTGCCGCGAGTCCATAAAAGTCAATTCACTGTCGTTCACAATGGACATTGTGGAAAGTTCTCTCCAGCGAATCCTTACTAAGGATTTTCATATGCATGCCTATAAAATTCAGGTTAACTCAACATCTGAAACCAAGGGGTCATTTGTATCGGAGACAGTTCAAGTGTATTTCGCATGTGTAACCGATAGTCGAAAACCAGGGTGCCATTATTACAATATCTCCATGAGGCTTCCCATTAGGGGAATTGGCGTTACCATGAATCGTAGAAGCCCCCCTCCTTTTAGGACGCGTCAACCCATAAGGGAAGACTACCTCGGACTACCTCGGACGGGCTGCCAGTAGCAGCTATTATACTAGCTATCCAAGCTACTAGCCGAGATTCTTTTAGGTGTCCCTTAACCCTCTCTGAACAGCAGTACCAGCCAGACGTACCCAATGAGTGTATTGACAATGAGTGTCGGGAAGGGCTCAAATATTCGGCCCGATTACTTCTTGCTAATGTCAACAGCGCTCCCAACTACAAGAGCTGAAGGAATCGCAAACCCTCCCTGACAGTGGATGACAATTTTGCAAGAAAAGTAATCCTTTCTGCAAGCCACATTTTAATTTAAATGCTTACGTAACGTAATTGCCACATTAGGAGGACAAAGAGATTATCATTCAGTTAATCTCTCAAGAGAGATTAACTGAATGATACAGTAATTTTGGGGCTGTGGTAAGGTCACCGTACCTTCCTTTTTTGAAAATGAGTATGACAATGTCATAGCGCTGAATGCACAACGCCTCCGGATTGGTTTAAATATTTTCATGACCACCTACCTTAATGGTGTGAATATTGAGCAGTTATAGTTCCACTAGAATGGCGTTACTAGCCACATACACACGATAAATACGATAGCCTTGTTGAATAAATTACCAGACCGAGCTTCTTCATGCAACGACGATCAGAACTGTTCAGCAAGGTCATGTGACCTAACATTAATACCGAGTACCGAGTCACCTTATAATAAATAGAAAAGTGCAATGTTAAAGGTAGACTTTGTGAGCCTTTTACTGTTCATAATTTAAATCCGTCTATATAATTGAATATTACCTAAGCTTGCATTCTGTTGTGGCGATGTGATGTACATTTATAATAAATTAAATTGGAGAGTAAAATACTTTAAAGAGCCTTCCTCGCTCCAGCATACAAAATTAAATTTCCGGCGCATTCCAGCACCAGTGCACACGTTAGTGATGATAAATATCAATTCTCTGCCGTTTGGAAGGTAATATTCCTATTTCTCAGTTGAGAAAAATAGGAAAAACAAGAGAGTCAGGACACGAAGATGCACAAGTTGAGTGTTTAATATGTCATGTATAGCTTTGTCAATAGTTTAGATATTTCCTTCATCTAAGAATGCACACGTTACAGCTACGCCTGAATTCAAGCAAAATTAAATGACATAAACGACCTGATTTAAATGCTCCAGAATGTTAAGCTATACAAAATTGTGTGTATATAATTTCAGATACTATAAGGTCGACAAGTGAACGCCGAGCGTGCAGGTTGTCTCTGAACGCTCTGTTTACAAAACATGTGTTTTGCAGTTAGCTGTATCAGCTAGCTTTTGTGTATTTTTCATTGCTATATATCATATCTACATGGCCCTACAAACGGATGATACTGGCAGAATATTGTATTCAGCGCTAAATGTATTAAATAACGACACGAATTTCCGGGATAGCTCCAATTCTACGCTACAACTCACGTCATCTAATCAGCACTACCAATCTGAACTACTGGGGATAATACAGTAAGTAAACCAATACTACGACCATCACAACTTCAATCAATACAGCCTCTTAATAATGTGACTTTGTGGATTCGTGAGATTAAAAGTCCAGTTGCACAAACTCAAAATGTTCTTTATTTCCACCGAATTACAGTTGGTTCACTTACAAATCACAGCAGGATCACGTATCACACACAATTACATAACATTCCAATTATGCAATCACTCACAATTACGTACAACTCTCTCTAGACCTGACCTTCCAGTCCGCAGTCTTCCAGTCCGTTCGCTAGCCTTGCGCTCTTCACGGCTGATCGCCAAGAGCTGCCTGAGTCGTCTAATGCGCCGCTTATATAGGCAAATCACTGCATCTCGAAGCTTCGCGGCTCGAACAATCACCCCGATTTTTCCAGACGTCAGGGGGAGGGGAAAGAGGGGGTACAATGGCCCGTGATACTTTCCTAACCATCCCCTCAGCGCCACAAGATAAATGGGTAGGCGTGATCCGAATGCCTCCTGTCCCCACGCAGCTGTCAGTTGGTCCTGCCTTCCGATAATTGGGTGACATTGCTCCCTCCTCAAAGCTGGACGTCCCGAACAGCACCATCGTAGCGGGCCAGGCGATCCAGGTATACAACCAACATCTTTCCTCGGGGCACCCTCTGGATGCGGTACACCACGTCGTTAATCCTCTTCACCACCCGGTACAGTCCTTGCCATGGCTGCTGAAGCTTCGGGCAGCGTCCCTTGGTCCGGGTAGGGCGGTACAGCAGACCAGGTCACCTTGCTGGAACCCTTGGCTGTTGGTATGCCTGTCGTATCGGGTCTTCATGCGGTCGCTCGCCTTCTGGGTGTTCTGGGGAGCCATCTCGTGCATGTCATGGAGGTGGTCCACCAGGTTCTCCAAATACCCGGTCACTGGCTGTTTCGCTTCCGGAGGGCTTCCAAAAGCCAGATCGCTGGGGAGGCGTAAATTTTGGCCGAACATTAAGCTGGCTGGCGTCATATCAGTTGAGTCGTGTATGGACGAGCGGTAGGCCAGCAGGAACAGTGGCACCTTGATGTCCCAGTCTCGCTGATGGCTGGCCACGACCTTCCTCAGATGTTCTTCTAAGGTTTTGATGTACCTCTCGACCATGCCATCCGACTGGGGATGTAGAGGTGTTGTACGGGTCTTGTTAACCCCAAGGCTTTCTAGTCCCTCCCTCATCCGGTTGGACTCAAAATTGGTGCCCTGGTCACTGTTCAGCTCCAAGGGCACCCCAAATCGGCAGAACATTTGCTCCACGAGGCAGTCTGTGATTGTCTTTGCCTCTTGGTTCGGGATGGCACACACCTCCGGCCACTTGGTGAAGTAGTCCACCACCACCGTAAGGTACTTGTTGCCTCGGTTGGGCACTGGGAACGGTCCAGCTGTGTCAACGACGATCTGTTCGAATGGCGCTCCGACGTTGTACTGCTGCATGCGACACCGGCTCCTAGTCGAGGGGCCATGACTCGCCGCGCACACGTGACACTAACGGCACCATCTCTCAGCGTCTGCTCGGAGCCTCAAACAGTAGTAGCGCTGCCGTAGTTTGTCAATCGTTCGGTTCGCTCCCAGGTGTCCTCCTGAAGTACCGGCGTGCACTTCCTCCGAGACTTCTTGGTCCTTACTCCGGGAAAGTACCAACGATTCTCTCTGCGTCTTCCCATTGGGTGATTCCCATACGCGGAACAGCACGCCCTCTCTGATCTTCGAGTCCCATTGGGCCCAGTACGACTTGTACGTGGCGTTCCTCGGAGTGATGTCCTCCGTGGTCGGTCTTGTGGCCTCTACTTCCCTCAAGAGTGGCCCCAAGTCTGCGTCCGCTAGCTGCTCCCTCAGGCCTGCGCTATCCCAGCCGTCTACATGCACTGTCGTGACTACTCAGACTGCTGTGGCATGCTCCTTCTCTTCCACTCTTGTGCACTGGCCGCACTCTTCTGTACAGGGTCTTCGGGACATAGCGTCTGCGTTACCGTGGCTCTTCCCTCTACGATGTTTCGAGGTGAAGTCGTACTCCTGCAGCCTCTGGACCCTGTGGAACCTGACCAGTGGAACCTGTTTTACCTTACGTTTCCCCCATATTTTTGCTTTCGCGGTAACGAATGCAGGGAAAGTAGGGAAGACTCTAGACACCTGGTGAATATTGTTCCCTAGGCCTGATATTTCTCTCAACTTCTGACTTATCAACACTTTACAGTGTAAAATTAGCTGTTTTTGTAATAATTATCCGAATTGTGATTCTGTTAGCCCCATAAATGTATGCTATAACTCGAACAGAATATGTATGCACTATGGAGGATCCCAGTTCGAATCTTGGTCACGATGAGTTATCTGGATAAGGTTTTTCCGGGGTTTCCCCATATCCTGAAATACGAATGTCGCATAACTCTAAGCTCTATGGATCCTGGGCTCATTTGAGCATCATTTCACCCACTCCATTCATCGTCGGAAATGACTTAACGTTGGAGGACGTAAATTACAACAAAAAATTCACTCTAAGAATTTGCTGCATCTTAAGAATCTTATTTTCTTTTATAAATTTCAGAAATGGACTACAGGTCTAGTAACAACACCTCTGTATACATGCGTCTGATTTCCAGGTACACCTTGAGCTAATTGGCTGATCACATGGCCTTACATAAATTTTCCTGAACATTAATCGCAATAATGAAATGACAAAATGTTAAGTTGCCTGGCTAAAGGCTTAAAACCATACTTGTGATAGTTGTTTACCCATTAGCCTATAATTCCATAAAATTATAAGTCTTTTCTGTAAGTCAGTTCTGTATCATAACATAGGACAATAGTGAAATACAGCTCTCCTTACTATAGAAATGTCCCTACCGAAAGCTATATTTCCTTTTCATCATTCATATGTAATTTTGGGGAAACTTCGGTTTTCTCAACACTACTCCTTTTTGGCCTGTTTAATTAGGCCATTATTTGTGAGTCAAATCACTCACTGAAAAGTTAATAGTAATTATTAAATCACAGCACATCCTCCAAGAAGGAAGTGGACCTCTAAAGGGATTATGTAGCATAGATACATGTCAGCATGTTTGCCAGATTGCGGAACTAACCTCTAATGGAACTGAGGCTTCTCTTAAATTACTAGATCTTACATTTTTCTCTCATAGTTTTGGAACGACTTAAGTTATGCAAACAAAAGCGAGTCTTATACAAAAAGCTATATTTGTATAATACTGTCGCGAAGCTGTTGCCTATGATAGCGCGGCTAGTGTACACAAAGAGCCGGCAAATAAAAGATAGCTGAGACAAAAGGACTTGCCGGTATAGATTAAGTTACGCTTCTGGAAGGCGATAGAATATTCGGTTTCTTTATTGTTCCGGAAATATTTAGAGGTATTTAAGAAGGCGAGACTCGCCAAGAGTCAGTCGCGAGAGTCGTGATGTTATTGTCCTCGACCTTGGTAGACTGTGGTGTGTATGTGACGTAATGTTGTTACGTGAGAATTGAACAGAGTATTTCTACGGAAATAAAGAACATTTGGAATATCTGCAACTCGGACTTTTAATTCTACGAACCCACAAGTCACTTTAGCATCACTGTAACTTGCTTCATTTTCCACCTAATTAAAAGCGAATCTGAAAATCACGGCAGATATTCCTGTCGGGAGTAGCCGGAAGACGTTCCAGAGAGTGAAATAGCCTTTGGTGAACAAATTAGATATTTTCTTTTCTGGAGTGGGAACTACGATCGATCCCAGGTGGCGCCAGCTGGATTTGTGCCGCACATGATGGAACATATGTTTCTCTTTGCACGTCACTTGTGCACAGCCCAGCTTAAGGTTATCGATCATGAGCTTACAATATGTTGGTGGTGTAGCATATCAAGTTATTACATGTCCTGTATCTTAGATTAGACTCTTACCATAAATCATTTGTCCTGTTCCAGGGTGGTGTAAAGTTTCTGCAGCAATCATGAAACTGGCGACCACCGCCCTGCCGACCAATCAAGTTGTAATCAGAATTTACTATAATCTGTTCGCTATAAGAATTAAGTAAACGTCAAAGAAGCACGTGCCGGAAATTAACCGCATTAACAAGAAGGTTTTGATACTCCCGTGCTATTTCACAATATAGTTCCGCTTTACCTTCTTTTAATAAACCATTCAAGTTGTTGTTATAACATTAACATTATATAAAATGATTACAGTAAGAAAAATGACTCTCAAAAGTTAAAAAAAATGCACTGGTTGATGTAACAACAAACAACAGCGGCTTTGCTGTTTACGTTCACATGTGTAGATGCTATGATAACCAGTGACGTAACAGAGGCGGACCTCATTACAGAATGCGGACTAATACTTTATTCTAACAGCGAATAGATGATACAGGATTTAAAAGTATTTCAATGGTGAATTGCCGAAAGGAATCGTCATATTTCAGCGTGCGTGCCTGTGTTCGCATAGGCTGCAGGGTTAACACATGTCAGCCTGTTTATTGCCATTTGTGTTTTCGGAAAGGAAATATTATAAATGTTAAAATACCTTTAGAGTAAGGTATCTGATTAGTACTCGGTCGGCATTACATTCGTCCTTTATGACTGATGACTACTAATAGAGCTCGGGATTTTATGTAAATACATATTTTGGTAGCATACTTATACGAACTTGAAACTGAGTTTAATGACCTGTTTATTTACACAGGAGCAAATATTTTATTTAATATAAATGGATGTTTTATGAGTTTTCATGTAAATAAATATTTTCACAAATATCACCTATGTTTACAAAAGGTGTGCCAGTTATATATTCTTCAGTTGGAAGAAAATGTAAACATCCTGCTTTCTCAAAATACATGAAACCGCAAGATATTTGGCCAAATTTAGAAATTCCTTTACATATTTGTGTTTTATTAAGCACTTTAAGTGCGTCACAGCCCGCCGGTCAACCCACTTAATTATTTGTACTGTCCATTCCAAACCTGAGTGCGTATTACTGTAAACAAAAGTAGTTTGCAACCCCGCCCCTTACAGCTGGATATTCCCGTCGTTCCACGTGGTTATTAATACTAGATATCACAGTTGAAAATTTGTTCCATCTACATCCTATGTGAAAATCAAAGTTCAAAATGCAATAGTAGATGTCGTAAGCATGCAGAGTGAACATTTTACGTACGTTAATCGTATTCCTCAGGCATACTTGTAACACACAAATCCAAATTCACTAAGATGACTAAGATGCATGTGAGAATCAGTCTGTTTATATTCCCTGCGCATTTTGATTACACTTCACTGAAACACCTGTAAACTTTGGTTATTTTCCTATTATGCATACCGCAAGCTATGCATAGTTTTTTTTTTTTTTTTATAATGAGTCGAACGGAACTTGTTTTCCACCACTTATAAACGGTTTCCCTTTTGTTTTATATGTTGACACGCATATTCCTCTATCATTGGAACTCAGACACCAACTGACTAAATCACATAACAAGATTGCATTATGAATGAATGACTGTTCGCTTATCATTTTTCCTCTGTTACGCAAATGGTTTATTTCGTGCTCAGATAGCGTCTCAGGGAATTCACTGCTGCATTTCTCTTATCGTATACAAACATAGGAGAACGGCAGCTACTACATGGCAAAGGGAGAAAGCGTATCGGAAAAAATTTGCAACACAGATGTTTACCTCAGCTTATCGCACATACACGGTGAGTCAGTGTATGTATACGCTGTTCAGTTACGATCATGTCTTCTGGACAGCAATGTGTCACACATCGGTAGGCTGGAGAAATACACACGCAGCTTCCAATCGCTCTATTTGTGTTTCGTAACTTACTGTACGTCAACTTACTAATATCTCACTCTTCTAATCGACCAGATAAGACCCGATAAGAGATGATCGCAGCCCTGGTCACCTGAAGGTCAATACGCCTCAAGCCTCTGTCGAGTAATACGCAAATAGTAGAGGGTAGTAATAGACAGTTCTAACAAAACGGTTTTGAAACACTTCAACAGTTTAGTGTGTACACATTATCCTTATCAACGAGTTTCTATAACTGCAATGGCATACCTTTCTCGTCCAAATAACCTGCTGTCGACCCTCCCTTTAAACCACACATTCACTCTATTACCTTTCCTGTCGAATGCAGCACAACACAATTACTAAGAAACTTGAAGCAAAAAAAAAAAAAAAAAAAAAAAAAAAAAAAAAAAAAAAGGATGGGTACAGCAAAAAGTTCCATGTTGGCGCGACAGTTTGTTGCTTGGTGGGTAGAGCAAGGTAGATCACTTTATCCTCAGGGTATGCACTGATATATATGTGAGTAAGGATGGCTCTGACACTGGAATGCCTGTTTCAAACTGATTCAATGACTGCTTCTTTTTATCATCACATTAAACTCGAAGTTGCCAACCAAGGGATACCAATATCACTGTTCAGAGTTACCGTATGTAGACTGCGTAGTACGCTATAACACTTAATTCGTTACTCACGTATGAACCGACATCGCTTTTGGTCTGCCTTCGCCCAAGACAGAAGCAGATGACCGTCTTGATGGCTTGCCAGCCACGAACTGTCTTCACTACAGCTTTGTGTGTGACTTTCACCTCTGGAAGCCCTCTTTATTCACTCAAACCTCCTTTGTGACTATTTTGTCCATTGTGATTATTAGTCTCACTCAGAGTCAAGTATTACCCATTTAGAATTCTGTTTCTCCCGTGTATTTTTTTACACGACTCAACCACCTGGCCCTGCACCTGTTGTAACAAACATACACTAGTTCTTTGAAATCCATGCGATTCTTTACTTATTGTATCCCTTATTTTCGGTATCAAACTATTTAACAAGCATAGGTTCGCGATAAGCAGAAGCACGCGCCTTTGTTTGCATCAGTGGAACTCTGTGGTTCAAAATGGACAGTAGGTGGCCATTAAACTGTATAGTCAATTATAGTCACTAATGAATCGGCAAAGATTGTCCATTCTTCTCCTAGTGTTGGGAAAAGCATGGATTATTTTGGATGAAACATGTCCAGAATGAAACGTAGTGTAAGCGACTTTGTGTATGTCAGTATACTACGAAATTTAGGGATATTTTAGTTTGTGATAGTAAAATCGGTATTGTCAATTTGTTAAAGCTATAACGGCAGAAGACAAGTAACCTATCATTACCGGAAGTTTTCCAGGCGATAAGGCGTTTCACCTTCGCATTTAGCATTGTATATATGCAAAAGCAGTGCTCGTATCTCCTACTATAATTGTTGCTTTCTCATTTCCTATTTTTACTGCTTCCCTAAGGGCCTTGGTGGCTGAAGTTTAACCTAAATCAGCAAAAATAATGATTACATATGAGATTATTTAATTGTTCTTAATTCTACCATATTTAAAGTTGTAACGCAGCATTGAAACTTGTGGTGAGTAGGCTTTTTCATAGACACTTACAGTATCTGTTTTACCGTTTTGCTGGTGTTTTTCTCGATATAAAATTCTTTGCGAGTCCAATTTTAAAAGGGGGAATGTATGTTTGAGATTTACAAATATGTACGTAAAAACGTGCTGTATTAAAAATGTTGCTATTAGTTTGAAAACAAACAAACACACACACACACACACACACACACACACACACACACACACACGCACTAACACACATATCGGAATGTATACAAATAAATAATATTATACACAAACTAATAACTTTTTTAAGAAAAATAAATAAACTATTCCATTACTTCAGCTTTAACGTTTAAATCTTTATTTATAAAAATAAATAAAAAACATTTAGCTTACCACTTGATGTTTATTACGCTGCATATAATTACAGCATATTTTTTAGATTATCAATTCAGAAATTTTGTCTCAGCTAATAAACTTTTGTAAAAAGAAAAGTAACGTAAAGGGTCGGTTGTGATTTAAAGATATTTGATACAAGCGATGGTCAACAAGTCAATGTTCACGGAATTTACATTTTCACTATTGATAGTTGGATTGCTTGTTATTACTCTATTGCATTTGTGACTCATTACATTTCTCATCTTGCCTTGAAGCGGCTGGATAGACTTCTTTGTGCATTTGACCATCCTCTGGTAATAAATACAAGTAGAATGGCTTAATGTGCAGCAGTAAAGATAAGACTGTCCTTAATTTGTGCTTAATTTCTGATGGTGCAAAAATCTGAAGGAAAAAGAAAAGGATTTTTTTATTATTCTCAGAAAATGAATTGTCAAGTCACCTATTATCTTGCATGAAACACCGCCAACCCAAATTGTCCCTCTCATTAGAATTGATTACGGAGGAGAAGCGCGATTAGGTGCAAGCTATTTGAATGTCGTGAATAGAGCATGGAGCCTAAAGAAAAATGCTTTTGTTTTCTAGATGATTCTCAATGGAAAAGAAGCTATGCTCCTCTTCAGCAATAAGGTGAAAATAATGTTCAAAACAAATTACGTAGAAGTGATTATAGGAATAAGGCTTTTTAAGTGTCTAGCAACTTTATTCGTAAATGGTACGGCTTTAGAGGTATAATACATCATTATACCGAATTCCCTCCGGGCTGGAAATATTCAGTGCTGTAGTAAATGAAAGATCATTCCATTTTTAAAGTGCTTCGGAATCTAGGAGGAATGATTTTCCCTTCATCAATTTACAGTCCACGGCTGCGAAGATTAAGTTTGCTATATGCTTAGCAACTGCATACATTGCCTCTTCGATAGAGAACTATAATTCCTTTCTTCCAAACCGACGCCGAATATTTTTCTTCGCATTTTCCTAATACTCTAGAGAACTATTTAGTCTCTTTCTCCAAAAATGCCGGTAAGACTGTTTTCCAATTTTCTACCCTCCAGGAATGCTTTAGACCAGCATTTTCTCATCCTGTGGTTCAAGGCTATGGGGTAGCTTGGGTTCTTTAAATGTTTTGTTTATTTTTTGGAAAATACGTAACACTTTAAGTAGCCACAAATAGTACATTAAAATATGTAACGGAAATTAAGTATTTTTGTAATGTTAAATCTGTTAGGAACAATATAGAATAGTATAGGACTCATTTAAATAGGTACACAGATACTCAAAAAATTCGTCTAATCATAGCACATAGAATATAACGAGCACAATCAGAAATATATAGATAAGAAACGAACAATAACTATTTCCTTATACCGGTTGAAATCTAGGTTTAAAAATAAAACCCAATTTGGGTTCATATTTTGCTTAGTGAACAGCTCTACGTTATTTAAAATAATGTTCCATTTGATGTCAAACTTACTTAAGTAATACGGGTCGGAAACGTCGTGAAACTACAAAAGAAGAGAGAGTAATTTGCATCAAGTTATTTAAAAAGGAAGATATTTTCAAGAAATTCGAGAAACCATTGGAAGACCTACCAGTACAGTGAAGACTAATATATTCAGGTTTGTTCGGAACAAAACTTACGAAAATCAATCTAGAAACGGCCGTCCTGCAGTCTATCCGAGGTGAAGAAACGACTGTTACTTACAAAAGTCAAAAAAGTCCTAAACTAAGTGCTCCAAAACTTGCTATTGCAGTTCAGACACACAGAGGAAAGTACGTTTCAGCACAAACTATAGAAGCGTGCTCTATAAAGCTGAGTATGGTGGCTGAACAGCCCATAGAAACCCATACGTCAGTAAAATCAGCAGAAGCAAGTTGCTTTTGCAAAAGAATATAAATACGATGGGTTTGATTTCTGGAGGAAGGTGTTATTTAATGACGAGCGTCAATTTGAGCTCTTCAAGTCAAAAGGGCGAGTAATGCTGTGGATAATAAAGAATTGCGAGCTTGAGCAGAAAAATATAACACCTTCGGTTAAACATGGAGGTGGTTCAGTACTTGTCTGGGGCTACATGAGTGCAAATAGAGTGGGAGATGTGTGTTTTATTGATGGAATTATGAACCATAAGGTTTATATAAACCTCCTAAAACATATTTGTCCAGAAGTGTGAATAATATGGTCTTTCTGAGGATTATATTTTTTTACACAAGATAACGATTCAAAACACACAACACTAGATGCAAGGCTATATGGTTGTTCCACGATGGATGCCGACACCATCGCTAACCGCAGACATGAATCCAATACAGAATTTGTGAAGTATACTGAACAAAACTATTAAGACTCATCAAATATCTAATATAAAGGGTCTAAAGAACGCTCTACTAGAGGAACGGCGTAAAATTACAGTGGAAACAACACGATCTTTGGTGAAATCCATGCCAAGGAGAATGCAAGAGATTATAAAGAGGGCCTATTAAGTACTAACCGTTACATTTTACACCATTTTCAGTATGCAGACGCATACTTACTTTGCATCCTATACTGCATATCTTTACTTTTGAATGTTTAACTATGTTTATATGAATAGATACTATATGTGTCTTTATTGTATTCTCTTTTTCACTAATCAATAACTAAGACGGTGTCTCTGCTGTAATTATGATGTTGATTTTCCACTATACATACATCCTTAAACATAAACTCATGCATTGGACGAATACCTTTTAGAGTAACTAAATCTACTCTTACGTTTTAGAATAATTAGTAGCTTCAGTAATATTCCCTGCTGTAAAACATAGATGAAGGTATAGGATCGTTGTTTTTCTCATTTTGCTCTTGTCAGCTCATTGCTGATAAGATCCACCTGTGACGAAACAGCTGGTTATTTCCGCACCTTGAAGGTCATACTAATTTGAGTCTGTTACTGGGATTATCGCGATTAACGCAAAGTGGATAGAAGATGATATAAATATAGTGTGAATTATTAACATGTGGACAGAATAGTGTGGCTGTTAGAGGTAATATTTATTATAGTTTGGTATGTTTAACATAGGTTCAAGTGTAAATTGAATATTGCACATTCAGCTTCGTTTAACACGGAATCCTAATCTCACTTAAAATTACTGGTTCTGGCACTTTGAGTACAGGTATATAAGATGTAAGTAGAAATATTTAATAAATTGTCCACCACTAACTCAAGATTAGGAAGCAAGGCTGTGGTGACGCGTATGCGAGAGAGAGAGAGAGAGAGAGAGAGGGAGAGAGGGAGAGAGGGAGAGAGGGAGAGAGGGAGAGAGGGAGAGGGGGAGAGGGGGAGAGGGGGGAGGGGGAGAGGGGGGAGGGGGAGGGGGAGAGGGAGAGTTGATTTATACGTTTCTGGTTAAGTTCCGCCACTAACCGGTCCGTATGTTAACGGGCAAGCGACGAGAAAACTCCTGGCAGTGACGAATACTTCCGCCACCGGGTGTTTTCATGAGTGTTTATCTTTCGTTACGCATCTAAAGAGTATCAGCCAAGAAGCAGAGTAACTCACGGCAATCTCAGTGAAAAGAGTATCTGTTTTATTGTAAAATAATTTTGAAATGGATCTAAATAATTTCCGATCGCATTAATTCTGTAATGTTTTATTCATTTTAACTTCACTTCCAATCAAGAAAAAGGAATCGTCATCCTCTATACTATTAGTGGTGCATATTTTCTAAAGTTTGCTCACAATTTAGCTGAAAATTGAATCCGATATTTTTCTTGTATAAACATTGAGCGGTTGATCGCCTCTGTGGCGTGACTACTTCACCTTCAAGAGGTTCCGAGTTCGAATCTGGAGTAGGGTGAGCTGTTTGGACGTTCTTTTACCATAATTTCTCCCATTTTATTCATCGTGAGCTATGCCTTAACGTTGGGAAAATCAAAATATTAAAAAGCTTAATGGTTTTAAATTTCGTTTTGACCTTTTCTTCAGTTTTCAACTTACTGACCTTCAGACATTAATTTTGTTATTCTGTGCCGATCGTTCCATCATATGAAATGTCAAAAATAATATTTGTTTTATATAGTCATGATCTTTATCTGTATATCATCATCAACCTTCAAGATAGGCCAGATAGGCCTGTTTCGGCTCAGAAGGGACCTTCCCAGCGTCTCCGTGGTCTTCCAACATCTCTAATATCAACTAGTTTATACTGCAAGGCCTGTTTGGTGGGTCTTTCTTCTGGCATTTGAGGGAGATGATCTTGCCATTTCAGCTTGTTGTCCCTGAGTTTCATTTAAATTAAATATTTTTAGTTGTTCTCTTATTATTTCACTTTTAATGTGATCTTTAAGACTACAGCCAGCTACGTACCTCAAAAATTTCATTTCAGCCGTTTCAATTATTCTTTTATCAGTTGTGTTCAAGGTCCAGGTCTCGGCTCCATATGATATAACAGTCACTGCCATAGTTTTATAAAAATTTAATATAGTGTCTCTTCTGGTTTTGTTTTTCAATGTTCGTTTTATAGTGCCACATATGTTCTGAAATTGATAGATCTTTTGTTTTAAATCTCTGTCCCATTCATAGGAAATATCACATCCCAAGTAATTAAAATATTTAACTTGTTCTAGTATTTTGTTTTTGAGGAGCATCTTGGACCGTATTGGTTATTTACCAATAAAAGCCATCACTTTCGTTTTCTCTGCTGAAATGATAAAATACTTTGACATTGTTTTGTCGAGTTGGTACAAAGCTATTTGTAATGTGTCTTCAGTATCTTCCAGAATGACCTGATCATCTGCAAACAGGACTGTATTTAAGATTGTGCGACCTAACTTAAAATCTACTTTCAACTGAGCTAGGCATTCGGCAACTGCTGCCTCGATATAAGTATCAAAAAGAGTTGGTGACATTGGGCAGCCCCATCTTACACCTAGGTTGATAGTTCCTGTCTTAAAACCATTATCCATGCATTATCCAAGTCCCTTCGTACATTTTCTTTATCATTAAAAGTAAATGTTGAGGATATCCGTTTTCAGTCATTATATCTCATAGCTAATGCCGAATAACTTTGTCAAATGCTTTTACGTAATCAAATAATATTTGGGTCTCTAAATTAAATTCTCTTCTCTTTGTATTATTTGTTTTATTATTCAGACGAAATCAGCACAGGATCTGCCTTGCCTGAATCCGTGTTGTTCATTATTGAGTAGTGATTCAGTTATTATATTTAATCTTTTTGCTACAATGTTTGCTAATATTTTATAGCTTGTATTTAAGAGACTTTTTCTGTACATGGCGCACAAAATTGCCGCGACCGCAACCTTCATCGGCTGCATTAGAGTTCCTTACTTCTCTTCTTCTATCCAGTAGGAATTGAGTGATTTCTAACTTAAGACAGTCACAGACATTAGAATATCTTATGTGAAGTAAATCGCGTGATAGGAGCTGGTATCGCTTTACCTCTGTGAATACCTTAGTTGCGATGTTAGCCAAATTATAAAATGGACTTTACTTCGTATATGGAAGTGACACCTCTTTTAAGTTCTCATCTTCTGTCCATCCACTTCGTTTTCGCTTTGAAAAAAGTTTTCCTTCCACCTGTAGGAAGTAATTGATGTTTCCCATAAACTTTAAAAACAAATGTGTTACATTCACGAGACTGCCTCTCCACACTACCGTTTTTGTTTTATAGCTTCCGGAAATTAACCTTATAAAACCTTTCATATTCTATTTCATGCTAAAGAGGTATCTACTTTAAGGTTTGATTTTTTTGCAATAAGTTTATGCCTTTTCTTATGGTTTATCAATTATACAAAATTACTTCCGAAGGAGGTTTTTAATGTATTACTATTCCCAGAAAATAAACCTCTTCCGTTCCTCTTAGGAACATTTTTCATTTAATGGGTATTAGGGATGGTGGATTTCCTTGAAAGCTCTCTGTAATTCCCATATGCTCTGCATTTTCGAAGCCTTCTCTACAATTGTATGAAAAGCAAAACGAAAGTATTACAAACGTGTTCACTACGCTCATACAGATGTATGCCTGACATACATTTTTTGGTACTTAGTTCTGAGTTTGCTGCTATTCATTTCATGAAATGAGCACAGATTTTGAAGTAAAGCATTACTATGTATGATTGATTAGGTAATATTTCTAAAGCCAGAACACACAAGCGCCTATAATGTTAGAAATTCCATAAAATGTTAAAATCTATCCATATTTGATCCCCTGGATGAGATCTTTTAATCAAAGGTGGTTTAACCGTCTCTTGTAGCGACATTAATCACCATCTAAGGCGATGCCTGCATTGCAGAAAAGGCAGACATTGAATGCATTAAGAATCTCTGTGGAGATGTGCCAAAAATATCATAGTCGAAAGGTGTGCATTAACAAGCATAGTTTGATACTGAAGCGCTATCTTTGTACTCTGATTGATTGTCCTGTTGTGTCGATTTACTTAACCCTATTATCGAAATAAAATATTAATTGACACTACTGTAATGAACAATATAAAGACAAATGCCTCAATGATCTCAATACCCGCCTGGAAATTGGGAATTTTTCTTTAGCCAGCATTAGTTTGGGTGCAAATAAGTGTGTGTGCGTGTGCGGGGGTGTGGGTGCGCGTGCGTGCGCGTGCGTGCGCGTGCGTGCGCGTGCGTGCGTTTTTTTCTCGTCTTCTGTACATCCACTTCGTTTTCGCTTTGAGAAAAAATTTCCTTCTACCTCTAGGAAGTAATTGATGATTCCCCATAAACTTTAAAAACAAATCCCGGAAATTAACCTTATAAAACATTTTATATTCTATTTCAAGTTATTCTATTTTATTTCGTGTGTGTGTGTGTGTGCATGTGTGTATGTATGTGTATGTATGTGTATGAGTGAATGAGAGAGAGATAGAGATTTGAGTTTAATTAGAAAAAAAAAGAAAGTCCAAGGATTAACCGATAACCGATAGTAAATCACATACATGATTATTCTTCAAGGCATAGTCGCCAATATGATCTAAGATGTTAAAGACGCCCGTGTCACAACTTTCTCTATTTTTGTACAAACTATTCTTACAAACTCCTTTTGCTGTATCTATTGCGTGTTAATAGAGGTAAACATTAACAGAAATAATCGTGTTGCTAATTTTCTTGTAAGCGCAAAGGGAATATGGGAATACTGCGACTTTGTAGGTTCGTAAAATTAAAAGTCTAGTTTGCAGAAATTCAAAATGCTCTTTATTTCCAGTAAAACACGTTTTTTACAGCGCTTTGCAGTAGCAGAATTACATAACGTACACAAACGCAACCGTCAAGATTGTCTGCCACACATCCACACAGCTGCTCACTCAATTCACAAGTCCATAGACAACTGACTTCATTCACTCAGTAGCGTCTCCGCTGCACCACTGAGCTATCCGACTAGCCGCGACACTTCTCTCTCTCTCTCTCTCTCTCTCTCTCTCTCTCTCTCTCTCTCTCTCTCTCTCTCTCTCTCTCTCTCTCTCTCTCTCTCTCTCTCCTCTCGGCGTTCACCTACGCAGCAGCAAAACAATGCCTGGCGACAATACTTTAAGGCTTTAAAGATAATCCAATCCTTTAAGAGAAGGTCGCCGTATATGATGACAAACATATAAAAATGTAATGCATTTCCTTCGGATGACTTGTACAAACTAGTTTAGCAAACGTTTCTACCTCTGTCTACTTCATGTTAATAAGATAAACATTATCTAAATTACTAAAGTACGAGTGTGCGTGTTTTAACAAGATCTGCATATTTTGTGTAGTAAGATTTGATTGGAATGTTCGGAGGGAATTCGGCACCTCTGGTCTTTTGCCTCCTATGCCCCAAGTGGGACACCCCCGTGAGGGACGACGAGGTGAGAGGTAACAGAGGGCGGCCGACCCCTAGGAGTTCACTACAGTACGGAGGGCGGTGTCCCTACATTTTACTAGATAGAAACTCCTCAGCGATCCAGGACAATTACCATCCCCGAAACAGTCACGAGGCCGGAGACCGCCACCACCCCAGAGCAAGGAAGACTCTAGGCAGGCTTGCACAACCAGCTTCCCGGAAACCGGAGTCCGTCACGCCGGAGCAGAAAGTGTTCACACAGAGCATATCATCCCGCCGAAACTGCCGCCCACACTTCTATCCAGAAATAAACCACCAGATGAGAGATGATGTGAAATGATAATAGGGGTGAAAATGGTGGAATAGGAAATTCGGTTAATGTATTTAACCTACCCAGCATTCGCCTGGTGACTGGGGAAAACCTCCGAAAAGAACCATAGGTCAGGTAGGGAAACGGATCCGGGCCTCCTGAATGCCGAGCACAGATGAAACCGCCTGAACCATCCTGCTTGGTTTTTGTGTACTAAGATTTTTATGCATCTCTCTTGGTGTACCAGTTATGCATTAGTTATCCAGAAGGAAGGGGCCTTCTAAGAACCCAGGCAATTTAAGATATATGAAAACATCTTCAATATATCATGTTTTAATCAAAATTGTTGGCCATTTTTGAAAAACTTTCTGTCATCTCCGGAAGATGCTGAACATAAATACTAAATTTGGTATTTAACCGATTATATTTTCAGTGAAAGCTCGGGATTGAATTTTGGGTGGTATACATATAGTACCTTCTTTACCTATTATGTACCAGGAAGAGAAAGTAAAATTAAAAGGGGGGGGGGCGAATAAACGAATAACTTCCCATTAAGGAAAGAATAAATACTCAAGATTTGCAACATTTAACAGGGAATATCTTGGTAATGTTTATTCCACAAGGCAAAACTAGAATTAAATGACATAAATGGTGTTTTTCAAGCAGATCTGCATTTTTTGTGTAGTATCATTTTGTCTACCTTTTGTGCTTTAAAAGTTACGTAGAAGTCATCCAGAACGAAAAGAACTTCTGAGGAAAACCCAGAAAAATAAATTTATACATTTTGTCATAAAATATTTGAAATATATGGTATGCGAGATTCTTTTTTATAATCTTCCTACCGCATCCTTTTTTATTTGTTCTTTTAACTTTAACTCCAATAGTCATATCGGCGGCCGTTCTCCTTTGGAACCTATCGAAGGCGTTAACTCGTATTCGTTGGGTTTTAACAGTGGATCACGCATTCATATTGCATACTTCCAGACTCTGGGGAAGATGAGGAATTATCTTGGTCAGAGAAAAATCCCCACTTCCACCGCAGGGAATCGAACCCGGAACCCCTAGCACAGCAGGCAGGTGCTCTACTGAGTGAATCGCATCTTTGGAAGGTGCTTATTAAATACTGTTTATTTTCTATTCAACTGAGTTTTCGTTTTTGAGCGAGCGGTATTTTCTCTCTTGCAGAATAGTTTTATCCAAGTTATCATTTGCATTAATAATATTCATAAAATTGCTTTATTTGTATTTGTTTGTTATTGACGTTGCGTTGGATTAAGCTGCATTACGCGTTCCATTGCGTCAACTGGCATTTAATTTGCTGGTTGTATCCAAGTGTTAGGAACTTCAAAAGTAAAGTCAAAGCAGTTTTCTCGGGAGAGGATTAAGATAAGATAATGAATCAGAAAGTGCCTGGCAGGCAAAAGCTCCTTTCTTGTTACAAGACGTGAAGTCCCACAATGTATAAGAAAGCGCAGCTGGCTTAATATTCCTGGAAGGAAAAGAAAAGAAAAGAGGCCACGATCGACCAGAAACTTTTCAGCATGACCGGCTCTTGCACTGTTAAAAGAAAATTTGTAGTGTACCTCGCTTGCATTTCTAGACAGTCTGCTTAGTAGTTTTAAGTTGATAATTTTAGTAGAAGAAGAAGACGAAGTGAAGTACTATATTTAAAGTGTGATCTAATTTACTTTCCTTTAATACAGGAAATACAGTTTAATACAGGTTCAAACATACCTTTAATACAGTTAACATTTTTAACAATGTCTTTGTTACTTATTTGTGTAAATATTCACTTTAGTGTGATTATGTTCAACTTTCTGGAACTATTTCAGTAGTTGCTGCTCTTAACCTATCATCAAACCTTTATGTAATCAAACCTTGTAATCAAACCTTTATGTAGCACTGCATATAACAAATAATAATTATGCAACTTCTCATGTAACGATGCTTTAAGTCATAGTTACTATTTATGTTTTTAATGTATACCAGCCTGTTTTCACTTTTGGTATAGCAGCTTCTACTGAAGCTAAAATTATTTTACTTAAATATGTAAGAGCTGGAATGCAGTTCGATAAACAGCGTAAGGTTCGTGGACAGTGCGTTTAGATAGTATTATATTTTATTTATTTTTTGGGCCTTGTTCATCAAGGACCATTTAGCCACTACATTATAACACGCACACACACGCACACATTTACTCTCATACATATTCTCCTCAGGAGAATAAGGAATAATTCTTGTTTAAGAAAAATACACATCGCACCTAGGACTTCTGGATTTGGAAGTTAAGGTGAAGGAAAAATTACTTTGTGATTGACACATGGTCCTCTGAATCTGCCAGTGGACTGTGTGGTATCTCTGGGGCCAAAAACTTATGAAGACAACTTAATTACCAATAACTTACAAGTTACCCGTGATTAGTTAGATGACAACCCTCGCAGGAAGTTGTGTCAATCACAAAGTAGTGTGCCAGTGAAGTAACTTGGGGTGTTACTGGACACTCGACTTATTTGGAACGCTCACATCTGTCGGCTATCAAAACTGTACCCTTTACTCATCCGGGCACCTCACTTGGTTATGAATCCTCCCTTCTTCCTTACACATGTATAGTGCGTCCCAGTTTACCTATGCAGCTTTAGTCTGGGGTGGCACCAGCAAGACTAATCTCCGCCGACTGCAGCTACTACAAAACAGGATGCTTCGTACAGCTACAAATGCCCCATGGTTCGTCATAAACCAACTTCATCACTAGTTTGGTCTTCTAACCGTTCACCAGTACATCCGACGGCTGGCACGACCTTTCTTTTATCATCTCCAGGAGGTTCCTGGAGCTGTTACCTACAATCTCGGCGCTCGAACTCGTCAACCAATTCGCCTCAAGCGCAGACTGACACAAGATCTCCTCCTGGGTGACCTGTCCAGTACATACGACCCAGACGAGTGATAAGTATCAGACTTACAGTCCTCAATTTGTGTTAACAGTTATCCTGCCATATTTAGTTAGAGTCGTCGTTCACGGCTACCTCAATTGTTTGTGTTCTCTATATTGTTTGTGTTTATGTTTCTCTATAACAAACATCTGTAAAGCATACTTGCTGATCGAAGGATTATAACTTTAAAAAAAATCACAAAGTAATTTCTGCCTGACTATAGCCTGCTGTCCACTTGAACACAAAGCAGTCTTCTGGTCAGTAGGTACCTTTGTAATTTGACGCAACTTCCCAAATCAATTCATTGAAATGTTTTGTATCCATTACTAGACGAAAGTCAGAATGACGTAAGTTACTTCGCGCAACAGTTAAAACACAGCTCTGGATTTCCCATAGTGGCGGCAGTGACTCAACCGGCTGGTTCACAAAGTGGCACACGATGTGCATAAACAGGTCCATGGATATTAAGATGTATGACTGTTACATGGGTTTTGCGTCCTGAAAGATCATTCGGCATGTATTAGCTCGTACGACACAGAAAGGTGTGACTGTCGTGTCGGGTGGTATAAAAGCTTAGCTCTTTATTGTACGTCTATGGCACGTCGCACCCTTCACACGTAAATGTTAACATGGTTTGTAGAAGAGAAATAAAATCAATTATTCCATTTTCACTCTGAACATTATTTAATTCTGTGGTTTCTGAACGGTCGGTGACAGTTTTGGAAATTAAGGGTCAGAGTGGTGTTTAAATTAGGTGGGCTGTTTTGCGGATATCAGTTTGCCAGCCCTTGTTCCTCTCAAGGACTCGTAAGCACTGCATCCCTGCCAGAGACTTGCTCAACTGTTACACCAAAGGAAATAATAACGTGATAAATGCAGAGCCGTTCAACAGTTGTGCTGCAAAAGAGAAAAAGTTGCAAGAAGAAGAAATTGTCAGAAAGAAACCGTATGAACATAAATTGTTCGTCCGGTAGAGGGCAATGAACCGCCGATTACCACGCGAACTGCTGCGCGTGAGTATGAATGTGTGAAGAGAAAGGTCGTCATAATACCTACTGTCACATTAAACTACTCTCTACTCTAGAATGTTGTATATTAGAGGTGTGTTTGATGTAGCCTCTGAAATGGTAAATACTTCACAGGATATTCAGCCTCTGCTACCGTTCCTTCTTTTCCATTTACCTCTTCCTCTCTACAAATAAAGCCGTGTCGTTAGTCTAGGGACGACATGCAACCTGGGTGCGCGGTTTCAATTTGTCCGAGGCGATTGTTTTGTTTTTTCCATCTTTTCCCGCGGGTAAATCTTGTAAATATGGCTTCATTCGGAAGCGGAGTGATAGAACTACAAAGCTGATAAGAGACCTCTGAGCAAAAGTAAGTGATCCAATATAAAGTCCCTTCATTGCTTATTTTTGTATGTATATTTTGCACACGTTTCTCTTCTCTGTATCCATATTTCAAATACTTTCAGTGGTATTTCATTGTTTTCTGATAAGTTTCACCTGCAAAGCCTTTCCAGTAACTGATATTGCACCCCAAACATCTGAAGGTTTCCGATTGCTCATTTACGTATCTCGAATTCACAAATTCTATGTGTTTCTCTCCGATAATGTTTATATGCACTCTATCTGAAAATCCTGTTTCGAAAAAACGCATGGAGCTTAGAATCGCCGGAAGCTCGAACTTAATTACTTTGACACGGCTGATCATCGGTGAAGCTTTAACCAATAACGCTCGCCGTGAAAGTTTTACAATTAGCATATTATCCGACATTGCTATTGTTTTGAACTTTTCAATACTTAAATGTGAGTAATTCTTTCTTTCCCGCCATATCATCAAACTGATATTTCAAAGTCAGCATATAGTGATCTACCTTCTAAAAGATTTCATAATCGTCTCAGCAGTTCGTAAGAGAAGACAAACTTAATGAGTAATAAAACAATTTTCTGGAGTTATCTCGATAACAAAGTGAATAGGAATATTAAGTTTTGTAAGAATGTTTTTTTAATAGATCTGAAAATAAACAACGCAAGGTAAAAAACTCGTGTGAATATCAAGTTTTTGGTGAATATCAAGTTTTTGGAAATTATGGAATGCTGTAGGTCTCACTGCAAAGATATTATAGAATTATGTTACGGTTGACTCAGATCGAAAATTGTGGAATGTCTTGAAAGGCGACATGAGTTATCTAATTATTTTATTAAAATGTTTCTGTATAGTATTTATTTTATTTTCGTGCATAACATCTTGGTAGATTTTCATAATTATGTTAGCTTATAAAACTTTTGGAATATCCTTTCTTCCATTCAAATGCATGACAAATTATTTTAATGTTGAAACCTAAGCCAGTTATCCTTGGATTTCTGTATTTGTGGCGATGGAATCCATGCTGTTGTTAACCAAATCTTTTAGTATCTTGTTGTTTTCCCCCAACAAGCTGTCATTTGCACCAAAATCACCTAACCTTATTGCATTAAGAGAACCCAAGTTTTTGCAGTGTTTTGTTGATTCTATTGTTTTCTATCTTCTGTTTGACAATCACACACCTACATTTACGAGTAATTATTTGTAACTCCTCCTGCAGCTTCGTTTTTAGTTTTTTATTTCGCCCATGTTTTTCGTATTTAATTATCAAAAACGAACTTAAAGTTACAAGTTTCTTGCCTTAACGTGTTGTTTCTCTGCAGCTTTAAACAACTCTAATGTGTAAGCTCCAGAAGTTTTCAGGTGGAAACTACTCCATTTTTGAACACTATTCTGCTTAATTGATTTTGTATCTAATTTTAACTACAAACGAATACAAAATGGCCGATGTGAAATATAAGCCACGTTTCATAGTGTCGGCGGTTGTTCGCTATATATTTCGTTTGAACTGATATCTCTTTTCTTGACGTTACGGAGTACTGGCACACGCTCTGAAACTGTTTTTTTAATATTCTCTGCAGACAGGGTTGTCAACTTTTCAATGTGTTTTGTGTTTTGAACGGCTCAAATTTTCTATTCTCGAGTGAGGTCAAAGAATTAAAATGTTTTCAAATCCTAATTCTTCTGAAAAAAAGCACTTTGTCTTTTAAATTACTATAGCTTATACTTTAAGTAGTATTAACACTCAGGAAAATCATGATTGTCAATTTTCAAAACATGACTTGAATTATTCAACAAAGACCAGAGAAATATGCGGGTGATGGAGAGGGAGAGTGGTATGGAAGTAAGTGAAAGGATTGAGAAGAGGGAATGGTGAATAAACTGAAAAAGGGAGAAGAGAAACGGAAGATTTCCTGCTTTTAAACGTTTCTACGTCTGCATTAAAATAAGTGACTTTATTTAGGACATGGAACTATAACAAAATTGAGCAAGTCATATAAATATTATTTTTACGTTAGATATTTTAGTTGTGCAAGGGCTTGATAGAGGAACTTTCAACAAAACTTCAACCAGTATAATTATATGCCGTCAAACATTCTTTGCATTTAAGTTTATTAGCATCGGTTAATACGTTGTAAGTACCTAAAGCAGTAATGGGATACTATATTTGAAGTACAATGTGCTATGACTACGGTTATATGAAAGCCATACTGCCCAAACTACATTGGGGATAGAGAAATTTAATTCCCTTAAAAAGCCTTATGCCAGTGCCCGCAACTCATCACGAAAGTGTGCATGTTAATTTAGTGAGTAAGCAACCTTGTCACGCAGAAAAACTGCAAAATGATATGTAAATGTTACACACGTAAGTCCTTAAGTGAGTAGCAAACACATCATAGGGGGTTTGGGCAAGTTATGTTTCAAAGTGTAGATAACCACGTGTGGGATGCAAAATCGCCCTTCGGTCACAGCATAACGCTTCTGAATTGTATCACTTCAAGGAAAGAATCTGCAACATTCTTCGTTATTCCTTTTAAAAGTTAGCCAAGTACGCCGTAAGCGTTTACATAAAAATCCTCGTCAAATCTTATCTACGAATATTTTGGTATATCCCAACAGACTATACTAGAAGGGCAGAAACTTGAAACCTTACACTTTTATGGTGGTTCTTAAAATATGCAGACTTCATAAAAGGGTTGAAAATCGCTCTTGTTTCAGTATCAAGTGGTTTTTACCTTCAGTTAAGTAGAACAGAAAACATTGGCTAAAAGCGTGTAAACTAATTAGCTCAATTGTGATAATACTAATGATAATAATGATTCAGCCCAATTTAAAATAAAACTATTTTGTTCCCATTGTTTCTTTCAGTATGCGTTAGTTACCCTTATCCTTTATTTTCAAATTCTTATATAAAACTACATCGCTTGGGATCGGATCATATGTGTGATTTAACCCGCCTCGGTAGCGTAGTGGTAGAGTGCCTCACGTTCAAGAGGTCCCGAGTCGAATCTCGGTCAGGGTGAGTTACCTGGATAAGGTTTTTTCCGGGGTTTCCCTTATCCTGAAGGACCAATGTCGGGTAACTCTAAGCTCTATGGAGCCTGGGCTCATTTGAGCATCATTTCACCCTTTCCATTCATCGTCCAATATGACTTAACGTTGGAGGACGTAAATTACAAAAAAAAAAAAAAAAAAAAAAAAAAAAAAAGTGTGCCTTAGAACTATAAGACTCAGCGAAAAATACAGAAGTCCTACAATATTCAAAACTTCCGCCATTCATATTTTAATTATACGTATAATTCTTCACCATTACACCATTTTGAAAATTTGACGCTCTAGATTCCAGCAAAAATTGAAAGGCTAATGTGTGGCCATTATGCATAAGTGGCGAAAATTAACGTAAACTTAAAAGTTCCAATTGTTAACTCTAATGATACTTTCAATCCTTAAGTTTCTTTAAATAAAAACGGCCAAATTAAATAGTATAAGAGCATTAGCAACATAACTTTTTGATCAATATTTAGGAGAGCAGTTTTTGTGAAATGTTAAGAAGCTGTTCATCTGGAATCAGTACACAAGTAAAGGCGCTAGCAGACGTAAATACTGAACTTGCGTCTCCTACGTTGTGACTCGTCAGTCATGAACTCGGAGTTGCATCAGCGATTCAATAGTAACCTTGAAAACAAGTGACACGTCCACACGCAGTACGTTCTGTAAAAGAAGCTGGATCCACAACTGCGGCTATCTATTATTTTAACAGTGGTTAAAAACATCGAAAATGGTCACCCATATTCCATTGATCGCATATAGCAACATTTTGACATTGAATTTACATTCTTGCGTTACAGTTTGTTTTCATATTTAAGTAATATTAAAAATATGTAAAATGGTTGTACTATACCTAATGATTTCCAAGTGCTTCCGATACTTCTGTTCGCTTGTCAATATATTTTTCATTCCTTTATGATGTGTTTGATAGATATATTACTTGCAATTGCTGCCGTTAGAAAGTGGGGGTTCTACTGACTAAATAGTTGTAAAGTTGAAACTGAGTTATTGATGGATGGTCTTTTGATTTCTGTGGTTCTCAGCGTCCCATTCTTACACTGGGCGTGAAAGATCACTTATTCTTATGTGTAGGTCCTCTTTATCATGCCTGATATTTTGTAACGACACGGGACCATCGACCTTACTGCCCTTCCGAAGTAAGCTATGCTAATGATTTTTACTTCCCAAACAATTCAACACACTGCGCCTAGTTTGAACTAATGATTTGGAGAAGCCGAGGCTAGCATTTTACTCAAGGAGGACGACGTAAATAGTCGTGGGCTGGCCTCGTAGCTCAGTCGGTAGAGCACCTGCAGGAGTTCCGGGTTCGATTTCCGGCTGGGGGTTGGAATTTTTCTCCAACCAAGATGATTCCCCATCTTCTCCCAGAGTCTGGAAGTATGAATGAAAGTGCGAGTGTGCGTGATTTAATGATGTAGCCCAACGTTTACGAGTTAACATCATTGATATGTGCCGAAGGAGAACGGCCGCCGTTAGGACCACTGCAGTTAGATGAAAGGAAAAAAAAAGTCGTGGTTAAGTTTAGTAGTCCGATTTGATGAGTATCTGCTCTTGGCAGATAAACTTAGTGGATATGACCTTGGAATTATATAATTTCTTGAAGTTTGTTAATGTGTGTAAACTAAGTGAAATGTCATTTGAGGTATAATGCGGTTTTGAGAGTGCAGTTTCATGTGGAGAATCGATTTTTGCTTCCTGTATGGGCTTCTTTTTCTCTGATATCTGCTTGCTTATCCCCGGGAATTATTGATGCGAAGGAATCCAGATTTAGGCAACATATTTGGATTCTTTGAGTGTTTGCCAGCTTGAGAGGTGTAAATGGAAAATAAAAATGAATGCGTAGTGTTTAACGCCCGCTTTTACTACATGCGGCACCGCAGGCGGTGATACTGTTACATGAGGTGAAGATGGAGCATCGGTGGAATGAGATGGCGGGGGAAGTCGCAACCCATAGAAAACCCGCCCCAGGGCCGTCTTGTCCACAACAAATCTCACATGCAGTTGCCCGCCTTGGTGACAGGCAAGCGGTCTAACCGCTCGGCAACGGTGCGGCCTGGTCGAAATGAAAGAAGCATACTGCGAAATGTACGATAGGTGCTGGAAGTGACCCTTGGAGCACACCTTGATGAGATCTACAGATACAGCAGTCTTCATTCAGAAATTAAAATTTCTTATCAAATTTTTTGTCAGTTCCTCTGTGTAGGGATTTCGTTCTCTATCTTTTAACTTCCTCGACCAGCGGAGTGAGCTGGACTTAGTTTTCCTGCAATAAATCTTACAGTGCCATATGAGTGGTTTGCAGGCCATAATGTTAATTTTTGAAGACAAGCAGCACTGATCCAGTGTACATTCGAACTGCATCCTGGGAAGAACATTCCAGCACCGTCATCAAGAGTTACATATGCATATTTCTTAATACACGTACATTTCGGTCCATCCTCCTGAGTGTCGATTAGGGGCATCTGACCTCTTGCGGGCCCTTGCTAAAATTCAGCCTGTGTGATACTTAACCATAACAGGCCGCCATCAGCCGTCTTAGGTTACTGCTAATCAACTTATTCTTTGCGCTCATTTACTATGGCTTTTAACTTCTAAGGGGCAAATTCATAGTCTTTACGTGAGGGATACACACTTCACTCACTCAGGTATAGGTGCCGATTCTTCCTCACTGTGGTAACTAGAGAAATTTACTGCAGTATTAAACTAATGAGACAGTGATTTCGTTTAAAACAAGTTCTTGTTGTTAACAGGCTCAAATAGTAGGCCTCTATATTACTCTATATTACTCTATTACTATATTACTCTATATCAAACGACTCAACTTGGCACATAAATTCATACTATTAGCTACTACTTACATCTTTCAGTTATGTTTCTAAAATGCCTAATATAGTTTTTGAACCTTTCTTGTTGTTACCAATCCTCAAAAAGTGCTTTGAGTTAATCTTAGGACCTCATCAGACTTCGTGAAAATCATTTCCAATTTTCACTCGTACCCACTTCTTTTTTAAAATCTGATATTCGCAATTCGTTGATATTTGAGTATGAGTGTAAGTGCCCGTTAAGTAAGTTGGTTCGTCATGAATTACGTGCGAAACCTGGATGGCACTTTTAAAGACCTGAATTCCATGCTATTGGTGCCTGAGTGGAATCTTGTTTCTGTGCTAATTAGCTAGTTCAATTCAGTGCAGTTTGTAGTGTTTTAATCACACATGTGAATCGCCTTCAAAGTCAAACGGCTTCAAGGTTCATTCAAAGAACGGAATGGGAGTGATACACGGTTAAAAAAAAACTCTTGTGTAATAGACGGTCATAAATTTTATTTCCAGAAGAAGCTGAACGATGAAATACAACGGTGGTCTTGAGTTGAAAATAATTGTAAATCCCACATAAAATTATCACCTGCGATGGACATAGTTGAACGAGTGGTATTGTACAATCACAAATAAGTTCTTGTGAGCACTTTAAACAGGCTGATTTCATAACGCTAATACACTGAAAATAAAACCGCACAGGTGGCAGGTAACCGTTGTTTTAGTTTAGGCACCGAAAATTGAAAAAATTTAAATGTGTTTAATAATAATTTAAAGATCGCTATGGAAAAGTTAATATGCGTAAGAAATGAAAGTGTGAAAATCAGTGGGACATGATATGATGAATGTGTAATGATATGATGCAATGCATTGTTATTGGTTATAGTTGACGTGAATCAATGAGAAAGAAGTTGTTTGGTAGCTATATCAACAAAAGGAGAAAATCAATAATCTTGGGCGGCTAGCAAAGTTAGCGTCTTTTGACTTGGGAACGTCGAAGGAAACGGACATACAATTATAGTGTGGGGTCGAAATGTTATAAAAAGACTTAAAATTGATTTCCGGAAAATTGTTACAAAGTAATACAATTCCTGTGTAAAGTGTTGTACGAAAAATGGCATAAAGCATTTGAAGTGAATTAAAAGTTTGAAATTTTAAAATTAAACAATAGTGATTTATTTAGAAATTTATTTTTCAAAAGTTAATTCCCTCGCTCACGACTACACCTGAGTTTACAGAGTTCTTATGCACCGACTGGAGCAGCGCTGGGGACCGAGCAACAGATCTGAATAAAATATCCAAATTTAGATAATTTGCACAGCTTTATATGCTGATGACACTGCTCTCTTTTATTCTCACTCCGATATCCGTCATGCTATTCATGAACTACAAACTGCCCTGGATCGACTAGCTCACTGGTTCTCTAACTGGCGCATTTCCCGTAACACTAACAAGACAGAGGTTAAGATCTTCTCTTTACGTCCTTATAGGGATCCTCCTTCACTACAGCTGCTCGGGGTACAACTCCCATGGTTATCAACCAGTGTGCCAGTGAAATATCTTGGGGTGCTACTGGACACTCGACTAACTTGGAACGCCCACATCTGTCGGTCTATTACACATGCGTCTGCCCGGCTCTCAAAACTGTACCGTTTACTTAACAGGCGTACCTCACTTGGTTATGAATCCTCCCTTCTTCTTTACAAATCTCTAGTCCGTCCCATTTTTACCTATGCAGCTCCAGTCTGGGGTGGCACCAGCAAGACTAATCTCCGCCGACTGCAGGTATTACAAAACAGGTTGCTCCGTACAGCTACAAATGCCCCATGGTTCGTCAGAAACCAACAACTTCATCACGAGTTTGGTCTTCTACCCGTTCACCAGTACATCCGCCGGCTGGCACGACCTTTCTTTTACCCACAAGATCTTCTCCTGAGTGACCTCTCCAGTACAGAGGACCCAGACGAGTGATAACTATCAAACTTAAAGTCCTCAATTTGTATTATTGTGATCCTGCCATATTTAGCTAGAGAAGTCGTTCACGGATACCTCAATAGTTATGTGTACTGTTACTAAGTGTCTCAGTAACAAACATCTGTAAAGAATACTTGCTGATCGATGGATAGTAAGAAAAAAAAATAGAAGGAGACCATCATTCCAACATTTTTACCGTCGGACTTCGGCGACGTAGGATCATCCCAACCAGGAACCAAGAAAACATCTCGACTACATATGGCTTCTCAACGTAGTGTTGCGAGAACATCATTTGCGACATCTCCACACATGTAGTTACCTCACGGAATTCAGACGGTTTTAGGGATGCCGCACGGAACTCAGGATTACCGCTGATTTTTCCCTAAGGTATATCCCCACAGCTGAAATGTTCTTGGGAAGAATTACTGTACTTTTATCTTATTTGTGTCTTTTTTGTTGAGGATTTTGGGTAACATAGAAGTAGTAACATAGTAACATACCTCCCACACCTGTGCGGCGTGGCTTGTCAGTTATATCAGTTGAGCCTAATTCCTTCAGAATACGAGCCACAGCGTTACCAATGAGACATCTCAAGTGATGACAGCAGCATTGGTGTGGCTCATTTAAAGTTTTACGCTCAATCTAACAGTTGGATGCATTCCAAAATGTACGGGTAAAGGTTCATAGATGGGTTTACTATTGTTCGAATGTAAGTAATGTATGCATTATTATTATTATTATTATTATTATTATTATTATTATTATTATTATTATTATTATTATTATTATTATTATTATTATTATTATTATTATTATTATTATTATTATTATTATTATTATTATTATTATTATTATTATTATTATTATTATTATTATTATTATTATTATTATTATTATTATTATTATTATTATTATTATTATTATTATTATTATTATTATTATTATTATTATTATTATTATTATTCAGCTTAAATTACATATTTTCTATACGTAAAACAGCTTTCAACGTGGTCGTCAATATTCTTCACATTTGGTTTAGTACGTTTAAATACAAAACTCATGGTATTATCGGTTTAGTTTGTGATAGATTTTATGTTCCCATTTTGGTAACGTGATGCAAAAAAGATGCATGTTTAATAAGACCTGAAGCTTTCCTGGCGACGAATGTATTCAAGATATTCTCGGGAAACAAGCCAGGTGAAAAGACATCGACGTTTCGGGAGCGTACATCGCTCCCAACATCAGGATATTTATAATAAATGTTATAAACGTGTTATAAATGTTATGAGTGTTTATAACATTCCTTATAAATATCCTGATGTTGGGAGCGATGTACGCTCCCGAAACATCAATTTCTAACGTCTTTTCACCTGCCTTGTTTCCCGAGAATGTTTTGAATAGAATAGATGCGTGTTTGATTTGATTCATGTCGTAAATTTAAACACTAAGAAACATAGAGTTAGGTTAAATGAAAGATAGTTTTATTAATTACACATCCCGTGTAAGGGCGGAAAAAGAAATATCATACGAATCTTGCGAAGATGAAAGAATTACCTTAAGAAATTATGGAGTGCATAAGGTTCCAAGACGCTTCAAAAACGCCCTATTGAATCTGTAGATTCCTAAGAGTTATATTAAACCATGGCGTACATCTGTATAAAATATAAACATTTTAAGGCAGTATAAATTAAACACTAGAACATATTAAAATGTGCATATTTATTAAATATACCAATATTAATTGAATATTATGAATGTTGAAAATAAAAACCATTATTTAATTCTGACACTATCAAAAACGTTTCTTGTCGGTTTTTGAAGAGCAAAAACTATAAAACAGCCTTATTTGTTTTTGTCAATGGGTGCTACCTGTGTGCCAGAAAGAGGAAGTATTCCACCCAGAACTGGGTATTAAGTAAATTACTAACCTTTTACTTAACATTCTAAAGGCAGTTGAAATATAACAGTATTGGAGTCTTGACATGAATAAAATACATTTCACTTACATTAAATTGACAATGATTATACTCTGAAGTTCTCTTCATTCTATCTGTATTTTAGTGAAGTTTATATAACTGGGAAACTATAAGAATAGACGGAAATATACAACAGACAAATTGTGAAACTCGTTTAAATATGCAGAATGTACCAAATAAAATTTCTGTAGCTTTAAACCATGTACAAATATTTTTTGTAGTTAATGTGAATTTCGTGAAGACTGTTTTTGAAATGTCATATCCGTTCTTATGTAAGATCATGCACAGAACATGAAATATCAAGGCAAGCAAACAGCAACCTGTTTTTCAAACAATTGACTATAGTCCTATATGCATATTATGTTGAAATAATTTCAATACTGTCGAACAGCAATGTAAATGAGCTGTGCGATTCAGCAGGTGCTTATTGAAGTTTACCGAAGTTTACAGATAGACGTTTACCCAATGTTACTTCACTCTTGCCTGCACGGGTGAGGAGTCACATTCCTTTTAAGTTACCCAATTAAGTCATAGGCGGAACACCGGGTAAACTTGCATTGGACCACGACCTATGGTCCCAGGAGCATTTTATTGTACTGTCGCCATTCCATGTTTTATTAAGCTGTAGTGGATTACGAAAGTCTAATGACTACGCATCAGGTTGTTGTGTGCACTTAATTAGAGTCTTAGTTCAATATTCAGGCTCATTTAAAGTGCTACCGTAACATATGTACATAGTAGATTAATCTTCAGTTCATTAACGCTGTTAGTGGGACATACTTATGTATCTGCGTCTTATTGGCCGTAATTTCTAATTACTCGTTTTATTTTTGTGCTGAAGAACAACTAAAAGTATTGCTGAATGCATTTCTCGGTAATGCCACAAATACTGCTCTGTGCACTTCGGTGAGGTTTTTGACGAATCTCGCCATAAACACGGAGTGTCTCAGTGCGAGGTAACCGCCGCGGCTATAATTAAAGCGTCCCTTTTGTCCACCCCCAAACCATTTTTCCATGAGCACATTGCCACACCTGTCTCCTCACCTCGTCCATTAGTAACAGACACTGGCGCTGTGGTTGGCATGGCAACTGCGACTCCAATAAATCCCGGAAGTGGCAGAGACCACATGCAGCACAGGTGCTGGATGCCGCAGTTCATAATTCAGTGGAAAACCTTTGTTGGACGAGTTGGAATGCTCATTCCGACAATGACGAATTCTGATGATAGAAGTTATAATATAGGATAGGTATGTTCCTTACGTACTAAGTGGTGAAAGGGATCATAAAGCGTTGATGTGAATTGGCATATTCCTAGCAGAATCAGTCACCGAACTTCTCAACTGAAGGCATTGCTTGACGTATTTTTTAGGGGAAGATGCATCCTTTCCTCCTCTGCAAAGTAAGAAGTAACCTCCCCTGCATATCTGGCTTGATTCATATACAGTTGGAAGTAGGAAACTATTAATTCCAAGTTTCAAACAGACCAATGCCTTTTAGTAGCTTAATAGCGACAGCTCCAGATTTACTGGCATGTAAGAATGATGATAAGATGAATAAGAAAACTTTGGGTCAAAACTTCAGCACACCGACGACGCTGATAGTGTCATGAACAAACAAGTATTTAAAAATATCTATCTTCCTTAAACATTGAACCCTTTTAGGATTATTATATAATTTTCCTTATTTGTAGTTCTGTTTAAACGCATATTTCTTTAATAAAGAGCAATAGATTTTGAATTAAATTATCCTCTAGGAATATCTTCCTTTAGGTTTCTCAGTAACCAGTAGGATAGAACTAGATCTTTTCCTACATAACTTTATATTTAAATATTATATGTAAAGCGGCTTCATCTGCAGTATTTTATTCATCTACGATGTCTGGTTAATATCGCAACTAGATTTATGTGGGATTTTTGATTTTTGGAATTTAATTCTGTAAGCAGGCGAGGAGTTGTTTTATTCATTCATTACTGTACTTGCATCCTTTACTTAGAATCAATTGCCATTAGTTGGCAATAAGTAATTCACTCAGCAATAGTTCCCGAGAAGTGTCAAAAGTGCCTCTGGTTTAGCAAGTGGTTGAGCATACCCTTTCTTTGCCGGACTATTTTCTCTCTCATTTTCTAAATTTCCCTTTCGTACAGGCAATCGTCCAAGAGTCACCCTGACTTTATAAGGTGTATTAGACAGTACCAGACTAACTTGAAATGTATATGTATGTACTTTGTAATTTCTTTAATTGCTGCCTATCAGGGAAAATCCAAGAATCCAAGTGCTGCCTGTAGATTCTTTCTTTAGCAGGTTTATGTTATACATAAATTTCGTCTTGGAATGCAGTAAAATTTATCTCGTTAACGCGTATGCAGTTATGAAGAACCCTGATATCATTTTACAACTCATATGCTCCTTCCTCGGTACTTTCAGTGGAGTTGCACTCTTTTAAAATGAGCTATTGCAGCCAATCAAACAGAAAGAACTGGAATTCGTATTTCTACCAAATGAGACTCCACGTAGAGTAAACATGTGACTCTTACTTCCTTAAAATAAAGGTTGCTATTAGTCTTCAATGGCAGGGATAGAGGTTTTCCTTTTATGAGACGTTTCTGATCGTAAGTTGTGAAGCAACTGCACTCGCGTTCACTAAACAGCTCCAATTTTACGAGTTACGAGTTAGAACACTTTGGTGTCTCCGCATGAATTCCAGCCCGAATTCTGCTCACCTAGGTGTCTCTTATTTTCAGCAACTTACAGGAAGGTCTTTTCTTCGCTGAACGATCTAATTTGGATCAATGTATTTCACTATTGTCTATGGTAATATTTTCGTTGACTATTTCATATTGTGATTACTTTTGATGATTATGATGTCGATAATATAGATGATAATAATGAATTAGTAAAGGATTAAACATTTAAGACAAGTCTCATTCAGGTATTTCCGCACTAGTGTTGGATAGAGGAGGAGCACCCTATGCATACAATTCTTCTGACTAGCAGTTTGTGTTCTTAGTGTTTATTAGAATGTAAGCTTTCATTTAAGCATTACATCCTATTCTGCTGCCAGAAAGTAGCGGCTGCTTGTTAAGTTCTTCCCTAAGTGAAACTTATAATGAAACAGGTTGGCTATATATTAGCTTTACAGTTTACCAACAAGCTTAACATTTATTTTATCAGCAATTTCTTACTCAGCAAAAATGACTCGAATAACTCCTTCTGTGTTATCCATGAAACTCCAATAAGATAACTGAGACCATACTAAGATGATTCCCCATCTTCCCTAGAGTCTGGAAGTATGAATGAGAGTGCGAATGTATGTAGAATTAATCACCGAACTTCTCAACTGAAGGCATTGCTCGACGTATTTTTTTGGGGTAGATGCATCCTTTCCTCCTCTGCAATGTAAGAAGTAACCTCTCCTGCACATCCTGGCTTGATTATATAAAGTTGGAGGTAGGATTTACTAATTAATTCCAAGTTTCAAACAGACCGATGCCTTTTAGTAGCTTAATAGCGACAGCTCCAGATATACTGGCATGTAAGAATGATGATAAGATGAATAACAAAACTTTGGGTAGAATTCCAGCACACAGATGGCGCTGATGTGCTGTTCTGATGCAGACCAACGTTTACAAGTTAACACCATCGATATGTTCCAAAGGAGTACGGCCGCCGATATGGCACTCAGTTAAAGGCGGGGTATAAATGAAAAAAAAAAAATGCCTTTAAATGGTCACTCCGTCACAACAGTGAATGGATCATCTTACTCTTATTCGATTTTCATTCTGCGAGTTTCTCTAAATGGTATAGCGGCTTCTGAATTCGGCCGAATCATCTAAATAGAGATACTGTTTTCCTTAGAAATGTTCAAAATTAATATCTGTATTTCTGGAACAACAAAAATGGTTCCGTGAGAATTTCTCACTGAACTACAGCACGTAGCTTTTATCATTTAAAGCGCCATGTTATATTTTTGTTGCCACTTCATGGCCGAAGTACATATCTCAGCAGTACTTCACATTTAAGGGTACTTCTAACGAACTTTTCTCTTTGGTTCTATCGCTGATCTAGAAATATACATATAATGATCATTGCGCACTGAAAGTTTCTGTTTAAAAGATTACATATCTTCTAGAAAGAACTGATCAAGCAATTCCCTATTTTTTCTGTTCTATTGACAGTAAGATGAGGACAGAATATATTCTCAGTCTGATACAATTGTTGTCAGTGTATTAAACATCTCCGATACATTACAAAATTGCCATAGTGTACTCGCTGCCAGCATTATGGACATAAGTAATCGACTGTTTCCAGCCAGCTGCCGCTGTATTCAATGTTTTGATTGCCATTTCTATACGAGCACTAAACCCACAAGCATGCCAGGCCATTGTGCAAACTGTTCACCTATGGGGGCTATAGCCCACCTCGGTAGCGTAGATGGTGGCGTGTCTGCCTCACATTCAAGAGGTCCCAAGTTCGAATCTCGGTTAGGGTGAGTTACATGGATAAGGTTTTTCCGGGGTTTTCCCTTATTCTGGTAGACGAATGTCTCATTTAAGCATCATTTCACCCATTTCATTCATCGTCCGATATGACGTAAAAAAATGTGGGCTATCCTCAATACCAGGGGATGCAACAAAGTGAATCACTGCCTCTTCGGACCAAATGCCTCCCTGTACACCTTCATAGCGATGTCCCATTCAAACTCCTAACAGTGTATAGTTCTCAGCACTCCAAATTTGTCAGTTTATGCACTTAAGATCAACCATTCTGCATATTGTAACAAAACGTTAGTGGATGGGCCGGACATGAATCAAATTTGTACCGGGCTATTAGTAGGGCCCATGGAGCAAGGCTGCTTGAATGGATGGCCGGATGAAGTGCATTGTTTCAAAGCGGACGCCACGGGTGGCTCATCGGGAATCTCTGGGGAAACGAGCCGATAGGTGTCTCCCTGGAATTTTTGCAAAATCGTGAGGCAATTTCAGCAGACGTTTCTAACGACAGATCGCAAGAAGTTGGAGAAAACGTTGAATTAACTAGGTAATAGGATGTGGTCGATTTCTATGACGAAGGTTACATGAACTACTGAGATCCAGATACAGCGAACGGATAAAGGGCTTGCTGACAGACAACAGAGGGGGGAGGCTTTTTAATGACTCTATCCACAATATTTTCTGGAATGAATTTATTCCGAATTAACCTATGAATTTGTCAGCTTCACTGCCATACCACCTGAAAAAATGTTTATTTTTCTTAAAATTGTTTAAACTAATTTGATTAAATTTTATTTATTGGTGACACAAAAATGTATGTCGCAAATGTTTCAATTACTTTCTCTTTTATGTGATTGAACTTAATAGGGTAAGGTCGGGTGTATCGGGTCAAAAATTGGAAAACTCGTCATAGCAAACAAGTCCGTAGCAATAACTCCGATCGCTTTACATGCCTTAAAACAGCAGCCTTCTATAAACACGGTTTACAATTTAAGAATGCATTAACATTGATCAGAGTCTATAAAATTAGTCTGATTATAGTGCTCCATGACCCTATTCGCCTTCCTCAAGTAGGAGAATCGGGTCACAGAGATAGGCGATTAGGATCAGTAGAAGTGTTAAAATATCATTGAGAACAACACATTTCCCACAAATAAACTTATTGTTTACGCCATGCACCAACACATCTGTCCTGATACCATTCTTTTCCCTTTCCTTGACACAGAATCCAGTCACCAAGTTTCGACGGATACGGGATCACTGTATTTTACCTTGTAGAGTTTACAAGATGTATCTTTATCTTCATATTCATCGGTTCCAGATGATTCTGATTAGGAATACTGTTTACTTATGTGCTTATTAATAACTCGCCTGGTGTTTTGTTGGTGAGGAAACAGTTTTCTTTCTTTTGAAATCTTTTTGAGGTCTCCAGTTTTAAGATTCCTGAAAATAATTCTTGTTCTTTATCTTTAGTAAATGTGGTTTGACCACCCTTTAACTTGGCTGGAGCGTCATTGCCACTTTGTAGCCGCCTTTGAAGACAGGAATGGGGAACTTCAAATAATTCCCCAGCGTGACGATGGCTTCTACACATACGAAGTGCTTCAATTGCATTCTGCTTATCAACTTCTGGCCGCTGAGAGGCCTTTTTATATCTTTATTTCCCCATCTATAATATAAACGAAAAGAAAGAGGAAAAACAGTAATATGTGAACTTCAAAAGTACTGACCCTCTTCACCCGCAATATTGTAACCCTATTCACCTGAAATGCAGGATTTCATTTCGACTATGTTGGTACACCTGCATAAGCACGATAAACTTGTACACCGATATAACCTCTAACAAAGTAGTTTAACTTATCAGAGAACTAACGATCGATAAATAATTCATGGAATTATTCCAGCCACTTCAATTTAACTTTCATACCATTTTAAAAAGGGAAAACAAATACGAGCTCACCTCAAACAACACATATTTACACAAGACACCACACAGCAACAAATACATGTTTCACTGAATTCTTGCTTCCAATTCTGGACGGAATTTTAATAGTTGTCGCTAGAAGGTGAATAACTCTCGTTTTCAAGGGAGGATGAAAAGCATAAAATTGACCCGAATCGCCTCCTGACACAATTCAACCGACCTTACCCTATAACTGGAAGACTGAGATGGACAAAACTGTCAGTTTCGTTAAAATATATAGCTGAATATCTATATATGTTACGGCATTTACAGTTTCTTTATCTTATATTTCTTAAGCAATCGTTGTTTTGCATCTTAGCTCATGCACAAATTTGTAATAGCTAGGTTATTTATCGAAATTGCTTAAATAGTTGACATTTTTGTAAATCACCTCAACCGACAACGCGGAGAGTTTTACCGAGATGGATTAGCCGGTAGTTGTGTAGCCCATTCTGTAGAATCTAGTTTCAAATCCCGTGTTTTCCAACCATGTTGTAATCACTCAGCATAAATCGGTAATAATAATAATAATAATAATAATAATAATAATAATAATAATAATAATAATAATAATAATAATAATAATAATAATAATAATAATAATAATAATAATGATGATGATGATGATGATGATGATGATGATGATAATAATAATAATAATAATAATAATAATAATAATAATAATAATAATAATAATAATAATAATAATAATAATGATGATGATGATGATGATGATAATAATGATAATAATAATAATAATAATAATTAAGCATCATAGCATTGGTACCTGTTAAAAACTAACAGCAATATACCTACTTCCTTTAAAATACTAAACTCTACACCTTTCAGAGAATTTAATTAAAATCTATACCAACTTTGTTCGATATGTAAACATTGTATTTATTGTATTTATTTATCCTTTGGAACATAATACATATGTTATAGGACACGTCAGTTCAAGATACAAAGATAAATATAAACGGTTACATAAGACTAAAAACTGTAACAGATGCAAGATCCAACAAAAGTCTAAAGTAGAAAAAGCAAATAAATATTGTCAATAGATTGTTGGTTACAATTTCTGACATAGTCAATTTTTCATCATTAATACTACTTGTACATAGTCAATTCTACAACATTAAAATCTAATTTACAGAGTCAATTATAGCATTAGAAACTAATTCTACACATCCCTTAATCAGCTTAATGAATTTATCACTTTCAAGTATAATTAAAGCTGCAATGTCATAATTCATTTAAGTTATATAAACATTTATTTATGAGAAAGGCCTTTAACTTCCACTTAAACTGCTGTTTTGAGATTCTAGCTATTGATTTAATATCAGATGGCAGTTTATTGTAAAGCTTAATTCCTAGTATATGTACATTCTTTTGAGAGACAGTTTTAATTACACTATCTCTATAGTAATTCATATTGGTTCTGGTGTTATGTTCATGTACCTGACTGTTTTTAACTGGATTACACTTGTCCACAATAAACATTATAGCTGTATAAGCATACAGAGAGTAGATGGTGATTATTTTGTTATTTATAAAGGTATCCCTGCAGGATTCTCTTGCTTTTAGATTATACATGACCCTAACACACTTTTTTGGTAAATAAGCAGTTTATCCATGTGTGTTTTGGCTACTGAACCCCATATTTCTATTCCATAGATTAGATATGGATAGATACATCCATTGTATATTAATTTTAGGATATTTGTATTGTTGTACTTGCTAAAATATCTTTAGAGATATAATGATTAACTAATTTTACCGCATATGTTTTCAATATGATCAGCCCAAGTTAGTCGATTATCTAACAATGAATGAATGAATGCGTAGTGTTTAACGCCCGCTTTTTCTACATTCGGAACCGCAAGTGATAAATGATGAAGTGAAGATGAAGCACCGGTGGAATGATATGGCGGGGGCAACCGGATTCCCGGAAAATCCCACCCCAGCGCCATGTTGTCCATCACAAATCGCGCAAGCAGTCTCCTGGGATCGAACCTGGGCCACCTTGGTGAGAGGCAAGGGGTCTAATGGTTCGGTTCGGCGCGGCCGATGTGTAAGAAGTTTTTGCATTTAGTTAACTTTAGCTTTTACTGTATCATTCAGGATAATATTCTAAGAGCAAAAATTTTAGATAATGTTTGAAAGAGAACTTTCTTCCACAATGGAGATTTTCGTAGTTAAACATAAAAGTATCGATTTTAAGAAATGACTTCCACAAGAATTGTTTATTATGTGTTCCTTTTTGCTTTGCTGTAGAAACATCTAAAGTTTGTAATTCCACTTTTAAACAAAAACAACACAAATGCAGTAATTTGTAAGTGTATAAGTAGGACGAAAACGCGTACTTATGTTTCATTTGTGCACCTTTTAACAATTTTAGGCTGAAATTCAGATGGAATGAAACGCCTATTGACTGGATTTGCAATTATGATCAATGCTAAGAAAAGAAAAGTTGTGAATTTTATGTCAACTTACATGCATATGTACAGCTTAAACCGCTATAAAAGGCAGTTGAATCTAAAGGAAGTAGAAAATATCGTAAGATCATGAAAATACAGGTTTAGGGATTTTTCTCTCGGGCTGTCCTGTGAATAATTTACAAATATTTACAGAGATAAACGAAATTGAGTGAAAAATCGTGTGTGGTATAGAGAATAGTTGTATCTTTATTCAGTCGTTTAGCTGAAGGAAATATCAGAGGAGACACGTAAATTGTATGTTTAGACACAACCTGCTACAGTTGTATCCAAGGCCGAGCGGTGTTGCAGTTATCAAGAGAAGACTTGCCAGCCGAACTTGAATCTTTGAAAAGGCGAGTCAGTAGCCTCAAGTCGCGAGACGAATGTGAAATGTTCAAGACGGCTATTAATTGTCGCGGAAATGCACCATGCCTACAGGTTCTGAAAGTTGCCATGGTAAACATTCAGTTAGTTGGTGGCCGAGAGCCAACAAAGCGGTGCAACGGTCTAACATTCCCCTTCCCGTTCGTCATGTCCTGGTTAAGTAATGACATCCTGGGCATTCCTGAAATGCAAGGGTGATCGTATAGTTAGCTGTCATTGCGGTGCCACTGGCGATACTAAACATAGCCTTTTGGACTGCCAGCCTCTTCGGTTGTGCTGGTTTCTAAGCACAAAGGTTCCGAGTTGCATTACTGTCAGAGGCGGTAGAACGTGCCTCTATTAGAATCTCTTACTGCACGAGTGGAAAGAGATGGCGGATACTTCCTCTTCCATAGTTGTTTATTTGATATACCTAGCTTCTACAAACTATCCGTATGAAGCTTTTTGCTCCCAAATTAAGATAAATATATCAGAACAGTTTACATGTTTCGCTCTAGCAACAAGAGAGTTAATGTCCGCGCCATGGCTGAGTGGTTAGATCGCTTGGCTCTCACCAAGGCGCCCCGGGTTCGATCCCAGTGACAGCAAAGTGAGGATTTGTGGTGTACAACATGACGCTGGGACGGGTTTTTCCGGGTTCCCCCGTCAACATTCCACCAATTGCTGGAATTGTTCCTATCATTCATCTCGCCTTAACATATGTATATGGTTGTATATATGTATATATGTGTATATATGATTATATATACTCCACTTCCTTCACTTTCACACCAGGCATTGGGCTGATTTCCTATACTGGTTCTCTATCGTATCCAAAGCTTCGATTCCTCAGGACCGACTTTAAAAGGGATAGAAGAACGAGAATCCCCTAACACCACGGTAGTGGTACAACTAGGGAAGTTAAAGAAGAAGAAAAGGTTTAGAGAAAATCGAATCATGCTCTTTTCACAACATTTCCAAGAAACAGGAATTCACAGATGGGAAATGACAGATGGCACCCAAAAAAACTTGTTCGAAATAGTGTGTTTTGAGGAAATTTGCGCTTTCTAGGAAGTAAGCTTTTGCTCTCTACTGATTTATCCGTTACGCAAGATTATGCGAATTTCTTTGCGAATAAAAATTCCATGAAAATTCAAGATTTACTTACCCTTTATTTGTTATACAGATATTTGTATATGTATGTGGTCATTTAATCAGATTGGTTAGTCATTTTAAAATGTCTTTATTAAACGGCTTTCTTGTCTGTTTCGTAGCATTTTGCAATCGTTTTTAAACTTCCCGATGAACTGGATATTTGGAACCTTAAACATAGCTCAGAAATGGATAACATGCAGTGCAAACTTGCTTTCAAGAAAATCCCATCATGCCCAACTGCTCTTGACATGGAAAAATTATAGAACATTTTATTGTTTTCAATAGTCTTAACGATATTGATTAAAATATTTAAGATATTGCAGGACAAATGAAATCTATATATTTTTTGAGAATGGCCTCTGAAGTATTTTAAATTTTAAACAGGCCTGAGAAGAGGACGAGACACATAATTTTTTATGTTTAATTATTTAAGTAAAATATAAAATCCTATATATCCTTCGTCATAAAATGGACCCAAACTATAAAATAAATTATTCCCCTACAGTTTTATAACCCTATAGAGATGCCTAATCCCCTACCGGTTCTAAGAATATTGTGACTGTGAAATTTTATAGTTCCTAAAACATTAAACTATTTGGGGGCGGGGGGTGAGCTGTCGCTGAGAAAACTCTCACAATTTCATTTTCGGTGCAGTGGCTTAAGTGAACTTTTCATGCGTTAATATATTAATATTATTTGATATTTAATTGACTCTTTTTAGTTACGTTGGTTACACACAAACACACACACACACACACACACACACACACACACACACACACACACACACACACACACACACACACACACACACACACACACAGGTGCTCGGATCATTTCTATTTTTTATCCAGAAACATCAAAAAGGGCTTTTCCGTTGAAAAATCTATATCGAATTTTTGGGTGGAATGCGATATTTTCCTTACATAATAGAGAAACAAGTGTTTTTACTGAGTTACTCTGAAATATCACATGCTCTACTTACTGTAAGAAGTAGCAGAAGAAGTAAAATTACCCGAATGATCGCTTTAGTACCATATTGGATATTATTTTGGAACCGCATATCATTATTTTGTTGGGGTGGTTTACCTTTGTTTCTTGTGCTAGTATTTGACACCCATTTAATACATTGTAACTATAATTGTTTAAACACCTAGTAGAGTACTTTCTCAAATAAGTGTGAGCTGAGTTCCAGGCTGGTTCTCCATTGTAGGTCATGAAAAGCTTGCTAATCTGGATTTAAAGATTTCATCAATTAAAATTGTGAACAGTGTATCGGTATTTTAATCTGATAATGAATCAATTCCTGTATTTCCTTAAATGGAACATGGGGCCTTCTGAACCGCGCAACCGCTAGGCTCGTAGGCAACGGGTTGAGGAGCAGAGGTTTCCTGATCAGAGAGATTCCGGGATGAGTGATCAGCCCATCTCAGGAAGTGAAAGTACGAGAGGTGAGGTAATCTAATAAGCCACTGGTAATATTGTATGTCATTCCTCTGGCATAGATAACACTTCACGTAGCTGCTACCTTCATTCTTGTCATATGAATGAGCTGCAGTTGTATATAGTGTATATACACGTTTGCGGAGATTAATCCCGCTTCCACCACAAATGTAATTTAATTGGATACATGAAGCGCATAATTAAATAAATTATATATTTAACGTTCGTATTAGGATATATGAATGTAAACTTCTAGTTTTAGTAAATCATTCATTTACATTGGATACGATCGTACACAGTGCATCGAGTTGAAGTACTACGAATGTTCGAAGAGAAAGGTTGAGTTCTTGGTATAGCTTTTTCTGATGTTGGGAACACTATACACGAATAAGTTGCACTACAGTGCTAATTTCAAGAATCGGATGCTGGCAAGTTAGCGACCAAACTCGAAACTTCAGTGCTTTGTTGCCGATATGCGTAACCAGCTGCATGTAAGTTCACCACTAACTCGTAAAGATGACAGATGTACACTCAAAACGACAAAATAATAATATAATAGCGTTAATGTCAGAAATGCTCTTAACACTGTTACGACGTTTGCAGTAAATATAAGCACGCTGGAATAAGGGAGCATGTTTAAAATGTGATTTTAAAATTACCATTTCCCTTCGTTTTGCACTTTATGCCTGTATTACCCGAAAAAGCGTTGAGGCGTATTGACCTTGAGTGACCAGCGCTACCATCGGTTTGTTATTTGTGATACGTTTACAGTGAAATAGTGCTGTTTTGTGAGTGAATATCTTACATATCTCTACTAACTTTTATTAGTAATTTCACCAGCTGTGATGGCCTATGCGGCACATGATACTGGCCAGTTAGTTTGCACATCCTTAAATGTGGTTAATAATATGGACATTACCTCCGAATCATCAACATCACAGTCTTCATCGTTAGAACGGATGGAGAGCTCCAGGTCCGCACTAGAAATTACGTTATCTTATCTTCCACAACATCCACGGACTTCGTTTCATAAGCTTCATCACCTTCTACGAGCTCTGGTGTAACTACTGATCACAATGTAAGTAAATCAATTCTTCGGCCACCTCAGTTTCAGCTGACACAGCCTACTCACTCACTCGATTCCAGTGTACCACATGATGCTACCATGGACATTGACATAGTCAAATTGGGCAGTCGCAACAGTCGAGATCAGCGCTCGCCGCCTTCTTACTGCGAAACTCAAAGTAAACGCCTTTGTATGGCACCATCTTCTGAGCAGTCTAATACCTCCCGTTATGCTTACGCTATTCCAACATCTAACCGATTCCATGCTTTATCTGGAAGCTCTGACCAGACAGATTCAGCTCCTAATACCACACCCAATGAGAAACTTCCACCGATTTGTGTGCACAATTTTCAGAATTACCAACTGTTCCTTCAAGATATTAAAAAGTGTGTACTCTGAGATTTCCATACTGAGCTCCGAGGAGCTCTTATCAAAGTGTTTGCCTCTACTTCAACTGACTTCCGCCGTCTTATATCCTACTTTACTTCAATAAATCAAGAGTTTTACACTTTCAGGAACCCAGCTGACAAACTTTTCTCAGTGATTATCCGCAATCTGCCTTGTTCCCTCAGCGATAAGGACATTTATGATTCGCCCTTAACTTTCCTGTCAAAAAGGTTACACGTCTGCTAGGAAGAAACAAACAACCTATTCCCATATGTACCATTGAGCTGGAAAATAACGATGGAGGTAGGGAAATACTTAACCTCACACCTGACTCTTCGCTGTGTACGATGTAGAGATGATCACTATTTCTCTAAGTGCAGCAAGTTACCCAATATGCCTGCTCAATGTGTCAACTATGGTCAGGATCACCCGGCCAATTATCGGGGTTGCTCCCATTATCTAGTATTGAAACAACGCATCTCCCAGCGACCTCAAGGACAAGGGGCTCTCCGTCTAGCAGCAACTTCACAGATGCGACCAGCTCAGCAACTTCAACCAATACACCCGCAGCAGTCATCACAACACTCCCAATCCCGGCGACCTCTCTCGCATCAGTCTCCGCAACAAGAATCACCTCCTACCTCGGAACAGCGTTCCTATTCCCAGGCAGTGAAGTCCTCTGCTGCTGCTTCTTCTTCCTCTCTTCGCCATCAACCTTGTTCTTCGTCTTCTCCCCCTCCACAAAATCAGAAATGTAGCGCATCGTCTTCCTTCTGGTCGTTTCTCAATGACCTCTTTAGCAAATTTTGTTCGCTATTCCGCGTATTTGGTACCCCCTTTCTGCCACAATTAACCGAATATGCTCGCTCACTCTTCTTCTCTCAAGTACTTCATGATGGCCACCCGTAATCTGCTAACTCTTAGACGGCTCACTCTTCTAAATTGGAATTCTAATGGACTACGCGCTAAACGCGCTTCTTTCATTCATTTTCTTACGATGCATAATATTGGCATCGCCTGTATCAGTGAGACTCACTTCCTAACGAAACCTTTACTGTTCCTGGATACACAATCCATCGACAGGATCGGATTGCTCCAACAGCATCTGGAGGTGTAGCTATTGTGATCCGACGTAACATTACTCACCACTATATTTCCCGACCTTGAAGTGATAGGAATTAAACTTCCTACAACCGATGGTAATGATCTCACTGTTATCAGCACCTATAAGCCTCCTAACCGGAAACTAAATACTACTTATTTCTCCTTGCTTTTTCCTGCCGACAGAAGCAGCTTGTTCTCGGAGACCTAAACTGCAAACACTTGTCATGGGGCTGCCACTCTACTAATCCCAATGGCCGACGCCTTTACCACATATTGAACACCTGCGGCGTACCAGTTTTGGCACATACAGGTCCCACGTATTATCCTACCAATCCTCTTAATACTCCTGACATTGACATTCACTTGAATCTCCCTCTTCCAGCGTATATGTCTACACTACCGGAACTTGATTAAGCCCACTGCCCGGTCTTAATTACTTTTCAACTAGCTCCGAACATATTTCCCTCAGTGCCGCGACTTATTAATGGCTATGTCCAATGGGATAAGTTCCATGCTCAGTTGGATACAGCGCTCCACACTTACTCTCTTAGCTCTGAAGCTGACATAGAGGCTGCCATTAAGCACTTTACAGACACAATATGCCACTGTGTGCGAACTTCAACTACCTGCTCCAAGCGGACTCAAACTGCTTCTTCCTTACCTGCGCCCATTCTTCAGCTTATCCATGAAAAATACAGGATTCGACGTCAGTGGCAAAGGGAACGACGACCTTGGCTGCGTGGGAAACTTAATGGATTGAACCGGCCAGTAAAAGACGAATTGGACCGTCATCGCCTTGAGACCCACAAACGACAGCTGGTGAGCATCTCTCCGCATGACCACACGCTCTGGGATGCCACTCGACGACTTCTGAGAGAGCCAACTTATACCAGCTCTGCGCACCACTGACAGTCTTGTTAAGGAGATCACAGCTAAATGTGAAGTTCTTGCAGACCACTTTGAAGGCACGTTCACACCACACGCACCTCATGCTACCACCCCGAGTATAGAACAGCAGCTTGACGCTTTTCGACACCAACCAACTGTTCCCTGCAGAATCTCCTTCACTAGACCTGCTGAACTTAGGCATTTAATTCGCTCTGTTCCTCTTAAGAAATCACCGGGACATGACTTGATTCCCAATATTGTGTTAAAACACCTGACAAAGAAGGTCCTAGCACATTTGTCTTCAGTCCTGAACGCTTGGCTTAGACTTGGCTTTTTTCCTCACACCTGGAAATTGTCTCAAATCATTGTGTTTCACAAACCTAATAAACCTAAAAATCTCTCCGACAGCTATCGTCCGATAAGTTTGCTGCCTACTTTGTCCAAACTCTTTGAAAAGATTCTTCTTCGCCGTCTGCTTAAACATACCTCTGACAACCGTATCATCCCACCCTTTCAATTTGGATTTCGTTCTAGACATTCTACCTCACACCAACTACTACGTTTAACACAAACAGTAATTCATGGTTTTGAGCAACGAAGGCACACAACCGTCCTGTTCATCGACGTAGCACAGGCCTTTGATAAAGTTTGGCATGAGGGGTTAATTTTCAAACTGTATAGCATTGGCCTTCCACAGTATCTGCTCACTACCATTTGTAGTTTTCTATCAGATCGCACATTTACTGTTCGCATTGGCGGTACGGAGTCCTCTCAGCGCCATATTACAGCAGGAGTTCCTCAGGGATCCATATTGGCCCCAATCTTATTTAGTATCTATACCTATGATCTTCCTTACTTGGTCCCTACCTCTATAGCCTTATACGCTGATGATACTGTTTTATATCATTCCGGCAGAGATCTCCCTACAACTATTCACACGCTACAAAACTCTCTTGACTGCCTCGTTGAATGGTTCGATACTTGGCGCACACTCCTTAACACTCAAAAGACCGCAGCTAAGATTGTTAGCTTACGTCGCATCTCCAACTCTCCCGAATTGCATATTAAGCATGAATCAATTCCCTGGCTATCTCCCGCCACCTCCGTCAAATACCTTGGAGAGTAGTGCTGGACACTAAACTTACTTGGCGAGCCCATATTGATCGACTTATCTCATTGGCATTAGGACGACTTTCAAAACTCGGCCCGCTACTTCACAGACACACTCCTCTTGGGATTGAATGCTCTCTGCTTCTCTACAAATCTCTTGTCCGGCCACTTATCACATATGCTTCCCAGGTATGGGGTACCGCTAACAACACTCATCTCCGTAGGCTACAGGTCCTGCAAAATCGATTTCTGAACATCGCCACGGATGCACCTTGGTACGTACGAAATCAACAACTGCATAAAGAACTTGGTCTTCTTCCTCTTCACCAGTAAATACGTCAGATCGCCTCTCGCTTCTCAAACCTGCCAGATGTTCCAGGAGCTGTGATGTACGACATCGGCGTACGAACCCGCGAGCGCACACGCCTGAAAAGACGACTCCCACAGGATCTCCTCCTTAGTGATTCTGAATTAAAAAAACTGTGAAAACGACTGTTGTTCTATCACTTTGATTACTTGTTTTTTTATTATTATTAACTGTTTTTTTCTCTCTTGTTTCACAGTGTTACGTAGATAATAGGAGCCAACTTGGTTTTCCTTACATGTTATTATATAGTTCATAAAGATTCAGTTAGTTAACAAGGATCTGTAAAACATGTACTGCTGATCGATCATTGAATAAATTGAAAAAAGAGCGCTACCATCGTGTTCTTATCTGATAAGAGTGAAACCATAGTAAGTTGCCGTACAATAAGTACGGAACACAAATAGTTCACTTGGAAGCTGTGTGTCTGATATGAAAGGTCAGCCAATTATTGTACTCAACACGAGTAATGCTAATCGTAATGCTAATAAATGCATTAAATACGTTCCCGCCTAATTATTTATTGTAATATTTTTCAAATACTGAAAATGGGGGTCAACAGCCCTCTCTTCAGCAATTTTCATTACAGAAAGGGAGAAATTCAACTAAATTAATTACTACACTTTTGTTATTAAATGACTATTGCAACTATAGCAAGCGCACGGTAATATAACTAATTTTCTAATGTGATCAATTTTTAGAACGGGAATACTTTAAAAAATGTGATTTACTCAACTGACAAAGGCATAATGTCTAATATATCATCAGCAATGTCCTGTCACTGAAAGATGTCTCATTGTCATTGTCGCTATTATCTATACAAATCATCAATCTCAAGCTTCTTGTTTCAGTAATTTAATCCTTTTTCTAATAATTATAAATTCTTTTAGTCCTTTGGTTAAAAAAGAAACCTAAGTCATTAAGGGAAACCTTTTCGTATTAAATAATTTCTGTAATTATAAGTAGTATATGGTAAAACAACTATTTTTCGAAACTCGATCAGGGTGAGTTACCTGGATAAGGTTTCTTCCGAGGTTTCCCTTATGCTGAAAGACGAATGTAGTGCTATTATTATTGTTATTATTATTAATATTATTATTGTTGTTGTTGCAGTTACTAATGAAACACAATCTCTTGTTAGTTTAATAATGAAGGATGTGCAAAAAAAAAAAAAAAAAAATAACGTCAAATTCATAGGTTTGGTTTAAATCACATATAAAATAAATCTCCCCCCTCCCGACATAATTACGAATACAAAATGTCTTGGAAATGAAAGAGAAACAATTCTACTGACTTTGATTCAATGTACTTGCAGGGTTAAATATCTATAGATACAATCCCAGACAGTTGATCAGCATTATCTACTGAGAAACCACAAAGAGATTTTGATTCCAACTTTCTCCTTGTCACAATATTCAGTCACGTTGCATATGATTTCTCGCGCTTGCCGAGGTATCACACGTTGCTGTGATTGTATCAGAAGAGAGTGTACATACACTGAAGTCGCTGTGTATGCGCGTAAACATCTGTGTTGCAAATTTTTTCCGATACGCCTCCTCGCTTTGTCATTTAGTACACGGTCAACTCTCTTAAGAATCACGTAGTGTATGAATGACTACATTAAAATGACGTTTTGTTCGCTATCAATAGATTGAAGCGTTTTGGCTTTGTTGTATAGTGAGTGCCATTTCTTGGCCTGCAGCCGTATCAGAGGAATGTATCTGACTAACTTGCAGACAGTATTAATATCTCGGGGTGCCAGTCCATGGCATTGTTATGACAAGCTATGTTTCTATGAAGAGCTCTCCAATGCCGCTCCTAATTTAAACGTTTGGACGCATTTCCAAGCCCACTAACTCATGGCTGCGTAACCAGGGCTTGGGCAAAAAGACCACTGAGAGTGAAGGTCGAATTGCCAGTGCATCAGCAATACCTACCATTGCATAGCCTGTAGTTTGTTTAGGGATACCAATACGAACTGAAGTCCTGAAGTCCAGTGTGCTCATTGTACCTCAATAGGATTTGGTTTTGTTTTGTATGTCGTCTGTAAATTAAAATAGTTGGTTAACAATGCTAGATAGAATTGTTTCCCACTCAGAATTATACATGCATATTTCGTCCGAAATATTCGTTTTTGAGGCATTCTTAAGTTCCCAGACAGCGATCCTAAAGCACGTGACAGTAGAAAAGCTCTCGTAAGAACATAAATATCTACCATTAGGCGTTTTCAAAATAAAGTCTGTTCAATTTCTTTTTATTTGGAACTGAGATTCAATATTTAGACTATTTCTCCTCAAACTGTTTCATTAGTAACAAAATCGACTTTGTTATAACTGTAGTATTTTGTTCTCTTATTGAGCATGCGACTAAGAACGAATTGCCTATTTTGGATCCCTTTTAGGCAAATATTATGGTGATCATCGTGAAGTTGATTTAGATTGAATTTTTATATACGAATAGTAAAGCATTATGAAAGGTTTATTTGTTGTTAATTTAGTGTGGATAGTTGTGCGAGTGTTATATATAGCATTTAGTCTTTTACTATTGTTTATGTGTGTGAGTGCGTGCGTGTTTTAAGTGGAAATCTATGGGTCTGATTTTTAAGCATGTTTATGCTAAATTATTTCCTAAGGTTTTTACGGAATTTGGTCTTCATTGTAGGTGAAAGCTAGCTAGTGTAGTGTGATGTTTACCTAAGTTCGCATTTAGCATGAAAAACGCATCGCGTATTTCTAAAATTCTCTGTAATTATCTATTTTTAAGTAAGTTAATGAAAGATAAGAAAGCAGGAAGTGAGGGAAAATAACCGTGTATATCAAATAGGCAACATTAAAAGAATAATAGAATAAGTAATTAGAGGCTTGTTTCGTTTGTGTCAAGTATTAAACGAAAGTCAATAATACAATACGAGTGGATAACATAAAGCATTTAAAAGTACTCAAAGGTCACACCGCAAAGGCAAACCTATGGCATCATAAACAGTTGTAACGATAATAGCTAGTAATAAGAGGATTATGTAAATGAGCATGAGAACATCAGAGAGCATACCTAATATGTTCTGCCATTAGCAAACCAAAAGCATTTCACAGAACAGAATTTTGAAGATCTCGTTACAAGCCTGTACAAAGAGTGTCACGGAACATCATATTCGCATTTGTTTCTCAGATTAATCCAAATAATGAAATACTGCTACTAAATACTTAAATATTACTTTTAGAGGAATGAAAGTCCGAGGAAAGACTCACGATATCGATCAGAGCAGCCTTATAATAACATTAGAATCCAATGCACTGTTCACTTTATTCAATGCTTCTAAGCATTCTCTGAGCCGGTTGGCAATATTTAAGGTAAACTCCTCTTGCCACTATGTTTTCTATTAGTCCTTTTTTCGATAAATTTTATTTTATTAAAATTGCCTGGAAAGGGACGAAATAATACAAGGAATAATTTGTAAAAGAATTTAAATTTTTAGGATCAATAATTCATGAATCTAGAAATTGTAAAGCAGATGTAGATTATAGAATAAGACAGGGTGGAGGAGCAGTAAAGATGTTGAATTGAGTATTATGGGGTAGGGAAATAACAATGGAAACAAAAAAGAGAATTCTTCAGATCATGGTAGAGAATATATTAACATATGGGGCAGAGGGCTGGAGTTCATTGGAGAGTCAAAAATGTAAGATAAAAGCAGTTGAAGTAGACGGAATAAGGAGGAGTGACAGAGTATCCAGTTTGGAGAGGAGAATGAATGTAGATATTAGAAAGATAATGGATATGGAAGAATAAGTGATTGGATGAATTGAAAGTCGAACACTACAGGGGCATGGTCACGTGAGAAGGATGGAAGAAAAGAGGTGGCCAAATATACTACGGTGATCTCCAGGTGGTAAAAGGAAACGGGGTTGGCCTAGAACTTCATGAAAATCTGTAATAGTGCGACTGATGGGCGAACGGGAGTTGGTGAAGGAGAATGGAAGGATAAGCATAGTTAGAAATTGGGAATTAAGGGTAACCGCTGAAAAGTGGAGAAGCCTCTAAATGTAAAAGTAAGCGAAATTGGCTCTTCTATGTCCTAGACGAGCCATTACAATGCGGCACCTCTTAAAATATTTGACTATCGCATACGCTTACTCTATTCTCATATTCTCATTGTATTTATAAGAAAATATATAACAGCATTTTACAAAAGTTTATCTCGATTAACAAGAAATAGAAAAATAAGCTTCTTTTAGAATACTTCGTACAGGAGTCAGTGGAGAAAGTCGTGTAATTACACATTCGGAGTTTTAAGGCTAACTCAATTTGCTCTCAGGTTTAAGATAACTAAATAGCTTCTCCACAATAATAATTTTCTTGGGACTATTCATGAAAATACATCCTTCGCACATTTTATAACCTTAGCAGGAATACCTCGGTGATGTTAAGAGTATTAAGAGTGTACTTATTCTTCATGAAAAATTTCATCACTAATTTCCCTGAAATCTCAGTGCGACCAGACTTCCTTGTTCTGTAAAGTGCACAGAAATAGATATCTATGCAATCTCTAAGAACATCCTGTATATTTTTTAATTGATTCAACAGTTTGAGATAAATAATATGAACAGACTGTAACGGACTGAGAAAAACACTAACTTGCAATGGGATACAGTTAAGTATGCATAAGCAGGCGTAATAAATCCCTTAATATGAATAATAGGTCCAATGCTATTTCAAGTTCTCATACACATTGTCAATCCCATACTCTGGAAAGAAAAGCAAATCGGTGAAGAACTAATTCTTGCTTTGAAGGTCCCTTGTAAATTTAATAGAAAATTTGTATCTATATGCTGTGGCAGTTAATTTTTTTTTTAACAATAGCATTAACGCATAAATTATTTTAATGTTTGTGTGATTTGTTACATATTTGTATCATACATTTCTATCGCACATTATGCGTATTCATTTTTGTTTAGCTTTATTTCTTTTACTTATTAGTGTTACGTCTGTTTGTATCGCGACACAAGATATTGAACACCGTTATAGTTTTCTTGCTACAGAGGGAAAGTTTAAGGTAGCAGTTTTAAGTTCGTGTAATACGGAAACAGTCGACGATAATAGACTTTAAAAGTTGTCTTTAAAATGTATCCAGAATATTATTGGTGGTAGTATATTCCGTAAATACTTTTAATTTTTAGGGGGGGGGCAATTAGCCATCAAGGAAGTAAGTATTGTATAAGCCTGCCTACAAATTGCTGTTTTTCGAGGTGAATCATGGTTTCTGACTTTTCTAGAACTTTGTTGTTGCGTGTAAGACAAGGGCTTGCGTGGATCTGAATACTCCAGAGGGAAATCTAATAGCGTGGTCGATCTAAAGAGATTGTGAAAAAAGGTCAAGAAGCGAGAGAAAAAATGAACAGAATTGTTTGAAGCAGAAAGAGGATTTGGGTTTGGTATACGCTGTAATCTACAACAAAAGTTTTTTCTCTGTGGTTTTATTATTTATTTCATTTTATATAGATCACATATGTAGAATTTTAAAGTACGCTTTACATACTTATGCAGTCTTACGTTAAAGAGGTCGCGAGTTCATTTCTCGGTCAGGGTGAGTTATCTGGATAAGGTTTTTTCCAGAGTTTTCCCTTACCCTGAAAGACGAATGTCAGGTAACTCTATGGACCCTAGGCTCATTTGAGCATCACTTAATCCAGTTTATTCATCGTCCGATAGGACAACGTTGAAGGACGTAAAATAAATAAATAGATTAATAAATTGACATACCTATGGTAATTTTACTTCATGGAATTAAGTACTCTAGAAAGAGAATTTGAACAATTAAGAAGAATATGTTATCATATGAAGGAAGGAAAACTTTCTCGTCCACTTTTGTGAATAAAAAGGAATACCTAAGCTGTGTTGCTACAGGTTTCTATCAACTATTGATAAAAACTAATATTCCTGATAGAAAAATAGTAAGAGCCAGCTTGAGTAATCGGATATCTGTATCCATTTAATGTCACTAATGAACAGCAGTAAACATTGCAGTTGCCCACAAGTTGCCAACCACGTCGTATCGTACATCCTCGCTTTGGTGAAGCACACAGAAATTACTTTTTGAAAGGTGGTGTTATTACTTCAAAGCAATCATATTATCCTATGCGTGTGCATACTTCAGCTCATAACACACTTTTCTTACTTAACGTTCCCGTATTGCAAATTGTGAGTCCTTTCAGGTGGATGAACCCCTGGGAAATTATCATCGGTAGTTAAAGTTTCACATAAGGAAAACTGCTTAACATATAAAAAGTACAAAATATCAATTACTTAGCCGCCTCCATTGTTGGTAACGAACCATATGATTGTGACTGCTTAGTGCAGAAAATCAAGTACAAAAACAGAGCAGATGTGTATAGTCTTTAACAAAAAGTCCAAATATTTAATCCAGGTTATCCTTATTTTATTTTTTCAGTGGTAGTTTAACATAAAGTGGAAAATATCCATGTATGTGTAGGTACAAACAGTTTGTGGTGCTTTTATTCAGTTACATAAATGAGAGTTCATTGTCCAACACATAAGATTATCCAGTAAAGGTAAATTGTTAGTGGGTAGTGGTATTTAGCATTTTGAAATCAGAAATTTAGCATTTTGAATTTTTACATTTAGCATTTTATAGAATTTATACATTTGTAATTTAGTAAGTAATAGTATTTTTAAAAAAAGTTTAATTTAAGTCATTGTTTCTTAAATGATGAATATTAACACTATTTATATAAGATATAAAACACATTTATGGAGTGTTATTATTTTATTAATGCCAGTGAGTTAAAATGCATTAAGTGTCAATTTATTTTGCATTAATATAGGTTAAAGCAATACACAGAAATATAGAACAAATTGATACAGACTAAAGCATACTGCACAACACAAAAAAGGCAAATGTATACTGATGTAAAACTGGCACAATAAAAAGAAAATGCAGAAAATTACCCTCGCACTTACTGACGTGACCTACGCATGGAATGTATGCAAGTTGCGTGTAAAACCGAACAGAACAATGAAAATCGTAACTTTGGCAACTGAGAACTCCAGTTGGAATTAACACGTGTTTATCACTTCCTTAAAATTTGTATTGCTACCTATTGGTTTTCAGAGACTAGGATTGACATTCTTCAATCCTAGATAGATTTATGAGTCACTAGGCGTCGTGAGAGGGGTTTCTTTTGTAAAACAACTGAACTCCCTTCAGTACCAAACATTCCTCATGCGGGCAGTGGTGGAACAATAGGCTAATTTAGTGGGAAGGGTTGCTTTCCACATTCCAGAAGAGTGGTCACTTACTTTATAACTTTCTAAACATGCAAAGCTTTTATAGACTCTTCAGTTAAAGTTTCCAGAAGAAAGAGCATTGGGGAAACAATTACCTGGGAAAATCTTCGATTTCGCATTTATATCGCATTTTGAGTCAATTTTGCCCTTTATTGTGCTATATCGCATTTGCGAAAGGTCACCACCCCTATAAATTGTTTACAAGTGTAATGCAACCCAATCCAATGTATTGGGAGCATATGTTTATTTTTTAAATCGATTCTGTTGTCACGTCACAAATAACGGTAAAGCTTCTTGGCCTGTAATTATCCTGTTTGTATTAAACCTCTGTACAAGGCTTCAAGCAGGAAATAAAATGTAATTTTAAACATCTTCGTTATATTCTATAGCTGAAAGAACGAGCATTGTTTTACTAGACTAAAGAGCATCAAAACACTAAACACTGTACTGAAATTGTTATATATTTTAAGTTAAATGAAGTCTTAAATGTAAAAAAAAAAAAAAAAAAAAAAAAAAAAAAAAAAAAAAAAAAAAAAAAACCTGTCGTTTTTTTTTTCTCTAACGCAAATAGTTCAGTTTAGAAATGAAGTAAGAATCTTCAGCTTTCCTTATTTCAAATTACTTAAAGTTAGTGTCCGAATGGCAATTAATTACTTTAGAATGGTGGGAAGATTACAATAATTATTATAAGTGTATGTTAATTTTAATAGCTATTATGCTTAAGTTGGTTTAATAGCGAACATAAAGTCATGTGACTGAAATTGACGCGGTGTAGCGTGCAAGTCTAACGCATTAATGGAGGTGTTTGAGGTTTGCTTTCAGAACACTTCCTTCCCGTTACATTTTGACCATTTCTTAACTTCTCTTCACATCACTTCACTCATGATTCATGATACTTGAGTCATCGTATAAGGACATTTTACTGCTAGAATTCCTGCCCTAAAACCAGCTCTTTAATGGGGTGGCTTAAAGTTTCATTGACACGGAACACAGACGACTCAGCTAGACCTAATGTGGCGCACGCATTCTGCTACCTCATATTACATAAGGGAAATGAAATGTGTGCCTGGCATATTAGTTATATTCTGAAGGGGCATTCTATTAGTCATAATTTTTTAAGTATTCGCATTTCATTTTTAGCTGCTAATACAACTTCGCAAAAGTTTTCCTAAAGAAATTAAAAGTAGGTAACTGTGAGTATATGTACAGATACTCCAAAAAGTATTCGTCTAATCATAACATATAGAACATAACAAGCACAATCAGGACAATATACCTACGTAGATAAGAAACGAACAATAACTATTCCCTTACATCGGTTGATATCTAGATTTAAAAATAAAACACAGTTTGGGTTCATATATTGCTTAGTTGCTGAACAGGTCTACGTTATTTAAAATCATGTCCCATTTCATGTCAAACAAGTATTCGTCTAGTAAACAAGAGCCCAGGTATGGTGCCTGGTGGACACCCACCCCTTCCCTTTCCTTATGCTGTTGTGTTTCATCCACTGTCGTTGACAGTTCCATCTCTGTTTTCAAAGCCGTTGACTGTTATTTAAGTAATATGGGTCGAAAACGTCGTGAAACTACAAAAGAAGACGCAGAGAAATTTTCATTGGGTTACTGAAAAAAGGGTCCTGCGCCGTGGCGTAGCGGGCTAAGGCAGCATGCCTTGGTCCCTGGTCACGGAAAGCGGCCCGCGTTCGATCCCACCCATGGGGTGTGGATTTTCGGTCCCGGGTATAGGACCGGTGCCCACTCAGCATCGTGAGGAAAGTGAGGAGCTTACGCTAGGTAAGCGGCCCTGGTCACGGAAACCAACGTTCCGGGTGAGGGATGCCGAGATGCTGACCACATCTCCTCCCCGTATCGGTTGGATGATCGCCTACCTCTGCCTTGCGTAAGTTGGCGTGAGGCCGGCAGTCGGGTTGGTAGGCCTTGGCCCTCTTAGAGCTTTCGCGCCAGTGGTTAACTAACTGAAAAAAGGAAAATATTTTCAATAAATTGGAGAAACAATTGGAAGACCTACCAGTACAGTGAAGACCATTATATACAAGTTTGATCAGAACAAAACTTACAAAAATTAAATCAAGAAGTGGTCGTCCTGCAGTTCTGTCCGAGATGGAGAAACGACAGTTACTTCGAGAAGTCAAGAAAAATCCTAAACGAGGTGCTCCAAAACTTACTATTGTAGTTCAAACACGCACGGGAATGTACGTTTCAGCACATACTATAGGAAACGTGCTTTATGAAGCTGAATATGGAGGCCGAACAGACTCCTCCACACATCAGTAAAATCAACAGAAAGAAGCGAGTTGTTTTGCAATAGTGCATAAATACGATGGGTTTGATTTTTGGAAAAAGGTTGTATCTACTGACGAGAGTCAATGTGAGCTGTTTAAGTCATAAGGGCGAGAAAAAGGAATCGTGAGCTGGAGCAGGAAAATATAACAGCTTCAGTTAAACATGGAGGTGGTTGAGTACTTGTCTGGGGCTGCATGAGTGCAAATGGTTGGGAGATTTGCGTTTTATTGATGGAATTATGAACCATAAGGTTTATATAAATATCATAAACACACATCTGTCCAGAAGTGTGAATAATATGGGTCCTCAGAAGAGGATTATATTTTCACACAAGATAATGATCCAAAACACACAGCTCTAGATGCAAGGCTATGGTTGTTGTATAATACTCCACGAAGGATGCTGACACCACCGCAATTCCCAGACATCAATCCAATAGTGAATTTGTGGAGTATACTAGACAAAAATATTAGGAATTATCAGATATCTAATATGGAGGATCTAAAGAACGCTTCCCTAGAGGAATAGTGTACAGTCATAGTGGAAACAACACAATCTTTGGTGAAATCCATACCAAGGAGAATACAAGAGATTATAAAGAGGAATGGAGAGCCTACTAAGTACTAACCGTAACATCCTACACCATTTTCAGTATGCACACGAATACTTATTTTGCATCCTATTTTGCATCCTATATTGTATATCTTTACTTTAGAATGTTTAACTATGTTTATGTGATTAGATACTATGTGCTTATTTATTATCTTTTTCAGTAATGAATAAATAAGACAAGAGTCCCTGATGTACCTTATTCTGATGATTTTCCACTATCCATACATCCTTAAACATAAACTCATGCATTGGACGAATACTTTTAGGAGCAACTGTATGTGTATGAATGGATTCATGTAATAAGAGACTTTAAATTCATTTGTACAAAAAAGTTTAACTCCCTAAAACTGAATTTTTAATATTGACAGGCTATGGGAGGTTTAACGAAGATGCTAATTATTTTGGAACGAATATTGACATTTGGTAGCAAATATTTAAATTGAATATTATTCAGCTCAATTGTTTATTCCATGACACCAGACTGTAACATAATGTTACAGAACAATGAAAATCACGACAGTAACATATTTTTAATGTGAAAGGAGTCCATCACGTCCTATTTGAAGTTAATCACTAGATTTGACACATCTCCCAAAATATAACAAACTTCTTATCTTTCATTACTAACCTGATACAAATGTCGGACATGTTGCTGAACTCAGTACAACACAAAAAGAGTATATTTTTACTCTGATATTCAGGTAGCTGCGTAAAAATTTTTACCAAAACAAAATGTATATCAAATTTTGCAATTAATTTTGATACTTGAAAGTAAAATGGAGTGCTCTGATTATGTAATATGGTCAACATTTCATACTTGTAATCTTTAAAATGTGCAAATTTTGGTGTTCATCGCGCAAATAAAGACGAGAAAACGAGTAATGAAAAGTCGTAACACTTCAGGGGGATAAATACAGATTTAAATCTTTTTCGTTTATTGTATAACATATAGGTACTTCTAATCGAAGTTGTAAATCGAAAAAGGGATCTCTGGTTTTTCTAATGAATTTTAATATCTTAGTCACATTATTAGCTGTTTTGAGGTTTTGCTTATTTATTTGCTGTTGCACCCATAACCTTGAATTCACACATTATTTATCCGCTTGCCTCAGTTAAACGCACGGATTATTTGGGAATCATATCTTAAAAGGCCACAATGAATTGTCATTAAGATTGCAATAAAAGAAGTTTAAAGATATTACCCATAATAAATATTATCTGTTTAATAGTTAAAGATAACTGTTTATTATCTGTTTAATAGTTAGAGATAATCTGAATATCAATATAAATACATGTGACGCCAGCAACTCAAACGAAGATATTTGAATGGACAGCTATCTTCAGTGGTTGATTGTTTTGTGGATACTATGAAAGCTGATGCAATAAAAATAGCCGTTAAATAATGGGGTGTGAGTTACTGACGCAACAGGCAACGAAAATAACACGCAGCTTTTGGAAATATCCTTAATGGAAACATACGTTTAAATGAATGCCTAGACCACTGAAAGCTCGTTGAGGAACTCCGTAAGAAGTTCAGGTTTCTATGACGAAATTTGTATGGATTCGTTTTTTCATGATCTGAGGAGTGTAATGGAAAGTGTCAAATAGCATCGAAATACACTTTTGTGGGAACACATTACGTTTTTACTTTTTAACGTTAAATCAACGACACTGCAATATGAACATTCACACATCGGGATTTAAAAAATCCGATTGGCATTTACCACTTCCTCCGTGACCAAGAGGTAACATGCTGGTCTCTGGTTCCCAAGGTCGTGGGGTTCAAACCCGGCGGAGGGCGACGGTTTTTTTTTTTTTTTTCGGGCTTGAAAATGCATGGCTTCCTTCTTCAAAAGAAGTACAGTCGCTGGTCCTGTATCGTAGATTTGCGCACTAAAGGAAGGCCCCTGGACATAAGATCTTCCATGAATCTTCCATGCCCAATATAGATCGGGTATAGTAACCATAGCATTTAAGAGCGTTTTAATTAAAAGCTCAATTTCAATTTTGTTTTAACACTTCCCTTTTATATGCCTTATACAAAGTTTCTTTCATAACCACTTTCTTACATGTCTCATATTAGTGGTATGCGTTTAATGAAGTAATTTTGTAACACATTCGTTGTAAGTACAAAAGAAATACAGGAACCCGACTTTAAAATCTCGTACTCATTCATTCTTCGGGCAGGTTATGTGAATATGGTCGCTGAAAAGAGTTTTGAACTTTAATTTTTGTTTTCAAGTCTTGCTTCGGTTTTGTAACCACCATGTATGAAGGTAGACTCTTGTTTGGAGTCCAGTCTCATAACATAAGTTTTAGCGAACCGTAAATAACAGAATGGGGTATTTGTTATTTAAATATCAACCTTCTAATCAAACACAAACAACTTCTACTTCTTCTGACAACTGCTTTGAGCGGCAAACAAAAGCTAGGCTTGGTTTTGTCTACAAGAATGTACTTCTCTTGGAAATACCTACCTGCGTAGAACGAAGAGCTACTCGGTTCCTTGTAATTACATATGTGGTCCAAATATAAATGTAAAGAAATCTAATAACACAATTGATTGTCAAACGATGATGTAATGACTGAATATTGTGGGAAGAAGAAAGAAGAGTGTCAAACTGCTTTTGTAGGTGTCAAAACGGGCGGCTGCAATTGTAATTTTACATTTGCGTATAGGGGATGTACGGCAAATATGAGGCAGCCCGATAATATGACGCAGGGCTGTCCGGGAGTAACTGTGATAATTAGGGCGAACTGAAAAGTGCTGCCACGTAGCAATCAACATCACGATTCATGGACAAAGGCATTTCTCCTCCGCACGTGTGCTGTCTCGCTCACTTTTGTGAAAACATTCAGTGCAGTAGTTGTGTTGGTATTCGCTATCAAGAAAGTGATTGTGTTTTGACCACGTGATGTTGAAATTGATCAAACTGAAGTGAGTTAGTTACTAACGCTCCCCACATGGCAACCTTGGCCTTCGGGGTAACCTCACCCCACCAAGCGATGACCGGACCCATTTCTCAGGTGGAGGCACCCAGAGGGCGGTGTCCATTACCTCCGATGATAGGGTGATAGTGAAGATGGCGGTGAGGTGAGTCAAACTGAAGTGATAGAGTAAGTATCAAATTTGTTTCACTACCGTTTAGCGTTATTTGCATGTATCTAAGCTTTTAACTTTCTTGGGTTTTACAAACTTTTCTTCAAGTCAAACAGGCTAATATGAAGCAGAGCTGATGGGGAAATTTGGCGCGAGTGTCCTATTGTACCTCACACATTTAAATGGTAAGAAATGAAATTAAACTTTTTTTTTATTTTTTTCCTCAGTAATTTAATGGTAAGTGTTTTCATTGAAAACCTATTTTTAGTCGGTTTTTTTTTCAATTTATTTTGACGTCACTGTTACTAAATTAATACAATCACGCATAAGTGTTTTTATTTTCAATTAGAGTTAAAAAGAAAAAGATACACCTTAGAATTGCTAGTTTTTATTTCTGGTAAGATCTCGAGGTATACTTGTGTGTTTATGTGATCAATTATCTTTGCTAAACCAGGCTCATTTTAGACAGTTGAATAAATAACGTTTAGAAGTTTTCCATTTACTTGGTGCACCATATTGCCCTTCGTGTATCTATATGGTAACAACTAATCCGCTGAAATCTCTCCTGTTATTGATGATCATCCTGGAACATCAGTACAAGACACGAGTCCTTAAGCTGGAACATCATGACAAGCTATGGGCCCTCAAGCTGGAACATCAGATCAAGCTATAGGCCCTCAAGCTGGAACATCAGGACAACCTATGACTCCTCAAGCTAGAACATCAGGAAAACCTATGAGTCCTCAAGCTGGAACATCAGGAAAACCTATGAGTCCTCAAGCTAGAACATCAGGAAAACCTATGAGTCCTCAAGCTAGAATATCAGGTCAAGCTATGAGTCCTCAAGCTGGAACATCAGGAAAACCTATGAGTCCTCAAGCTAGAATATCAGGTCAAGCTATGAGCCCTCAAGCTGGAACATCAGGATAACCTATGAGTCCTCAAGCTAGAACATCAGGTCAACCTATGAGTCCTCAAGCTAGAACATCAGGTCAAGCTATGGGCCCTCAAGCTGGAACATCAGGTCAACCTATGAGTCCTCAAGCTGAAACTTCAGGTCAACCTATGAGTCCTCAAGCTAGAACATCAGGAAAACCTATGAGTCCTCAAGCTAGAACATCAGGAAAACCTATGAGTCCTCAAGCTGGAACATCAGGAAAACCTATGAGTCCTCAAGCTAGAATATCAGGTCAAGCTATGGGCCCTCAAGCTGGAACATCAGGATAACCTATGAGTCCTCAAGCTAGAACATCAGGTCAACCTATGAGTCCTCAAGCTAGAACATCAGGTCAAGCTATGGGCCCTCAAGCTGGAACATCAGGTCAACCTATGAGTCCTCAAGCTGAAACTTCAGGTCAACCTATGAGTCCTCAAGCTAGAACATCAGGTCAAGCTATGGGCCCTCAAGCTGGAACATCAGGACAACCTATGAGTCCTCAAGCTGGAACTTCAGGTCAAGCAATGGGCCCTCAAGCTGGAACATCAGGATAACATATGGTCCTCAAGCTGGAACTTCAGGTAAAGCTATGGGCCCTCAAGCTGGAACATCCGGATAACATATAAGTCCTCAAGCTGGAACATGACGACAACCTATGAGTCCTCAAGCTAGAACTTCAGGTCAAACTATGGGCCCTCAAGCTATAACACGAGGACAACCTATGAGTCCTCAAGCTGGAACATCAAGTCAAGCGATCAGTCCTCAAGCTGGAACATCAAGTCAAGCGATCAGTCCTCAAGCTGGAACATCAAGTCAAGCGATCAGTCCTCATACTGGAATATCGGGTCCAGCTAACTTCAGTATCCGTGAGATCTTACCTACTCCAACGTTCAATTCTGTGCTCAAGGTAAGAAAACAATCTAAACGAAGACAATATTTTCAAATATTTTCCAGTTCACGTATGAAAGCTCTTCTAGAGGAAGAGAAAAAGTAGGATGCCCGTGAATCAAGGAAACTTAAGCTAAACTGCAAGAAGAGTAATGTTAAGAAAACTGCAAAGAAGGACGCTAGGAGGCCAAAAAGGAATCAAACAACTACTCTACAGATGAAAATGGCATTGAACCACTGTGATGATGATGGTGGTGGTGATGATGATGATGATGATGATGATGATGATGATGATGATGATGATGATGAATTTCGTAATGTGGAACCTAAAGATATTCAAACTTCCAAGTGCATATTTGCTGATGATACTGTAAAAGATGAACTTTGGTACCGCTGTGTTCTGTGTGGGTTTTGGGCTCATGCCTTGTGCAGCGGCTGGGACAATCCAGAAGACTATTCTTGTGACATTTGCTTAGAGAAGCAAAGTAAGAAAAATCCCCGATCCCTAAAATGATCGGCTTATTTATCTTATTTATCAAAAGTACGTAATACTTGGTATGTTATAAACTTGATATTATTCATTGCTTGCTCAATTTGATATATAATTTGTGTGTGTTTACTTCCCTTTATAATTTTTTGATCTCGTAATTTTTTTATCTCTAGCGGAAGTATTCACCTTTATTTGTTTACATATGTCCCTAAACGTTTTGATATTATTGCAAAACCAAAGGTTATTTTTCTCTTAGTTTGAAGTGCATTGTTCATTTTGTCGTTTGTGAAAACCTAAACTTACCTTTACTTTAGGCAAATGTATACAATATATATTCCAAGTACGTATATCTTGTTGTCTACTTAGGTATAGGTTTTAAATCTAAGTTTACTTTTGTATTAATCTTCAAAAAAATGTCTTCCAATTACACCTGTATCATAGGACGGGATAAATAAATTTAATACCAAAAGAATCTCAGGATATGTTCTCATTACTGGACAAATGGAGTTACTATTCGTATTAGTAATATTCCTTATTTGTTATGTTTAATGCTATTGTAAGAACTGATTACTTCCGCGGAAAATAGCACAAATGTTCAAATCTCTAAGTGAAATAAAATGTCACTATTGCCCAAATAGTTGAGAAATTACTTCTGATTATAATGAAACCTCATTTATATTTACTGATCACCAGATTGCAATTTGAATTTCAACAAACAACATTCCACAGGCTTTTTAAAATATATGCCTCAATTCAGCTATTTGTATCGTTCTTATGTCTCCAACAAAATGATTACATACGCAGTTAGTTATCTCGAACAGTTAGAAGTAAATATAAAATAAGCATTTGTAAGAATAGTTCGTAGATGAATGAGTATGGAAAGACATTGAATACAATATATAATTTTTCTTCTTCTTCCTCTTTCTTTTAAAGCGTAAGCCCTATGTTGAGTCACTATAAATTTAGCCTATTAAACCTTCAGTAGGTACATCATGCCTCCAAATATATTAAGGGCTTAACGCTCTTCTTACGACAGAATATTCAATAAAGAAAAATAGCGATTTTTCGGAAATGCGGTGTAGAGCGAAAAACTAATAAAGGCTATTGATCCTGTGAATTACATATTAAAAGGACGGTCAATCACAATGTTATCCACGTCCTTATAAACTTAACGAAAGTGTGAAACCCCTTTCTCCTCTATTGTCACGCCATCACCTCTGCATGAATGACAAGGAAAACCTTTAGACCTAGGACGCTCGGAACCGTACGGAAACACGATTAGAATAACAATCAATCATAAACAAAAAGTAATCCACAATTTAGCCTACACACGGCCAGTGTGAAAGAATAATTAATTTCCATTAATTAACCTAATAGTGGTTAACTATAAAGCCCGGGCCTTAAAGTACTTACATAGAGTAAGTCGCCATTAAGGTAGTTGTCTCATGTGTTTATGAGAACTCCTAAGTGGTTTACCGGGAAAATACGAGTCAGTTGGCGAATTTAATGTCATATCGGCACGTTGGCCATAGTAGCACAATGGTAGTGCGGCTGGACGGAAACCAGAAGATCCGTGGTTCAAATCCCGGCTATGGCATTGAATTTTTCAGTCTGACTCTACGTTTCCACAAAAAGTAATCTGTTTCATTTTCATGTAATACTTTGCATTTTACTTCAAGTACAATTTTAAAGAGAAACAAAGTAACACTATGTCAAAAGCATAGAAGGGAAATTCGTAATCCATTGACGTTAGTATATCATTACATTTTCAATAAACAGCGTTTAAAATCTCACGTATACTGTTCATCAATTCTTTCAGTACACTGGGCCTCAACTTTATGGGTGGAGAGAGTTCGTACTCAGATTTGACTGATTCTGATCCTCTGGAGATGAACGTCGTGTACGCCGTGAACAGCCGCCTTCAGGTTCAGATTCCTTCCGTCCTTCAAAATTAAGATATCTATCCAGCGTAAAGTCATATATTTCTGTCAATCCTATAGTGTTTCTGATATGACATATCCGCTGACTCCAAATCCTCAAACCCGATGTCGGTTACATGTTCAGTATGTTGCAACGTTGTTGCTGATATTTGGACCACATTCGTAGGATTGATTCCCATAACAAATTGATTCTCATACTCTGTACACCGTTTACACAATAATCTGCATGCGAATACTCCAAGAGACACACATACTGCAGCTGTACCCTTCACGCAACTCAAATACAGGTTAAAGCAAATACAATATGCCACCGTCTGATGGCGCTAGAGATGAGTGCGGAGTGTTGCATGGAAATGACACATCACTTGCTTTAACGATCGCTTGTTGTCCAAGCATGTTTTCGTGCGGTTACGAACGTTCTGCATTTACAGATATTCCAGGTCTGTCCGGAAACTGAGAGAGCTTCGTTACAGAGGATAAAATGGGGCTAACGAAATACACGAGAGGATGTTAGCCAGTTTATTGGAGGTGCATACAGTGTCTTATTTCCGCATAGAATTGACCACTGCACAACATTACATATTTTATAAGACACAACATATCACAATTAACTCAAATTATGTGCATTTTCTTAAAAATACTATAAAATTTAAACCCTAAATTCATTAACACCTCAAAATGATAAATGTGCAACTCAGAATAGGAAATTTGTTATTTCGAAATCCTACATATCATCACTCTTTAAGCTAATATCGTCTGTTATCACTTTGAATTACCCCATCTATTTGCTGATGAATTCTCCTGCACACATTTCCAATTTCTGTGATTCATATGTGTCTCCGAACTTGGCCTTTTTCCTATCGGGATCTGTTCCAACATTCCTCTAGGCAATTTATTGTCTGTATCCTTGAACGTGACCAAATAATTCAGCTGTTTTCGTTTGATGTAATCCATGCATTTTCGTCGCATTTCAACAGTACCAAAACTTTAGATAAATGTTTCTGTCTACATCTCAGTTTATCTGTATTTGATTTTCAAACCTTAACTTCATAAATTATGTTTAATGCATATATTTTGTATTTTTTTTTAACGTTTCCTTTCCAAACCCCTGTCCCAATTTACTTTCCATGTACAGATCTGTGGAGTATACCGGCTGTGGTGCGGTATGTTGCAAGAATTGCTGTTAAAAAGAAAAAACAATCTGTGAAAACAGGCTGAACATTTCCCAAAATTCATAAATAAAAGTGCGTGTTATTATACGATACGTACTAGGTACGATTTGCTCTACGATCATTTAAAGATATAATAATGTAATTATTTGACTTGAAGCGTAGATTCCAATAAAAGTGTATTTAAAATTATACATTTTGCTATATCAAAGTGCACCAGCCATTTACGTAAGTTTGTGTGTGTGTGTGTGTGTGTGTGTGTGTGTGTGTGTGTGTGTGTGTGTGTGTGTGTGTGTGTGTGTGTGTGTGTGTGTGTGTGCGTGCGTGTCAAAAATCTTCAAATGATAAATTAAGTTCAGATAAGCAGAAAAAGGCGAAGAATTTATGCACTAAATGCGTTTTAATTAGCACGAAGTCGCAAACAGTTATATTTTTAAAGCGCAGGGCAGAGTTATGCCAACCGGAGGGAAAGAAGTGTTTCCTTTTTGTGGGCATAGTTGCGCCCCGTTACCATCGGGTACCGAAAAGGTCCTGGCATAGTTGCGCTATGTAGCCTAACTGGTGAAGGTAGGTGATAATGATAAACAACAGGCTCAGCTACGTCATTAACTCTATTCGTGGTTATATCGTGCCATCCTAAACGATAGATCGGGGCTGGTAAGATGAGCACCCGAAGTGAGAAATGGTTTACCCCTACAGTCGCCCCCTCCTTTTTCCTTCTATTTGACAGGTAAACAAAAAGGTTACGTGGTTTACAGTGGCGGTCATTCGGGTTTTGGATGAAATGTTTTATGGAGCACAATCAAATGCATACTTTTGATTGCAAGGTTTGGCTAGGACAGCATAGACAGGGTTGATGACAGGGAACATGAGTGTCTGAGGAAGCGCCCTCTCACCACTTTATTGACCTGTGTTTTGTTTATTTATTCAATAATTTGTCGCTGACCGATGCTTCTTAAGTATTCATAAAAGCAGCAACCCCATGTCAGTTGATTTACCAGAATACAAACAATCCCCTGGTAATTTACAGCGTCGTTAACAAACAAAATAATTCGCGCGCACGAATCCAGATAAACATTTGCAAAAATGAATTCATTGCACTGACTTGCAGATTTAAGGGGAATAAGAAAGGCATTAAGCTTAAAGAATTCTCAAATCATTTGAAAACGTGTTAGTATGTGATGGCTTTGAGATCCCCTTCTATTTGTATGACCGCGAGAAAAAAAATTAAAGCAATGGATTAAAAAGTTAATAAAGAATAAACGTTTCATTTTCCATTTGATAATAGTAGAAATAGTTGAAAAATCAGACCAATAATATTTCTGAAATTTTAGCGACACAGAATCTTTTATTTGACTAAATGGCTTTCTTTAACCTGCTATACATTTTTTGTGTACTAGATTTTGACCAGCTGTTATGGCTAACCAGTTGAACAAAGTCGTTCAGAACGAAAACTACTAATATAATAACAATAATAATACTAATAATAATAATCATAATAATAGTAAAAATAATAGTAATAATACTAATAATAGTAATAATAATAGTAATAATCATAATAGTAATAATAGTAATAATAGTAATAATAATAATAATAATAATCATCATCATCATCATCACGATGACAATAATAGCGTAAGTGAAAAACTAAAGTTGGTTACATAGCAAAACTTGGCATTTTAAATCAGCATCCTCCGAAGGACAGATTTTCAATTAAATCTTCCACCCGAAACTACCATTTACAAGGAAACCTCTTTTTTTTTTTGTTAGTTTTGAGTTTTTAAAAATGGTTCTAATATTTTTCTTAGAATGCTATATGTTAAAGATATTTGTATCGTATAGCAAAGGATATCTTAAATTTGCTGAAAAGAGCCTCGTAAGGGTTCATCTAAATGTCAAAATGTCACGGGCTAATTTACCAAATAATTAGGGGTATTATCTTAAATTCCATACTATATATTAAAAATTAAATATGTAATATTTAGTTTTTAGTATACTAATTAATTGGGAGTTGCTTATGAATCAGAAATTGTAATTATTTAATAATGAATTGTGATTGTTTAGTGATTGTTTTGCTTGTTTTAGAAAACATTTTAATTTTGTAAACACGACTTTGTAACATTTTAATTCAATGTTCGGATGTCATTTTTGAGCAACTTATAAGTGTAGCAAAGCTACGTTTAATAAAAGTAGTTTGAAGCTACCTGACGTGGAACTTTGTTAATGCAGAACGACTTAAGTAAACTTAAAAGTCGAATTTATGCATTGCTAGTAAATATAACTTGGCCATGTGCTCTTGGGTATTTAAATGGTCACATGACGTCTTAAGTGGCTCCGGCAACAAAAGCTAAATATGTAGTTAAAGCTATGTTTTTTAGCGTAAAAACTTTGTATTTATCTATTTTTGAAGTTCGACCAAATTTTAGTCATGAGTACCTTAACAGGTCAATAGCGTTGTACAGAAATATTGCAGAAGTAATGTACTGCATGATGTTTTCGGCGTTGAATGGCTTACGTTCGCTTAGAACGTAAACAGCTTAGCAGTAAGATAAAAATTTGAGTGTAGAGGAAGTTATTGCTTATATATTATTTTATATTTAAGTGTATATTGTAAATATTGTATTTATCTAACATATTGCTTATTTGTTTTCAGGTGAGTAATATGATCTGCTGCTTTAGAATCTTTTCTCGGTGAGTAAAGTTATGAATTTAAATAGTATCATTCTTGCAAGTATAACAGTGTACAGTTACACGTAGAAATATCATGTCACCTACCCATTCTGCCTTCCAACTAGTGAACTAAAGAAATATAATGCCTTTTGTCAAAAAGGTGTTTTTTCACTGCCTTCTCCAGTAATGTAAAGATAAAAGGCCTTACAATTCTATCATCTCAATCAGCTCACATACATTTAGAAACAATAATAACTTTCATAATGCAGGTATTTGCTCAATGATTGAATGTTATAAAACAAGACCTGAATTTTAATGATTGAATAATTGAATTTTATTTTTACAGATTTCGTCTTTCTGATTTCATAGCTCAAATAGTTAAATCTTTCATACATTAAAAGAGGGGAAAACCATTGGAATAACTTTTAAGTACATGCCAATAGTACCAACATTTAAAGGGGGACCTAGAAGGGAAAGTTTGAAACCATTGCTATAGGAAGAAGTTAAATATTTTTTCATTGGTTATAGGCTATAGTTTATGCTCATCTTCAGTTTAGCTCATTTTAATTGGTTCCATATACGAGGTAATTTAAGACCATTTGACTTTAAGAATGTAAAACATGTTTTATTACAAATAACTTTCCACTTACCAAATTTAAGTTTGCTTTCCTATTTTAAATTAATTAAACATTTGTCATATATGTCCATCAGCTTTAGAATTTCTGTAATGTAATCTGCTGCCACTAGTTTGGTCACATTTCAACAAACTGATTAAGAGAAATCTTTGGGTAATAAATGTTGTATCTTGTCTCTAGGATTAGTAAAGTGCGTTTCTTACATAGTTACGTAGCTCACTTTTTCTTCAAATCACTATGATTAGCGAAGGATTTCCGGTTTGAGTTTCCTCATATATTCTGTTCGTCCTTTGATGAACATTTCGCCCACTTTCTCGAATTTCTGTCATTCCTTACTGTATCGTTATAGACTTTCTCTAGTTCATGATAAATTTTGGCAGGTTTCAACTTCAGAACATTCTTAATTCGATGACTTTTCATCTTGAAGTGAACAGGACTTTGTATCACACAGATAATTTTTGAGCAATTTTGTAGCTTGTTTCCTTGGTATTCACTTAACTGTAAAATAATTCGAGGAAACCTTGGGTAGAGACCCGATAGTGATTTGCACAGCAGAGTCCTCAAACGGCCGTTTCTATCGAATATGCACTCATATTTACGACCTTTACATCCAGTATTTTTGTAAAACAGGTAATTTAGCTAGATGCTGACATCTACGGCTCACATTCTTAGGTCATGTTTTCCGACTCGTGATGCTTCTTAAGAGGATCGCTTTGACGCGAATGATTCACACATTCAGGAAAGATGTGTTTAAGAGTTCTGAGCTCTTGACTATATACGTAATTCGAACAGTATGCCATTTACACTTAATGATAAGGTTCATAACGCTACGAACTTCAAATCAGCTCTTAGCTTCTTTCTCTGAGACGGGACTTTGCAAAAATCAATGCAAATAAATGCATAAATTTATTATTATTCCAATTTATTAGGAGGAATGTTGCAATGTATACGTAGAAACTTGCTTCTCCTGTGAACTACCTGTCGACAGGCCTACCCTGCACACATGCCCATTTCCTGAAAACGGTTCACTCACCTCAGTGAAATAAATGTGCGTTTAACGATTTTGAATCAAAGAAATGTAGCGTTCCATATTCTCCACCATTATTGCATAAGAGTGTGGAATTACCTGTACTTCTCTAAGACGTCGCGGGAAGATAACTAGGAATAGATATGAGGTTGATATTTACTTTTCATGTTTATTCTCTGGTTGTAAAGGACAGCCACCCCACCACCGATTTCTTTTCCACCTTCCATCGATTGGACTGACCACTCAACGGAAAGTCCCATGGCTTGACATCTGCGTCGTGTGCCTGATCATCGTGATGGTGGAAAACGCCATAAACACTGTCGGAAATTCTACGCTTTGATTATTGTAGAAGGTTGCTGTCCTCTGAATATTAGTGACAGTAATGTGTTTCCTCAGTTTGACCTAAGGTGAATTTTGCCGTGTGTGAACTGTGAATAAATAAATCTGTGCATGGATATATGAAGGAATGTTTTAAAATCGTAGCTCTCAAAGATTTCAGTACTTGTAGTGTACTGAAATACGTTAATTTTATTTTGTCTGACAGAGACGTAATGGAAAAAAAAAACTGGGGCGTTTCTGGCAAACTTTTCGCTTATTACAACTGGAGAAAGCCTTGCATATGTACTTCACATAGGTCAGCAATATTGCAAGAATAACATGCGCCCTCTTTCGCCTGATATAGGGAATAATCTCGACTAGAGAAAAATTTATCAGCCCTGCCCAGGCTATGATGGAACCCGGAACCCTTCGCACAACAAACCAGTGATCTATCGACTGAACTGTGGAACCAGACCATACCCGTTTAGTTGACTCTTAGCTTGACCCGTATCTCCAGTGTAGTAAACAATAATGTTACGGAAGAAGACCGTTTTAAAGCAAAGTTGCTTTGTATACATAAAATATTAAGTTTAGTTTAATTAATGTTTATTAGATTTAAAAAAATTATAGAAGGAGCCTGTTCCCACAATTTTCTAATACTTCTGTTTCTTAATCTGTATATATTTATTTTTATGATCCTATAGCTTTGAAGAAGCTTCTTGAAAATTCATTAAAGCATGTAAGCTTTTCAAGAAATAATATAATATAATATAATATGTTAATATATCAATATAATATGTTAGTCATGAGCTCATTACGAAGCAGATTAATTCAGAATGGGAATGCGATGCTTAAACTTATTATTGAAAAATATTATTTAAGGTTGCCTTTTTCATTAACTCGCAGTTATTTGAAATTCCTGATCAGTAAATGGGATCTACACCCATATTTATATTTTGTTTGTTAACGACGCTGTCGAATGCCTGGTCAAATCAGCTATACCGGTCGCCGGAATGTCGTCCCACAGGAGTTCATATAATTTGCAGTACAAAAGCTAGTCATATTAATAGTTACAGTAATTTTAGAAGACTAGCTGCTAATATTGGGATCCCACGAATATATGAAACACTGGTTTTCTATTTCAGAAGACACCTTTGTTTTTCATAGTCGATATCATGATTCTGCTTTCGCTTTAGGTAAGGTCATCCTCTCTGACCTTTAATTGTAACTTCCACTTGATTTTAATTAGGCTATTCATTGGGTGCAATCAGTAATACAGTTTCTGCTATTCCATATGTTAGAGCAGTTACTAGCAGCTTTTGAATTGCTGAATATGCATGTAAACCGGGAGTCATATCGAATGCTGTCGTGTGTTGGCCGTTTGAAGTCACCTTTACATTTCCGGATTACCATTTGGAGTAAGCGTACTGCTGCTTAGCGCGACTTCAGGTCAAAGTGAGGTCACACCCTACACGATGTATTTCAGGTATGGGTATTTCAAACACAAATTATTTGTTTTCCTGTTACTATATACACTTAATTAAAGTGTACATTTTCTATATACTTCTCCCAGCAGTGTCATTTTTCATCTCTCCGAATAACTTCTCTATCTCGAAGATGACCTACTAAATTCATCTTTGCGTCTAACAACCATTTCTTCATGTTTCGGAACAGGAATATATCCCAGGGAGCCAGGCCAGGTACATATAAGGTTGCGGCAGTCATTCATAATGCAATTCACGCAATTTGGTGTCAACACCGGATGAACGTGCTGCTGAATTGTTCGTCTTGCCATTTGAGGCCCTGTCTACTTCAACTTCTTGTTGAATCGAGCCAATAACTCACCGTATGACATCTTCGCATTCCAGAAAATCATCACTGTTCCAGCCGATAGGACAGTTTTGCCTTCTTTGTAGTAGATTCACCGCCGACAGACCATTGTTTTTGTTTCTTGCTTCTCTTGTTTTCGGGAGTATAACGAATGATGAATCCAGGTCTAATCGACGCTTTTGGATTTTCCTTAAATAGCTCCAAACAGCTTCGCAGATTAAAGCCACACACGTTTTCTGTCCAGTTTTTTTTTTTTACTTTATTGCTGTTCGAGTGGCCTTTGCCACTTCGTGAAGCTTCGTTCGACGTTAAGCGAGGATCATGTAAGCTTTTTCAGTGACTTCCTCGGTAACCAGATCTGCCGATGTTCGTAGGCGCTCTTCACCAAACGGATATTCGACCATGTTTAAAGTTGCTGAACCATAAGTGAAAGATCCCATAAACTACAATGAATTTTGCTTTTATCTCGAAAGTTTTCCCATCAAACAGTAAAAAGCGAGTCAGGAAATATCTTAGGAATTTAAATGTTTATGTTATTATACTTTATAATGTCCACCTGTGTACTGGAACACTCGTGCTCTACAAAGTTGTACAACATTAATTGCAGTTATAAGCATTGCCGTACCGAGCGAAATGTTGTCTATGGCTTGCGATCGAGCGGGAAGGATTTCAATTGAAGCCTCATGCTTGAATAGGTCATACTTGTCAATCTGCTTAATTTTGACCTGGTTTTTCTCAGTTGCTAAGTAGGCCGCGCCGTGGCTCAGTGGTTAGACCGCTTGGCTCTCACCAAGGGCTCGATCCCAGGCAACCGCAAAGTGAGATTTGTGATGGACAACACGGCGCTGGGGCGGGTTTTCTCCGGAATCTCCGGTTTCCCCCGCCATCTCATTCCACCGGTGCTCCATCTTCATCTCATGTATCATCAGTGTCATCGCCTGCGATGCCGTCTGTAGTAAAAGCGGGCGTTAAACACTACACATTTCACATTTCATTTCAGTTGCTAAGTCTAGCATTTGAAGCTCAAAATAGGTTGAAATACTACTACTACTACTACTACTACTACTACTTCTTCTTCTTCTTCTTCTTCTTCTTCTTCTTCTTCTTCTTCACAGTTTGGGCTTCAACCCATTCCGGCTCCAAATTGTTAATTTCATCGTTTCTAGAGTCTTCCTGGATTCGTTCTATATCGAGGCTTATAATTTAATAGCTGATTTAGGTATCCTATTTTTTGGCATTAGTGCAGCTTCCAACATTCTTATGTTTCTTAACTGTATTATTTATTTCCTCTTCTTTTAGTTTTTTACGAATATTTCGATTTTTTCTGTCTCATTTTGTATATCCTGCTATTAGTTTGAGATGTACAATAGTTCCAAATTATAGAAAAACTGGAAATGTGATGATTCCAGCTCGGATTTTTGCATATTTGCATGTTTTATTCCTTGATAGTTAAACGTATGCAACTAAGTAATAGATTTATTTTACATTGTAAGGAGTATATTACTGAAGTTTTATAGTGCATATAAATGCATATTTAAGAAGTTGGTGCATCATTCTCATCGTATAGTAGTGAAATATTCGTCTTTCAAGAATAATTGCTCAAAAATTCCAAATTCCATGGAAAAATATTCCGGACAAAAAGCTCCTCATGAACCAGCAGTAAGTAAAAATTACCTTGGCAAAACTTATGAAGAGGTAATTTAATTAAATTAGTTATTTTTATAAATGCTCCAACCCCCTTGCAGATATTCTGAGCTTTATAAAAACTTATCAGTAATGTAAAACTTTTAAATGTATTATACAAAAGTACTTTTAAAATGGAAGCAAAATTGTATATGGTCTGTATTGCCACGGAGTTAGATTTATTTAGCTTATGATCAACTTTTGTACGCTTGTTCCCCATCTAAACTGAGACCTCAAATTACACCCCCCTCCGATCTTTAATAATCTTCAGTAAAATAATTCTATGCGGGTAATACAAGAAATGAGATGTCAGCGAAAATCAGTAAGAACTCGGGCTGATGTTACAGATGCAGCAGCATACACGCTTAAAGCTTTGCACGCATTTTATTGAAAGGCAGTTCATATGACTTCTTTAGCATAAGTTCTCCACTTGTGTGCAGAAGAACTTCAAGCGCATTTTCCAGAAGAAAATGCCATTAATTTCCTCTATGAAAAAAATGTTCGTGAAGCCGCCATTAAGAGTAAAATTATATATTGATATGATGTAAGATACACATCCATCAAGATGCTACAAAATGAATAAGATGCTACAAAGTGAATCTGAGAAAGAAGTTAATGCTTATTCTGTAAGTGATAAAGGTTGTTTTCGATACTGTTCTGTGGCTTTGTGTGAAGCAGAGAGATCTTACACTGTATATAAAAATATTTTAAGCGACAGAAGAAAATTGTATTTTCCAGAAAATAGTGAAAAAATTTAATTGCAATAAAAACTACCTCTGCTAAAATAACCTGAAAGAGACTAATTAATGTTACTAATGTCTAAATTTAAGAATATGCATACAAATTTGATTAATTCATCAAGATTAATAAATGTGAGAAATTTGAAATAATGTACGTCTTTAAATGTATATTATAAAGTTTTTAGAGCATATTTACCAGATGTTTAATGCATAGATGCATGCATATATTCATACTTGATAGTGCATGTAAAACCGAGCTCTAGTGATGACGAGAATGATAATATGGTGATGATGACAATAATAATAGTAATAATAATAGTAATAATATAAAAGAGAAATTTCATGGCTCTTTCTGTAGTTCTCTGCACTGTTTTAGATATGTGCCTAGTAGTGAGATTCCTATTTATCATCTTAGATACCTTTTTTAAATTTAATTGTTTACACTGCTTAGTTTTAATGAAGCGAAAAAGTTCTACCTATTAATACATTAACAAGGACAGTCCAGGCATGGGATATTCTGGAAGTCCCGAAGCACACTGCTGTTACCATTTCGTGAATTCTGAGCAGAGATAAGGCCAGTAAACATGTTCGGGGAAAGGAAACCCGTTTTATGACTTGAGATAAGGCCCCACGTTGCCGCAAAGTGTTTTCATGTAGCAGTAAAAGGACTTGTTCTATATTCGCGAAATTGCTGAGTCCCTGCTGGTGCGCGTCGAACATGGGCAAACCCCAGTTGTAATGAATTTGAATTAAACTGCTTTGATAAGGACATTTTGCATCTTGATTTCACCGGTGTCTCTCCTGACCATAAAGCCCGCATTCTCCAATAGATGTTTAATACGTTAAAGAACTACTGGATGCGGATGATATGCGCGTAAATGTTCGGGTACCAGTCAAGTAAGGAGCACATTGAGAACGCTAACGGATGCTTATTGCTGTTAATCTTTTTATTATTATTTTTATTTCAACCTTGTTTATAGTCGCTAACTACATGGTCATATTGCGACTGTACACAAAGTAATTACATATTATCTATGTTAACACAATAATACATCCTGATACAATGTTAAAGTTATATGAATATAACATTGGTTTAATGTATAACACTGTATATAACATTGGTATAATTTATAACATTGTTTGGTAGGTTTACAATAAAGTGAAATATTAACGACAGTACAATCAAGAGAAGAATAGTGATGCACTAATATTACAACAACTTAAATAATTAAGCGTCTTTTGTAAATTGTAGAATGTTACTTATCATGTTAGGATCATTAAGTACAGTAGAATCATTGGATGGAAGTTTGTTCTTCGTCCGCCACTTTCTGTATGTGGCACATTTAGTGATGATATGTACAATTGTTAAAGCAGCCTGACACATCTCACATATGAGTGCTGGATCCTTGGATATGAAGTATGAATGCGTGATTCTTTAATGACCAATTCTTAGTCTAGTTAAAGCCACTTGTTCTTTACGTTTCAGTTGTTTGAACGGAGGTCTTAATGTTCCGTTAGTTATTATATCATGCAGTTTGCTGTTTGAGTTTTTATACTACTGATTTTCCAAGTTTCTTCTGATGTAATTTTTAATGTAGACAATATAATCTAGGTTAAGTTATGCTGGTAATTCTTTCAGGTGGAAGTAAACTGGCTACTTCGCGGGCTGCTGCATCTGCTCGTTCTTTGCTATTAATTTGTCTATGTAATGGTATCCGCAGTATGCTAATTTGCCTGAGTTGATAACTTCATTGGCTAAGGTTTGTATTTCTTGAACCAATGCATTTTGTGTCTTTTTATCCGTAATGGCTAGAATTGCACTCATTGAATCAGTAATTATCAAAAAGGAGTTAGGATTTTATTGTGTTTTTCGGAATTTCTTGGTCAGTTGGAGATTCCAAAGACGATATGCATTGCGTCGCAAAATGTCCTTCGGGGCATCTGATGAAAAGTAAATCCCGTATGTGGTGCCTTCAAATTCTGTTGGTATGGATTAAACTCATTCGCTTCAATAATTCAAGCTTGTTCTTTATTTGACATAGATTGAGCAATAGAACAACTGCGTGCGGCTATAGTGCGGCTATTGTTCATTTTGCTTTTGTTTTCAGAAGTTGGGAGGCAGACCTGATTTTCCAAACTGCTGCGGCTGAAACAGTTGACTGCTGAAATATCAGCGATGCGTAGCTTTTTTTAGTTATGCCGTATTTATAAATCAATAAAATTACGCTTAACAAGTCATATAATTAAAGGAAATAGCTATTGTGGTGAAATCCTCAGTTACTGCCTGTATTCAGGGAAAATACTACTCAAAACTGGAAACTAAACTTTTAGTTACACTCCGCATGCAATCCACAGCCTTCTGTGGTGCTGTTTAATCTTTCTCTCATAAGTAATATGCAAATGTGTTTATTTTTTGGAAAGTAGGATGACCTGGTATATAACCAGTAAAAATAACACTATACCTTAATGCTTAATTGGGATTTATAAAATGGAGAATACAAAATCAATGGCAAACGAACATTTTAATATGTAAAGTGAATACTAATCATATAATTATTTCAGAGATAAAATAATTAGGTACGTTGGTCTTTTCTAGTGCCTAACTAAATGATATATGATTGCAAATATTTTCTTTATCGAAAAAGTTTAGTCATTCATAATATTCGTAATATTGCTCGTCTTGGTCTTTATGTGTATAAACATGTATTTTGTGTGATGTTTTACGAGGATGTGATGTTTTTCCAGAGTTGCGATAATATTTAAGGATATCTGTGACTGAAATCACACTATATTTTCAATAAATCACCTTTTTACTATTTTAGTCTATAAAATAACTGAAATAACAATATGTTATTATGCTGCTACTACTATGACTACTTTTATTGTTTTTCTTGGGTTCCAATCATATTTAAGGATATATATGACTGAAATTTCACTAAGATTTTAAAAAAATCACATTTTTCCTATGTTTAGTCTATAAAATAATGTAAACCTTCCTCAATACGAAGAATGCTTAGATAGTCTCCGCACGCCATTTTTAAATGCTGTAATCGAGTTTGAAAGGTACGTGGAAGCTAGTGCTAGATATGAATTCTAATACTTTATCCTTCATTGCTCGCTATTGGACTTGTCAGCATTTTCCTTCACTTAAAATGCTCTTTGATTCGCAGTTTTGGCAATTAGCCTAATGAAACGTGCTACACATGTTCACAGGGACAAGGTGATTAGAAATTGCTCTGGGTTTTAGTATAAGATGCATTTAAGCAAACTTTCTTTACTTCAAAACAAAAATTTCAAATTTTTGGCATAAAGCTACATTTATAGATTTAAAAATTTGTGGAGCCTTAAGTTATTGGGACACAGAAGTCTGAGGCAATTAAAATGGATGTACCGGGAACCTGTAGTTAAAATATTAGAACAAAATTGAAATTATTTTGTCGCAAGGGACAAAAGTAAACAAATTCAACAATAGTTTACAAACTATCAAGTGCAATTGATAAACATTGGGCTTTATCATATTTGTACTATGTTAAATCTGTGATATAACTCTTAAAAGCTAGCGTTATTATTTTACGATTTCAAAATTTCACTTCTACATATCCTTAAGTTCAAAACACATCACTGACGAAATTTGGTTTCGCAGTTTCTAAGTCTTAAAGCTTACTATTTTCCCGTTATTTCAGTAATGAAGACATTCATGCTTTACTTGCAGTTAGGTTCCATTTAGGTAATTAAAGAGGTTGAAGCCATTGTAATACCGGGTTCGTGTTCTTTGGTTTTATAAGAAATTTCTTGAGTTCCAATTTATAAAATTTGAATAGAATTTAGTTTCGTCATTTTAGTCTTGCAAAACTTTGCTATAACTCCTTTTTAATCTTTTTTTTTTAAAAAAAAAAAAAAAGAACTAGCAACATGCCCTGAAGACATTTGACAGTAGTTGATATTCTGTAACTGTACCGGCTTTGGCGATGCTTGATGTGCTCCATGTTGTGAAACATCCGGGGCAACTAATTACAAATTTGTACGCTTTGAATGCGTGCGGTTTTTCCATCGCTTTCGGCGTGGGAGTATATAATACAGCAGACACCGCACTATGTGGTTGAAAATGGGACGAAATGTTGCCGTTAAACTATTCCTGAACCGTATAAAACACGTTTCGTACTGTAGGAACACTTTAATATGTAAGCTGGAGGGCTCATTGCAACTAATAAAAAGAATTGGTGAGCAAATGGGAGGAACCGATAAAAGTGCTGTGAACAGCTGCTACTGAAGGAAGTGAAACCTCAGAAATATTTAAGAATTTTCTTCTAAGTGGTTCTATTATTATTATTATTATTATTATTATTATTATTATTATTATTATTATTATTATTATTATTATTGTTATTATTATTATTATTATTATTATTATTATTGTTATTATTATTATTATTATTATTATTATTATTATTATTATTATTATTATTATTATTATTATTATTATTATTATTATTATTATTATTATTACCGCTCAACTGTCTTGGGTTTCATGGTGCTTTCCACGAGATCGGACCCTATGCCTAGCTGAGTAAATCGGCCAGTTTCTTGACAGTGGAGAGTAAACGATGTACTTCACATAGCTGCGTGCTGGACGAAGGTCGGAGGTAGTTTTCACTGCTTATAGGGATCACAAATGCCTCGTGGTTAAATTTTGCTTTGCCTTTCCTAGAACATGCATCACTTTGTATTAATATTAGACTCACAAACTCACTTTGCGTTTAGAAATATTAATTGACGTGCAATTTATGCAAAATTATTTACAGACACAAAATCAAAAATACGAAAATATTTTGTGCTACTGCATTACAATATCGCAACTCCTACATTGCACAGCATAATTAAGTAGACGTGTAGGCTCTTAAACTGAAAATGTCTGTTGTGACGATCACTTCAGCATGTTTTATATTGAGGTAAGCTCATCTCTACATCACACGAGGTAATAGGTGCAAAACGGAAGTAATGTATATCAATGCTAAATAGGTGACTTAATTTACTTCAGCGTCTAATGTCTGTCTTTTATCCCACAAAATGCCGAATGTCCATTGTTCTACGTAAAACTGTAATCCATTTCTGCTTGTCGTTTTCATTCCAGATGTATAAGCAGCTTGATGAACTATTCTGGATATGTTATCTACAGGTCTCACAGATTCAGGCATCTGAGTATATTCTGTTTGTAATAGGGTCATGTGTTTTGACAGTTCAAAGTTCTTCAAATTTTTTAACAATGTGACCTGTGCGTTGATTGATGCCGCATCATACTAATAATTGAATTAATCTTACTATAATTATTGGCATAAAACACACTGCTTCCAAACTGTGCTCCACCTGGTTAATACTGGTTATGATGGCAAAGGAATTCCAGGCACCAACTTTTAAAATTCATGTGTCCAACGAGGCCTTTTACAAATACGTTTTTTCATTTGTTATGAATTTATCAACATCAATAAATGATGCTCGTACCTCCTTTAGTCGACACACATTTGCCAGAGACTTCAAGTGTATCAGCTTAGAATAAGGATTTCTAAGTACCTCTGCTGCTTTTAGCGTTTAAGAAGCTACATCAGAAACGAACAGTAATTAGGTTCGAGTTTTCGGCCATTCTAAGCTCCATGGACTTTCTCAGGAACTGAACCTAATTACTTTGACATGGCTGATCACCCTTGAAGCTTTAATCAATGGAAGTTTTTGTCCCCCTTTTATTTATTATATAATTTCATACGAATTCTATATCGTTTATTGAAAACTATGCAGATAAATTCGTCTGTACGTTTCTCCAGCTTGTGTCACTTTGTCTTCACCTTTCGTTACTAAATATAGGTAAACAACACATTGGCATACACGGTCAGTCTTCGGTATTATACACCGATCGAGATGCAGTCTCCGGAGGTTAATGAACATGCAGTCATCCCTCCGTCCCAATCCAGTAGCACATCCGGTATCACAGGCGGAAGACCCGTATTCATGTAGGTCTGACAGTGTTGGTTGGTCTGGGAACACTGATGACGAATTAGTGTCTGTTCGGGAACAACTGTAAACCTACTATTCATATTTCCCAGATTAGAGAATACAGTATGTTTTGAAGCCAAAACGGATATGAAAAGAATTGAGGAAAAATGTCTCATGCAAAGGAGCTTCATTATCCATTATTTATTTATACAGTAACTCATGCAGGTCAGTTGGTAAATATACACGTTTACCCACATGGTAGTGCATTAGCCTGAGACAGTACACAGCTGTTCAGAAAGAAGTCCTTATTCCATTGCATAAGTCAGTGGAATTGGTTTATCTCAGCAGGCAGGTAATGAAGTTGTACCCTTAGGAAACTCAAGCAAGGTATAAAATATGCATCATCTTGTAGATGTGACCTACTATCTTGGGACCAAATTGGCACACTTGAAATTACATGGAGGGAAAAGTTATGGTAAATATCTATCGAATTTGATAATCCCTGTTGAATATCGCAAAAGCAATTGTTCTTCAGCTTTAATCCTTCCACCTCCAAATTTATTCCTTTGCGCTTCTTTCCTTCTAGCTGTGCAAAAGATGTTTCAGCTAATTTCGCTACTATGATTTTGGATATTAAATAGAGTTCACATTTCAGATAATTTTCTTTTAAAATTTACGTCCTTTAACGTTGCCAGGTCGGATGACGAATGAAATAGATGACATGATGCTCAAATAAGTCAAGGGTCAATGGAGCTTGGGTTAACCAACATTCATCTCTCAGGATAAAGAACACCCCAGAAAAACCTTATCCAGATAACTCTCTCCAACCGAGATTCGAAGTTGGGACCTCTTGAACCCGAGGCAGGCACGCTCCCACCTACGCTACAGTGGCGGGCCCATTCCAGAACAGACTGCATCAATCTGGAACATGTAAACATGCAGCAACAAACTACGAATTGGAATTTCTAGTTCCATAAACTCTTAACTTTTCATAACAGATTTAACATTTGTTTTTCCTAAGTACATTTACCTTTTCTACCATTTACCTATAAAGTATTGCATTCCATTTAAACTTTTACCGAGATTTCAACGGAAAAACACATATTCAATTACCCTGAAGTAAAGCATTTTTTGATATATCTCTTTATCTCGCAAATACCTAGGAATTCTGTAGGTGTGTGTGTGTGTGTGTGTGTGTATGTGTGTGTGTGTGTGTGTGAGTGTGTGTGTGTCTGTGTGTATTTGTGTGAGAGAGTGAGAGACAGAGAGAAGCAGGGGAGATGGGAAATATAGTAAACCTTTTGTTTGTTAAAGACGCTGTCAATATCCACGGTCATATCAGGACCGTCCGTGTGCCGGGAATTCATGTAGTGAGAGTTCTTTTACATGCCAGTAAATCCAAAGTTCCTTTAAGTCTCAGAAGCACGCACCCTTTGTGCTGCTATAATCCTTCTTTATTACACATAGGTCCACCTCTAACATGGAGCTGCACGCCAATTCTAAACACAACTGCTATATCCATACGTAAACTGCTTCGCCGCCCATTCCGGCGATCCCTCACCCGGAGCTGCACTTACTGATCCGCGAATTGCTTCCTGCCCGTTCCATGGTCTGCCGACTCCTTATCACGGAGCTTGGAACGTTTCACACTGAGCTCGAAGCACCAAACTGTCTTGCAGTACTCACTGTAGAACTCACTGACACTGGCTCTGGCCAACTCACTACTGACTGATTATGTCGGCCTTGCATCGGCTTTTATATATCTGCCGGGCTCGGTAGATGTTTCTGGAATTATAAACCTCTGGGTTTGCAGTCGCGAAAGCTTTTTGCGTAGCAATAACATAACTTGCTTCCTGACGTCAACTGCCATTGAGCGTGTTTGTTACGGCAGACTAGCGCGTTCGTCAATGTGATAATATTCAAAACATCAGTCATAGCATACATATGGTTAGCTACTTTTAAAACATTTGAACGTAATACTAGCTTCTATATAGCTACAAATGTCTACTGAAACTCATTTATTGCCAATAGGAAACACAAATGAGTTACAAAATATATTTGGCAAATAAACTATGGTAGGTAGAGAAAGTAGAATAATGGTGGTTTATACTCGATGAATTCCATAATTAACTCCTTATATTCGAAATATGTGTTAATGTCTTAAATCCCGACATTTTGAAGTACAAGCTTTTGAGTCACATTAGCTTATACTGATGTTGCCGAAAAATGTATCTTTCTTATCCATATACTATGGATTTCAGTCAAAATCGGCGCATTGAATTTTTGAATTAAGTGCAGCATCTTACACATTGTTCTCAACGTAGATGAATGTTTCATTCGCTAATCGAGAGAAAATCTTTTATCTAATAGAGGAGCAGAACTAGAAAGAATGATTTGTAATAAATGAAAGAAAACCTAGTCATTTATGAACAAACTTTAAAATGAAAATTGAACACTGTTTTTAACTACTCTCCAGGACGTACCTATTCTTATGGCTGTGCGTGGGAAATTAGTTGGGAAGAACAAATGAAAACATGGTACCACGGAAGTTATTCCAGATACGGAGACCTCTACAAATCGAATAAGGGATGGAAAAGATCGGTAATTTTTGGTGAAACAAAGAAGACGGGATGAAACAAACTCAAAGACTTTCCTAATATAAATTTAGCCACTGTTTGTTAAGCACGGAATATTCTTTTTAACATACCTTAAATGCACAACATATCGTAGAAGCTACCTAAATGATACACAATTTTTAAGGTATTAATACACAGAGTTCTTACTACAATATTGTACCATATAGCATCGATATAAGAGCATACAAAGATATAGCTGCTTTGTAATCATGCTACCTTTGGTTTGTTTATTAATGAAACATAATAGTGCCAACTTTATGCTACTATGGAGCTAATGAAACAGTCGTACTTTTGACATTGTTCACTTCTCTATTTGATAGAGGTCTTCCGAACGATGATGATGCTAATAACAACAATAATAATAATAATAATAATAATAATAATAATAATAATAATAATAATAATAATAATAATAATAATAATAATAATAATAATAATAATAATAATAATAATAATAATAATAATAATAATGATAATGATAATGATAATGATAATGATAATGATAATGATAATGATAATGATAATGATAATGATAATGATAATGATAATGATAATGATAATGATAATGATAATGATAATGATAATGATAATGATAATGATAATGATAATAATGATAATAATAATAATAAAGAACGTATACTTAAATTTATGAAGAGCATAATTCAAAATTGTAATGTTGCATTAAATGCAAACTGGCATTGAGGTTTAGTATTTTCTAAAGGCATTTGAAGATTTTAAAGAAGATTCTCTCATCCAAACTCTCCTTTAATTAGAAAATATTTAGAAAAATTAAATCTTCTGAAACATTTCTAATGATTTGGATAAATTATCGTAAATTCAAGTAACCTTTGAAGTCAGAAGTTTTCTATAACTGGTAAATCTTCAAAAATGAACAAAAGCGTATTACACGAATAATACAGATCTATATAAAATACGTCATATATTTCAAATAACTTTTATTCCATCTCCGAAAAATCGTGTTTGGTAGGAAATTTTTCAATACATATTTTTCAATAAGCCATTAACTGTTTCTCGGGATGACATGGAAGAAAGTTGTGGAGATTCTAGGCTAGCATATCGCGAAACTCTTTTAAAGACCTGACAATCGATTCTGTTATGTTACTTGCTTGTATCCTCAGTGAAAGGTGTAATGGGACTATTGCCGCAGGTGTATTTTGAATTATAACGAATAGCGAAGGTAGAAAAATATACTTGTAGTTTATAGTAAACGATAGTGTGTGTGGAAATTAATGTGAATGTTACATGTCAGATTTTACTTTTAATTGGTTTTAGTTAATATTTAAAAGTTTCATATTTATTTTAAAACAAAAATGAGAAATGCCTTCGTTGAAGAGGTATTCGAAGCTTATTAGTTGTGGCTACATGCCTGAGAAATAACCGCTCGAAAATTGTACCGACATCAGTTGGTTAAGTGCTGCCTTACATATCAAAAACTGGTGGGCTCAAACCCAGCCCTAACTGATGATTTTTAAGTGTGCTTAAAAACGACAACCCATGTCAGATTTGTTGGCGTGTGAACGAACTCCTGCGGGACGAAATTCCTGCACACCGGCTTCGCTGATGTGATCCTGCCAATTAATAGTATCGTTAACAAACAAAATATAAATATCTACTATGACGTGGCATCATTGCAGAGTGAAGCTAAAGGCTCATTGTAGAAATGTCAGTGACTTGATAATTATTTTGATTAAAACCATTGAAATATTGGGAGAAATGAAATGTATTTCTCTTTATGGAAAATATCAATTTTCTGTGAAAAATTTCCCTGAAGACCTGTTCATACCCATTGAATTTTATTCAATTTAAAATTGGAGGATTAATTGACAAAATATTGCTATAATTGAAATGTACATCTCTTTAAAATGCACAATTTATTCAAAGTACTTTTTGCTTTCTCTAACTTGTGCACAGTACTGTTAGTAGTTAGCATTGCATTCTAACCAAAAATTCAATACCGATATTTAGCTAGAAACAATATTTTGAGGTCTCCAGATTAAATATTTGAAACGGATCCGTTTGTATGTGAACAGCCTTGCTCGAAAACGAAATCGTTAGCCATTTTAACGAAATAATTATACTCGAAAATTTTTCATGTAAAATGTAGTTTGGGGAGGCAGCTTTTCTTAAAACATACGAGTGGGTTGCTTTGAAGTTTATAAGTTTCTAATTATTCAATTGAACAAAAGCTTTGTGGGAACCTGTGTATATGCAGTATTTATTGAAGAAGCAAACTTAACATTTACCAAAATTAATTGGTTTTATATTAGTTCGGTAAAGAATTGTTAATAAAGAATGTGTAATAATTGCTTTTAATAAATTATTATAATATTTATATAATTAATTTTATTACTAGGGGTCAAATTAATGTTCTAGTAGTGAGAACGAGCAGAGATAGGCAATAGGTAGTTACGGCGTGGGGCTGCAGCGCACGTGCCCAAGTAACGTTGGTTCCAGTGGATTCTGCATCAGCTCATTTTCGGAAACTGATAGCAACGTCATTAGCTTTGATGCTGTAGCGCAACCACTCATGCAAATTTCATGCCTGGTTATAATAACTGTCCGCAGCGGAAATCACGTCGCTTTGAACCAGGGTGTTGATCATATTAACAGCCTGCACCACGTGTGTTGACCCCTTTTTGTGCGTTTCCAAGCCGCTACACACTAAACGTGCAGTCCCTTATTTGTAATTTATGCTTTGTGCAGTTTATATGAAGGTAACTAAAAATAAAACTGAGTTTTTATTTATGAAAACTTTTTAACTGCTATGTTCTCAGCGTCCCGTTCTACACAAGCGTGATAGACGGCTTAATTTTGCTCAGAGGTCCTTATCAGGGTTGAAGCTTTTTTACGTGCCGTAAGTATACCACATATTAACATCTGCAGATAGGCTGGCATATTACCCTTACACCACGGAGGATGATTAATACAAAGATAAGCTTAACTATTTCGATTAGATAATGCATCGGTATCTTAAAATGGTTTCTGCAAGTCGGGTGGACATTGTCCCTCTTCAGTTTACTTGATATTTATCCATAAAAGGTAATCAGCATTCATCACGTCTATAATAACCATGTATGGTCTGTAAATGTTAGGTGCGTACGCTACTGCGAAAAATGTATTAGCGTCTCCTAGTTCCTCATCCGTTCGTACATAGGAACCACTGCAATAACGGATTTGAGAAATTTATGTATATAGATCAGGAGTTTGCTGAGCCAAACCATTGCACGTACAGGACTGAAAGAGGGCAACATTTATTCACACATTACGAATTTGGTTGAAATTGGTACAACGTTAAGGCTTTGAATGTAAGGTAGAACTCAATATTTCGGAACCCGGGGTAAAGGTTACATTGTTATTTAAAATAAATAGTGAAATCAGACTTTAAGTGACTGCAAATCGGTGAGGGGAAATAATTACGCTGTAATTACATTTGTTTAAATCTTGAAATTAATAGAATTATAATTGAATGCAGGGCAGATTCGAAATGCTGTTAGCATCTCTTGAAAAAACTACTATTCCAAATATCCGCGCCGTGATGCAATAGTTCGTATCATTTTTCAGTCAGTATAGCCTGACTCGATTAAAGCCTGTTGTGAACATTTCATCTACATTAACTTGAATGTGCTATACACACAATTTAATTATATGTTGAGTATAATAGTGCTTTTTATTCTAAACTAGCTGGCTGATCCAGTGTTACATGGGTAGATTTTTAAACCTGAAATTACAATTTTGTTTCATTTGTTTCTCTCCATATTCTTTATTAAATTATGCGTAATGATATCTACTCCCCTTTGCAACTTACCTATGTACGTAATTTCAGAAAGCCTCCAAATGTTTATGATAACATAGGGAGAAACGTCTAGATATTGTAACCAAATGAGAACACTAGTTGTCCTCAACACACCTTATTTGCCATTTGAAATGTTAGAAAAGCACTAAATTACGCTCAATTGCATTGTTGCTCACACTAGAACAAACATAACTGTTTCACAGAGATTATCGTAGCGCAAATGTTCCTTTAGCCTCTATTGCTCATGTTCAGAACAATACTACTCCACCGAAGGCACCAACACTCTACTTTACGACTCACTCACTCACTCACTCACTCACTCACTCACTCACTCACTCACTCACTCACTCACTCACTCACTCACTCACTCACTCACTCACTCACTCACTCACTCACTCACTCACTCACTCACTCACGGGTTGACTCGGTTTTAGCGCTCCCTTATATAGGACCGGAAAATATTTGTTCTAGAACAGAAGCTTCCCAAAATAATATTTCCGAGAATACTCTGGAATAAACTGGCGGCACAAAAAGGCCACGGTATTTCCGGCTGCTCGACAGGCAATTCTGACGGTAGTGGCCGCTGCGTATGCGCTATTTCCCCTCCTTACGGCCGGAAACATCCGTGACCTCCCCAGAAACAGCTAAATGTGACAGCAGTTCAGAATATATACGGAGGTATTGAAAAATTCACACCTAATGGGATCATTTATTATATGAATCCTTTGCACTTCCTAGAGCAAGGAATTTATATCTGAACCTCAAATAGCCTACAGGAATAAATTTTGCAGTACATCATAGGAATTCCAAATTATTTTAGCCATATTGGAACACTGTGTGTGACTGCGTATTGTGTGTGTGTGTGTGTGTGAGAGAGAGAGAGAGAGAGAGAGAGAGAGAGAGAGAGAGAGAGAGAGAGAGAGAGAGAGAGAGAGAGAGAGAGAGAGAGAGTGTGTATGTGTGTGTACGTGCGCGCGCGCGTGGAGAAAGATACACATTGAAACTTTCTACACAATTGTTCATTAGTTTTACATTTACCCTATTTACAGTTTGAAGCACACAGATACTTTGCTTAGTCTTTATACAATCAGAATTGTACTGAGAACATTATTTTTTCTTCAAAGTTGACGTTTTAGCAACTTTAAATCAAATATACAGGCTTTCGATTGTTAAGCTTATTTGCGAGGTATTTTCAGAACATTTTTAATCGATATCGTCCAGTCTTTTCTCTGTTCGATTTTCTTGAGTATAACAGATCCTTTTATTTTGCATTTAAGCATTCATTAATTTACGAAATGTAAATCCGTCGACGTTGAATAACTTATTCATTTCTTTAAAAGTAGATAAGCTGAAAAAACCGTCTCATTCCTTATTTGTTTGTACCATTGTAAACGGAGAAATTAACACAATATTTTCCCTTCCATTGCTGAATGCCCAATGAATTGCCGGAACGGCTTTTGTGACTGTCAGTGTGTGCAGCTGTGAAGTGCCGGATTTTGACCCTATCGTAGTTCAGGAAAGAATAAGGCAGGGAGAACAATTAGATGTAGGTTAATTCTTGAATCTAGCTTTGACTTTACTGAAGAATGCAACAGAGGCACTCGGCTAATAACGAAGTTAGGTTATAATTCAATAGTTATCGTTAAATGATACATTAATTCTAATTGGCCGAAATTTAAACAATTATGATTTGCAAAGGAATGGAAAAATTAATTCATATATTGTACGTGAATTCCTAAAATGAAAGTTCAGAGAATATAAAGCTCCGAGGCCCAGAATTGTGCACGAACATACATTTCAGTGAATTCGTATTTGGGCAAACATCTTAAACGTAGTGTTCCTCAGATTATTATCTATGGTGCACTAAAATGACAGTAAGAAAGTGTAAGTACAACACACTGTTCTTACTGTCGCTCTGATTTTGCCCATGCTCCTATTCATGAACCACTAACCCACATATATCTCTGGAAGCCACCATTACACGTGTACTGGCAAGCAAACTGGAGGCGACAAACCACACCATATAAGATCGTGGTTTGCACCCCTCCCAAACCTATCTTATCGCGTTTATGCATGCCCAATATACATAGGATTGTACTAGAGACGTTTTGGAACTTTGCCATTAACATATACCAGGATGTTATAGCTTCTAATTTTTCTTTATTTTTTACTTTATCGCTGTTTTACTTTCCCTGCTACATGCAGTAAGTAGGGGAGGTGTATTCAATTCAGATTTTTATATGGACTTTTTATCGAAATTTCTCTCTCCCTCTCTCTCCCTCTGTTTCTCTCTCTCCCTCTGTCTCTCTCTCTCTCTCTCTCTCTCTCTCTCTCTCTCTCTCTCTCTCTCTCTCTCTCTCTCTGTGTATCTGTGTAGGGTGTTTACTGTAAAGATCATAATTCATACACCAAGTCAGTTAAATGCCAAACTTCCTAGGCTATTTACAGACAATTCAGGACATACATTTTCTTTGTCTTGCAAATATCTTAAACGTTTATGGAGCTTTAATTAAAATGGTGAAAAGCCATTTTTTAAGAAATGAAATTACGCAGTCTTTTGCCTATTTTGTGTGGATGTATTTGTTGGAAGATCTTCATATCACATCTTTGAAAAGAAGGATACTTAATACCATTGTAATATACGAAGGAGCAAAGAAAGAGAAAATTACTTCTCAAAATTTGCAGATTATTTTAACATAGGTACTAATTTATATGAAATTATAAACTATAATAATAACAACAATAATAATAACAATAATAACCCATGGCGCGACCGCCCATGGAGGGCGAAGGCCTGCAAACCCGACTGCCGGCCTCACGCCCACACACGCAAGGTAGAGGGGACGATCATCCAACCGATACGGGGAGGAGATATGGTCAACATCTTGGCAACCTCAGCCGGAAAGTTGGCTTTCTTGACCAAGACCGCTTATCTATCGCAAGCGCCTCAAATTCCTCACGATGCTGAGTGGTCACTGGCCCTACACCCGGGAATTAAAATCCGCACCCCCAGAGTGAAATCGAACCGGGGCAGGGAACCAAAGCATTCTGCCGTAGCCCACTGCGCCACGCCGCAAGACAAATTATAAACTAAACCGTTTATGAAATCTATGTTGTTATCGCTTTGAATGTTCAGATGGGTCCACCTTTTAGAAGTGCAAGTTGATATTCATCTTTTTTATGCAAAGAGTGCTATTTCAGTCGTAGAATGGCAACAGAGTTGAGTTTTAACTATCGCTTCAAGTTGCAGTATCCCTCTTCACTTTCATATATGTAATGAAATCACTTTTGTAAACATTTGTTTCGGTTAGCATCAATCAGAAAGAAAAAAGTAACATCTTATGGGGTTAGTTGTAGAAGAAGGCTTGGAAATATTATATGAATGTAACATATTTCGTTTATTGTACCTTTATTTTATACCTTTTAACGATAGAGTGGCGAATCGAAGTTTTACACATAGTTTAGATTTGACTTAAAAAGGTATATTGACAATTTTTCCACTGGAATCTAAAGTAAAAAGGAAGTAATTTGGTTAGTATGTTAAGTTTATAAACATATGTTTTTGGCAGGAACGTGCAAATACTGATAGGATAATTAAGAAGTTAAGAATTCCATACTTTTAGATACATAAGTTACTTTTAAAAATCTGCTGCGTAGTTCCATCGCATTGCAGATAGACGCAGACGCAGGTTTGTGCGCTGCTAAACTTTTTCTATTAATTTGTTTTAACGTTCCAGAAAACTTAGTTTTACCACCGGAAAATCAAAGTCATATGGCATGTACATAGAAAACGAGAGAAATGAAATGAAATGTGTAGTGTTTAACGCCCGCTTTTACTACATACGGCACCGCAGGCGGTGACACTGATGATGCATGAGATGAAGATGGAGCACCGGTGGAATGAGATGGCGGGGGAAACCGGAGGTCCCGGAGAAAAGCCGCCCCAACGCCGTGTTGTCCACCACAAATCTCACTTTGCGGTCGCCTGGGATCGAACCCGGGCCGCCTTGGTGAGAGCCAAGCGGTCTAACCACTGAGCCACGGCGTGGCCAAAACGAGAGAAGGGAAAAGAAAGAGAAAAGGAAAAGAAAGCGAGGAAGTAAAGAAAGGTAGAAAATGAGAGAGGGAGACAAAAGGACGGATTGAAGCTAAGACATTTCCAGAAAGTTATACAGTTGAGCAATAAGACTCATATTCGGCTAATTTCTAATAGGTATATCATTTCACTGTATGCGAGAAAATCGCAAACGAAAAGATGCGTAGGTTTTTCAAAAGAAACGTTTGGGGCGGAAAACAATTTTTGATTGAGAGGTTTCTTCTTAGGCATTATAAATCCTCTTGTACAGACGTCGTATGGCATTATAAAGAAGTTGTTGCGTGACCAACTTCAAATTTTTAAGATTTTATTAGGATTTTTGTACAAGAAGCTCAAAATATTCGTGTGTGGTGAAATCACGATAACGAAATGGGGTTGGAGCAGTACTTTCATCACGCTGGATTAGAGACAGAGAAAGCACTAGATTAAAATGTTTCACTTTAGTTGATGTAGCTAAACATAGGAATAATTAACTTACGTTAGATGGACTTATATTTATTTCGTATAAGGAGCTTACGATGTCTTGGGAAGCGAATATGCCGTATAACAAGTTGCACACAACTGTAAATGAAAATTGCATGCATGCGCGCGCGTTCAGCCAAACTTCATGAACAGCGTCCGGAAGTAATGGAGGATTGAGGGCAACATATCGAACGCGATCAAAATTCATCCATATCCGCAAGCCGCGTCATTGTGTATTTATCGTCTCGAGGTAACAACGGAAAAAAAGGAAAAGTGGGGTACACAGCCCAGAGCAGTCATGCAGTATGTGAGGCATGGAAAATTCAGGGTTTTCTTCATGGTTGAGCGACCCATGAGATACCTGGTGGTGGTGTTCCCATCGTTGGATTGCTGATGTCACATGCGACATAACGGTTTTCGTGTCGCATGTTTCCGCTGCGTGCAACTCACTCTGCAATCAAATATTAACTAGGAGTAATTTGTAAATAATTCTAACAATTCCCTGGAGGTGAATCCTGGTCGATATGTTCAAGTAGATAGCAAAGTGGTTGCATTCTCTTTCACTGAATATATAGCATTGCTGCGTGAAAACAAGCGTATTTAAGGGATTATCCGATAATTTAAACTCTGAGGTTCGTGCAATGAATTAAATTATTGGTGTGTTCATTGGCGTTGCAACAGGCTGGTGTCCCATTTAACCTAATACTTAGAATATTACTCCTCGTAACTTTTCTATGTTTATTATCTTGAGCTTTTGCTGGTTCTTGTGTTTAGAGACGATAGCAGTTTGGAGCGAGCAGTAATTACATTCTATGGTACATTATTGATCCTTATTATTTTGGCTGGCCAACGCGATTCATCCTTTTTATGATTATTATGCCAAGGTATATGCGAAACAGGTGACTTGTGTTATGTCTACATGAATATTCGTGAATGCGATGACTGCCAATTTTAAATTCCACTAGGACATCCCTCACTTCCAGGTTTTCCTCAGTCCTCACATCTGGCAAATGCCAGGGAGGTATCAAATGTCTGGTATGTTTGCTTACCAGATCTCCTTTTCCAATTATTTCATTTCACGCTTGTGGGAACATTTAAGGTAAGAACTGAGATTAAACGCTATTCCAAAGGAAAACGTTTTCTATATGCTTGAGCAAAGTCCACAAAGTGCATTTGAAGCAGTTATTGCTAACAGTTTCTTTAGCGATTTGTCACAGTATATCTTCAAAATTAGATATATAATTAAAGACTTTGTGTATTGTTTAAAATATAAATAAATATTTATGCATAATACATATCTAAGCAACTTATTAATGTTTTACATTTACGGTACAAAATGTCCGTTTTAACACAGAAATGCCTCTTCCAAAATATTTGGTAGGTATGATCTGGTAAAATAATCCAAATTTATTCAAATTAACAGTAGAGATAAGAACCAGGAGTGTTTACATGTGTGTGCGTGCACGTGCTCATCATTTTGATTTAATATATAGATAAATTCGGATTAGTTAGTTATATATTCTGAAATTGGGGTGAAGTTTAAATACAACATAGTTATAATTAAGTTAATCAATTTAAAGCTTTCTGATAAATCATGCTACATAAAAAAATTCAGTCTTAATAACAAACGATAAACGTTATTTAATAAAATATGGTAAGTGAAATGGCTTGGAAGACTTTGGCAAGGAGTGGAATATCCTTCTTCTTTGTAATGCTTTTGTTTGTCGAAAATAAAAGTTGTATGTGTTCCGCAAAATTTTGCGGGTGTACTTTTATACTTAGTTAATAGCCCAGTCTATTATCACTTGAGGTTTTTTCTTACCTTTTAAACCTTTCTTGAACTTATACAAATATTTCAAAACCAAAATTGGGCAAATCAGTTCAGCTATTATCGAGTTTCGTGAGACTAACAAACATCGATTCATTCATATTTTATATATATATATATATATATATATATATATATATATATATATATATATATATATATATATATATATATAGTAAATAAATAAAGTAGGCTGAATAATTGCAAGATGTGTATTAGTTATAGAAGAATTCAAACTATGCACTTCTGATGAAAACAGAAATCCAATTTTTGTATGAAATAAGACATTGGGTGAAAGCATATCCTGACTGATTGAATTAGTTCATTTTGAAATAACTAAGCTGTACTACACATATAAGTTTCATAGAGTTACACTCGATGTAAAACTGAGACTGAAATTACAGGGAAAATATGTATCTGGAGACTACATCCTGAATAGGCTATCAGGGTAGAATCGGTTAAGCACAAAAATGAAAGAGAGCCAGCCAAAAACTGGGTAGATGCATTGCCGAAGCTTAGCAAACTTTTCAAGTACTTGAAGTTGGAGGGGTTTACGTCCGCTCTGGCACACTGGTTAGGAATGCAGCCTGCTTTGAAATTTCAAAATGCTTGATGGTCTCTTTCGGTTCGCTGAAATCGATATTTGGTGAACACTCTGTCATGCTCTCGAATTCATGAGTCAGTTTGACAGGGCTTGTGCAGACGAAAAGGTTTGAAGAGTACTCGGAGTGACATGGCTCTCAAGTGCTTCCGAACTTTCCACAGAGGACTTCAAAGAACCCCCTTCCAGTTTGATCGATCGGGACTAGTGCATACTGCTAGGAACAAATCAGCATCTAGTAGACAGAACAAACGGAAAGAATCGATGCATCGAACCTGGCTGAGGGATGAACGTAGATGCAAGTTTGGCGCCAACAAAAGCACAAAACTTGCATTGTATCATAAGATCGTGTTAATCACAAGGATAACACAACACATTCAGGGATAGACAACCCTTCTGTAATGTACTTAACAACATTAGACGGATTCCACATAAACCAGGCGTAATAAACCGCTTTGCTCTGGAAAAAATATAGTTACAGACCAGATCAATCGTAAATAAGGGGCAGCAAAAGAGCCTTCTTTCCTGAAGTCACCACGCTCACCACAAGACACTTAACCTAAATAGATACTAGCCCAAAGAGCAGTCCAATGGTTATGATTAATGACGAGACACATTTTCGCTATACTTAACCCCTGATTAAAATATTGATTATACCAAATGGTGAGCGCGCGCGCGCGCCTGTAAGCATAACTAAAAAACGAAGTCTCAGATAAATGCCAAATTCGCTATTTAAATTGAGTGTCTTCTAAGATGCGACAGAGATTTTAAAGAAACTGCCCCATCCTAAACTGCAGTTTACATGGTTTTCTTTTCTATTAGTAGTGATACTTCACCAAAAACGGGAACGCTTGTCTATCTTGTTATAATTAGGGAAAGAAATTATGAAAGTAGGTGCTCCGGTCCTAAGATTGGAATAACGCGGTGTTTACCTGTTACATATACCTTTTTCTCCCAGAAAGCCCTCATGAACTGATTATATAATCATGCTCTTTACTTTCAGGACTTATTGAATGATACTACACAGTTTTTCACGGGTTATAGTTATAGTATTGTATATTTATTTGTTTGAAACTACGCCAACCCACACAGGTGACACGTAGGTCAACAGAAGACTTATAGGATCTGTAAATTAAATAGATTAAGAAACCCAGGGAAAAATTGTACCTTTTATAGTAGAAACCTTAGAACTCATGCTTGTGAATTCAGGTGCTGCACCGTAGAAATATCGAATAGGTTTCTAGCTTGTTATACATTTTTGAAACTTTCTCTTCCTTTATGCTTTTAATATGGATGAAAAGTTTCAATAAGATCCCCGCAGTATATTACTTTATTCCTAAAGTACTTGTGCTGTGTGCATACATAACGTAAGCTGACCTAAAGCGTTTTGCTGTGCTATGTTTATTCAGAGGCGGAACTGTTTACACGCCAGACTTTTCATGCTTTTTAGCCCCATTTTTCCCAGTTTGCATGTGTACGCAAACCTTTTATAAAATTGCAGGTAGGTTTTTCTATTCACTTCTGCAGAGCTTTTGCCGTGTTGTGGCTTAATTCGCTTTAGAGCCAACGGTAGCTTGCTGCACACTACGGCCTTCAGAGAATAGGTGGAGGGAGAGCAGAGGATAATGCTGGATACACCCTTCAACCTAACAGGAGTAATTCAAACTCACCAATCTGCCTTGTACTTCGAGAAGGGCTTTACAGTAATGTGCCTGGTGTTTCTAGACATGCAGTATATTTGATCAAAGCTGATCCTAGAGAAAACTACTTTTCCTTTTACAGCAAAGAATTACCGAAAGATACTTCTGATTCAATTAAGGTATACAATCACTCCGAAGGTGCCCGCCTCGGTAGCGTGGTGGTAGCGAGTCTGCCTCACGTTCAAGAGGTCCCGAGTTCGAATCTCGGTTAGGGTGAGTTACCTAGATAAGGTTTTTCCGGGTTTTTCCCTTATCCTGAAAGACGAATGTCGGGTAACTCTAAGCTCTATGGACCCGGAGCTCATTTGAGCATCATTTCACCCATTCCATTCATCGTCCGATATGACTTAACCTTGGACATAAAATAAAAAATAAAAAAACCTCCGAAGGTATTAAATTTAGCATAAAGAAATTATAGCAACAACGTTTTATATAGGACCATTAAAATATATATTGTAAAGCTGTCGCGGATTCTCTCAATTGAGCGAGAGAACCTACATAGATTCGCCTGGGAAATAATGCGGTAGAAGCGCACTAAAATCCTTAAACATAAACACGATTCAGCTATTCTTTTAGCACTTTTATATTATACATCATACTCCAGTTTTCAGGTTAGGGTGAGGCATTTTATGCTATTGCCCAGGTTCTTCTGAGGTCCACTATCAAAGGTGTTCGCGTTAATTTGTTGAACTTTTCTTCCAGTGATGTTCGAGGCTATCGCTCTAAACAGCTATAGAATCTATCTAGGTAGTTGAATAGGTAGCGCCAGCTTACTAGAATCCAATCCCAGGTGGCGGGTTCAAACAGTGATGATTTTAAATTGCTTAAAAGCGGCAGACCCCTGTTAATATATTTACTGGCATATAAAAAGACTCTTGGGATAGGAAATTCCGGCACAGCTGCACATTGATCCCGGTAATCGACAAGTCAACAAACCAAATATTTAACTTTTTTTGCCAGACCCAAGCACTCCATTTATTAGTCTTTGATATGTTTTAAACTGTCAAGGAAATACACTAGTGTTTGTGAAAATTGCAACACCAAGAAGGAAACGCATGAATATAATGAATTTAATACCGCAGTTTAGGTACATTACCAGTAGCAAATAATGAAATTTTCAAATCTGTACATGACCTTAGAGCCCTATAATTCAGTATATCGCGTGACCAACATACCGTGCAATTAGAGCCATTATACGCCGTGTCGTTGCATCCGAAAGGTTCTGAGTACGTTCCTGAGGGATTTCTTTCCACTCAGTTTGTATTGGAGCCCCCAACTCCGTAACGTTGGTTATTGGAGGACCATGACGCACCAGGTGCCGACCAATTATATCCCGGACATGTTAGATGGGCGACATGTCAGGCGAACGTGCAGGCCAGGGAATAAATGGTACCCGATACTTTCGAAGGAGGCTTGTACAGGTGTATTATTTTATCTTGACAGGAATCCTGCGCGGTAGGGATGAGTAACAAATGTGGTGGGGATAGGCACCTCTCGCCACAATGCGTCACACTCGTAAGATTACAAGAGGCGAGTACGCTGCACAGGTTGACTAAAAACTAAGCTCTACCTTTTACAAGTCAAGGCTCATTCTCGAAGATCTGCGTAGCCAGTATTGCAGCTCTTTTAAAATAAGGCAGCAACTCCGCTGATACCAAATGGCGATTTGTCGTCTTCATCCTCTGCCTGTTGGTGGTGTTTTGGCCCATCTTCATCCTCTTCATACTGATCTTCAGCTTCACCATCATTTTCTTCCTGTTCACTGTCACTATCACCACTGTCACCATTTAAGTGAATAACTAACTCCTCTCCTGCATCTAGAAGTCCCTTGGTTCTCATATACTCCAATTCGACTTTCCTTACATGCCATTCTTCTACTGTTATTGATTTCATTTTTTCATCTGTAAGTTTAACTATATCATCCATTTTAAAAGAAACATGTTTGGAAACCCAGTTTTTTAGTGTGGCCCATATTAGTTATATGGGGTTCAATTCCGGATGGTAGGGAGGTAGTCTTAGGACAGTATAATTGTGCCCCTCAAGTATTTTATCTATTTTATAAGAAGGTGCTGGTTTTAGGGGTAGAATAAGCTGATAAATTTCAGGGTTTCGTAGGTTCGAAAAATTAGTGTTTTTGAACTCCTCTTCAGTCATGTGTCTCTGTAGCCAGAATAACATTTGATCTCTTCTAGAGCGTGAATTTGGATCTCTTTCAATTTGCACGTTGTGATATGGGGCGTTATCTATAACTAGCACAGATCTAGGAGCCAGTTTAGGAATAAGCTTTTCTTGAATCCATATTTGGTAATTGTTATAATTCATATTGTCGTGGTAATCTCCGCGCTTTTGTTGGGCCTTAAATCGTACATAGGCATTTGGAACAAAACCTAGTTCTCCTCCAGCATGTACGATTACCAACTGCTGGCCTTTCGACATTGGTGTAGAGAGTCCTTGTAGTGAGTTATCACACCAGGCATATGGCATTGTATGTGCTGTATTGATGTAAGTCTCATCCATATAAACTATATTGCGACCTTCATTGCGGTATCCTTCAATATCTCGCAGAAATACAAGTCTTCTTGCCCGTTTGTTATGATGTTCCATTAAAATTAGTTCGTTGCGTTTGGTTTTATTCCATCTAAATCCCAGCTTCAAAGGAACTTTTCTTAATGTTGAGACACTGCCTTGGAAGTCAATGGCATTTTGAAGCTTCATAAGTACTTTATTCAGAGTAGTTCGTTCTTTTTCTGTGATGTAAAAGTTATTGACAGTTTGGCCGCGCCGTGGCTCAGTGGTTAGCCCGCTTGGCTCTCACCAAGGCGGCCCGGGTTCGATCCCTGGCGACCGCAAAGTGAGATTCGTAGTGGACAACATGGCGCTGGGACGGGTTTTCTCCGGGACCTCCGGTTTCTCCCGCCATCTCATTCCAGCGGTGCTCCATCTCATATCATCAGTGTCACCGCCTGCGGTGCCGTATGTAATAAAAGCGGGCGTTAAACACTACACATTTTATTGACAGTTCGCCTAACTACTTCTTCATTAAAGCCATCCAAATTAGATTTTGTGCATGTTCTAGATTTTTGTTTACCTGCGGTAGAAAATGGTGCCGTTGCACCAGAATCAAAGGTTTTCGTTTCCCTAATAATTCTTCTAACACTGCTTTCAGACACGCCTGTTGCCTCTGATACCCTTTTCCAGATTTTTAGAGCAGACCCAGACCCTTGTTCCTTTTCCATAAATGTATACACATTGCTTATTACTTCTCGTGTTTGAGTATGTAGCACCTTATTTCCTAATTTGCTGCTAGGAGGCGCCGTTTCTAAATGCTCTCTTGGAACCAGGAAGCACGCACTTTTTGAAACAAGGTGTAGTATCACTCAGTAGCTCTGCACCTGTTTACTTGCTCGCAACTGATACGGAACTGACCTGCCCTCCCCTCCAGTTGCAACCGTTCTGAAGTGGACTCGTCCAGATACCACTGCGCATCGCTCTGCACTTTTCAGGATAAAACAATACATCTTTACATTCCTCGCAATATGTGGCCGGGCATTGTCCTGTTGAAATATGGCCTGAGTAGATGCCTGAAGTAGGGGGAATATCTAAGGCTCTACATCCACCGTTAGGTGCCGCTGCTGTTCAAAGGGCCCTTAATTCGTAGGAGGCGAGATCGGTTGCTGTAACCAATGGCGCCCCAAACCATCACATCCAGTATTTGTCCGCTATGCCGCTCAAAATGCAGCAATCCAAGTTGCACTCACCACGGTACCGTCGGACACGTATGCGGCTATTGAGGTAGGACACATTCAAGCAGGACTCATCCGAAAAGACTGTGTTGCCACTTAGCATCCTAGTGATGGTGTTCACGTGCCCATTGTCGGAGGAACTTGTGGTTTCTGGATAATGGAAGCCGACGCAATAGCGTGCGTCCAACCAGTCCAACCTGCAGTAGACGGTGATGAATGATGAAGCAGACAACTTCACACCGGTTACAGTGCACCAGCATCGAACCAACATGGTGGATGAAGCTGTACGGTCCGTTAAGGCCATACGGACAAGATGCCGGTCATCCCGTGTTGTGGTCATTTATCGTGGTCCAGTTCCCGCTCTTCGCTGCCTACGACCTTCATGTGTCCACTGCTTCCACACGCGCATCACTGTCGTAGCAGCATGCCCTGTACTAGCCGAAATGTCACGGTATGACAAACTCGCTTCCCGGAGACCGTTCATTCTGCCGCGTTCGAGCTCGTTCACATGCCGATATGGCTCCCTTTGACGTCGACGAGGCATATTGGCACTCACCTTGTTTGATAGCTCTGCACTGACTACACTGGGCGCTGACTACAGTGACCTTGTCGGACTGACGCGCGAGGGTTCTGCTCGAAAGTGTACCCCATCTCTCTGCGAACATAATCACCTATTGCTTGCACACTCTTCTACATTACACACTTTGGAATTATTCGGATACTTCCTTCTTGGTGTTGCAATTTTCACAAACGTATACATTTACTAAGTCCTGAAAAGCAAAGAGTTTATGAGAAATTTCAGTAAATAGTTAATATTTCTTGCCTTTTAGTATCATCAAAAATCCCATTTTATTTGCAATTTGAAATTTTAATACAGATAAACAGCTCTCTTTTGTGGTTATGTTCTGAATAAAAAAATAATTTTGAGCAACCCGTTTTTGTTTCTTCTTGATTTAAAGCTTATATTTAGGTACTAATATTACTGAAATTGACATCCTCTTGCCAGTTTTTAGCTGGTAGCCTAATTACGTGTTTACTTCTCTATCATATATCTAGCAGTTGCAGGAAGTATTGCATTTCAACCTAAAATTTGATGCTCACTGAATAAAGAGGACCGCATTGTTAGAAAAATTACAATAGTGTATGTGAAAACGATTAACTGAAAAATGAATAATTGAATAAACAGCAAACTTGATATTTAAGTTCAATATCTTCTAAAGATGCGGCATAAGGGTTTTCAAGAATATTTCACCGTTCCCAAAACACAGTGTGTATAAAAAGGTGTTAATTATTTTTTATTTTCCCAAAATTGGTTAAATGGTTTTGATATATGAAAAATAAATAAAGCACCGAAGATGAATCGCGCTCTTGCCGGCCAATTGAGGTTAACACACAGAACACTATTGAAGAAATCTACGATCTGGTTACGCAAGACCCCTTAATTAAGATTCGTGAGAATGCTGACCTGTAGCCATCTCAGCTGAGTCAGTGCACAGTAGCCTATATGAAAAATTGGCAATGATAAAGCTATGTGCAAAATGGGTGCCGCGATTGCTCACACTCGACCAAAAGCGCATCCCGAAGAACACTTCTACCGAGTGTCTGGCGATGTGTGTGTAGTGCTTAACGCCCGCTTTTACTACATACGGCACCGCAGGCGATGACACTGATGATACATGAGTTGCAGATGAAGCACCGGTGGAATGAGATGGAGTGGGAAACCGGAGATCTCGGAGAAAATCCGCCCCAGCGTCGTGTTGTCCACCACAAATCTCACTTTGCGGTCGCCTGGGATCGAACCCGGGCCCCCTTGGCGAGAGCCAAGCGGTCTAACCACTGAGCCACGGCGTGGCCTGTGTTGGCGATGTTTAATCGCAATTCGCAATACGCTTTGTGGCGATTTCTGACCGTGGGTGAAACTTGGGTCCATCATTACACACCAGAGTCAAAACAGCAGTCAGAAAATGGTCAAAGACTGGTGAAGTGCACCAAAAAAGGCAAACAATTTTATCAGCTGGTAATGTGATTACCTGTTAGGTGATTAGACCACTATTTCTTGGGATTCTCAAGGAATAATCCTGATAGACTACTTGGGAAAAGGCAACTGGAGCCTGTTATGCCTCATTGTTGGATAGTTTGCAACATGAGTTGATTGAAAAGAGACCGAGATTGAAACTAAAAAATGAATTCTTTCCCAGGATAATGTACCATCGCACACATCAGCAATCGCAATGACGAAAGTGCATGAGTTGGGCCTTGAATTTGTTCCCCGTCCACCTTATTCATCAGATTAGCCCCAAGTGACACCTTCCTGTTCCCAAACTTGAAAATTGAGCTTGGTGGTAAGAAATGTTCATTAAATGAACTGATAGTCATCGTCAAGTAGTGTTTTGCAGACCTTCACGGAACCTATTTTTCCCACAGGATGAAAAAGCTGGAAAATCGCTTGACCAAGTGCATAGCCATCAATGGAGACTATGTCGAGAAATAAGATGAGATGTTCACGAAAAAAATTCTTTGTTTTGTACCAGATTTATCGAATGACCCTCTTATATATAGTGCATGTGTTACATAAATTGTGAATTTTAAACAGATCTGCATTTTTTGTGTAGTAACAGTTTGTTTATCCCTTAGGTTTACCACTTGTATAGGAGTCATCCAGAATGAAGAGGAATTATAAGGACATATCCAGAAAATTCAAGATGCTTCTTTTATTTGTCGTGAAAGTATCTTGCACATATACACATATGGTACTGTGATCAAAACTAACCAAAATCAAAACAAAACGATTAGAAGTATTTTTGAGAAAATAAAAATGTATGAAATGTGCTCCAAGCTCCTATAGGGTAGTCTAGGGTGGGATATTTTCTTCGCATCCTTGGAAAATACTGAACTACATCCAGTTCAGTATTTGTCATGAACAAATTTGTTGTGGTTAATGTTTGGTGAACTTTCTCACATTCGGTTTATGGTGGACACTCATGCACATTTCTAAAATGCTCTTTAAAAAAATAAGGAAGTCCCAAAACAGTATTTCCGGTAAAATCTTGGCATTTATTTTTTATTTTTGAAGTTATTCAATATTGCCCCTACTTGCTTGTACCAGTAGAGTAATATGAAAGAACGAGTAATTGAATTGTTACTGCATCGGTCTGTTTTGTGTCATTATTGTGCCTCTTACAAGTTTTTTTTGTAAACTTGCGCATTCATGGAGGTGTGATTTCAAAGGTATACAGGAAGTGTAATAATACTCAGTAAACAAATAAGTAAAGTAATCGGCAGACTTGACGGGGAACGGAGAACCTTGGAGAAGACAGATGGTTACTACAAACACTTGGCACATAAACTTCCTCCTCCTCCTCCTCCTCCTCCTCCTCCTCCTCCTCCTCCTCCTCCTCCTCCTCCTCCTCCTCCTCCTCCTCCTCCTCCTCCTCCTCCTCCTCCTCCTCCTCCTCCTCCTCCTCCTCCTCCTCCTCCTCAAGTGGACAAATAGACTGCACCTTGCAAGGAACCCATTGAATTCGTCTCGTTTATTTTTACAGGAATAACCTTGGAAGTTGAAGTGGGCTTTCTCATGATTACTCAACTCTGCCAACTTATATAGGAGTAGTATAATGTTGTTTTGAAAGAGTCAGTGTCATTTGTGTGTTGGTGTACGAAGGGTGTTAGTAACTTCGATTGACATTGTGCTGAGTTATCATCTTATTAAACGAATGCATTATTGGAATAAAGTAATACCAAACGCTATTTGTTTGGAGTGAGAGAGCTGGATGATATGAAGGCGATATAATTGCCTCCCAAAATGTCCTACACCAGCAAGTGTCAACTCATAGTCAGCCACAGAGGAAACGACGCCTGCTTGTACAAATCACTCGTGAATCCCATTTTTGACACGTCTCCATAGATCTTCAGAAACCAAGACCTACGGAGACACTTATTTGACCTTTAGGACAGGATATGAGTATTCATTTTATACTTAAAATGTGAATTATTGGCGAATTTGCGAGCAGTATTTAATACAAACCTGTAATATGTAGATTCTCTTTATTGTTTTTTTATTTATGTATTTAACACTGGATGGGATCGAGCTAATCAGCACTACTCTAATGACACAAAGGTTGCCAAATGAGTTGAAAAATCAGTTACGTATATTCTATCTTAGACAAGAACGATCTTATTGTAGCATCTCACTTCTTTAACGCTACATGTGTGAGGATAAGTTTTGCAACCTGTAGCATCGCTTCTTGATGGTATATCGGGTAAGTTAATAACTAAATTATTAAGTTCTTGTGTTGCGTAACTCATATTACCATGTAGTAGCTTAAAGATTACGTTTCATATTTTTTCCCCTCTTAAGTTTTGCGAAGCCATGCTGATCATTTACCTCTCGCCGCTTAAATCTTGCCTCAATTGTGTTTTATTTCGACATGGCAGGCCTACTTTATGACAGGCCTACACTCTGGTCACCAGATTGATTTGAAAGCATACAAGTGGTCCGGGCTTTTGAGATTTGCAACAAAAGATGTAGGACATAGAGCCTTAAATATCAGACCGTTCTCTGCACGACGAACAATATCAGAATCAGCATTCAGAATTCTCTGGAAAGCTTGGGGGAATCGTGTGATATATAAGTGTTTCATTAGTAATCAAGTTAGGGTGCATATTCATTAACAATAATTTAATAATGCATAACTGCGCTTGTCTTTGTTAATCATATCCCTCTGTTGTACGTATTTATTTTAGAGCTTTCGAGCCATAAACTCCTTTGGCCCGCCTCGGTAGCGTAGATGGTAGCATGTCTGCCTCACGTTCAAGAGGTTCTGAGTTCGAATCTCGGCCAGGGTGAGTTACCTGGATAAGATTTTTCCGGGTTTTTCCTTTATCTTAAAAGGCGAATTTCGGGTAACTCTAAACTCCATGGACCATGGGCCCATTTGAACATCATTTTACCCATTCCATTCATCGTCCTTTATGACTTAAAAAAGTTAAAGAACGTAAATTAAAATAAAAATCTCCTTTGGTGTATATGCAGGATACAAAAATATTAATGTAAAGATATGTGGATTTCCCTCTCCCCGAAATTAATTTTCGCTGAGCAGTGATGGGAAAATTATGTAATTACAGCGCTGTACTTCCTAGAAGCACTTATTATGCAACAAAAATAAAACACCCATGAACTTTCTATCGGTGTTCTCTTCACTATGTTTGTCTCTTTCTTTCGTTCCTTCCATATTGTAACTTTGTGGGTTCGTAGAATTAAAAGTCCAATTGTACAAACTCAAAATGTTCTTTATTTCCACCGAATTACAGTTGGAACACTTGCCGATTACATAGAATTACGTAGCGCACACAATTACAATCCACCATTTCGTCTGTCACAGGTCCACACCACACTTGCAATTACGTACAACTCCTCTGATACACGTACGCAGTCTTCCAGTCCATTCCCTAGCACGGCGCTCTTCACGGCTGGTCGCCAAGAACTCAACTCTCTCCAGCCCGGCGCGTCGCTTATATAAGACCAACTGACCTATATAGAAGGTTCCGGGTTAGATGAAATATCCCGACTGTTCCAGACGTCAGGGGGAGGGGAAAGAGGCGACCAGTGACACTTTCCTCGCCATCTCCTTCAGTGAACGCCACAAGATAAATGGGTAGGTGTGGCCTGAATGCCTCCTGTCGCCCACTCAGCTGCTAGCTGGCCGTGCCTTCCGATAATTAGGTGACAATATGTTTACAGCAGAATTATTCTAGTGTGAGTCAGGTTACGCATATTCTCTATATCACTTGCCCTATGGCTGCTTATGATGTTCTTGGTGATATGCAAATTACACACTAGATTTGTGTATAACATTGTGCTGAAAGAGATGGTGTTGATGATGCTTCAGTTACCGTCCTTTTTATAAATGTGTTGTCTATATGTGCTTATTTTAAGAATGAAACGCTAAATGTGAAATTGGAACCTTAATGAATCACCTCCATATAGAAATGAAATGAAATGTGTAGTGTTTAACGCCCGCTTTTACTACATACGGCACCGCAGGCGATGACACTGATGATACATGAGATGAAGATGGAGCACCGGTGGAATGAGATGGCGGGGGAAACCGGAGGTCCCGGAGAAAACCCGCCCCAGCGCCGTGTTTTCCACCACAAATCTCACTTTGAGTTCGCCTGGGATCGAACCCGGGCCGCCTTGGTGAGAGCCAAGCGGTCTAACCACTGAGCCACGGCGTGGCCTACCTCCATATAGAGAAACCAAGAATTACTATATCCCAGACAAATTAAAATATTGGCAGGTTGCTGAAAACCACACTGGCGTTTGCTTTTTACTAAAGATTGTTATATTTACTTACGTTTTCCCTAACATGATACAGAACAAGTCCGATATATAGCGTTTGTTTGAGTCTTGTAATTTTCATGGATGAAACAGGTTAGTTTTGCTACACCATTGCCACGTGTAGTAACGTTTGATATCCGGATTGTTCTTCAAAGTTCTTGTCCTCATAGTCTTCAACAGTGGCCCGATTTTGACGTTGGCCCCGATTTAAGTAATCAAAGTACGCTATTTTCCTCAATGCCTGTAAGAAAATCGAATCGGATAACCATTTTGTTCAACTTGGTCTCAATCGAAGGAATTGATCAGATCAGCACCTGCGGTGAACCACCTTGTTTAAATTTTGATTGTGGATGGACCGAGAAATCGCGTCGAATGCTATCAGATGTCGAAATGACCACGGTCAAACCTTGGTCGGATATGTTGCACTAGGCGTGTTAAAATATGATATTCCAAAATGTCTTTTTGACGTGACAAATGTAAACAAAGCCCACTGTTGAACCGTATGTTATTTTCGGTTTTTGAGCTACTGGATAGTATGGTAATACCGAACGCTTTTGTTCACAATTAAAAGTACAGTTCAATATGCCCATGTGATGCTCTTTTTATGTGTAGGGAGCGTTTATGCTCTTACATTCAGCTCTAGGATCATTTTCTTTTTCTAAAATATCAATCTTTGTCAACAAACAGTTAATTTCCATGGTTCAAGCCAGTAACTTTCTTTTGCTATTGCAAAATGCATTCAACTGAAAATGTTGGCTAAAACTGTAGAAATTTTCTCTCCCTGTTGCCAACTCGCACACAAAATCCTTATTTATTATAATAAGGAATACAAATGCATGTATGTTACATTCACATGACTTTCTCTAACCTCTTTCGTATAAAATTGTCTTCTATTTACTTCATTTTAATCGAGAGTAACATTTGCAAAATAGCTACATCACACATTTCGTAGTGATACAGAGATAGTGATAGTGATACAAATGTTTTAAGAAGTGAAGCTAGCTTAAAAATTCCAAAGTGTTTCTATATGATCATTAGAAACAAGTCAAATACTTAGAAATTGTTTTACAGAGAATGCTTAGAGGTTAGATACTGTTTATGCCATTGTCGAGGATAATTACTTAATTTTATCCCAAAAGTTTCTTTAGTTACAATATTTTCAGTTTGAGCATCTAGGAAAACCATTAATAAAAACGAATATTTAGGTGCAACTTATCAACTAAATTTATACAATTAGAGTTTTATTACTTTACTCTTGATCTATTCAAGTAGTGAAACACTTCAACAATCGGTGTATTAATTTAATCAATGTATAAAACATATTATCATTGTACGTATAAATAAAAAGCCATATGGCATACTAGTTAAAGCGACTACAAATAATTAAACATGACGACAGCAGCAAAAGCAGGCAGGCGTCCTCTTTACGTCCAAAAAGCAAAATTTTGCTGTACCATGACAAAAGAGCCGCTGTTTCCCAGGACAATAAAACCTGTTGTCTGTTTTGAAGTATAAACAAGCACTTTCCCTAGGCAGATTCCTACCTTATGAGAGAAAGTGCCTACTCGACTCAATAAACCTTGCCTTCCTTCGGATGTATGTCACAATGCAATGTAACTCCAAATATGATAAAATAATAATAATAATAATAATAATAATAATAATAATAATAATAATAATAATAATAATAATAATAATAATAATAATAATAATAATAATAATAGTAATAATAGTAATAATAGTAATAATAGTAATAATAGTAATAATAGTAATAATAATAATAATAATAATAATAATAATAATAATAATAATAATAATAATAATAATAATAATAATAATAATAATAATAATAATAATAATAATAATAATAATAATAATAATAATAATAATAATAATAATAATAATAATAATAATAATAATAATAATAATAATAATAATAATAATAATAATAATAATAATAATAATAATAATAATAATAATAATAATAATAATAATAATAATAATAATAATAATAATAATAATAATAATAATAATAATAATAATAATAATAATAATAATAATAATAATAATAATAATAATAATAATAATAATAATAATAATAATAATAATAATAATAATAATAATAATAATAATAATAATAATAATAATAATAATAATAATAATAATAATAATAATATTTAACGACAAAGTTAAGCCGCTCTGCCAACGGAAAAGATATTGCCCTGATACGCAGTGAAATAAAAAAAAAATATGTTGAGAAAACGTAAGCTAAGAGTTCTTTATGAAGATATCCGGAATTTACTTAGGGCAGTAAAGGTAAAATGGAAAGATCCTTTAGCATCTGCAGCCATTTTAGACAGTTTAGGAATGTGTTCAACACAAAATAATATATTTCTGATATACAGGATCAGGAATCACAAACTTAAAAAGGTTTACTTCACAGATTAGTATTAAAGGATGCAGGGCTCCAGTCTTTAGTAGGTAAGAGGAACTTCTATATTTCACCGAAAAATTCTATGTGAAAATGTTCATAAATATCAAACTTGGAATTTAAATCGGTATCTTCCTAAGATCTGGCACGAGTATCCTACAATCCTAAACTATCCTTTACTTGTACTCCTTTTGGATAGGTTATTTTTAAATAACTATTTTGATAAAAATAGTTATTTATTATACCTTTAAGGGCTGTACGTGACAAAATGTACGACATAGGTCGTTTGTTAAATTTCGTAGAAAATAAAGAATATATCTTTTCTTCATCTCACCTTATTTCTCGACATAGTCTCCATTGATGACTATGCACTTAGTCCAGCGATGTGCCAGCTTTTTATTCCGTCACAAAAATAGGTTGAGCCAAAGCATGCAAAATACTCTTTGAAGGTGATTTACTTCATTTGATGAAAATTCTTACCACCAAGCCAAATTTTCAAGTTAGAGTACAGAAAGAAGACACTTGGGGCTAAGTCTGATGAATAAGGTGGATAAGGAACCAATTGAAAGCCTAACTCGTGCACTTTCGCCATTGCGATGGTACATTATCCCGGTGAAAGAACACATTTTTGTGTTTCAATCTTGGTCTATTTTCAGTCAACCCATGTTGCAAACAATCCAACAATGAAACATAATAGGCTTCAGTTATGGTTCTGCCTTTTTCCAAGTAAGTCTATGAGAATTATTCCTTGAATCCCCCCCCCCCCCCGCAAAAGAAAAAAAAAACAGTGGCCATCACCTTACCAGCTAACAAAAGGATCCCTGCCTTTTTTGGTGCACTTCACCAGTCTTTGTCCATTGTTTTGACTGTTGTGTAATGATGGATCCAGTTTCACCCACGGTCAGAAATCGGCGCAAAAAGTCTTGCTGTTTGCGATAAAGCATCGCCAGACAGTGGTAGAGGTGTTCTTCTGGATGAGCTTTTGCTCCACTCTGAGCAATCGCGAAACCCATCTTGCACACAGCTTTCTGATTGCCAATTTTTCATGCAGGATATTGTGCACTCGCTCAGTTGAGATGCCTACGACCTCAGTAGTCTCACGAATTTTGATTTGGCGGTCTTGCATAACCATATCGTTGATCTTTTCAATGGAGTTCGAATCTCAGTCAGGGCGAGTTACCTGGATAAGGTTTTTTCTGGGGGTTTCCCTTGTCCTTCAAGACGAATGTCGGGTAACTCTAAGCTCCATGAACCCTGGACACATTTGAGCATCATTTCGCCCAATTCATTGACCGTCCGATATGACTTAACGTTGGAGGACGTAAATTACAACAACAAAAAAATGGTGTTCTGTGTGGGGTGACCAGAGTGCGATTCATTTTTGGTGCTTCTACGACCACGTTTAAATTCATTGATGCAAAAGTAAATGATCTCCAATGTTGATGCAGAGTCCACGTGAACTTCATCCAATTCAATTTTTACTTGTGCGGCAGTCCAGCGCTTCATATGAAAAGTTGAGTAACAACACGAAACTCTGCTTTTTCCATTTTCAACCGCAGTGGTCACACTGACCAGTTAAGATGGCTGTCAACAATGAATTGTATATTGTAGAAGATTCAAATTTTCTGTACAACATTTTGAATATTCATGCTTACCACCCACAAAGTTGCAACATAAATTTTCCATCCCTTCAAGCAAATTTACCAAACTTATCAAATGACCCTCGTTTCTTTAAATCGTTGAGAACAGTTTATGAACTACTCCTCATTCAGAAGTAGTTGTGATATCGGGTAAACAGTAAGTGAGTCAAAAACGTTTTCACAAAAAATGTAAAGCTCTTTAAAGACAGACATATGCGAGATATGCCTTATTATTAATTCGTTATTCCTAATACTAACTTTCCATGGATTTAAATCGTTTAAACGAAGTAAATAATAATAATAATAATAATAATAATAATAATAATAATAATAATAATAATAATAATAATAATAATATAATAATATAATAATATAATAATAATATAATAATATAATAACAATATAATAACAATATAATAATAATAATAATAATAATAATAATAATAATAATAATAATAATAATAATAATAATAATAATAATAATAATAATAATAATAATAATAATAATAATAATAATAATAATAATAATAATAATAATAATAATAATAATAATAATAATAATAATAATAATAATAATAATAATAATAATAATAATAATAATAATAATAATGATAATAATAATAATGATAATAATAATAATGATAATAATGATAATAATAATAATAATAATAATAATAATAATAATAATAATAATAATAATAATAATAATAATAATAATAATAATAATAATAATAATAATAATAATAATAATAATAATAATAATAATAATAATAATAATAATAATAATAATAATAATAATAATAATAATAATAATAATAATAATAATAATAAAAAATTCGTTTTCGGAATTATAAGTTGCAAAAACATTACAAAAATAAGCGGTAACGAGTAGAGTCATGCAAATGTAATATTTCATTTTCTTTAAGTTCACCTTTGAAATATTGGATTCTCAGTTGAAGAATATCATAAGTAATATAAAATGGAAACTTTAACTTGGGTTGTGGGTAGAAATACTGTGAAAAGATAAACTGAAATATTGATGTATGTTGGATAATGATTTTGGAACCACCCACAGTCGAACATGTCAATTCACTTATTACGGGCTAACTTTTGAACTATTGTTCTGGCTGTACCTGTCAGGAATACTTACTTATTCATTGCCTGCCTGACCGTGCGTAGCCCGCAAAGCTCATAAAAGCTTAGAACTGTTTGCTACTTGGTTTTACTGCCGGAAAGGCTTCATTTTATGTGCTCCTCAAAAAAGCTTTATGCCTATTTTTACGTATTTAGCTCAGAGCATTCAGCATGTTGCCACCTACACTGTGTCGCAGGACTAAACATAGGTGTAAGGAGTTGCGTGTAACAAAAACAAGTTTTTATTGCCTTCTATTTGTTTCAGTTGTTTCCTGTGATTTGCTACGTGGCTGTAATTTATATTTTGGTAGTCTAATCGCGACACGTTAGTAACATACATTTGCACGAATAAATGCTGTTTAATATAGTGTAAGATAATTATATGAATGTTAAGTGGATGCATTGTGTTATTTTAACTACACAAATTAATTATAATTTATTATAAGGAAGCGTTGTTTTACAGTATTTTGGTTAAGTGCAAAATTGTAGGGAAATCGTAAAATTATCTTTTGGGATGTTCAATTTTGATTTTCACTTCTCTACACCCCACTCAAATAGAAGAAATGCCTAAATGATGATGATGATCATTATCATCATAAATGCTCATTCAAACACACCATTTTTAAACTCACCTGGTTTTTCTTAACTAGGCCTTTGATTACGAACCTTTCATTTAAATCTTGTGTATCATTTGCTATATCTCCTTTTCTGACTCCTATTGTTTCCTAATTAATATTTTTACTGTCTGTACTACCTATCAAGTGTAGACAGATGTATTGAAAATAGACATCGAGGTGTGTGTGCGTGCGTGCGTGCGCGTGTCTCCCGAAAATTGTAATTTTCCCAAAAGTACTCTAACGTTTTTGATTAAAATACTGTATGCCATAGATATTTTCATGACAAATAAAATTAACGTGTATTTTGAATATTTGGGTGTGTCTTCAGAGGTCTTGTTAACTCTGTATGACTTTTACTTAATTCGTAAACTGTAAGAGTACACATAATCTTAGGACACAGAACATGTAGAACTTGTTAAAATACACAATTTACGTCAAGTAAATTTGTGAGGTATGATCAATTTCAAAATATTTCTTATTTGTTTGAATTTTACAATACTTATTTTTTTTCTTAAATGGGAAGTCGTTATTCAAAGAGAAGGGAATTTTATTAGCATCACATAGTGACCAACTCTTAAATTATTTCATTATCGCCGTTGCAACTACTTGAACGTTACCAGTAAGATAATTTCTGCAATGTTTATCTTAATTAAATCGATGCAGACAGAGAATTAGGTGTTTCTATGAATACTTTATACAGGAGTAGAAACAGTCATATATATGCAATACGCCCGCCTCGGTAGCGTAGATGCTTGCGTGTCTGCCTCACGTTCGAACCTCGGTTAGGGTGAGTTACCTGGTTTTTCCGGGGTTTTCCCTTATCCTGATAGACGAATGTCGGGTAACTCTAGGCTCCATGGATCCCGGACTCATTTGAGTGTCATTTCACCCATTTCATTCATCGTCCGATATTATTAAACGTTGGAAAACGTAAGTTGCAAAAAAAAAGTGCAATACAGCAAATCTTGTTTAGTGTTAAGTCAACATTTTTATTCGTGCAAAGATGAAATGTTGAAGCCAAAAATAGCAACCATTTTAATCTTTTGACTATCGCCTCAGGCTCTTGTGCCTGCTTTTATAACGAAATGTAGGGCGAGCCTACTTCTTCAAATACTTATCTCGCCAGTCGCTGGATGTACAGAGGTAAGATCATAGAGACATGAACTACCGTGATATCGGTAAGAAGTTAAGGACATTTTAGATAGTCTCCTAAATATAATTATCTTGTAGGCGAAGTGCAAATATACGGAGCTGAAATTATATCTATAGAAGCGTGAACAAAATTTGTCAAATTGGTAGAAATTGAGTCTAGTTAAAATGAACATTATGATTAGGATTATTACGGAGGGGATTCAGCAGCGAATCCTATGGTGTATTTCACCTAAGCCCCAATTGGGGCTTCCCGGGAGCAAGGATGAGGCGAGAGTAAACAGAGGGTGGTCCACCCAAGGAGTCACGACAGCGCCGAGACTCCCGACGACATTTCTACCCTGAAAGAGGCCACCAGAAGAGAACTGATGTGACATGATAATGGAGGTGAGATGTAGGGACAGGAAATTTGGGAGATGCAATTAATCCACCCAACATTCCCCTGGCGACACGAGAAAACCCCCGAAAAAACATGGGTCAGGTAGATCGGCCACAGGAATCGGACGCGGGCCTCCCGAATGCGACCCACAGTCGAACTGCCTGAGCCATCCCGCTCGGTTGAAATCAAGGGTGCAGTTAAATATTTCCTGAGGCATGTTCTCTTCAGGTTCAAAGAGTACCGTGACCTAATAAATGGAATAGATTGCAAACCTGCGGTAGAAACAGAATAGCCATAAGGCCCAGGCCAGTGACCCTAAGTAACGCTGTAAACGACGTTATAGACTCTTATCTAAATTGCTCTTCCTTTGTCACACGTGAACTACGCGGTTCCATTCTACACTAGAAGTAAAATATTTAATCTACCTTAAATGGAACAAATAAGGGAATCATTTTTGGAACCAATTATGTTTTCCATTTCAGATGGTTTCCCATAAATTGAAATAATATGAAGTCTATCAGCATTCTCACCAGTATGTCAGGTTTTTCCATAAGAAATATTCACACATTAATACCTACAATTCATTAGCTTGCGTTCAAGCTATTTTTGAACGGTACGACTATTTCTCGATAACCAAGCTGATTTATGTTGAACTGTGACATGATGATGACGATAAGATGATGATGATGATAATTGGCACTACAGACCGTGTAGGCCCTTGGCCTCCCTAACTACCCTCTTCCATTCTACTCGGTTCTCTGCTTTTCTTTTCCAGCTTTTAACCCCCAACTTTTTCAAGTCATTTTCTACATCATCTACATCATCCTGGGTCTTCCTTCTCTCCTTCTGCCATCAAGCTTTCCTATGAATATCTTCTTAACTACACTGGTTTCCGGCATTCTCTGCACATGGCCAATTTCTTCCTGGTTTAATTTCCACACCATATTTCGTTGTCCAAATAGGCACTATGACTTCAAGTTAGTCCTCATTTTCCATCCGTCCAAGTCCCTTATCCCTTCAAAAATATTTCTCAACATCTTCCTTTCCTACCGTAATAATCACTGTTCTCTGGTTGTAAACACCCAACTTACAGAACCATACATTATTGGTTTCAGTACAGGTGTACATATTTTAAGTTTAGTATTCCTACTGACGTTCCTTGATTTAAACATATTCTGCAAGGTGTGAAAACATGTTTCCACTTTCCATTCTTTCTTGAATTTACACTGATGTTTTATTACCTATAGATCCCAGGTATTTAAATGTTTCCACTCTTTGATATTCCTTCTCATGTAATTTAACTGTAGGTTCTCTTCTTACATCCCCATCATCTCCTATCTTCATATATTTGGTTTTACTAACGTTCACTACCAATCGTAGATCCTGTGTTTTCTCTTCCAACACTACATAACTTGCCTCAAGAGCTCTTATACTCCTTGCGAGAATTGCCACATCGTCGGCATATGCCACTATTTGTACTGATCTGGAAAGTATGGTTCCTCCATGGTTTATGGGCAACTTTCGGATTACTTTTTGCAGTGCTAAATTAAACAGCAGTGTGGATAGCACATCGTCTCACCGCCTGCGGTGCCGTATGTAGTAAAAGCGGGCGTTAAACACTACACATTTCATTTTTTTTCCTTGTCTCAGCCCCCTCTCCACGATAAATTGAGTGACGACCCGCGCAACAATATTTGTTCTTCATATTTGACACACTGTTTATTACCACTAAAGAATATACTAGTATTTCTACTCCAACATTGTTCCATAATTCATTCTTCACTATCTATTTACATTAATAAATAAAATATTTGTGGAATTAGTGGTACGAAATTGAAAATCAGTGTTTACATGAGCTCTTTGATTCTCTATATTAAGGTGAAACAACACTAGTTTGCTCAGAGGCCTCTATATCAGGCTCGAGGTTCTCTTAAGTGCGTATATTTCCCGCAACCTCGGATTCCGGAGGCTAGCGTTTTACCCTTAGACCACAAAGGACCAGTATAAGATATAAGTTACGCTCATGACAGAGGTCTGACTTTCAATGTACTAGCAGTTGAAGGGGAAAAACGAATACTCCGATGTCCTGTATATTCTCTCTCATAAATTCCTTAGGAATACTACATGCCGATGATGGATGATAGGAAAGGTGATCATGGAACAATTGGCATTTTGGCTAAGGAACCCGGAGATCCTGCAAAAAATCCGTCCCTGCGCCACGTTTTCCACCACAAATCCCATATGCGGCCGACTAGAATCGTACCCAGTAAATATTCACTTGTGTAGGCAAGCTACAAACTGCACCTGATATGTCATGATTCGAGTATTCCAGTTATTCTGTGTCTAGATATTCTATGGGTATTTTTAAATAACTGGAGAACAGGCAAAGAAGTGAAATAAAGAATGTTAATAAACAATAAATGACTATTCAGAAATGTAATTTAAAATGGATTTGTATGTGTTATTTCCTAAAACTGTACTTTTTTTAGGATTGTTTGCTAAAACTTTTACTAAATAACTAAACGCAATTACAACATGTAGCAGGCGCACCAGACATGTATCGTTAATATACAAACTCTATTTGTTCACGATTCCTTGAATCGAGGTGTAATCAGCGATATGAGATTACAGTTGAAAACTGAGAATTGAAAAACCCCGTAGACGAAAGCTTGGACTGCGCTCGAGGCCCTTGTAACCGTGCCTCTCGTTTTAAAATCCACCTCGGTCCTCTTTTGACTTTGCGGTATAAACTTCTTGACGCTCCATCGGACGTGTTCAATCGCTTTGCTGCCTTCTTGCTTCATTTAGCATTAAAGCGAAATCCTTTCTCTTGTGATACATGGAAGACAGTGTTATCTATTGATCCAGCTTTTGTCCATAAGAGAGATGTATGTGGCTGGCTGGCTAAAGGTAGTGGGGAGGGTTGTCCTCTGTGTAAACCACGAGGAGGAGACAGGCCCCTCTCTTCCTGTGTGCCCTCCATCCGTTTGCGTCAGAGTCGTCGTCGATGCATGTTGACAACTAAGCACATACACGGATTTTTCTCGGCGTGGAATATGGGAGTAGTCAGCTGGGATATTATGTTACTGTCGAGCGACAGTTCATAAGAAAAGATTCTATATCAGTAAAATGTGCTAGCTTGCATATATCTAGGAGTCTGGATTCAAGGGAACTCTTCACAACTGAGCACATTGGAAGAAAAATGTAATTTCTTATACTTATTAACATTCGGCTACCATAAGATTTCACTTCCAGTCTTTGAAGTATTAGAAATTCCGGCATTAGAAGGTTGTTGGAACTCTAATATTGTATTATATCCGCGCTAATTAGGTTGGCAATGTAGGCTGTTGTTATTCCATGGTGAATTATTTCTCCCTATTTCCAAACCACTTACTGCATACGTTTACGTTTACAGTTAAAACAGAACGGTCGTTTTATGACGTAGCCCGGATAGTGCGTAGTGTACTTAGGGCACGGTCGTGTGTATCATGAGCTTTTTCATTCTGAACTCCCTCGTTATATGTATATACAGTAGCGATTAAACACGCACACAGAGGACTAACCTTGTAGGTAAGTGGTGTTGAAAGCGATATCCATCAGCATTAAGACATTTCTGGCATTCCTTGTCGTCACAAGGTTATAAATTATGAACAATTGTCACTTTGTAGTGGTTTTAAATGTTTAGCGGCTGGTATGGGCTTTTGTATTTGAAACATACATTTACTGTGCAAGACAAATACTTCTTTGAAGAGCGTTGGTGGTGGTGGTGGTGGTGGTGGTGGTGGTGGTGGTGGTGGTGGTGGTGGTGGTGGTGGTGGTGGTGGTGGTGGTGGTGGTGGTGGTGGTGGTGGTGGTGGTGGTGGTGGTGGTGGTGGTGGTGGTGGTGGTGGTGGTGGTGGTGGTGGTGGTGGTGGTGGTGGTGGTGGTGGTGGTGGTGGTGGTGGTGGTGGTGGTGGTGGTGGTGGTGGTGGTGGTGGTGGTGGTGGTGGTGGTGGTGGTGGTGGTGGTGGTGGTGGTGGTTCGCCTGTATAAATACCTATCAGCAACCTGAGAACATTCCATTAAGTATCTCTTTTCTTTCCCATATGTTACAACAAGATCGTTCTAATTTGAGATAGATCTTAATAAAGTCATTTTAATTGCTTAATGGATACAAGAGGTTACTTAAAATGTTGAATTTATGATCCTGTTTGTAGATTTAACGCAGTAAACTATTGCTTACATTTTAGATAAGCAGAACGTGGATATATTTTCAGTACAGATAAACGGGGGTTTATGGTATTCACATGCTTACATGATACTGTAGGAAGCTTCAGTTTTAACTATGCTGCAAAAATGTCTATTCAGACTTTAGAGCTTTGAAAATATAAAGTTAAGGAGTGGGAAAGTATCAGGTTGCTCAGACAAGCCGTTATTTGCAGTTTTACGATTCCCGCATACATAAGTGCAAGAGAAGTAGCGGCACCATTGATTTTCAAAGGGGCAGTGTAGGTACTATATAAAGCCAAAGGACACTGAAGTAGTGCTTGCTCTGTGCATATGTTTACTTCGTGTCTTCGTAAGTCTCGTGACATTCCCCCTCTCTTGAAGCAAAGATGCGCAATAGCAATGACCAACCTACTTGCATAATGCTAGAAGTGGTGTTTACAGTTCTACTTGCTGAGTGTAATTGGTTAAATGCATTGTATAAAGGTACGCTCACACTTGACGTGCCGAGGCAAAGTGCGGCCTTCAGAATATCTTCTGATTAAATAAACATGACGGCTCACACTAAGAGGAGATGAGACGCGGCAACATGAGAATCATTGGAAGAGAACATTTATTCATCTTCTTTAGGCGTAGTTTTATCAGCGGTATCACCATCGGAAGGCTTTGTGCTTTTTAGGAGACAACCAAGAGCATGACTGTATCATTCCTTGACCTTAGTGGCGGTTAATTTTTTCATAATTAAGGAGAGGGAGAGTAAAAATTATGATGTGATTGAAGAGTAAGAGAAGGCTTTGCAATGGCCAGGACAGGAGTGGTGAGGCTAATAGTTTTAGGAGAGAGATCGATCAAGGAGAATGTCCACCTTGCAACAGAATGTCTATCGACATTTGTTTTTGAATGTGAAAAAAAAAAAACAGAGCTTTCTTGAGTAAAATAGCGAAAATAGAAATTAATGTACCAACAATTCAAGTCAAAAAAAAGTTTAGTACAAAAATAGGAACAGATATTGAATGTAGGATGTTGCATAGCGGATAGATACAGAATTGATACTGACAATACACAAGGATGTCACAGCGTACAACAATATTTCTCTATTAATTTAAAAAGATCAGTAACACCTGTATGTCTGGTGTCGCCCATCTGCAGCATTTGAGGTGTAAAAGAGGGGACAAGAGAAGAGGAGGCGTGTTCTTGTTGCGCAATACGGGTGTGTAGGGAAGGACGAACAGAACTGTTTGCACATATGTACGGTAACATGCACTTCAGTCGTGTTGCTCTTTTGTGAACAGGTTTTTCAGACAACTATCTCCATGCATGAGAGCAACATAAGAACTCTTGAAAAAGCTGACACGACAAATCTGCAATACGTGCATCTTAAGTTGCTTTGGAGTTTAAAAATTTCAGGGCTACACGAATATCCATTAGATACTAGGAGGTTTAAATGAAGATAACGTACAGCTTATTGCGCCTTTGAATAATTCAATAATTAATATGTGCATTAATACATTGTGCATTATACATTAATGTTGTTGTACCATAACTTATATAAGTAATTGGTGCATATGTTATACGGGCATTGCTGATATTTAAAACATGCATATGTTTTGCAAAGTCTACTTAAGATAATAAAATGTGCTTTTATCCTAATATTCGCAGAAAACAACTTCCGTAGTGTACTTTATTCCAAAGGCTAAGAGGAATTCCTGTTCCTATACTTACCTGTACTTAGAAGGCAGTCCTTACCTATATAAATATCCTATGCGTTGCTCTCACTGGATTTTCTCTACTAATTATTTTCAAAATAGCTTTCATGCACACTTATTCTTCTATTTACTTGTTAATCGAGTAAAATATTTGCAAAAATTCTCTTCTCGCAAATTTTCTTGTAGTTCAGTCCGATTAAGGAAATAGAGTAGGCGTTAACTAATAGACAATTCTTTTAACAGCCGGTCGCTATGTAATTGCTTTGAAATTTCCTGTTTTTCTTAGCCAAGAGAAAAGAAGGGATAAAGAAACCAATACTTTAAATTTGGGAAAAAGTAAATGTATTTTAAAATTCAAACCTATCACAAGCAATATATAAGAAATGTCTAACTCCCCTCCAGGAAAGAACGGGAAAAAGTATATTCTCTCTATTTCATTTTAAACGAGATAAACATTTGTAGACTTTGTCTTATCGCATATTTCCAGTACGCCGAATAGGGAGTAGAGTAGGCTTTCAGCGATAATAAAATGTTTTTACTGATTCCCTTATACCCTTTTACCTAAAGGAAATATGCAATAAAACCATTTTTTGCAAACGTTGAACTGAACATGAAATAGGTAGAACAACATGATTTTGTAGTGATAGTTTAAGAGTGTAGAGAAAGTCTAGTGAATGTTTTATTATCAGATTTTTAATGGTGTTCAACATTGTATCTTAAACTTTTTGTTTATATTCTGCACAAGAAATAGAAAAACAGAGCAAAACTAAATAATGTTAGTAACACATTTCCGCTTAAATTGTGAGAAATAATCAATTCAATCTCCATAATTATTAAAATGATAACCTGTAAAGTTATCATGGTTGAAAGAAACGTCGAAGTATTTGCATGAGTGCTACTTTTGTACTTACAGTGAAATGTGTAATGCAACTTTTTATGGAAATATATGTCTTGATTAATATGAAACAGAAAAATAAGTTTTGGAGAGTGAGTTTGTAGAAGAGTCGATAGAGAACGTCGTGCGATTGTAACAATACTTTTCTCCTTTAAATATTATTTTCTTTCATTTGTCTCCTTTATTAGGAAAAAACCATGTGATGGAAGTTTCAAGAGATTCTTTTACTACTACATATTAAAGATAATTGTGTTTCATATGGGCTTTGGCAACCCATTCTCCCTCTATTGCTTGGTCTCTATGCTTTCAAAATTTGTTTTGCAAATCTGAGGCTTAAAAACACGTAAAAATTAGTTGCTGTGACCGCATATGGTATACGAATGAAGTCAACTGTAAAACAGTATGGTTCGCAGGTTATGAGGTAGAGAGGATTTGAGTTTATGAAGCTGTATTAACGGGATGACGCCATTTCGAAACTCGTGCTACTGTTGAAAGATGAGCAATCGGCCACCAACGATTATTGCAAGCAATAAACATGAAGGACATAGCACTGCGGTTGCTGTGACAACCAGAAACGACTGCCAGTTTCGTCATTGGGAAACAATGGTTAGAGAGAGAGAGAGAGAGAGAGAGAGAGAGAGAGAGAGAGAGAGAGAGAGAAGCATGGTAAATTATCGTTTGTCCATGCTATCGTCATGCACCAGTAGAAGAGGGCACGCGAAAACCGTTTCGAGTTGAACTTAGTACTCTTTTGAGTATCTACCGTTCAACACATCTCTACATTTAATTAATTTTTGTGTGCTTTCGGAAACTTGGGATTCGATATCTTTCAGGCTCAAAATGAGCGCGAAGTTCCTGTAGTTGACAGCAAGAGCGAAAGCTAACTTGTAATTCCGCTCTTTAACTTGTTACGTTGCCAGGAAGACAGAATGAGAACGCTTAATTAATAGATGTGTGCTCGGCCGAACTAAGTTTAGGAATAATTAAATATACGAATGAATGAAAAAATAAGCCCACTATGTTCTTTGAAGTGTTAGAGCAACTTATAGGAGAGGGAGAGTTAATGCGGTTTGTCCATTTTGAGATTATTTTCATATTCACTCGTTCCTGGATACTGGATACTTGTAATCTACACTGTGGACCAAACCCATTATTTTTGAAGGAATTTGCCCTTTCAAGGGATTTCTTATCCATCGTTTGTACTGTTTCTCACCTTTTCAAAATATTAAGGTCAGTCGCTGTCTGACAGCGGAGCAGGTAACATCGCCACACCGTGACGACTTGTTTATCTTTCCGACGCGAGAGGCGGCGTTAGTAGAACGGGGCAAATTGCCGGCCTAATTCTACATCAAATTTCTTTGTGTTTTCACGTGCGTACTTTCTACTCGTGAAGTGTTAATATTTAGTGTACTATGGCTGACCCCCCTGATACGGGGCAGCTAATCTACTCCGCAATGCAGACATGTTACCAGCAAGAAGAACAACTTTCTGCTTCTACTTCTCTGCAGCAATCTCTGCCGACTCTTCACTGTGAACCAGTCCAAACTTCACTCCGTCCTACGACTTCTGCTACTAGTGAAAATGACGAACGTGCTTCTAAGCGGCAGCGGACTTCAGGAGAATCCGTTGCGCCATTAGACTCCAACATGGATTTTGCCTCGAGTGATGGTGTACCAAATGGGAACTTGCCAGTAGACACCTCGAACGTCGGCCCTCTTCAGTCTCCGACGACGAGGCCTTCTACACTATCTCCTCCTTCCACGTCGCGTCCTACAACCACACCTTCTACACCTGGCGTCTCTACACCACGTAGCCATTCCAATCGTTATAGCAGCGCAGATCCCGGACCATTTTATGTGTTTATTGAAAGTTTGGATAAGAATGTGGGTAAGTTACACCCCATGAGTGTGGGTAAACTGCTATTTCGTCACAACCCGACAATCCGACGTGCAATTGTGCATATTACCTCAGCAGGAAAAAACCGACTGAAAATTGAGGCAGCATCGGCAGAGGCCGCTAATACTATAGTAGAATCACCGGCATTCACTGGAACATCTTTGGAAGTTTACATTCCCAATTTTATGATACACAAACAGGGTGTTATTCGCAACGTGGACACCAGTCTCTCAGAAGAAGAAATTGCTGAGTTTCTAGAGAGTGCCTACCCTGTTCTTTCTGTCCAGCGTTTTTCTCGACCCACTAGCGACCCTGCAGTACGGGTCCCCATTCCTGTGTGTAAGATTACCTTCCGCTCTCAAGTGTTGCCGACTCATGTAGTCATCTTTGGAACGCGATGCCAGGTGGAACCTCGTGATCCTCCAGTTTACATCTGCACTAAGTGTTTACGCTTCGGCCATCGCTCGCATCAGTGTCGGAGTGCGGCTAGATGCGGTAAATGTGCTGGACCCCATCTCTTAGAAGACTGCACCTCTACCTCAGGTCCTTGCTGCATTCACTGTCAGGGAGCTCACCTGGCAACAGACAGAAAATGCCCAGCATACCATCAATACCGGGAGGCACGGGTGGCAGCTTCTCGAGCAGATGCCCCTTGCTCGCCTCGGTCATCTCGTCCAACTTACTCACAGGCCATTAATGGAGCCCTCTCGATGACTGATACACGGTCTTTCCCTCCTCTCCCTGGAGCAATATCTCCTACAAAGTCAGCCAGTACTCTTCCGCCGCCTTCCACAACTCCTCGACCAGCACCTTCACCAGGAATCCAACCGGCCATTGCCCTCGCCACTCCGACTTCACCTGCTGTTTCGGTGCCTCGTGTGTCAACTCGACCTCCCCCGGTCCGAGTTCCGCATTTTCCCCCAGTTCATTCCACTCTGTATATTCCACAACGAGTACCTGTATCTCCAATAACTCATAATCCTTATCCGCCATCTTGGGCGGGTCCTTCATCGCCGTCTGCTCCCACTAGTTTGCAGCTTGTGGAGCAACTACTACAGCTCATAGTTCCTGTATTATCTGCTTTTTCTCCTTCCTCAACGGCCCCTGTTCAACTTGAACTTCTCCGCGACTTCCTTACCAGCTTATTACAAAGCTCATAAACCAACGATGACAACCCAACATTACAGCATGGCTTCAACCCTGTTGCAATGGAATTGTCGTTCTCTTCGAGCTAATTATGACTCTCTTGTGCAAGAACTCTTTGTACGCCACGTCAGCATCGCCCTGCTGTCTGAAACTTGGTTGACTCCGAATACGTCTCTTCGCATACCTTCTTTCTGCCTCTACTCCAAGGATAGGACGGACGGATGGGGAGGAGTTGCAATTCTGGTACACTCTGCTATTCCACATTACACCATTCAGATAGACCACAGCCAAATACATTCTTTTGAAGCTGTGGCGGTGAGGACTCTGCTTTGTCAACGAGAGGTCACAGTTGTCTCATTGTACTGTTCCCCTAGAATGATCATCACCAGTCGAGAATGGTATCATTTCCTGCGCCAGTTACCAACCCCCATTTTACTCGGCGGAGATTTTAATGCTCATAATACCACATGGGGTTGTGACCTGACAGACGCTGCTGGCAGAACGCTTTTGGAATTCATCGAGGACTCTGGTTTGGTTCTTCTCAACGATGGGTCTTCCACCCTGCTCACTCGGCCCGGACACCGACCGTCAGCGATTGACTTGACGCTCTGCTCCCCTTCCCTATCTTCTGAACTCCAATGGAGGGTTCTTCCCTTTACAATGGGCTCCGATCATTTCCCGCTGGAGATTTCGACTATTCTTCCGCACGTTTCTGTGGCCCACCGGCCTTCGACCAGATGGAACTTACGGCGTGCCAATTGGGTCAAGTACGAACGTATTCTGGAAGCCACCGTCTCTGAGATTCCCAATGATCGTCCTCCGTTGGTGCGTTACGACACCTTTCTACAGTGTATCAATAGTGCGGCTTTGCTTTCCATCCCAGAGAAACGGCCAGTTCTTACGTCCCGTGGTGTACCATCTCCTTGGTGGAATGCAGAATGCAATCGTTATGTTGCGAAGAGGAAATTGGCGCTCAGTACCTACCGGCACAACTCTACATGGGACAATTTTCTGGCCTATAAACGGGCCGCAGCTGAGGCCAAACGTTTTTTACGACAGTGCAAAAAGGAGTGCTGGAAGACCTTTTGTGCCAAACTCTCTAACACCACCCCACTTTCTCAGATTTGGGGGTTTATTAACAAATTGAGGAAGAAGACAGTTCCTACCCGCCCTCTGAGGGATTGGATCGCTGAGTTTGCAGATCACATTGCTCCGCCATCCGTGACATCACCACCAGCACCTACTGGTCTCTCTTCTTCCGGGGACTCGCACCACACTTTGATGTCAGCATTTTCCATGTCTGAACTCCAAAGTGTACTGAAGTCGTCGTCGAATTCAGCTCCGGGTTATGATCAAATATCCTATAGCATGCTCACCCACCTTCCTCCTCGTGCGAAGATGATCCTTTTGGAACTATTCAACGACCTTTGGGCCTCCGGCGTCTTCCCCGAGGGTTGGACTACACAGATCATTGTACCTATCTTGAAGCCGGGGAAGGACCCTAGCTTTGGTACCTCTTATCGCCCGATCGCTTTGTCTTCCTGTATCGCCAAGACCTTTGAACGCTTGCTTAAACAACGACTTGAATGGTGGCTGGAATCCCGAAGATTATTACCCATGTCCCAATATGGTTTCCGCAAAACCCGGAGTACTTTGGATAGTCTCAGCATCCTGACTACTGACATCGAGCGTACCTATTTGGAACAAGGATATCTGACAGCCATCTTTTTGGACATTTCCGGCGCCTACGACAGTGTTTTACTGCCAGTTTTGCTTGGGAAGCTGCAAGCACTAGGTCTTCCTCCTCGGTACTGCTCTGGCATTTATAATCTTCTCCGACATCGCCTCATCTATATCCGTTCTCCTGATAACTCCTTCTTCGGCCCCAGAATAGTAGTTCGAGGATTGCCACAGGGAGCGATTTTGAGTCCTCTTCTTTATGCACTTTATACGTCGGATTTAGACTCCCTATTTAGTCCTCACATTCGCGTTCTCCAGTACGCTGATGATATCTGTTTGTACGCTCGGTCCTCTAGTCTTTGGATTACTCGTCTGTGGCTTAGTGATGCAGCCACCGATTTATCAACCTGGGCCTCTGAACACGGATTACATCTTTCACCTTCCAAGTCTACAGTCGTAGTGTTTACTAGGAAACGACGGACATTTCCTGATGGCGTTATCCGCTTGGGACCTTTTACTTTTACCCTTGCATCTTCCGCAAAATTTTTGGGTGTCTATTTGGATAGTCGCCTTTCATGGAGTCGTCACATACAGCATCTCATCTCCAAGATTGGTGCAACTCTTAATGTTCTACGCAGTATCGCTCATTCATGGTGGGGTGGGGATGCTTCCATATTACTTCTGCTATATCGTTCCCTAATTCGGTCGGTGCTGGACTATGGCTGTATCTTCTTTGGCTCTGCTTCCACATCGGTCTTGCGCAAGTTGGATATCGCTCAGTACCGTGCTCTTAGATTTTGCCTGGGTGCTATGCTTTCTACACCGACGAATGCACTTTTGGTTGAGGCCTCCGAACCACCATTGGAGATACGACGACAGCAATTAACCCAGCGCTTTCTATTGCGAGTTTTCTCCGTGGATGCCCACCCAGTATTGCGGCCGTTGCAGTATCTTGCTGCTAATCATCTCAACGTGGATTTTCCAGCTGTACGACGATTGCCCTTACTCTTACTGGGTTTTCGGTCTCTATACCACGCTTTTCCCTTAATTTTGAAAAGTCCCTCTCTTCCGGGGTTTCAATATCCATATGACTTACACTTCTTGAATGTTTCGGTGCATTATCTTCCTGATCACATCATTCGGACCCCAGACGTGAACATCACCCTCTCTCATTTCTTGCAGATTACATGGCCAGATTTCACCACGATTTACACCGACGGTTCTAAATCTGCTGATGGAGTAGGTTATGCATACGTCTGTCCTTCTACTAATGCCCTGGCTCGATACCGCCTACCTATGGAGGCTTCCAGCTACACTGCAGAGGTTTTGGCCATTCGTGACGCTTTGTACTATGGTATTTCTCAGGGCTTCCCCAAACTGCTGATCTTAACCGATGCGCAGAGTGTGCTGCAGAGACTCTCATCTCCCCGCTGGACGAGAGCCATGCACCGTTATCTTTACGAGATACTGACGTTGGTGAACAACGCTACCATAGCTGGACATCAAATTCACTTCCTTTGGATCAGAGGGCATGTCGGAATTCGAAACAATGAAGTCGCCGATCGCCTGGCAAAAGAGGGACTCACCCAAGGCACCTTCCAAGGCATCCAACTGCCCTACACGGATTTCTTCCCGGTCCTTCATCGTGACGCCTATTGTCGCTGGAATGAAGTCTGGATTCGTTCGCAGGCCATCAAAGGCAAACACCACGCCACCGTTCAGACGCATCTATCCACGACCCCTTGGTTCTCCAGCTTCAGGATTGCACGTCGACATCTCACCTCCATCATTAGAATGCGACTTGGACATGGATGTTACCCTGCGCATCTTCACCGACTACGTCTCATCGATTCCCCTGTATGTCCTGATGACCCAGGCGAAACCGCTGACCTCAATCATCTCCTGTTCAGTTGCTCTCGCTACCGAGCCCACCGTTCTTCCTTCCTCCGCCGCCTACTTCAGCAGTCTGTTCCTTTTCCCGCTAGCGTCAACACCATATTACAGTTATGCAACAAACCTGTATACCAAGCTCTCCTACAATTTCTTAAAGACAGTGATCTACACATCTAGTTTCCTCCCAGCCTCTTAAACTTCCTTACAATATTTTTCTTATTTTTCCCTACGATGGCCATATGGGATTTTACCGAAGGCCAAAAAAAAAAAAAAAAAAAAAAAAAAAAAAAAAATATTAAGGTCATGTGTATTGACTGATAAGGACTTCGATTACAAATTTCATTGTTTTGTGGAGCCTCAAGCCTGAAAGTCAAGTGTAAATGAAATGAGGATTGATGGTAAAATCATTAAATGCTGTAACCAGGACCCAGTTATCATCTTTCTTAAAATACTCTCCACCGAGCTCTATTCATTCGAATCAAAGTTCTTGCTGCTGGAACCCACTTTGACATCCTCATCCCTCGTGGCTTTACGGGAAGCGCGATGCTTTACTGAAACACTATAGCTCAGATTTCAAGCTCTGCACCAGCGAATATCCAATCTTGAGCCTATAGAGGTACGAAACCATTCCAAGTTTTCTAGGTGCCATACTGAGCGATAGCTTGGAAAGTTGAGACCATTCTTATCCTGATGCTTATAACACCTTTGCTTGTGTGTGTAGATTCCAGGGTGGACTGGAACGGAACCGCATAATTTGCTCTCTTAGACTTGCAGAACCGGGCTGTACAAACTGGGCTATTAGGACCACCATAGTGAAAATACATTTCTTCATTTGTACTGAAAGATTTAGGATATCTCTCGCTTCTCTGCGTTGCCAGAATTTGAAGCTCCCGAATCTTATTTAACAATTCGCATTTGCTTTGTTTTGAATCTGGGCGTTAATCAATTATTTTCTTTCGCAAAACGTTTGCCTATGCATCTTCATGTTTTCTACTGCAATGAAGCCCATTCTTTTCATCGTCTTAAATTCACTAAGTAGTAACAACATTCTCATATTTTTAATAGGCTTTCGTACAATTACAACACTACACAGAAGTGGAATTTGCTTAATGGCATGTTCAGATTTCTTTCGAAATTCACTTAAAGCTATCACCATATAATTTTCTCCGTTTGAAATACTCTGCTTTTGAATTAAATTAATAATAAGACATTGGAAAGCGTGAAAAGTGTTAAAACTTTTAACCATTTCTTCAGGTAAATGTTCGTGCTGCCTTTAAGTTACTAAGTGTGCAGCATGTGGATAATGGATAAAGTTAAAATCTCTTGAAGAATAAGTCCTTTCAAAAATACAAAGCTTGATAAAATTTTGGTGACAGCTCTATGATACAAGCAATTTGCATAAATTTTAATTAGCGGTAGGGGTATAAGACGTTTCGCAGGCAAATAAACAAAGATTGCTGAAGAGTGGAAGAATAGAAAGAGAGAAATAATAACTATATTTTATACAAAGTAGATATACTAAACAACATTGATAGAGATATTTCGTTAAAGCAGTATTTGAAGGTTAGACCGGATATACAACAAATAAATAGCGCTTGCCAGCACTGCTTCAACGGCCATTGCATTTATGGTACATTTTTGAAGCCACCCACATTACTCTGGTAACGGAAAACCCACATAAAATGTTTAGTAGTTACATAAATATTCGATCATTCTGGACATTCCTGGTTGAATCAAGAGGAAATTGTTGCAAATTCGTTTAGTTTGATTTCTGTAAACTATGGATTATGTTCAAATTCTTTGAATGTAATTCGGGTACATATGTAATACTTTTTCAACTACGAGCAAGCACTGCGTTGTATGTACTAAATATTCGATATGGGGATTTTACTGGATATATATATATATATATTGAGCTACCCTGAATAAAAAGAAAAGAGCAGTGTTACTTTCTCAGCCAGTAGGAGACCGTTAAGCTCCACCCAAGAGAATTCTATACCGAGATATATCACCCATGAATGCATCTTTTGAGAACACGTTATTAACCATATCATTTTTTAAAAAAAAACTGTTCATGTTTGCGTGCGCGCACATGTGTGTGTGTGCGTGCGTGCGTGCGTGCGTGTGTGGCAAAACTCAAAAGCTTAAGTCGGATAGATAAAAATTTCGGTATTTAGGTTCAATAGCTTTCGAAGCTGCGGCGCTAGGATGTTAAGGAAATTCACCGTTCGAACTATTCTGTTCATGAAAGATTAGTTTCTCCAAAATGACAAAAATCATGCGTGATGTGACAAAACTTATATCTTGAATTCTTCCACATTTTGACCTATCTTCTTCATCACGGCAGTCATTACCAGATTGAGCAGTCCGGTTCAACCAAGACAGTTTGAAATCAGTCTAATTAGACACCCAATGGGTTGCTAGATCAGAGAGGTATAATTGTGAAATTTTCCTAATGTACTATTTTCAAAATATTCCAAAACTGTGGAAATAATAAAAATAATGAAACCTTCTATGTTTCAGAAACGTACAAGGTCATTTCTATATGAAATGCTAATAGCGCCAATGCATTGTTATGGTTGTGAAGCCTGAGCATTAAGACGGGTAGATGAAAGCAGAATAACAGAAAATGAAATGTGTCTATCGTGGAAGAAATTGCCCTGCGATCTATTTTAATTTTTAGACCCATAGGAAAAGATCTCTGCGATGCCCCTCAGAAGAGTTGGAAAGAAAACTCAGTTTTATGAACAGGCCATTATGTGCTAATGCTTATTTGGATGATATCGAGCTTACTGAGAATAACTCGTGAAGTCCTCTTCATTTGGAAGGATTTTGTATACCTAATCCTTTATAGATGGTATACTTAAGGGATATAAATCGGAGAAATGTGTCTTTAAACTAGGTTAACATCGGCGGGTTTATTTCAATAAAAATGAACTAGGATGCTAACACATCTGTCATTGCTGGAGTGGAGTTCGTTCCACCCATCTTGCATCTATTAGGAATAGATTCATGTCTAACTTTATTTTAGTCAACCAGAGACCTTAGAATATCTTAAATCACTTTTCTGCTATGAATGTGTAAGTTGCGAAGTCAGTCTCATGCCTTTTCCCTTTTACAGTGATTGAAACAGTAACTAGCAGCCTTAGTTGGTGAGTTAACTGTAACATGCATAATTTTTATCATGTGGTTACGTGTTCAGTTTTCATGTGGAGCAGTTTTCATGCGTCAAAAATAGATGTATCTGTATAATAGAATATAATAAGGAAGATGAAAAGGTACATTTTAACGAGTTAAATAGCGATTTATGTGTGTTTTAAATAGTTACGAATGCAAGTCTGGAGCCGGTACAAACGCCGAAAAATATCAGTAACCCTGTTGCATAGTTTTTAATGTTCCATGAAGCCGTCAAAGTTTTAAAAACAAAAAGGCAAAATAATTTCTAACATTTGCTCTGGCAAAGAACTTGAAACAAGGTGTTGCTGTAGACTATCATGTTTAGAATTACATTAATTGATTACATGTTTAGAATTACGAACCGGGAGATAATATGTAATTTTCTTTTCAAGAGCTTATTCGGCAGAGGGTGAAATCTTTAATCGTAAATACTCGCCGCTTATTGCTTAATTTTATCGAGTACTTGTACAATAGCTACGACGGTGACACTGAACATTTTTAGATCGACCAAGGATTAGCTATACACAATTAAAATGATTTTATTGTTTTTAAAGGTATTCCCTTTTCTAATCGTCTTTTCACTTTGCTTGTTTCCCAAGAAGATCTTGAACGTATTCCCTTCAACAGCAATAGGTTTTTGTATTCGATGAAATCAGTTTCTTAAAGCAGTGATACAATTCTTTCCGAGGCACTCAGATTACTTCGTCTGAGGAAAAAGCGATACCTTGCCTATTATTTTTAATTTTGGAAACAGAAAAATATGTATCATATGTGACATTTAGAGCATCCTGATACTCAGTTCTTGGTTTTGTTGTATGCGGTGATAGTTTGTCATGATGTAAAATTATATTTTTTGCGAGTTTTTCATGAACTTTTTCGAAAATTTGCTTGCTCATTTGTGTACTAAAGTATACGTGTATCTTTTGAAGCTATGATAGAAATGTGACCCCGATTCAGAGAGGGGAGAAAAAACTAATAACCAGCACTGCGAATTTGTATGTTTAGATTCTGTACAAAAGTCTCAGCCTTTTCTTTTTAGAATCATATTATTAAATATCAGCTTCATTTACCCTTAGCGATTTTGCAAATTAAATTTGAAGTGCCGCCTGAAATTTTTTCAGAGTTCTTTATGCACCAATCAATCCGTTGTTGTGAGCGGTAGTCGTTCTGTTTGCAATCCATCAACAACAATATTTTTTCATCTGTTGATGTAAACTATTTTGGATTTGACTCGTAGCAATACACAATGTAGCTCGAACTTATTCATCAGAAGTCCGTCTATTGCTGGAACAGTGTGATTATTTTATCATTGATAGCAGTTCTCTGGCCTCCTCTACAAAATTCATCACTAAGGAAAAGAATCAGTTCCGTTTGAATTCTCTATACCAAGTATAAACATTAACCTTCGCCAAATGCATTTGTAACCCCATCTTCATATTGTTAAGGCATTAATACCAGTTTGAAATGGCAAAAGAAGTCATAGTCTGGAAATGTTTCCTAAAATATTTCATCACAATGCACTACTTTGCATTTGCCTTTCTTATTTCACAGCTTCAGTCATACACGAAAGACTGTGACGTTATATCTTCAAGATCAGAAACCGTTGACTCTAGTAAAACGCAATTTTATCCACGTACAAAATTGGTTGTGAAATGTTTATAACGAAGTTTCTTCTAAGGATATACGAATTATTTATTCTAGAAATGCTTCAATCTCGAAACACACATTTTTGTTTTTAATTTACCGCAATCGGGGATAATTGACTCCACAGCATCAATTTGCTTTCATGTTTTCGTTAACAAGAAGTTGTGATCAGATAATTTCCCCTTTCCTTGTGGGATGAGTATATGTATACAAATAGTGTTTGGTTGACGCTCAAAACTTGTTTAACGTAAATGCCATAGTTTCAAATTCTGGTGTGACTAAATTTATTTTAAAAATTTGATTATTGAAAGAACATCATGCATCACTCCTATGGAATAATTTCTTAGGTAACTTTGACATCAGTAGTTTGATGTAAACAAAGTAAAACTATGGGCTTATCTATCTCAGTGCCAGAGTTCAAAAGGCTCAACAGTGAGCTGGATCTTGCGTGATGTTTCAAGCGTAATTGTGGATTTAAAAGTATAGGTTTTGGTGACGAAATATGCATGAAAGGCACGATTAAAATAATGCATAACAAATTACAGATTTACACCCTCTAATACATTTTATGAATTAGCTTACTTCTACGACATGTACGCTTTGGAAACCTCGAGTATTCAAATGAACATACCTAAGACCTAATATTGTAGTAAAATAGATAGTCGACCTCTTTAACTATAGTTGTTGAAAATACTCGTATATAATGCATTTATAATAAATACATATTGTAGTCTTTCTTGAGGTATATCATAACTTCATTTTAAAGCACCAAAATCAAATCTAAAAGATCATGTTGTACAAGTAATGTATAAGGCATAATGAGCTAGCAAACAATGTTACTAAAACATTTAAAGGAGAATTAAATTATGAAGTATTATTGATCTACATAATCTATAAAATTACTGTAATTAAACATATACTTTTCCAGAACTTCACATGTCCTCCTGTTCAGTGTTTCATTTAGGTATCCAGAAAGTGAATTCGGCTTGTTCACTTCGTTAGCAGGAAAGGAAAGCAGCGATTAGCAAGCCCGCTCTTACAGTAACTGGTGATCTTGTAGCTTTGAAGGGGTTGGGCCATTCCATACGGATGGAGAGAGTGAACTGCGTAGAGTGAGTGTACAGGTACGGAATTTCGCGTATACTTCCGCTTATAATTCTTAAAATTAAAATGCTACTTTTGGAATCGGTTATAAAAGTAGTAGGAGATCGCATTAGTGCAAAGTTGGAGTACCGTCATTTGGAACTGTGGAAATCGTTCCAAAATAATGATTTACTTGTGAGCTACCAATGTACATATGACAGCGTTCTGTACAATAACTTGTTTCATTCCATTATGCGAACTCTTCATTAGGTATACGATATTCAATTACATCTTAACTTAGCATAGAAATAAGATCTATAACCATGCAAACTTGTTTTTAGAGGAAAGCTTCCAAAAAGCATATAAAATGTACATGTTTTGTGTAGGAACTGCTGGTTACGAGTCCATTGGAGTATAATTATGTAGACAGGTCTGTTACGACTAACTGTAGCGCTTCGCCAAAATTAACATTATGAAACTCATACGCGATGCTAATAACGGTTTACGCTTAAAGGATCTTCATTTCGAATATTGACTTGCGCTCGTAGCTGTTTTAATTGCTGCTGGGAATGCTGAAACAGTGCTACCATTAGCATCGTCACTTTAGGATGTGTGTCCGCCACAGTCCATTGCCAATGAAATGACTCGTTGAAAATGAAATTACATTCTGTACAGCGAGGTAATTATTGCGGTAGGGGTAACGTAACAGCAATCGGCCTGGTATTAATGCTCCCGCACTTTTCTCGTTTTCCCACCATGGAACTAAAGGCTTTCGGATCAGTTCTCTGGCGTTTTCAGTCGTCTGCCATCTATTGCTATCCATTTTATGTAGGACAGCAAAATGTTTGTTTCTTGATATTCCTCGGTGATTGCATGTACACTATACGGCTTGTCACAGCACGATTATCCCTCCCTTAGTAGGTACATTTTATATTTAGATGAACATCACTTTAATGTTCTCTTTTGCTTGAATCATACTGTCCCCACGCTGCTTAATATCACCGTGTGAAGAGGTTAAACAACACGAAACTTTTGTTAACATAATACGGTTTAGCACTAAAACAAATCGTTCCTTATAGAAAGGAATGGATAAGTGCTAGCGTCATATGTTCACGAAGAATCAAGTTTAAAGTTCTGATCACGACCAGTAATTTCTCGAGGTTTTCCTTAGTCCCTCAGGCAAATGCTTATTTGATAATCTCCACGAATATCGAACCAAAGTTTTATTAATAATAAAACCAAATACAGTAGCATCAGCAACAAATCATACAATAGATCAGATAGAGATACAATTAACATCATCTGTTATGGGGATTGTGACATACATACAAAAGGCAAATGGGTTTACTTATGAATGACACCGCAATGTTATGTAGCGTAAATAAACCTTTTTGTTGAAGGTTTTGCAGTTACGTTTGTGCCCGTATTAAGATCACGAAAACAATACGATCGTATATATATATATATATATATATATATATATATATATATATATATATAATATAGCCAGTCGTTTGTTTACATTCTCACGGTGATCTGAATCCTACGCTACGAGCTGTACCAATGTCTTGAGTGTAAAAGTGCAGCATATGAATGTAAATGGCAATGGTTTTTCAGAAAACTGGTGTCTAAATAAGACGACTGAGATTCCAAAGAAATTTTAATGCGAGCCATAAACATAAGTCGGTGCTATTGCCTGAAAAGTATCAGCAGCAATATGAGAAGAAATATATTACGCTGAAAAAAATGTTGGCTAATAGTTCTTGCTTTTTAAATAAATTTTGGTGGTTAGCGGTCCAAAAGGCAGCTGTTTAAGAGACCGTGCACTGTAAGTTATTTTCAGGGGTTTCCTCTGGTATGACAGTGGTTTTATAGAAGTAATTCCAGGATAATTTCTTACATGTCTGTATACTAGGTGCGACAAAATTTAATACCAAAAACATCATATGATGCTGTACTTGTAAAAAAGTCTTAAATATTTAGTTCCTTTAGATTCATTTCACCATCTGTCCTCTTTTAGACTGCATTGGCCTGATAAAACCGCGGTAGTGGCTGTGAATCTATTCGCTGGGTCGTGGGTTCAAATGCAGTCTACCGACCAATATAACCCTTATCTCCCAACATAGTTTCCTTCATTCGCCTGACTAATACAGTATTGGATAATGGGATTTCTGCCAGTGTTTTGAAAGAAAGAAATAG